>JAZKJV010003259.1:0-710000 GCA_037367405.1 Ottelia alismoides | reverse complement strand
CTTTATTTTTCTTGCATTTTAAGATTCATCACATCCTTAGGATACCTTTCCCCCTTTTCTTTGCATTTTAGCCGCTCGCGCACCCTTGTTCGCCCCTCTTTGTAGTTCACTTCGGTGAACCACCCATTTCGTCGTCCTCCACCATACCATCCCGATGGGTCGAGGAACTTTGCCCTCGACCCCATAACCCTTCTTTGCAGGTCCTTGACTACGCTGAGCCACCTGGAGCCCTTTTACCCCCTGTCGGAGGTATCTGGAGGTCCGCAGCTCCGCCACCCTCGTTGACGTACTACAACACCCCTCCGGCCATTTTGAGGCTTCCAGTATCTAGAGCAGACCTGCAGAAGCTTTTGCGACGATTTTGGAGCTTCATGGAGTGTCGGAGGAGGGAGATCGGAGGCGGGGAAGGTCACCTTCGTTGTCCTTCTTCCATGTTCTTCCCGATCGCTTCTCCGATGTCGGATCAATCTCAGCTGCCCAGGTCTACATCCACCGTCGGATCACGCCATCCTGCACCGTCAAATCATCTCGATCTTCTGATCTTGGTCGTTGATTTAGGAACCAATATCGCGCTACTAGAGCTCGCCACATGGATAAGTGGGATATCCTGCGCCGTTGGATCGCGCTTAGGTGTGGGTATTTTACGACTTTGCCCCACCATTTTTGTATTTATTAATTAGTAGATAAACTTTTATATGTCATTTATTTATATTTGTAATAATTGCAAATGAACCCTTGAACTTCTGATTTTTACCATTCGATCCTCAGCCACGTCACCTCACGTGATGCTTCACGTGAGGGGGCATTTTGCAGCGGGACCCCCACCTTTTTGGTTATTTCTGATTGACCCAAGAACTATTTAATGAAGTTGTAATATCTTGTAATATTTGCAGACTAGTCCTTGGATTTTTTAGAATTACTTTTAGGTCCCTCCAAGCGAGGCTCACGTGTTTAGACACGTAAGGTTGGCAATTTTACGGCCATGCCCCTTAGGCTTTAGTTATTTCTCTTTGGTCCTGTAACATTTTAACTAGGTTAAATTTTTCTGTGAATTTTGCACTCAGGCCCCCAAACTTTTAAATAATGTACTAAGCCTTCTCTCACAACAAGTAGGGTCAGCTACATGGATTCTTGCTCAAATCCATGTTGAAAGATTCGACTATTTTTTACGCTGGCCGTCGACTACCTAACGCAACCACTGTGATGAATATGTGATTCATCACTCTTAAAGTTGAAAATTAAGTCTTGTTCCCGAGTATTTAGCAGCAGATTTCCCTTTATCTTGCACAAATCACATTCAAGCATGTAATCACAATACATGCATTTTAGCATTCATACTTGCATCAAAATAAGAAGCTATTTCATCTGTAAAAATCATGTGTAAAATACTTCCAATAATTCATTTAATTATCTGTATTCCCTCTAAGATCAAATAACACATTCCTTACACGGTGTACATTACTAGTTAATAATATAACGAAGAAGGCCAAAAATCTCTATCCTACAAATCGCCCAATAAAGCCCCAAACCCAGTTGGAGAACCTAGACCTTAGAGTGCCTATATCCACCTCATACAAAGCTCCGAATTATGTCTACTCACTTCCAGATTAATACATATCCAGATACCTTTAAAATGAGACCAATTTCATTTAATTCGGAGATCGTATGCAAAACTTGAGTTTTGGGGCCCCTATGTATACTATTTGTATGTATATTCGTACTCTTGTATTCTTGTATCATATTTGACCTCATCTGCGTTTTTTGTCAACATGAAACTTGTAGATCTCATCAAGATCTACAACTTTTATGTTTTGAGCTTTTCCAAATTCGGCCACTTTCTCTCTCTCTCTAAATTCATTTTCTTTCTTATCCATTTAGAGATGGCCACGTGGTGCCCTCTGATTGCGCCACGCGAACCGCTTCTTTGCGTGCCACGCACCCTATCATCTCCTCCGATCGATCACTCGCCTTCTCTATCGATCTAGACCGCTCATCATCACAAAGCTTTCCAACCGTTCGATCCACCCATGGATCTCATCTGGACTGCTCGCCAGTGCCACGCTTCCCTTTGCGCCACGTGGCGATGCCTACGCCCTCCAATCTTCGCCAGAAATCTCTTATCCTAGCCACTCATCTCGCAACGCCTCGCAACCCTTTGATCAAACGCCTAGATTACATCTCTGCCACACGTTAGCGCCTTGACCCACGTCCGCCACGTGGTTACATCTACGCCCTTCGATTTCACTCCGCCGATCTAATCCTCACCTTCCGCTTCTGCCTGTCTCCTGACCGTTGGATTGCTCGATCCGATGGTCGATAATTCGTCTCCTACCTCCTGGACCCCCTACGCCCCACGTCGCCCACCGTGCGCGAGGGTCGACCCCTTTCTATTTTGGGAGCCACACCGTCCACCCTCACTAGCTTCCTTCACCTTCACAACCCACTTCACTCTTCCCTCATCCTCGCCAACCCCCTCGATCACCATGAACTCCGTCCACCTTGCTCCACGACGCCCACCAACTTTACCACTTCACCACCTATGCTGCCATCTCCAACCTATAAATACTCCGCCTTTGGCCACCTTCATCCCCATCCGCCATTACGAGAGGTATCCTGGAGCTCATAACCACACATTGGTGACAACAATTGAGTGAGAAACCGAGCGAAGATAGGCCTCCACCTCCGACGAGATCCTCGACGTCGCCATGCCATGCTGTAGCTTCTCTGACGAGCTGCTTGAGCTCGGGTCTGCTACCGTCCCTCGAGCGATGACAAGGAGTACTTCATCGAGATCCATTCCCCAGGTAGGCTCCTCCATAACTCTCCCGATCTTCTTCTTCTTTTTCTCAATTTATATCCGATTTTATTCGTCGTCCATACTCCACTTCACGCTCTGTCGGCTATCCTCCGAGCTTCGCCTCGGAGCTGGCATCTTCGCTCACCATTTCCTTAACCCCGACGATGTATTCCACCCTACACTGGCACAAGCTCCGCCACTTTGGCGGAGCTCGATCACCGAACCACTTCATCCTCTTTCAGGCCTCACTCCACACTCACGAGCATTTCACAGACACACCCGCATGCCTCGGCTATCCATTACAGGTACTCCAATGTCAGACTGGTTGGAAGCCTCATTGAAGCTCCTTTGAGCTTAATCGTCACCGCTCCCCGGAGCAGTTCAGCATCATCCAAGACCTCTGATAGCTCCACCGCACCTCCGCGAGTCGTTCCAGCTATTTGGGAGCCACCGGCGATTTTCGCCGACATCCTGAGGGAGAGGCAGAGTCAGAGCTTGTTCGCTGGAGCACAGTCTTCCCCGCCGCATGAGGCGGCGGGCCGGGTGAAGACGAAGAGCAGCAACCGTCCGATCTCCTTGATCGGACGGTCCGAAGGACGCCATGTCGCATTCACTCTGCAGCCGTAGGATCAGGAGGATCCTACGTACCTGATCGCGCCACATAGCCATTCGACAGAGCTTCAGAGGACCATTGGATTCTTCCAGATCCAGTGGTGCTTGATCATCCACGTGTCCACCTTCTTTGAGTTCCAGTTTGATCCAACGGGTCATCGTACTCCACGCACCTGCAACCAGCACCCGTTGGATCATCACTTGATCCACGGTCCAGAGCACGCCACGTTGCCTATTCTGAGACTCTCATTTGACCATCAGGCTCGGATAATCCGAAGCAAGCCGAGCCTACATCCGAGCCTACATCCGAGCCAAGTCCGAGCCTCCAAAGTCCACCGAGTGTGGATCCCCACGTGGTTGGCTCGTGCATCTTCGGTATTTTGCAGCGAGGCCCCTAGAGGTTTTCATATTTGCATTCCAATCCCTGCCAGGAGATCCCACATGAGGCGTACGTGTTCTGTGGGTATTTTGCACATCTACTCCCCTCATTATAGGTAATTGCACATTAGTCCATGTCAGCATATTTACTTTTAATCAATTTTATTTTCTGTAATTACAGTTAGGCCCCTGTCTTTGCATGCATCTTTAGGCATTCATTTCAACTCATTTTCAAGTTTGAAAATTGCATTGTGTAGCTTAATTTGTCTTCTTTCATATGTGATACTTGGCATATTTTCGTAAAAGCAGTGGATTTTATTATTATTTAATTGGTGGAATTTTGCCATATTTTACCCATTTATGCTTTTTAATTTGTAGTGATTTCTCTGACTCAAAAATCACCAAAAATTCAAATTAGACTTAGGATAATTAAGTTAACATTGTTTCCAAAAATCATCTCATTTGCACGAAACCCGAGGCCTGAATAAATCATCTTGTGATTTTCTTAATTAATTTTTAATAGGTCCATTTCACATAGAAATTTAGGTCTATTAATTTTCTTGGATTCTTCACAATTAGACTTATCTAGGATAATTTTTATATCTGAAAATATTATGATTTGGTATTTATTAAAATTACTTCAGTTAAAATCACCTTACATTCACTTCCAATTCAAAGTAAATTCATCTAGTGTTAGAAAAATCTAACAAAATTAGGGTAGCCTAATTTCATCATATTTCACCATCGGACCAAGTTTCATAACTTTTGAAATCAATTTGACCTCCTTCGGAATTAATTTGGAAACTGGCCCGATTTTGCTTGTGTCTTTTATTCTTGCATAAAATATATTGAAAAAGATCCAAAAAAATATATCACCTGAAAATCCGATCTTTGAAATTTGCTTAAAATCTACCTAAGGAGACAGCTTCCTCCCTAAGTTCAACCTTGGGCTTGCCCAAGTACAATAAATTTGCCGCTCAAAATTGATTTGACTTTAATTGAAAGTTGTTTTTGATTTGCTCTTATTATTCGACTGCAATGAACGACAACGCATTATTTTGACCATTAATTTGATTAAATTAACAAGGGTAGTAAGACGCTCGTCACACTGCAAGAGTGGGATTTAAACCCTAGTCTTTTGTGTGGCAGACACACTGTACTACCACTTGACCATTAAGTGGGTACCCCTGAACTTTAAAAAATTAAAAAAATACCCCTACCAGTAGTGTAGTTTCTTTTTGTTTCCTCTATTTATTTCATGCATGTATATAACTCAAAAAATCCCAAAAATAACATTGTTTTCATGTATCATTGATCTTGCACACATATTTTTGTTATACATTTTAAGACTTTTAGTATTTATAAAAATAAAAAACTCCACCTTTTGCCCCTGTTTGCAATAGAAAATACATAAAAAGTATAAAATCTTTTAAAAAATTCCAAAAAATATATTTCATATTTATTTAAGTATTTTACAACTCCAGAGCAAAAATTTTTAAAAATATAAAAGAAAACTCATAAAAAATGAACCCCCCCTAAAATTCTTATAAAAATATAAAAAGTTCTTAAAAAATCCAAAAATTATATTTTCCATTGCATATTTTCTTTGTATGGTTATATTTATATTAAAATTAATTTCGAGAATTTTTTACTCTATTTGATATTTTTATCTTCAATTTAATTTTGGATGTTTATTCTAAACCCTATTTTGGGTATTTTTGACTTTAAAAATTTATGAAAATTAGCAAAATTCTGGAACAAATATAAATATAGTAAAAATTTATATATAACCCCAAAATATTTTATTTCCTTTATTTTGATTATTTTTAACTATTATATATATATATTATTTCTCTCTTACCTATATTGCATATATACTCTATATAGCTTTATATTTCCATTTAAAAGAAAAGGAAAATATAAAAATATAAAATATTAAAAAAGAAAATACAAAGTCAGAAAATTAAAAATCAAAATATAAAAATATAAAATGAAAAACAAAAATTAAAAACTAACAAAAAATAGCACACTTATTGACAAATACATCACATTCACTTTTGTGCTTTCTTTTGCCCCGATCTACCTGCATGTTCCTTGTGTTTGACACTCTACAGATACTTGCACACTATACACATCTTTGTTGTAGAGTTATAATAAATTTTAACACCGCACTTGCTTTTTATTGTTTGATCATGTGTTGCGGGTTAATTGTTGTTTTAACCTGGATTTCGTGTGGTCGATTCGATGATTCTGTTTCCGCCTTGTGTGGAACACAAGACCATTCGATTTTCAAGTTAAACAAATGGCACCATTGTCGGGAGAAACGATGTATAGATCGACCTTTTGCTTGATTATGATATTTGTCTATATCTTTGCTTCACTATTTTCTCTTTTATTTGATAGATCTTGTTGATCTGTCTAACCTCCTCACATTGTTGACTTTGTGCGAGGAACCACGGATCGAGGAAGGTGATCTACCCTAGACATCTTCGCTCCCACGTGAAGCCAGTTTCAGCTTATCGACCTAGGAACAAGGGCACTTAGAGATTTTTTGAAGACTTAGCTCCATTTATTTTATTATATTTATTCATTTGTGTAATTTGAAGTGAGAGGAAGACTACTAGAACTTTAAATAATTCAGGACACTCTTAGGACTCTACCACAACACCTAATAACCATTTGATGAACCTCTATTTCATCATCTTTATTATATCATTTTGGCCTCAAAAACTCTAGCAAATGCATGTAAATACCTCTAATTCAGGCATTCTAGCATTCATGCACACGTGTGTAAATAGTGTATAAAATACGGTTTTTAAAGCCAAAACTATAGAATAAAGAAAAGAAAAGAAAAAGAATAAAATATTGTAAATATTTTATGACCCGAAACCCCAAGACCTAGGCATCTAGATGATTAGGTCGACAAGGAATAAAGTAGGGGAGATATGGGCTAAACTACCAATAAAATCCCTTTTAATTAATTCATTCTTTATTCATTTTTGGGACCTACTTTTAGTTCCACTTTTTATACCACAAATAAAGAAACTATAGACATGAAAGTTGTAGATAATAAAATATAGAAAAATACAAAATTGATTTCACCCAAAAATAATGTACAAATAAAGAGTTATGATCTGAATAAGATTCCAAAATCCCAACTTCCCAGACTAGTATATCTCAAATAAAAACTCAAAATCTATCAAACTTACCTTTAATTTTATATAATTTTAATAAGCTATTTAATGAAGATGGTTTCATATTTTTTTGAATAACGGTGCAAAAGTTAGGTTTTGGACCCCTGACGTGCAATAGTTTATGATTTTTTCTTTCTTTTATATAGATTCCATTTTTAACTCATTTTCTTTAGATTTCAATTTTATTTTGTTAGTTTTAGATTCTACTTTCTATTAAAAATATAAAATCTATTAAAAAAATATAAAATCAAAAAGATACAAAAATAGATCTTCTCTATACAAGTCAATTTGGCTTGTATTCTATCTTTAGTGTTTTTTATTTATCTTATAAAATTAAAAATCAACAAAAATATTTACAAGTTTTGTATTATTAACAAGAAAAAACTAAAAATAATAAAAATCTAAAATGGGCATTTTATACCTTCAAATAATATGTTTTAATTAACATCTTTGAAAAAAAACATTGTTCTGCAATATTGTGAATAACATTATTTTGAGAAAGTTTTATAATTTGAGTTTTTATTTTGAGGTCTCTTACTATTTATTTCAAACATATTTTCATTGGGAAAGACCTCTCTTTTTTGGTTAGTACACATGAACATAAAGACAATCACTAGTATCCAAAAAATTTGAAATAGTCCACTCTCATTGGTGGAGGCCACCTCCAATAGCCATCACCTCTTCCATTCCTTCACCAATAGCCATCATCTCTTTCATTCTTCCACCAAATAAAAGAGCTTCAACTCCCATTTTTTTGAAATCACCCACCATTTTTGCAAGTGTTCTCTAGCACCCCATTTCCTTTGTGACAGAGAGGTTGTGGGCATGAGCCACCTTCCATTGGTGTGATCCCTTGGTGTTCAAGCTCCTTTGTACCACGGAGCTCGTCTCCGTCAAACCTCTTCACCGTCGGAATCGAAGCCAAGATCGATCGTGCTTGTCGGAGCAGTGATCATCCCAGACGATTTCATCCACTTGATGCATTTTTCTTGTTCTAGTGTAGAGGTAAATTAGTTTTAATTAGTTCTTGCTTTTCATATTTTTAGTGTAAGACTAAGCATTTTCTCCATCCTCATTCGTCGCGACTAACCACCTCACCGCCGCCTTCATCCACTTCTTCGTACTCCCCTCACACAACCTCAACCAACTCTGGCCATGCACTGGGGCTGGAGACCATCTCCGTAGGAGAACCCGTACACCCCATATATTTATTTGTGTGCGTAACGCAAGCCGAGCCTATGCTCGAGCTATCATTTCTACTCGCAGGTATCCGTCTGAACATCCTACAGCCGCACCACCATCTCTCGTGCAGAGCTCCACGCTGTGGTACTTCGTCAGCCCTCGGATTGGCTTTTTTTGTTGTTGTTTTTTAAGGAAGAAGACATGAGCGGGTGGATAATAGCCACCATTGGATCTATCCCACTCCATCTAATCTTAACCATCCAACCAAGGGGTAGAAGTTTTATGCATACGCCCTCACCATTTTGAAATTTCTCGCACATACCCTTATTGTCCAAGAGCAACTTGATGCCACCTGGATTCGTGGGACATTTTGCAATCACGTCCCCTCATTTTTGGCATATTTCGGGAAGTTTTGGAGTATCTATTGAACTACAGTTTTGTTCTTATATTTTCATCTGTACCCCTACACTTAAACACTTATAAATCAATCATCTGAACTCCGTTTTCTATGAGATTTTTTTATTAGAAAGCTGCTTTAAAGATCTACATCGTGTCAAAATTTCAAAATATTCTGATGTATGAGCTATAAATGGTAAATTTTTGAAATACTGATTTGGTGTATTTCTCTAATAACTCTTTAAATACTTGATATCATTTGCTCATTTTTGAAAATGTTGTAGAAATTAGTAGGGTCGAAGTTGTTTTCAAATTTCATCAAAAGATATTACGATTTATGTCCTATAGAATTTCTACAATATTTCTAGTGATTGATTTATTTCTCGAGCATCTTTCATCTATTTGAAAATCTAAAAATATGTCCGTGTGCCTCTTAGTTTGTTCTCCAATTTAGAATTTTTGTTGTATTTTTATCATGTTCTTTGGTTAGTCAAAAAATTCAAAAACATCATTTCTACCTTTCTGTTGTCTTTTATTTTTAGTATATTCATTACATCTCTGAAAAATACCAAAACAATATTGTAACTTTCTCTCATCTATAAATATATCATATCCGAAAGGCATTCAGTAATATTAGGTCTCCTGTCCAAAAATCCAAAAACACTTCAAAACTTGCAAAAATCATTAAAAATTGAAATAGTGTCAAAAACCCAAAAACAAAGTTACGTTTTCTTTGATATAATCTTCTCTATGTAGGAAAAATATAAGTATAATTTTAGGACTTCATTTTAAACTATTGGTAGTATTTTTGAAGTGTCATATTTGCCATATTTTTTCTAGTTTAGAATTGCTCGTTTTTATTTTATTACTTGCTCTTTTCTAAAAAAACTAAAAACATTTGCAAAATTAATTAAATCACAAAAATAAAAAAATAAAAACCCACAAAAAATAGCACTTGTATAGACAAATACATCACATTCACATTTGAGCTTGATTGCCCTGATCTACATGTTTGCTTCCTGTGTTCGACACTCAACATTACTTGACCTATACACATATTTTGTAGAGTTATAATAAATTTTAACTCCACACTTTGATTTCCATTACTTGATATTATTTGTGGGTTAATTGTTGATTAAATCCGCATTTCTGAGCAGTCAACGCATCAACTGTGTTCCCGCCTTGTGTGGAATACACGACCGCCTGATTTTTAGATTTATCACCATTGCATGCACCTATAGATATGTTTGGATCTAGTCAAAGATTAAATTGCTTCTCACTTAGTCTCAGAACCACCGCACTGCGAAAGTTCTACATAGAGCACTTACAGGACCATTTGTTATGGGCACCGAGGAGACTCCAAGATCGGGCACTTCGATTCTATTCTAAGTCATTTGCATTGGTTCTTCACGATAATAGCAAGTTCTGAACTTAGGGCAATTTGATCGGCTTTCATTTGTATAATATAGGTTTCAATTCTGTTGAGCATCCTTGCATGTAGAGTGCAGGAGGCAAGATGATCATTTACGCTTTAGTACATCATCATTTTTGCCGCATGCATTGCTTTTCCGCCTCTCTACCTCTGATTTTGATCATCTAAGTGCTAAGTAAAATTGACTCCTCGTTAGGCACGTGCATTTCCCACTAAAAATCCAAAAAAAGTGATAACAACAAAATTGAGACTGTTAACATTACTTGATCCTAAAATACATCAAAAAAATTCTTGTCTTGGGGTGAGTAATCCCCTCATTGTCTTCGTTTTACATTGCGCAAATACACACTAAGGTTAGTGCCCAAATCCCATCTAAGCCAACCTATGTGTTTGTACAACTTTTTGGACTTCTCTCCTAACTCTAAAATAGACAAGAAAAAAAGGTCGCACTTTCACGGTCTCTATCGAGTTGAGTATGTGAATTGAGGGTTTGTTTTATGTGAGTTTGCTTGTGATTGTTTGTGTGTATCCTATATCGCTTCTGCGTATTTGCGCCTTCTTCTCATTTCTCGTGACTTGACCTCCGTGCTCTCCCGATCATTTTTTCTTATTTCGAGATGGTCGACATGAGCGTATTTTATCTGGACTTTGTGGATCCCTCGTTCACTCCATCCAGTCCACCTCACTTTTTCCCAGAGGACTTTACTCCTGACTTTTGTACATATCCACTTCAGCCGCAGATTCAGACCTCAAATTTTTATCCACATCCACCTCCACCTTCATACTCTCCACCTTCACATCCACTCGAGACTTATCTATTGGAGTCACCTTTCATGGAGTTCATCCTTGAGCACTTGACCCAGATGATGGATCATATGAGACAGAGGATTGACAACCTCACTAGTATAAATAAGAGCAACCATGATTCTCCACTATTTGATGATATAGATTCACTCGAGTGTTTCCATGTAAGTTTGAAATCACCAAAAATACAAAAAATTTGAACAAAATTTAATAATCCAAAAAGATTCCGGGAGAGCCATGACCATGTCAGACTGTGAGGAGAGGGCCCACTTGCCAGATCCTTTGACCGCACATCCATTCACTCTTTATCCCATCCCTGACCCCGAGGATGCCATTGTATAGATTGCTCCTGGCGTTCCTCGTGTATAGGTCGATTTTGACTTCTTCCCTTGTATGGAGGTCCAAAATTTCAAAAAATATTGATGAACCCGAAGTGATGGCCACCATTCATGAGATCATCCATAAGTGTATAAAATCAAGTTGTAAATATATAAAATAAAAACAAAATTAATAAAATTATATATACAAAATAAAAATAAAATAATAAAATATATAAACAAATATACCTATATATAACCCTCAAAAAGTAACGTGTAATTGTAAAAATCTAAAAAATAAATTAAAATCACAATAAAATACTTAAGAAAATAATAAATATTTTTTTATTTTATAACCTATAATTAATAAAATAGATTATTATTTTTAATTGATTTTAGAAATAATTTCCAGGGCTTTTTCCTGGTTGGTCGATCTGGACCAACCAGAAGCGTCTGAGAGTTGACCGCTGGTCAACTCTCTAACCGGCCCATCTGCTCCCTGTCAGACCTAGCCGCGACCCTCTTTTCTCGATTTTTTTATCGTAGATCCATTGCTCGAGGAAGAGTTGACCCTTCACGAGATCTCCTTACTGTAGCTCCATGATTCTCGCCAGGTACATAGATCGATCAAGATCCTCCTCGTTCGTTCTGTATCTCGTCTCTAAGAGTGCTCCATCACCTCTCCAACATCCTCTACATAACCATAACCTTCACTTTCTCTGATATTTTTAGTCTCCTTTGGCATGCGTTTCTCCCTCCTTTTGCACCCAAACGACAGGGAGTGGTAACAACCTTCATGTCGTGCATGTTGGCTCGAGAGAGGCGGCCTTGGGTGGTCTCTAACACCTCCAGTGAACCCTCGATGTTGAGGTTCTACCTCTGGCTCTCCTACCATTGAGGTCCATCTTTTATTTATTTTTCTTGCATTTTAAGCTTCACTGCATCCTTAGGATCCCTTTTCCCCCTTTTCCTTGCATTTTAGCCGCTCATGCACCCTTGTTCACCCCTCGTCGGAGTTCGCTCCGGTGAACCTCCCATTTTGTCGTCCTCCGCCATACCACCCAACGCGGGGTCGAGGCACTTTGCCCTCGACCCCATAACCCTTATTTGCAAGTCCTGGACTACGTTGATCCATCTGGATCTAGTTTACCCCCCGTCGGAGGTATCTGGAGGTCCGCAGCTCCGCCACCCTCGTTGACGTACTACAATGCCCCCCCCGGCCGTTTCGAGGCTTCCAGCATCTGGAGCAAACCTGCAGGAGCTTTCGTGACGATTTTAGAGCATCACAGGGTATCAGAGGAGGGAGATCAGTGGCGGGGAGGGTCGTCTTCGCCGGCCTTTTTCCCTATTCTTCTCGATCGCTTCTCCGCCGTCGGATCAATCTCAAACGCCCAAATCTACAGCCATTGTCGGATCACATCATCTTGCACTGTCATATCATCTCGGATATTCTGATCATGGTCATTGATCCGCGAATCGATATCGCACTATTAGAGCTCGCCGCGTAGATAAGTGGGTACCGTTGGATCGCGCCTAGGCGTGGGTATTTTACGACTTTGCTTTGTCATTTTTTTATTTATTAATTAGTAGATAAACTTCCATCTGTCGTTTATTTATATTTTTAATAAGTGAAAATAAACCCTTGAACTTTTGATATTTACAATTCGATCCTCGACCACGACATCTCACGTGACGCTTCACGTGAGGGGGCATATCGCAGCGGGACCCCCGTATTTTTGTCTATTTCTGATTGGCTTAGGAACTATATAATGAAGTTGTCATATTTTGTAGTATTTGCAGACTAAACCTTGGATTTTTTAGAAATATTTTTAGGTCCTTCCCAGCGAGGCACATGTGTTTCGACACGTGAGCTTGGTGATTTTGCGGCCAGGCCCCTAGGGATTTACTTATTTCTCTTTGGTCCTGTAACATTTTAATTAGGTTAAATATTTCTATGAAATTTACACTCAACCCCTGAACTTTTAAATATTTACAGAAAATGCCCCAGTAGTGTAGTTTCTTTTTATTATCTATATTTATTTCATGCATCTATATAACTCAAAAAATCCCAAACAAATGGCATTGTGTTTTTTATAGCATTGACCTTGCACGCACATATTTTTATTTTGCATTTTGAGACTTTTTATTATTTATAAAAAATCAAAAACTCTACCTTTTGCCCCTGTTTGCAATAGAAAATTGTAAAAACTTTTTGAAAAATTCCAAATATATATATTTTGTATTTATTTAAATATTTTACAACCCTAGAACAAAAATCTCTAAAAAAATATATAAGCAAACTCATAAAAATTAAAAACCCCCTAAAACCCTTATAAAAATATTAAAAATTATTAAAAAAATCCAAAAATTGTATTTTCTGCTGCGTATTTTTCTTTGTATTATTGTATTTATATTAAAAATAGGACCATTGTTGAGATAGTTTGTTGTATGCTGGAGACAACAAAGTTGCCCCAGACCTTTTGGTCTTAGGCGGTTCATATCGCGTCATACTTGATCAACCGATCTCCATCGATTCCTTTAGGCTTTCAAATTCTAGAGCATATTTGGACAGGAAAGGACCCCTCATATGTTCACTTGAGGGGTTTGGATGCAAAGCTTATGCATTGGTACCAAAGGACCAGAGGAAGAAGTTGGATGACAAGGTTGTGTATTGTGTCTTTGTTGGCTATGGAGATCAGGAGTTTGGATACTATCTCTAGGATCCAAGGAAGAAGACTGTCCCATATATAAGGATGTGACTTTCTATGAGAATCAGACATGGGCTGAGGATAGTACTGAGAGTGGTGATGCAAATGAGTTCTCCATGGATGATGATAGTAATGAAGACACAAACCCCTCTCCAGTACCGGGTACATGTGGAGAGGATGGGCAGCTAGAGTAGCACGAGCTAGATGCAGACTCCATTGATGCAAGTATAGAGGACCTGGGGCAGGGGGAGCATCTTCATCCACATGACGACGCGGTAGAGCCTCAGGTTAGGAGATCTGAGAGAGTACGTCAACCATCATCTCATTACCCTACTTCCCATTATGTGATGCTTACATATGCAGGTGAACTATACACCTTTTTGGAGGCAAAGGGTCATAGGGGAAAGGGTCATTGGATCAACACAATGAATGAAGAGATGTTATCTCTCAATAAAAATTGCACTAATGATCGTGTCAATCTTCCTAAAGGAAAGAGAGAATTGAAGAACAAATGGATTTACAAACTGAAGTCTGATGATGGTGGCAAGCAGGTTAAGTACAAGGTCAGATTGATGGTAAAAGGGATTATCCAGAAAGAAGGAGTGGACCATGATGAGATTTCTCATTAGTGGTGAAGATGAATTCAGTGAGAATGGTTCTAGGACTTGTTGCTAACATGGACCTTGAGCTGGAGCAGATGGATGTGAAGACAATGTTTATTGACGGTGATTTGAAGGGAAAAAAATCTACATTGAGCAGCCACAAGAATTTCAAGAGAAAGGGAAAGAGCACATGGTTTGTAGGTTGAGGAAGAGACTCTATGGCTTGAAGAAAGTCCTGAGATAGTAGTACTTGAAGTTTGATACTTTCATGGCAAAGCATGACTTCAAGAGGACTACAATCGATCCATGTGTATATGTTTGTCGTCTTCCCAATGACAAGTTCGTCATTCTTTTATTATGTGTGGATGATATGCTAATTGTTGATCATGATTCCAACTTGATTGCAAAACTCAAGAGAGAACTCTCCAAGAACTCTGAGATGATGGATTTGGGCATGGCAAGACACATCTTTGGGATGCAGATTACAACGACAGGAAGAGCGCATATTGTGGTTATCATATGAGAAATATGTTGAACGTGTGCTGGAGCAGTTTAACATGAAGAATACGAAGCATGTCAGCACACCTTTAACCTATCATTTCAAGTTGACCAAAGAGTCATCTCCATCCACTTCTGAGGTGAAAACAGAGATGGCCAAGATCTCATACTAGTCTGCAATTGGGAGCTTCATGTACATCATGGTTTGCTCCAGACCTGACATAGCCCATGATGTGGGTGTGGTGAGCATATTCATGTCCAATCCATGGAAAGATCATTGGGAGGCAGTGAAATGGATTTTGAGATACTTGAGAGGGACCACAAGTATGTGTCTTGTATTTGGGAGGTTAGATCCCAAACTATGTGATTACACTAATGCAGATATGATAGGAGATGTGGACCAGAGAAAATCTACCTCAGGGTACATTTTCACATTTGCAGGGGAAGCCATATCATGGCAATCCAAGCTCCAGAAATGTGTTGCTCTCTCGACTACTGAGGAAGAATACATAGCAGCAGTAGAGGCTGAGAAAGAAGTATCGTGTCTACAACACTTTCCTTGATGAGTTTGGATTGGATGACAATGAGCCAGTTGTGTTTTGTGATAGCTAGAGCGCTATAGACTTGAGCAAGAGTACCATGCACCATGCTCGCACAAAACACGTCTATGTGAGATACCATTGGCTGAGAGATGCAATTGATCAGAAGCATCTCATGTTGAAGAAGTTACATACTGATGGGAATCCTTCAGATATGTTGACAAAGGCAGTCACTCGTGACAAAATTCCGCTCTGCAGAGAGCTGAGCGGTGTCACTACTTCATGACCACCATCATCGGATGACACCTCCATGTTGGAACCGGAGGGGGAGGTGGTTGGGTTTCTTTTCATATCTGATCCCACCTTGGGGGCATCCTTTCAAATTTGCAAAATCCCTTTCCATTGGATGGGGATTTTCCATGGCACAATCCCATCCGGCTATAACTGATTTCTCATCCCAGAGTACATACGCACAATAGCAAGGTTTTGAAACCTTCCACTTCCTCCGCGCGAGAGAGCAAGAGAGAGGTTGAGCTCGTGCTTGAGCGAAGCAACATCTCGGGCTAGAGAGCAGCAACAACCTGGGTTCGAGAGGAGCAATGGATAGGGTTGCAGGTTTGGGAGGAGCAGTGGTTTGGGCGAGCTCAACTGCAGCAGTAGGGAGATCGTGTTGTGGACGACCTCAAGGAGCCAAGCATCATTTTGGATCTCCATTCTGGAGCCTCAGAGAAGTCTCTTCATCCCATTTGCATTTGAGCATTTTTGGTACCTTGGATACCTTGAGATAGTTATTTGATTGTTCAAGAAATATCGATTGTTCTCGTGGCTTGTATCTCGATTAATTTATTGGGCAAAAAAAACCATGAAGAACATTTGGCTCCACTTTGACCTAGTGGATTTGTTGCCGATCTTGTCCCATGGTTTTTCCTTGCTCACACCGAGCAAGGATTTGAACGTTAAAATTCGTATCTCTGTGGTTACTTGTTGTGATTTGCTTGTCATCGCATCCATTTGATTTTCGTTTGGGGAATTCATTTTTGTGTTGTGCCCTCTTTGTTGCAGGACAGATTTTGGAATTTAGGGATACTCTTGTTATCCCCAACGGATGTCCTCTTTTTTCAGGGCATGTTTGGTAGGAGAATAAGCCCTGGAATAAGGGGTCAATTCTCTTCCCGACACGGTTCCCAGTGGTACGACTATTCCTCATTGTTTCATCTTATTTCACTCTTATTCCTATCTTTATCTCACCTTACCTACCTTTATTTCACCTTATTCTCCTTATTCATATCCTCCAGCCGAACGGAGAATAGACCATTATTCTCGTTATTCTCCATCATTATTCCTGCTTATTCTCCTATCGAACAGGCCCAGGGTTTTTTAGAAGATCTTGGAGTCCGGAGCACAATGGTTAGAAGAAAGTATATTTGGACATCCCTCGATTTTTCCCTTCATCACCTAATAAATCATTACAACCTATAAACTATGGAGTCCTTTCAAATAATGCAAATCATAAGAAATGATAAACTATCATTGCATGTGTACGAATTATAGCGTTCATAAATTATATCTGATTGACTATACGTAAATAACGTTATTTTCGGAAATACAGGTAGAGATACGCATGTGGGACCGAAAGATCCATGCATGTTTTCTATCTTTCCATTAGATGGAATCAGATGTGAATCGCATGCTCTAAAGATTGGATCGTGTGTGCATTATCTTTTTTTTTCTTATCAAACTTGTTTGGTGCGTCGTGAATAAAACTCTCATATTTATTTTATGGGTTAAAATTAAATGTCATATATATATATATATATATATATATATACTTTTTGCGCTTGTATCAAATTCAACGTAGGGAGCATATCAAATCATGTCATTTTATTGTATCGGAACATTGGCAGAGTTACATTCTGATGATACCATTATATATTATTATCTCACGAGCTAATTACTAAGCTCTAGCAGGCCCTATGAACCGGCCAGGGGGAAGAGGATGGCCATGGCAGTTGCTCCGTGGATTGGAAGGATCGCCGATGCAGTCGAGCGAGATCGGAGAAGGCTGCACGGGATGGCCATGGCAGTTGCTCCGGGGATTGGAAGGATCGCCGATGCAGTCGAGCGAGATCGGAGAAGGCTGCACGGGATGGCCGTGGCAGTTGCTCCGGGGATTGGAAGGATCGCCGATGCAGTCGAGCGAGATCGGAGAAGGCTGCACGGGATGGCCATGGCAGTTGCTCCGGGGATTGGAAGGATCGCCGATGCAGTTGATGGAAGCTCCTGCCGTCGGGTCGAGGGGCCTAGCCATCCCCTTGGAAAGGAAGGCCAAGGAAAGAAGCGCCAAGGCGAGGACGGCAACCTTCTCCTCCATCTCCTTGAGAGCTCAATAGAGTAGTAAGTAGTATGTTTGTATGTATGTATGTATGGTGTTTGCATCACAGCCTGGAGCCCTGCCCTCTTTATACATCGACCGTCCATATCTGTTACGGATTTCTTGCCCATTCCCCATCACCTCACCGTGGATGGATGGATCTGTTACCCAAACTCATCCCATCTCGTTGGATCTCCTGCCATGAGCACAATCACAGTAACATCTTCGGATCCTTCAAGCTCGCACGGATCTCTTGTATTCCCTTACCTGGCCTATATACAGGGATAAAAACAGACCGGATATGTCTATTTCTATATTCAAATTTGTTTCATCTCTATCGAATACGAATATGGATACAAATATGAATCAGATGTACATTACGGAAACCACCGTCGTACACCGATGGTTGTTGACCAATATCAGCAATATGTCAACCATCGTCGTACATGCTATTCATGTCAGTTTTACAACCGTCGATGTAATTAGTAACCGAAGCCAAGCATTTGTTGACGACGATTTTCACTAAACCTCTACGGTTACGTAATCGATGATAAAACCAGTCGACCTTGTCACTTGTGCCATATCAACTATGGTCTTTAACCTTTGATGATGGTTCGTAAACCACCATCGATGGCTAGGCGGCATTAACTGTTACGATAATTAGTTGGCGGTTTGTAGCCCGTCGAAGAAAGTTTCTATGACAACGGTTTGTTAACCATCAGTAAACCGTGCAGACCACTTACATCAAGTACAAAACACTTATCGTCGTCATTACATTCACGGTCAATGACGATAGACACATAATGTCAACGGTTTACATATCACGGACGGTTGTATGTGGAATCGTGGATATTACTTTCTTCTACCATTGGTCCTTGGAGACCATTGGGGAAAGACTGTTGATGTTCATGAATTTTATAATAGTGATTATCACTAGAAATTAGTGATGGACCATACATGTATGTTTCACGGATAAGTAGGGAATGTTCAAACGCCTTAAATAGAATTTCGCATCGAATAATCACAAAAAGGAATGGTAAGTTATAAGAGTAAAGGATCCTACTTGATAACTTGAACTTAAGTATTCTGGGTCTCGACATAGGACCGTAATACTAAGCTATAAGATTGGTCACAAGAATATACAAAGTATATTGTCATTGCTTATGTGCATAAGTAATCTGAGGGGATTTCATGATATTTCTTTTTGGGAATTCATGAAATAAATCTTCTATTGCATCCATAAGTGCATATGCCTAGTAGAAGTAATCAATTAATGTTACTAGAGTGATAGAATCTTCATGAAGGATATCCACTTTTGACGGTTAATAAATAGCTTGGAAATCATTGGTATAATGATGAATCTCCGTTTCATCATCTTTATTCTATCATTTTGGCCTTAAAACCCTAGTAAATGCTTGTAGTAGCCTTAATTCATGCATTTTATCATTCATGCATCATTGTGTAAATATTATATAAAATACATTTTTTAAAGCTAAAACTATAGAATAAAGAAAAGAAAGGAAAAAGAATAAAATATCGAAAATATTTTACGACCCAAAATCTCGAGACCTAAGCATCTCGATGGCTAGGTCGATCGGGAATAAAGTAGGGGCAGATAAGGGCCAAAATACAATAAAAATCCCTTTTACTTAATTCATTTTTATTCTTTTTCGGACCTATTTTTAGTTCCACTTTTTATATTTCAAATAAAGAAACTTTGAACATGAAAGTTGTAGATAATTAAATATAGAAATACAAAATTGATTTCATACAAAAAAATATACAGTGTACAAAATACAGTCTAGATAAGATTTCAAAATCCCAACTTCCCAGACCCATATCTTTCAAAACTCAAAATATATCAAAATCACTTTAATTATGTATAACTTTTAATAAGCTTTTAATGGAGGTGGTTTTATATTTGTTTTGGAGTTACAGTTTGAAAGTTAGATTTTGGACCCCAATTGTGTACTTGTACCGATTAAAATAATCATTTATTTATTCTTTATTTTTATATAATTTTATATTTTTATAATTTTGTAAATATTATTTATAATACATGTGCATATTAAAACTGGAATAAAAATATAAAGAAAAACTTAAAATAAGATAATTATATAAAATAAATAGATGAAATACCTATATCTATACCTATATAGATAATATATCTATTTATTTAATTATATATAATACATCATAAAAATTAAATAAAAATATTGTTAAGTGTATAAAATAAAGTTATAAATATTTAAAATAACAAACAGAATTAAAAAATTAAATATATAAATTAAAAATAAAACAATAAAATATGCGGACAAATATTTTTATATAGCCCTCAAAAAGTAACTTGTAATTTTAAAGCTCTAATAAATAAATAAATATCATAATAAAATACTTTATAAAATAGTAAATATTTTTATTTTATAATCTAAAATTAATTAAAGCGATTATTATTTATAATTGATTTTAAAAATAATTTTCCAGGGCTTTTTCCTTGTTAGCCCACGTGGACCAACCAAGAGCGTCCAAAAGTTGACCGATGGTCAATTCTCTGACCTACCCGTTTACTCCCTGTCACACCTAGCTGTGACCCTCTTTTCTCAATTTTTTTTCCATTGATCCATTGCTCGAGGAAGAGTTGACCCTTCACGGGATCTCCTTACTATAGCTCCATGATTCCTGTAGGATACATAGATCGCCCAAGATCCTCCTCTTTCGTTTTGTATTTCGTCTCAAAGAGTGCTCTATCACCTCTCCACCATCATGTACAGAACCATACCCTTCACCTTCTCTGATTTTTTGAGTCTCCGTTGGCCCGTGTTTCTCATCCTTTTGCACCCAAATGACGGGGAGTGGTGACAACCTTCACGTCGTGCATCTAGGCTCGAGAAAGGCGGCCTTGGGTGGTCTCCAACAACTCCGGCGAACACTTGTCGTCGAGGTTCTACCTCTGGCTATCCTACCATTGAGGTTCGTCTTTTCTTTATTTTTCTTGCATTTTAAGATTCATCGCATCCTTAGGATACCTTTCCCCCTTTTTCTTTGCATTTTAGCCGCTCGTGCACCCTTGTTCGCCCCTCTTTGTAGTTCACTTCGGTGAACCACCCATTTCGTCGTCCTCCACCATACCATCCCGACGCTGGGTCGAGGAACTTTGCCCTCGACCCCATAACCCTTCTTTGCAGGTCCTGGACTACGCTGAGCCACCTGGAGCCATTTTACCCCCTGTCGGAGGTATCTGGAGGTCCGCAGCTCCGCCACCCTCGTTGACGTACTACAACACCCCTCCGGCCATTTTGAGGCTTCCAGTATCAAGAGCAGACCTGCAGAAGCTTTTGCAACGATTTTGGAGCTTCATGGAGTGTCGGAGGAGGGAGATCGGAGGCAGGGAAGGTCACCTTTGTTGTCCTTCTTCCATGTTCTTCCCGATCGCTTCTCCGATGTCGGATCAATCTCAGCCGTCCAGGTCTACATCCATCGTCGGATCACGCCATCCTGCACTGTCAAATCATCCTCGATCTTCTGATCTTGGTCGTTGATTTACGAACCAGTATCGCGCTACTAGAGCTCTCCACATGGATAAGTGGGATATCCTGCACCGCTGGATCGCGCTTAGGTGTGGGTATTTTACGACTTTGTCCCACCATTTTTGTATTTATTAATTAGTAGATAAACTTTTATCTGTCATTTATTTATATTTGTAATAATTGCAAATAAACCCTTGAACTTCTGATTTTTACCATTCGATCCTCGACCACGTAACCTCACGTGATGCTTCACGTGAGGGGGCATTTTGCAGCGGGACCCCCACCTTTTTGGTTATTTTTGATTGACCCAAGAACTATTTAATGAAGTTGTAATATCTTGTAATATTTGCAGACTGGTCCTTGGATTTTTTAGAATTACTTTTAGGTCCTCCAAGCGAGGCTCACGTGTTTAGACACGTAAGGTTGGAGATTTTACGGCCATGCCCCTTAGGCTTTAGTTATTTCTCTTTGGTCCTGTAACATTTTAACTAGGTTAAATTTTTCTGTGAATTTTGCACTCAGGCCCCCAAACTTTTAAATAATGTACTAAGCCTTCTCCCACTACAAGTAGGGTCAGCTACATGGATTCTTGCTCAAATCCATGTTGAAAGATTCGACTATTTTTTACGCTGGCCGTCGACTACCTAACACAACCACTGTGATGAATATGTGATTCATCACTCTTAAAGTTGAAAATGAAGTCTTGTTCCCGAGTATTTAGTAGCAGATTTCCCTTTATCTTGCACAAATCACATTCAAGCATGTAATCACAATACATGCATTTTAGCATTCATACTTGCATCAAAATAAGAAGCCATTTCATATGTAAAAATCATGTATAAAATACTTCCAATAATTCATCTAATTATCTGTATTCCCTCTAAGATCAAATAACACATTCCTTACACTGTGTACATTACTAGTTAATAATATAAGGAAGAAGGCCAAAAATCTCTCTCCTACAAATCGCCCAATAAAGCCCCAAACCCAGTTGGAGAACTTAGACCTTAGAGTGCCTATATACACCTCATGCAAACCTCCGAATTATGTCTACTCACTTCCAGATTAATACATATCCAGATATCTTTAAAATGAGACCATTTTCATTTAATTCGGAGATCGTATGCAAAACTTGAGTTTTTGGGCCCCTATGTATACTATTTGTATGTATATTTGTACTCTTGTATTCTTGTATCATATTTGACCTCATCTCCGTTTTTTGTCAACATGAAACTTGTAGATCTCATCAAGATCTACAACTTTCATGTTTTGAGTTTTTCCAAATTCGGCCACTTTCTCTCTCTCTCTAAATTCATTTTCTTTCTTAGCCATTTAGAGATGGCCACATGGTGCCCTCTGATTGCGCCACGCGGCCCATTTCTTTGCGTGCCACGCGTCCTATCATCTCGCCGACCGATCACTCGCCTTCTCTATTGATATAGACCGCTCATCATCACAAAGCTTTCCAGCCGTTCGATCCACCCATGGATCTCATCTGGACTGTTCGCCAGCACCGCGCTTCCCTTTGCGCCACGTGGCGATGCCTACGCCCTCCAATCTTCGCCAGAAAGCTCTTATCCTGGCCACTCATCTCGCAACGCCTCGCAACCCTTTGATCAAACCCCTAGATTACATCTCTGCCACACGTTAGTGCCTTGACCCACGGCCGCCACGTGGTTACATCTACGCCCTTTGATTTCACTCTGTCGATCTAATCCTCATCTTCCGCTTCTGCCTGTCTCCTGACCGTTGGATCACTCGATCCGATGGTCGATACTTTGTCTCCTACCTCCCGAACTCCCTACGCCCCACGTCGCCCACCGTGCGCGAGGGTCGACCCCTTTCTATTTTGGGAGCCACACCATCCACCCTCACCGGCTTCCTTCACCTTCACAACACACGTCACTCTTCCCTCATCCTCGCCAACCCCCTCGATCACCATGAACGCCGTCCACCTCGCTCCACGACGCCCACCAACTTTACCACTTCACCACCTATGCTGCCATCTCCAACCTATAAATACTCCGCCTTTGGCCACCTTCATCCCCATCCGCCATTACGAGAGGTATCTTGGAGCTCATAACCACCCATTGGTGACAACAATTGAGTGAGAAACCGAGCGAATATAGGCCTCCACCTCCGGCGAGATCCATGACGTCGCCATGCCATGCTGTAGCTTCTCTGACGAGCTGCTTGAGATCGGGACCGCTACCGTCCCTCGAGCGATGATCAGGAGCACTTCATCGAGCTCCATTCCCCAGGTAGGCTCCTCCATAACTCTCCCGATCTTCTTCTTCTTTTTCTCAATTCATATCTGATTTTATTCGTCATCCATACTCCACTTCACGCTCTGTCGGCCATCCTCTGAGCTTCGCCTCGGAGCTGGCATCTTCGTTCACCATTTCCTTAACCCCGACGATGTATTCCACCCTACGCTGGCACAAGCTCCGCCACCTTGGCAGAGCTCGATCACCGAACCACTACATCCCCTTTCAGGCCTCACTCCACACTCACGAGCATTTCACGGACACACCCGCACGCCTCGGCTATCCATTTACCACCTGCAGGTACTCCAATGTCTGACTAGCTGGAAGCCTCATCGAAGCTCCTTTGAGCTTAATCGTCACCGCTCCCCGGAGCAGTTCAGCATCATCCAAGACCATAGCTCCACCGCACCTCTGCGAGTCGTTCCAGCTATTTGGGAGCCATCGCCGATTTTCACCGATGTCCTGAGGGAGAGGCAGAGTCAGAGCTTGTTCGTTGGAGCACAGCCTTCCCTGCCGTATGAGGCGGCGGGCCGGGTGAAGACGAAGAGCAGCAACTGTCCGATCTCCTTGATCGGACGGTCCGAAGGATGCCATGTCGCATTCACTCTGCAGCCGTAGGATCAGGAGGATCCTACGCACCTGATCACGTCACATAGCCATTCGCTAGAGCTTTAGAGGACCATTGGATTCTTCCAGATCCAGCGGTGCTTGATCATCCACGTGTCCACCTTCTCTGAGTTCCAGTTTGATCCAACGGGTCATCGTACTCCACGCGCCTGCAACCAGCACCCGTTGGATCATCACTTGATCCACGGTCCAGAGCACGCCACGTTGCCTATTCCGAGCCTCTCCTTCGACCATCAGGCTCGGATAATCCGAAGCAAGCCGAGCCTACATCCGAGCCTCATCTGAGCCAAGTCCGAGCCTCCAAAGTCCACCGAGCCTGGATCCCCACGTGGTTGGCTCGTGCATCTTGGGTATTTTGCAGTGAGGCCCCTAGAGGTTTTCATATTTGCATTCCAATCCCTGCCAGGAGATCCCATATGAGGCGTACGTGTTATGTGGGTATTTTGCACATCTACTCCCCTCATTATAGGTAATTGCACATTAGTCCATGTCAGCATATTTACTTTTAATCAATTTTATTTTCTGTAATTACAGTTAGGCCCCTGTCTTTGCATGCATCTTTAGGCATTCATTTCAACTCATTTTCAAGTTTAAAAATAGCATTGTGTAGCTTAATTTGTCTTCTTTAATATGTGATACTTGGCATATTTTCATAAAAGAAATAGATTTTATTATTAATTAATTGGTGGAATTTTGCCATATTTTGCCCCTTTATGCTTTTTAATTTGTAGTGATTTCTCTGTGACTCAAAAATCACCAAAAATTCAAATTAGACTTAGGATAATTAAGTTAACATTGTTTCCAAAAATCATCTCATTTGCACGCACCCCGAGGCCTGATAAATCATCTTGTGATTTTCTTAATTAATTTTTAATAGGTCCATTTCACATATAAATTTAGGTATATTAATTTTCTTGGATTCTTCACACTTAGACTTATCTAGGATAAATTTTATATCTGAAAATATTATGATTTGGTATTTATTAAAATTACTTCAGTTAAAATCACCTTACATTCACTTCTAATTCAAAGTAAATTCATCTAGTGTTAGAAAAATCTAACAAAATTAGGGTAGCCTAATTTCATCATATTTCACCATCGGGCCAAGTTTCATAATTTTTGAAATCAATTTGACCTCCTTCGGAATTAACTTGGAAACTGGCCCGATTTTGCTTGTGTCTTTTATTCTTGCATAAAATATATTGAAAAAGATCCAAAAAAATATATCACCTGAAAATCCGATCTTTGAAATTTGCTTAAAATCTACCTAAGGAGACAGCTTCCTCCCTGAGTTCAACCTTAGGCTTGCCCATGTAAAATAAATTTGCCGCTCAAAATTGATTTGACTTTAATTGAAAGTGGTTTTTGATTAGCTCTTATTATTCGACTGCAATGAACGACAACACATTATTTTGACCATTAATTTGATTAAATTAACAAGGGTAGTAAGATGCTCGTCACACTGCAAGAGTGGGATTTGAACCCTAGTCTTTTCTGTGGCAGACACACTGTACTACCACTTGACCATTAAGTGGGTACCCCTGAACTTTAAAAAATTTAAAAAAAACCCTACCAGTAGTGTAGTTTCTTTTCGATTCCTCTATTTATTTCATGCATGTATATAACTCAAAAAATCCCAAAAAATAGCATTGTGTTCATGTATCATTGATCTTGCGCACATATTTTTATTATACATTTTAAGACTTTTAGTATTTATAAAAATAAAAGAACTCCACCTTTTGTCCCTGTTTGCAATAGAAAATACATAAAAAGTATAAAATCTTTTTAAAAAATTCCAAAAAATATATTTCATATTTATTTAAGTATTTTACAACTCCAGAGCAAAAGTTTTAAAAAATATAAAAGAAAACTCATAAAAAATGAACCCCCCCTAAAATGCTTATAAAAATATAAAAACTTCTTAAAAAATCCAAAAATTATATTTTCCATTGCATATTTTCTTTGTATGGTTATATTTATATTAAAATTAATTTAGAGAATTTTTTACTCTATTTTATATTTTTATCTTCAATTTAATTTTGGATGTTTATTCTAAACCCTATTTTTGGTATTTTTGACTATAAAAATTTATGAAAATTAGCAAAATTCTGGAAAAAATATAAATATAGTAAAAATTTATATATAACCCCAAAATATTTTATTTCCTTTATTTTGATTATTTTTACCTATTTTCATATATATATTATTTCTATCTTACCTATATTGCATATATACTCTATATAGCTTTATATTTCCATTTAAAAGAAAAAGAAAATATAAAAATATAAAATATTAAAAAAGAAAATACAAAGTCAGAAAAGTAAAAATCAAAATATAAAAATATAAAATAAAAAACAAAAACTAAAAATTAAAAACTAACAAAAAATAGCACACTTATTGACAAATACATCACATTCACTTTTGTGCTTTCTTTTGCCCCGATCTACCTGCATGTTCCTTGTGTTTGACACTCTACAGATACTTGGACACTATACACATCTTTGTTGTAGAGTTATAATAAATTTTAACACCACACTTGCTTTTTATTGGATCATGTGTTGCGGGTTAATTGTTGTTTTAACCTGGATTTCGTGTGGTCGATTATATTATTGTGTTTCCGCCTTGTGTGGAACACAAGACCACTCGATTTTCAAGTTAAACAAATGGCACCATTGTCATGAGAAACGACGTATATATCGGCCTTTTGCTTGATTATGATATTTGTCTATATTTTTGCTTCACTATTTCCTCTTTTATTTGATATATCTTGTTGATCTGTCTAACCTCCTCACATTGCTGACATTGTGCGAGGAACCGCGGATCGAGGAAGGCGATCTACCCTAGACATCTTCGCTCCCACGTGAAGCCAGTTTCAGCTTATCGACCTAGGAACAAGGGCACTTAGAGATTTTTTGAAGACTCAGCTCCATTTATTTTATTATATTTATTCATTTGTGTAATTTGAAGTGAGAGGAAGACTACTAGAACTTTAAATAATTCAGGACAATCTTAGGACTCTACCACAACACCTAATAACCATTTGATGAACCTCTATTTCATCATCTTTATTATATCATTTTGGCCTCAAAAACTCTAGCAAATGCATGTAAATACCTCTAATTCAGGCATTCTAGCATTCCTGCACATGTGTGTAAACAATGTATAAAATACGGTTTTTAAAGCCAAAACTATAGAATAAAGAAAAGAAAAGAAAAAGAATAAAATATTGTAAATATTTTATGATCCGAAACCCCAAGACCTAGGCATCTAGATGACTAGATCGACAAGGAATAAAGTAGGGTGAGATATTGGCTAAACTACCAATAAAATCCCTTTTAATTAATTCATTCTTTATTCATTTTTGGGACCTACTTTTAGTTCCACTTTTTATACCACAAATAAAGAAACTATAGACAAGAAAGTTGTAGATAATAAAATATAGAAAAATACAAAATTGATTTCACCCAAAAATAATGTATAGATAAAGAGTTATGATCTGAATAAGATTCCAAATTCCCAACTTCCCAGACTAGTATCTCTCAAATAAAAACTCAAAATCTATCAAACTTACCTTTAATTTTATATAATTTTAATAAGCTATTTAATGAAGGTGGTTTCATATTTTTTTGAATAACGGTGCAAAAGTTAGGTTTTGGACCCCTGACGTGCAATAGTTTATGATTTTTTCTTTCTTTTATATAGATTCCATTTTTAACTCCTTTTCTTTAGATTTAAATTTTATTTTGTTAGTTTTAGATTCTACTTTCTATTAAAAATATAAAATCAATTAAAAAATGTAAAATAAAAAAGATACAAAAATAGATCTTCTCTATACAAATCAATTTGGCTTGTATTCTATCTTTAGTGTTTTTTATTTATCTTATAAAATTAAAAATCAACAAAAACATTTCCAAGTTTTGTATTATTAACAAGAAAAAACTAAAAATAATAAAAATCTAAAATGGGTATTTTATACCTTCAAATAATATGTTTTAATTAACATCTTTTGAAAAAAAAACATTGTTCTGCAATATTGTGGATAACATTATTTTGAGAACGTTTTATAATTTGAGTTTTTATTTTGAGGTCTCTTACTATTTATTTAAAACATATTTTCATTGGGAAAGACCTCTCTTTTTTGGTTAGTACACATGAACATAAAGACAATCACTAGTATCCAAAAAATTTGAAATAGTCCACTCTCATTGGTGGAGGCCACCTCCAATAGCCATCACCTCTTCCATTCCTTCACCAATAGCCATCATCTCTTCCATTCTTCCACCAAATAAAAGAGCTTCAACTCCCATTTTTTTTTGAAATCACCCACCATTTTTGCAAGTGTTCTCTAGCACCCCATTTCCTTTATGACAGAGAGGTTGTGGGCATGAGCCACTTTCCATTGGTGTGATCCCTTGGTGTTCAAGCTCCATTGTACCACGGAGTTCGTCTCCGTCAAACCTCTTCACCGTCGGAATCGAAGCCAAGATCGATCGTGCTTGTCGGAGCAGTGATCATCCCTGACGATTTCATCCACTTGATGCATTTTTCTTGTTCTAGTGTAGAGGTAAATTAGTTTTAATTAGTTCTTGCTTTTCATATTTTTAGTGTAAGACTCACTATTTTCTCCATCCTCATTCGTCGCGGCTAACCACCTCACCGCTGCCTTCATCCACTTCTTCGTACTCCCTTCACACAACCTCAACCAACTCTGTACATGCACGGTGACTGGAGTCCATCTCCGTAGGAGAACCCATACACCCTATATATTTATTTGTGTGCGTAACGCAAGCCGAGCCTATGCTCGAGCTATCATTTCTACTCGCAGATATCCGTCTGAACATCCTACAGCCGCACCACTGTCTCTCGTGCAGTGCTCCACGCTGTGGCACTTCGTCAGCCCTCAGATTGGCTTTTTTTGTTGTTGTTTTTTAAGGAAGAAGATAGGAGCGGGTGGATAATAGCCACCGTTGGATCTATCCCACTCCTTCTAATCTTAACCATCCAACCAAGGGGTAGAAGTTTTATGCATAAGCCCTCACCATTTTGAAATTTCTCGCACATCCCCTTATTGTCCAAGAGCAACTTGATGCCACCTGGATTCGTGGGACATTTTGCAATCACGTCCCCTTATTTTTGGCATATTTCGGGAAGTTTTGGAGTATCTTTTGAACTGCAGTTTTGTTCTTATATTTTCATCTGTACCCCTACACTTAAACACTCATAAATCATTCATCTGAACTCCGTTTTCTATGAGATTTTTTTATTAGAAAGTTGCTTTAAAGATCTACATCATATAAAAATTTCAAAATATTCTGATGCATGAGCTATAAATGGTGAATTTTTGAACTCAGGATACTGATTTGGTGTATTTTTCTAATAACTCTTTAAATACTTGATATCATTTGCTCATTTTTGAAAATGTTGTAGAAATTAGTAGGGTCGAATTTGTTTTCAAATTTCATCAAAAGATATTACGATTTATGTCCTGCAGAATTTCTACAATATTTCTAGTAATTGATTTATTTCTCGAGCATCTTTCATCTATTTGAAAATCTAAAAATATGGCTGTGTGCCCCTTAGTTTGTTCTCTAATTCTGGATTTTTGTTGTATTTTTATCATGTTCTTTGGTTAGTTAAAAAATTCAAAAACATCATTTCTACCTTCCTGCTGTCTTTTATTTTTAGTATATTCATTACATCTCAGAGAAATACCAAAACAATATTGTAACTTTCTCTCATCTATAGATATATCATATCCGAAAAGCATTCAGTAATATTAGGTCTCGTGTCCAAAAATCCAAAAACACTTCAAAACTTGCAAAAATCATTAAAAATTGAAATAGTGTCAAAAACCCAAAAATAAAGTTATGTTTTCTTTGATATAATCTTCTCTATCTAGAAAAAATATAAGTATAATTTTAGGACTTCATTTTAAACTATTGGTAGTATTTTTGAAGTGTCCTATTTGCCATATTTTTTCTAGTTTAGAATTACTCGTTTTTATTTTATTACTTGCTCTTTTCTAAAAAAATCTAAAAAAATTTGCAAAATTAATTAAATCACAAAAATAAAAAAAATAAAAACCCACAAAAAATAGCACTTGTATAGACAAATACATCACATTCACATTTGAGCTTGATTGCCCTGATCTACATGTTTGCTTCCTGTGTTCGACACTCTACAATACTTGCCCTATACACATATTTTGTAGAGTTATAATAAATTTTAACTCCACATTTTGACTTCCATTACTTGATATTATTTGTGGGTTAATTGTTGATTAAATTCGGATTTCTGAGCAGTCAGCGTATCGATTGTGTTCCCGCCTTGCCGCCTGATTTTTAGATTTATCACCATTGCATGCACCTATAGATATGTTTGGATCTAGTCAATGATTAAATTGCTTATCACTTAGTCTCAGAACCACCGCACTGCGAAAGTTCTACATAGAGCACTTACAGGACCATTTATTATGGGCACCGAGGAGACTCCAAGATCGGGCACTTCGATTCTATTCTAAGTCATTTGCATTGGTTCTTCACGATAATAGCAAGTTCTGAACTTAGGGCAATTTGATCGTCTTTCATTTGTATAATATAGGTTTCAATTCTGTTGAGCATCCTTGCATGTAGAGTGATGAATACCCATTCATCACTCTTTATTCTCCTATTTTAGCTACAAAAACCTTTGCAAATACATGTAAATATGTGTAAATACAAAGAATTACCAAAAGCATGCATTGTGTAAAAAGAAATAATTAGCATGTTTTTGTGCAAAAATAAAAGAATAAAGAGTAAAAAGAAAAAGAGGGAAATATTTAGAATAAATATTGAGCAACCTAACCCAAGGGAGGGCTCAGCATGGGCCTGACCGCATAAAAGCCAAAGTAGAGGGAGATAGGAGCTCATGTGTACATACTTTTGTAAATAAATAAAATTATATTTTCCTCACCCAAAAATATGCTTGTATACATTCTGTATATATTTAGAAACTATTAAAAACAAAATAAAATTTAAAAATCAAAATTCCAAAAAGGCCCTTTCACCATGTACATAGACCATCATCCTTTAATTATTTAACCCTATAAATAAATAAAATTATTTTCTAAACTTTTTGTAAATATTCTATGTTACATATTGTAAATACATAAAAATAACAAATAAAAAAATCAAAAATCAAAATCTATATAGTGTACATATACCTATATATATAGCTACCCTATTTTTATTTCCAAAAATTAATTAAAAATCACCAAAAAATAGAAAAAAATAAAAGAAAAATATTTCATGTTTTGAGTTTTTCTTAATTCGGCCTTTTTCCACCTTAAATTAAATAAACAAAAAATTAAACACGTGGCCGCTCCTGATTGGTCCACGGGGGATTGTTGACCCCGGTCAACTCCCCCGCGGACTCTTTCCTTTTGCGTCAACTCGCGCCCGACCCGACTTCGCCGAATTCTCCACGCGCCTCCAGCCTGTCGCCTCCGCAAACCCCGTGCACGGATCCTTCGCCAATCATCCATCATCCTCGCCGCATCCTTCGCCGAAGGATCCACGCCTTCCATAGCCGTCTCCACCCAACCCTAATCGGCCCTGTCTCCATATATATCCCGACCTCCGCCGCCTCCGCGCCTCATCTTTGGACCTTCTGCTTCTTCCCAGTGACCTCCAGAGGCACCGCGAGAGTGACAGCAAGCGATCGCCCCTGTTGCAGCGAGGCGAGGAGGTGAAACCACTGATCCGGCGTTCTTCGCCGCCGTTGCTCCGCCACCAGCGTGAGCACCGAGCCTCGAGCCGAGACGACCCTTGAGGCTACGACCAGGAGCACCCCCTGCTCTTCCCCAGTCTCTCCGACCACCCAGGTAGATCACTTAGGCCGTAGATTAGCGTAGGTTTCGATTTTTAGCTTACTGGTAGCGTAGCTCCGCCGCCGTCGCCAGCCACCTCCGATTTCTCATCTGCCATTCCGACCCGACCATCATTTTCGTCCTTTGAGACTCTCCAGCAGTGTGTTATTGAGGCTCCTGTCCTTCAGCCACCCGATTGGTCTCTCCCATTCGAGATCATGACGGACGCCTCTGATTTTGCCGTAGGGGCTGTGCTAGGACAGAGGAGGGATGGAGTTCCATTTGCCATACACTATGCTAGCCGCACATTGGATTCCGCCCAGCGGAATTATACGGTCACAGAGAAAGAGATGCTAGCCGTAGTGTTTGCCCTAGATAAGTTCAGATCGTATATCATTGGATCTAGAGTGACTTTGTTTACTGATCACACCGCCATCAGGTACCTCATGTCAAAGAAGGATGCCAAGGCCAGACTTACTAGATGGATCCTTCTACTCCAGGAGTTCGACATTGAGATCAAGGATAAGCCTGGAGTCAAGAATGTGGTGGCGGATCATCTTTCCCGATTAGAGCAGCCTGAGGATTCTGAGCAGATTGATCCTATTCGAGATACCTTCCCAGATGAGGCGATCCTTGCTATCGCCTCACTCCCATGGTATGCCGATATTGTGAACTTTCTCGTTGCTGGGAAAGTCCCACAAGATTGGCCTAGGCAGAGGCTTGAGACCTTCCTTGCGAAGGCCAAGTCCTACCACTGGGAGGATCCCATCCTTTACCACGAAGGAGGGGATAACATCTGGCGTCGGTGTATTCCTCAGGAGGAGCATCATAGTGTCCTCACTTACTGCCACAAGCTTGAGGCAGGAGGACATCATTCTGGGAGAAGAACGGCACAGAAAGTGCTCCAATCCGGCTTGTGGTGGCCTACCCTCTTCAAGGACTCTGATGAGTTCGTGAAGAGGTGTACTGACTGTCAGAGGATGGGCACTTGTGGACAGCGTGATATGATGCCGATGCAGCCCATTCACTTCTGTGAGGTTTTTGACGCATGGGGCATCGATTTCATGGGTCCATTCCCTAAGAGTCAGGGATTTGAGTACATTCTGTTGGCCGTAGATTATGTTAGTCGTTGGGTTGAGGCTATCCCCGCCCGAGCCGCTGATGCGAGGACAGTTTGCAGATTTTTGAGGAAGCACATCATCATGCGGTTCGGGGTTCCACGAGTTTTGATTTCTGATGGGGGGTCTCATTTCTTCAACGACCAGGTGAAGGCCCTTGCTAGCGAGTTCAGTATAGACCATCGTGTTGCCACACCTTACCATCCACAGACGAATGGTCTAGCTGAGGTGTCGAATAGGGAGATCAAGAATATTTTACAGAAAGTCGTCCGCCCTGACCGAAAGAATTGGTCACAGCTTTTGGACTCGGTCTTGTGGGCATATCGGACGTCTTTCAAGACTCCATTGGGCACATCTCCCTTTCGCCTCGTTTACGGCAAGCCGTGCCATCTACCTGTTGAGCTGAGGCACAAGTCACTTTGGGCAGTTACAGATATTCTTATGGATCCAGATGGTGCAGGAGACCAGAGGAGGGCAGAGTTAGCCGCCCTGGAAGAGCTTAGAGATACAGCTTTCTCAAACAGCCTACATTATAAAGAGAAAGTGAAGGAGTGGCATGATTCTCATATCAGCCACAAGCATTTTGAGATTGGACAGAAAGTATGGTTGTTTGATGCAAGGCTACGATTATTTCCAGGAAAGCTACAGAGCAAATGGAAGGGACCTTACTTGGTCAGAAAGGTACACGATAACGGTAGCATTGATATATCTGAGTTATCTTCTGAGAGTACCTTTCGAGTGAACGGCCAGCGGCTCAAGCCATTTCTAGATCATGAGCCGCGGGACGTTATTATTGCCGCTATTCATTTTGCGTGAGATGTGGTCTCTTGACTCACATCTTTTGCATCTCACGCCTGATTCTCACTGTTCTTCCGTCTGTATAGATCCAGTTGTCCATATCATTCTATTCTTTAGTCCCACATCCCTTATCTCATCCTGTGATTATGCTATACTTAGGGTGTACTTTACCCTAAGTATAGGGGGGAATGTCGGACCTGCGAGTATTCTTTTCATTCTTTCTGCTCCTGTTTTTGCTGCCTATACTTAGGGATATTTTACCCTAAGTATAGGGGGGGCAGATTCTGTATCTTCTTCACTCGGCTTTCCCTTCATGTACAGCTTGCTATACTTAGGATTAGTTAATCCTAAGCATAGGGGGAGACCACCGAGTTCCTCTCATTCTATTCATTTATTCATTCCTGTACTTAGCCATTCCTTTTTCACTTCCCTTTTACTACGCACGAGTTATGTCTTCTTCATCGCTCTTGATCACTCTGAGGACATCGTTCGAGCTAAGTATAGGGGGGGTGTGTGTATATTTCATATATACTTTAGCCATAACTCGTACTTTGTGTGAGTGTGTTAATAAATAAAATGGCTAAAAATCACAAAAATTTTAAAAAATTTTTATGTACATAAACCTCTTTTATCTTGCACATAGCTAGCGTACAAAGTATTTTTGTAAAGATGATTTCAAAAATCTTTTGTGTAAAGATTGTGTAAATATTTTTGTATCAAAATTATGTATATAGTACAAAATTTCTCCAAAATGTTTTGAAAATCAAAAGTTTGCAAAAATCTTGTGTAAATGTTTGTAAATATCTTTTTGCAAAACTTGCACCTCATGCATCATTCATTCATGATTTCAAAACATTTTTTTCAAAAATTTTGCATGATTGTAAAACATTTGTAAATAGCATCTTGTGTACATATATGTATATGGTTTTTCCTGGATAAGAGTTGACATTTAAACTAAGCCTGGAATTAAATTGAGAAATGGAGCTTGAATAAGATCTTAATCCACTTAACTTTAAGAGGAACCTTATAGGACTTAGGGTTAAGGCTTTTCAGGTCCATAAGGACTTAATTCTTTGAGTCCACTAGGCTATGAGCATATGTCATCTTGATGAGCCTAAGTAGAGCACTTAACAACACACGCATGACTCTTAGAGACAATGGCTTGACTTGCACCTGCACTTACACATGGCTCTCCACGGATGAGGTGGTGAGGAGGCAGTTTCCTTTGGCTTGGGGTAGCATATGAGGGTAGTACTTCTAGGCGGAACCTCTCTTCTTCTTATAGTGAAGGAAGTGCACCTCAACTTGGTCTAGTGGTGATGAAGGCTAAAGACAGAAGCTGTGGGTTGCAATAAAGCTTCAAAAGAGGGATAGTCTACTGGCTCAAGAGGAAAATTTCTTATCTATGCTGCACCATGTAGATATGTTGTACAGAAGCACTTGAAAAAAAAATGCAAAAATGCAAAAAGAACTCCAAAAAAGTGGTGGGTCGGATTGAAAATTTAATAACCCCACCGGAGTGTACATAATCAAATAAAGCAAAAGCTTATGGTATCAATGGTACATCTCATGAAGCTTGTAGCGGGAGACTTAGCTACACTGGCTAAGCTTCCAAAACTCTATACTTCTACCCCCTCTTCTTGAGCCGGTTGCACTTGAACTTAGAAGGGAATACCCCGCTTCTCGAGGAAAGAGTTGCTAGACTGAGGCATTAGAGTTACCAGGTTGAGGGAGGTTGTTTCTTTGTTACTTCTGAGGTGGGGAGCCACATATCACTTACACCGCATGGAAAGATTCATGGTCATTAGAGTTTGTGTATGTAGACTTGTTCTGATATGGTTTATTAAGGAGTCTTGCCCATAGATTGGTGGAACTTGGAGGTTGTTGAGTTTTAAGCTTAAGTCTAAATAAGGTTCCGACACATTAATAATCCAAAGATCTGATCGAGCTCCATATTTCAAGTTAATGAAGGAAAGTTTAATAATTCAACCTTGATCCATGTACATCCTCTTTTTCTTTTTCTTTTTCTTTCTTTTTCACTTCTTTTTCAAATAAGTGTTTGCTAAGGGACTAGCAAAGTTAAAGCATAGGGGGTGATGAATACCCATTCATCACTCTTTATTCTCCTATTTTAGCTACAAAAACCTTTGCAAATACATGTAAATATGTGTAAATACAAAGAATTACCAAAAGCATGCATTGTGTAAAAAGAAATAATTAGCATGTTTTTGTGCAAAAATAAAAGAATAAAGAGTAAAAAGAAAAAGAGGGAAATATTTAGAATAAATATTGAGCAACCTAACCCAAGGGAGGGCTCAGCATGGGCCTGACCGCATAAAAGCCAAAGTAGAGGGAGATAGGAGCTCATGTGTACATACTTTTGTAAATAAATAAAATTATATTTTCCTCACCCAAAAATATGCTTGTATACATTCTGTATATATTTAGAAACTATTAAAAACAAAATAAAATTTAAAAATCAAAATTCCAAAAAGGCCCTTTCACCATGTACATAGACCATCATCCTTTAATTATTTAACCCTATAAATAAATAAAATTATTTTCTAAACTTTTTGTAAATATTCTATGTTACATATTGTAAATACATAAAATAACAAGAAACAAAACAAAAATCAAATAAAAATTACAAAATTAAAAATACAAAAATACATTGTATAGATACCATGTATATAAATGTATTCATCTATTTATTTCACCCTTGTGTATAAATAATTAAAATAAAATAAAAATACCATTCTGTTCTTTATTTTATGATGTAAATAAATAAAATATAAAATGGGCATAAAATTACATAAAAATAACAAATAAAAAAATCAAAAATTAAAATCTATATAGTGTACATATACCTATATATATAGCTACCCTATTTTTATTTCCAAAAATTAATTAAAAATCACCAAAAAATAGAAAAAAATAAAAGAAAAATATTTCATGTTTTGAGTTTTTCTTAATTCGGCCTTTTTCCACCTTAAATTAAATAAACAAAAAATTAAACACGTGGCCGCTCCTGATTGGTCCACGGGGGATTGTTGACCCCGGTCAACTCCCCCGCGGACTCTTTCCTTTTGCGTCAACTCGCGCCCGACCCGACTTCGCCGAATTCTCCACGCGCCTCCAGCCTGTCGCCTCCGCAAACCCCGTGCCCGGATCCTTCGCCAATCATCCATCATCCTCGCCGCATCCTTCGCCGAAGGATCCACGCCTTCCATAGCCGTCTCCACCCAACCCTAATCGGCCCTGTCTCCATATATATCCCGACCTCCGCCGCCTCCGCGCCTCATCTTTGGACCTTCTCCTTCTTCCCAGTGACCTCCAGAGGCACCGCGAGAGTGACAGCAAGCGATCGCCCCTGTTGCAGCGAGGCGAGGAGGTGAAACCACTGATCCGGCGTTCTTCGCCGCCGTTGCTCCGCCACCAGCGTGAGCACCGAGCCTCGGGCCGAGACGACCCTTGAGGCTACGACCAGGAGCACCCCCTGCTCTTCCCCAGTCTCTCCGACCACCCAGGTAGATCACTTAGGCCGTAGATTAGCGTAGGTTTCGATTTTTAGCTTACTGGTAGCGTAGCTCCGCCGTCCGATCAGCCTCGACCTCCAGTTTTCATCTCGGCCATCCATTCTCGGAGGAGCAGTCACCGTCAGATCCATTTGAGGTTCGATCTCCACCGTCGATCCAGCGCAGCTCAGCCATTTCTCCCGTCCACCGTTCGATCTGCAACGTGGCAGCGCCTAGACCGTTCGATCGCTGCGAGGGCTTCAGCGTTGGAGCGCCACTCGTTACCAGCCGTCCATCCAGCCACGTGACGCCCACTCCACCCTTGGATCGTAATAAAGGGGTAAATTACCGTAGGCCCCCTCGTAGTTTATGCTTTACATTTCAGTCCTGTAAATATTTTGAGTACTTTATTTACGTTGGGTTATTTGCATAGTGGACCTCGTACTTTTCAGTATTTGCATTTATGCCCCTGTTTGTGTGAGACACGTGCATCAACACGTGATATTTTGGTGTATTTGCGATTTTAGCCCTGTAGTTCTGGATGTTCCTTAATGAATGAAAAGTTTTTGATATTTGCATTTATGCCCCTGTGAGCGTTTTATTTCCGCATGTGCGCCTTTTTAGTGGGTAATTTGCATAACAGCCCCTGGACTTTTGGTTCTTGTTACCAATAAGCCCTCGGAACTTATTTTTCTTACATTTGGGTCCCTGAGTGCCCCAGACACGCGCCTCGCGCGTGATTTCTTGGGTATTTTGCACCAGACCCCCCAGAACTTTTGGGTATTTGCACTTTGGTCCCTGTGCACAGTGCCCTTCCTTTGTTTTTGAAAAATATCAAATCACCTCCAAATTCGATGAAAATTTGATACATGGCTCCTGCCATGGTGTAGAATTTTTATGAATTTTTGAGGACATTTTTGATTTCATTTGCTATTTTTAAAAATTCAAAAACCCATATTTTTGCTACTGTTTAGATTCAAAAACCCCAAAAAAATATCAAAACCCTTTTAAAAATCCTATAAAAATTATTTACTGTTTATTTGGTGTTCCTTGATTTTCTAGCCATTTTTGGCTATTTTTAATTGAGTAAAAACCCTAAAAATCTAAAAACACCTCAAAACTCATAAAAATCACAATAAATAACTCAAAAACCCAAAAACAATAATTTTGGTGCCCAAATTTTCCTTGTTTTCTCTAGTATACAGGAAAATTACCTTCAGGTCCCTTTGAGATCCTTAGATATTTTATCTTTGGGTTTTGGGCCTTGCTGGACAGTACCCTTTGTTTTTAGCACTGTTTGATTTTTAGAAAAGAAAATACACCTTATAAAAATCCCAAAAATTCACCAAAAACACTTAAAAACCTAAAAAACATAAAAACAATTTTTCTTGAATTTTTTCTTGCTTTTTAATGCATTAAATAAATTGCTCAAGTGTGCTTGTTTTTGCTTTTCTCATTTTCTTCATATATTAAAAATTTCCAAAAAAATCTAAAAATCATTAAAAAACACTAAAAATATTTTCTCTGTATTTTATCTCATTTTGGCTACATCGTAGGCCGCAAGGCCAATCTGTGCTCCTTGTGTTCGACCCTGGGTGCTATACCAGGTTAATCTCTTAGCTAGGACCGCACTTCGTGTTTTGATCTCTGATTTATTTCGCAGTTCGATATTTTTCTTGATACACTTAGCCCGAGTGATTGAGGTCGCGACGACCATTTATTTACCTTTACCTTAGTCGTTCGGGCGGTCATCATAGAGTGCAGGAGGCAAGGTGATCATTTATGCTTTAGTACATCATCGTTTTTGCCACTTGCATTGCTTTTCCGCCTCTCTACCTCTGATTTTGATCATCTAAGTGCTAAGTAATATTGACTCCTCGTTAGGCGCGTGCATTTCTCACTAAAAATCCAAAAAAAATGATAACAATAAAATTGAGACTGTTAACATTACTTGACCCTAAAATACATCAAAAAGTTCTTGTCTTGGGGTGAGTAATCCCCTCATTGTCTTCGTTTTACATTGCTCATGTACACACTAAGGTTAGTGCCCAAATCCCATCTAAGCCAACCTATGTGTTTGTACAACTTTTTTGGACTTCTCTCCTAACTCTAAAATAGACAAGAAAAAAAAGATCGCACTTTCACGGTCTCTACCGAGTTGAGTATGTGAATTGAGGGTTTGTATTATGTGAGTATGCTTGTGATTGTTTGTGTGTATCCTATATCGCTTCTGCGCATTTGCGCCTTCTTCTCATTTCTCGTGACTTGACCTCCGTGCTCTCCCGATAATTTTTTCTTATTTCGAGATGGTCGACAGGAGCGTATTTTATCTGGACTTTGTGGATCCCTCGTTCACTCCATCCAGTCCACCTCACTTTTTCTAGGAGGACTTTACTCCTGAGTTTTGTACATATCCACTTCACCGCAGATTCAGACCTCGGATTTTTATCCACATCCACCTCCACCTTCATACTCTCCACCTTCACATCCACTCGAGACTTATCTATTGGAGTCACCTTTCATGGAGTTCATCCTTGAGAACTTGACCCAGATGATGGATCATATGAGACAGAGGATTGACAACCTCACTAGTATATATAAGAGCAGCCATGATTCTCCACTATTTGATGATATAGATTCACTCGAGTATTTCCATGTAAGTTTGAAATCACCAAAAATACAAAAAAATGAACAAAATTTAATAATCCAAAAAGATTCCGGGAGAGCCATGACCATGTCAGATTGTGAGGAGAGGGCCTACTTGCCAGATCCTTTGACCGCACAACCATTCACTCTTTATCCCATCCCTGACCCCGAGGATGCCACTGTACAGATTGCTCCTGGCGTTCCTCGTGTATAGGTCGATTCTGACTTCTTCCCTTGTATGGAGGAGGTCCAAAATTTCAAAAAATATTGATGAACCCGAAGTGGTGGCCACCATTCATGAGATCATCCATAAGTGTATAAAATCAAGTTATAAATATATAAAATAATAAAGAAAATTAATAAAATTATATATACAAAATAAAAATAAAACAATAAAATATATAAACAAATATACTTATATATAGCCCTCAAAAAGTAACGTGTAATTGTAAAAATCTAAAAAATAAATCAAAACCATAATAAAATACTTAAGAAAATAATAAATATTTTTTATTTTATAACCTATAATTAATAAAATAGATTATTATTTTTAATTGATTTTAGAAATAATTTCCAGGGCTTTTTCCTGGTTGGTCGATGTGGACCAACTAGAAGCGTCTGAGAGTTGACCGCTGGTCAACTCTCTAACTGGCCCATCTGCTCCTATCAGACCTAGCCGCGACCCTCTTTTCTCGATTTTTTTATCGTAGATCCATTGCCCGAGGAAGAGTTGACCCTTCACGAGATCTCCTTACTGTAGCTCCATGATTCTCGCCAGGTACATAGATCGATCATGATCCTCCTCGTTCGTTCTGTATCTCGTCTCTAAGAGTGCTCCATCACCTCTCCAACATCCTCTACATAACCATAACCTTCACTTTCTCTGATATTTTTAGTCTCCTTTGGCACGCGTTTCTCCCTCCTTTTGCACCCAAACGACAGGGTGTGGTGACAACCTTCATGTCGTGCATGTTGGCTCGAGAGAGGCGGCCTTGGGTGGTCTCTAACACCTCCAGTGAACCCTCGATGTAGAGGTTCTACCTCTGGCTCTCCTGCCATTGAGGTCCATCTTTTATTTATTTTTCTTGCATTTTAAGCTTCATCGCATCCTTAGGATCCCTTTCCCCCCTTTTCCTTTCATTTTAGCCGCTCATGCACCCTTGTTCACCCCTCGTCGGAGTTCACTCCGGTGAACCTCCCATTTCGTCGTCCTCCGCCATACCACCCAACGCGGGGACGAGGCACTTTGCCCTCGACCCCATAACCCTTATTTGCAAGTCCTGGACTACGTTGATCCATCTGGATCCATTTTACCCCCCGTCGGAGGTATCTGGGGGTCCGCAGCTCCGCCACCCTCGTTGACGTGCTACAATGCCCCTCCGGCCGTTTCGAGGCTTCCAGCATCTGGAGCAAACCTGCAGGAGCTTTCGTGACGATTTTAGATCATCACAGAGTATCAGAGGAGGAGATCAGAGGCGGGGAGGGTCGCCTTCTCCGGCCTTTTTCCCTATTCTTCTCGATCGCTTCTCCGCCGTCGGATCAAATGGTGTAAAATAAATGATAGGTCGTTGCGACCTCAATCACTCGGGCTGAGTCAATCAAGAAAAATAATGAACCACTCGAAGATATCAATCAATCAAAACACAAGAAAGAGCGGTCTGCTATAGGATTAACCTGGTATAGCTCCCAGGGTCGAACACAAGGAGCACAGATTGGCCTTGCGGCCTACGATGTAGTCAGGAATCCAAAAAGTCTTTTTTTAAGGTTTTTATTTGTTTTTATATATTTTTTTAGATTTTTTTAAAAGATAAGAAATTGAGAGAAAATGAACAAACACTGGACTTCAACAATTTATACAAGACACACAAATGATGCAAAAATTATGGAAAAATGGTTTTTATGTTTTAAATGTTTTTTACTGTTTTTGGTGAATTTTTGGAATTTTTCTAATGGATAAATTAATTATTAAAAATCAAACAATGCAAGAAAAATAAGGTACTGTCCAGCAAGGCTTAAGACCACAAAATAAAATAATTTTGGATCTCAAAAAGCCCTAAAGGTATTTTTCCTATATTCTAGAAAGAATAAGGAAAATTTAGGCACCCTAATTATTATTTTTGGATTTTTAATTTTTTTACTACAATTTTTATAAGTTTTTAGGGGTTTTTCAATTTTTATGGTTTTTAATTGATGAAAGGTAGCCAAACTTGGCTAGAAAATCAAGCAACCAGTAAACAACAATGTCTAATTTTTTTAGAATTTTTGGTGAAGTTTTTATATTTTTTTGGTATTTTTAAAGTCAAACAGTAGCGAAAATAAGGGTTTTTGAAATTTTAAAAATAATAAATGAAATCCAAAATGTCCCCAAAAATCATAGAAATTCCTACACCATGGCAGGAGCCATGTGTCAAAATTTCATTGGATTTGGAGGTCGTTTGATATTTTATTCAAAAATAAAGGTAGGGCACTGTGCACAGGGACCTAAGTGCAAATACCCAAAAGTTCTGGGGTCCTGGTGCAATTTACCCAAGAAATCACGTGCCAAGCACGTGTCTGGGGCACACAGGGACTGATTTGTAATAAAAACCAAGTTCTAGGGGTTTTTGATAACACGTATCAAAACCCCAGGGGCAAGGTTGCAAAAAGTCCAAGAAATAAAAGCACATGCGCCAATTCAGCCTTCACAGGGGTATAATTGCAATTTAACAAAACATTTCATGCATTCATTAACATCCAGAACATACAGGGCATGTATTGCAAATAACCCAGAATACACGTGATGAGGCACGTGGGTCTCTACTGGCGGGGGTATAAATGTAATTAAAATTAAGCGCGAGGTCCTTGATGCAAATAACCCAGAAAATAAACAACTAGAATTCAAAATTACAGGACTTAAACGAAATAAAACAAACAGAGGGGGGCCTATGATATTTACCCCTTTATTAATAGCGACGGCCCAGATGATGACGCGTGGATGATCGGACGGTGAAGATCAAACGCGCCTTTAACGCTTCGGCTCTTGGGCTCGATCGACGGCGGAGGGAGGTCCACGTGGCTGATCTAACGGTGCTGGGGTCTTGGCCTCTCTCCTCTGCTATCAAGGGTCCAGATGCGATCCTCAGATGGATCGACGGCTGCTGCTCCTCAACGAATGGACGGTCACGATCAGATCTGGAGCAGAGGGTGCATCGGACGGCTCTGGAAGGTCCTCGAAGAACTGATGGCCGGCGAACTTCGCCGACCTCCTGCGTGCGCTCCGGTCCTCCTCTGCTGCGCCTGAAGGTCGGAGAAGCTCCGGCGTGAGGTTGCGCAGCTGCTACAGGTCTCCAATACCCCGGCCGAGCCCTGGAAGGCTCCGGCGAGGTCGTCGGAGAAGAAGCTCCTGGCTCGAAGTTGGGAAGCCTCAGACGGCCTCCTTTTGACCTGCAAAACAGTTCAGAAGCTTCGCGGGTCGAGGGCAAAGTGCCTCGACCCAAGAAGGCGGGGTGAAGGTGGTCTGTGCGGCGTGGCGAACGAGCTCCGGCGAAGCGACGGTGAGGGAGCTCGAATCCCAGATCCTGTGCGATCTGGGTTGAGTGAAGGTGCGTAGAAGGTGCGTGAGGGTACGGCGAAGGTGAAAATCGAGTCGGATGGTCGAGATGATACGTGAGGTGGCCGGAATCGGAGATGTACGTCGGAGGGTAGATTTGGGCGTAATCGAAAATTATGCTAAATGGAAGGTCGAATCGGGTACCTGATGGCTGAAGTAGACTGGGCTGGAGATGGGCTATCTCCGGGTCGTAGCTTCGAAGGGCGTCAAGGCCTGAAGCTCGATGCTCGACGCGGCGGCGGAGCAAGGACGGCGAGGTTACGCCGGATCGATGGAATCGCCTCCTCGCCTCACTGCAACAAAGGCTGACGCTCGCTGTCACTCAGGCGGAGCCAATGGAGGTCACGGGGAAGAAGGAGATGGGCCAAAGATGCGGCGCGGAGGCGGCGGAGGTGATGGTTTTATAATGTGACCGGGCGATTAGGGTTGAGTGAGGACGGCGATGGAAAGTGTAGATTCGATGGCGAAGGATCGGGCGAGGGAGAGGGATGTTCGGCGAAGAGTCCGGGCGCGGGGGTTGAGTGGGAGACAGCTGGAGTCGCGTGGGAAAAATCGGGGAAGAAGGCGCGGCGCGCGACGGCCAGAAAAGGAAAGAGGCGCGGGGGAGTTGACCGGGGTCAACATTCCCCCGTGGCCCAATCAGGAGCGGCCACGTGTGCCCGAACTTTGACCATTTATTTTAGGGCAAAAATAGGTCGAATTAAAGAAAACTTAAAACATGAAATATTTTTCTTTTATTTTTTTCTATTTTTTGGTGATTTTTAATTAATTTTTGGAAATAAAAATAGGTTAGCTCTATATATAGGTATATGTACACTACATGGATTTTTATTTTTGATTTTTTATTTGTTATTTTTATGTGTTTTTATGCTCATTTTGTATTTTATTTATTTACAACATGAAATATAGAATAAAAGAATATTTTTATTTTATTTTTATTACTTATATACAAGGGTGAAATAAATAAATAAATACATTAATATACATGGTATAAATACAATGTATTTTTGTATTTTCAATTTTGTAATTTTTATTTGATTTTTGTTTTGTTTCTTTTTATTTATTTTATTTACAAAATGTAATATAGAATATTTACAAAAAGTTTGGAAAATAAATGAATTTATTTACAAGGTGAAATAAATACAAGGGTGTGGTTTATACACATGGTGAAGGAGTGATATTTTTGAATTTTGATTTTTATCTTTTTATTTTGTTTTTAATAGAATACACACACAATATGTACAAGTATATTTTTGGGTGAGGAAAATATAAAGTTTTATGTATTTACAAATATAAACAAGTGAGCTCCTATCTCCCTCTACTTTGGCTTTTATGCGGTCAGGCTCATGCTGAGCCCTCCCTTGGGTTAGGTTGCTCAATATTTATTCTAAATATTTCCCTCTTTTTCTTTTTGCTCTTTATTCTTTTATTTTGTGCACAAAAACATGCTAATTATAGGTTTTTACACAATGCATGCTTTTGGTATTTATTGGTATTTACACATATCTACATGTATTTGCAAAGGTTTTTGTAGCTAAAATAGAAGAATAAAGAGTGATGAATGGGTATTCATCACCCCCCTATGCTTAACTTTGCTAGTCCCTTAGCAAACACTTATTTGAAAAAGAAGTGAAAAAAAAAAGAAAGAAAAAGAAAAAGAAAAAGAGGATGTACATGGATCAAGGTTGGCTTATTAAATTTGCCTTCATTAAATTGAAATATGGAGCTTGATCAGATCTTTGGATTATTAATGTGTCGGAACCTTATTTGGACTTAAGCCTAAAACTCAACAGCCTCCAAGTTCCACCAATCTATAGGCAAGACTCCTCAATAAACCAGCTCAGAACAAGTCTACATACACAAACTCTAATGACCATGAATCTTTCCATGCAGTGTAAGTGATATGTGGCTCCCCACCTCAGAAGTGACAAAGAAACAACCTCCCTCAACCTGGTAACTCTAATGCCTCGGTCTAGCAACTCTTTCCTCGAGAAGCGGGGTATTCCCTTCTAAGTTCAAGTGCAACCGGCTCAAGGAGAGGGGGTAGAAGTATAGAGTTTTGGAAGCCTAGCCAGTGTAGCTAAGTCTCCCGCTGCAAGCTTCATGAGATGTAACATGATACCATAAGCTTTTGCTTTTCACTCCGGTGGGGTTATTAAATTTTCAATCCGACCCACCACTTTTTTGGAGTTCTTTTTGCATTTTTGCAATTTTTTTTTTTTTTCAACAACTTCTGTACAACATATCTACATGGTGCAGCATATATAAGAAATTTCCCCTTGAGCCAGTAGACTATCCCTCTTTTGAAGCTTTATTGCAACCCACAGCTTCTGTCTTTAGCTTTCAACACCACTAGACCAAGTTGAGGTGCACTTCCTTCACTATAAGAAGAAGAGAGGTTCCGCCTAGAAGTACTACCCTCATATGCTACCCCAAGCCAAAGGAAACTGCCTCCTCACCACCTCATCCATGGAGAGCCATGTGTAAAGTGCAGGTGCAAGTTAAGCCATTGTCTCTGAGAGTCATGTGTGTGTTGTTAAGTGCTCTACTTAGGCTTATCAAGATGACATATGCTCATAGCCTAGTGGACTCAAAGAATTAAGTCCTTATGGACCTGAAAAGCTTTAACCCTAAGTCCTACAAGGTTCCTCTTGAAGTTAAGTGAATTAAGATCTTATTCAAGCTCCATTTCTCAATTTAATTCCAGGCTTAATTTACATGTCAACTCTCATCCAGGAAAAACTATATACATATATGTACACAAGATGCTATTTACAAATATTTTACAATCATGCAAAAAATTTTTGAAAAATGTTTTGAAATCATGAATGAATGATGCATGAGGTGCAGGTTTTGCAAAAAGATATTTACAAACATTTACACAAGATTTTTGCAAACTTTTTGATTTTCAAAACATTTTGGAAAAATTTTGTACTATATACATAATTTTGATACAAAATATTTTACACAAGCTTTACACAAAAGATTTTTGAAATCATTTTTATAAAAATACTTTATACACTAGCTATGTCTGTGCAAGAATAAAAGAGGTTTATGTACATGAAAAATTTTTAATTTTTGTGATTTTTAGCCATTTTATTTATTAACACACTCACACAAAGTACGAGTTATGGCTAAAGTATATATGAAATATATACACACCCCCCCTATACTTAGCTCGAACGATGTCCTCAGAGTGATCAAGAGCGATGAAGAAGACATAACTCGTGCTTAGTAAAAGGGAAGTGAAAAGGAACGAATAAATGAATAGAATAAAAGGAACTCGGTGTTTTCCCCCTATACTTAGGATTAACTAATCCTAAGTATAGAAAGCTGTACATGAAGGGAAATCCGAGTGAAGAATATACAGAATCTGCCCCCCCTATACTTAGGGTAAAATATCCCTAAGTATAGGCAGCAAAAACAAGAGCAGAAAGAATGAAAAGAATACTCGCAGGTCCAACATCCCCCCTATACTTAGGGTAAAGTACACCCTAAGTATAGCATAATCATGAGATGAGAAATGGGATATGGGACTAAAGAATAGAATGATATGGACAGCTGGATCTATACAGGCGGAGGAACAGTGAAAATCAGGCGTGAGATGTAAAAGATGTAAGTCAAAGGACCACATCTCACGCAAAATGAATAGCAGCAATAATAACGTCCCGCGGCTCATGATCTAGAAATGGTTTGAGCCGCTGGCCGTTCACTCGGAAGGTACTCTCAGAAGATAACTCAGATATATCAATGCTACCGTTATCGTGTACCTTTCTGACCAAATAGGGTCCTTTCCATTTGCTCTGTAGCTTCCCTGGAAATAATCTAAGCCTTGCATCAAACAGCCATACTTTCTGTCCGATCTCAAAATGCTTGTGGCTGATATGAGAATCATGCCACTCTTTCACTTTCTCCTTATAATGTAGGCTGTTTGAGAAAGCTGCATCTCTAAGCTCTTCCAAGGCGGCTAATTCTGCCCTCCTCTGGTCTCCTATACCATTTGGATCCATCAATATGTCTGTAACTGCCCAGAGTGACTTGTGCCTCAGCTCGACAGGTAGGTGGCAGGGCTTGCCGTACACGAGGCGAAAGGGAGATGTACCCAATGGAGTCTTGAAAGACGTCCGATATGCCCACAAGACCGAGTCCAAAAGCTGTGACCAATTCTTTCGGTCAGGGCGGACGACTTTTTGCAAAATATTCTTGATCTCCCTATTCGACACTTCGGCTAGGCCATTTGTCTGTGGATGGTACGGTGTAGCAACACGATGGTCTATGCCGAACTCGGTAGCAAGTGCCTTCACCTGGTCGTTGATGAAGTGAGATCCCCCATCAGAAATAAGAACTCTTGGAACCCCGAACCGCGTGATGATGTGCTTCTTCAAAAATCTGCAAACTGTCTTTGCATCTGCGGCTCGGGCGGGGATAGCCTCAACCCAACGACTAACATAATCTACGGCCAACAGAATGTACTCAAATCCCTGACTCTTAGGGAATGGACCCATGAAATCGATGCCCCATGCGTCAAAAACCTCACAGAAGTGAATGGGCTGCATCGGCATCATATCACGCTGTCCACAAGTGCCCATCCTCTGACAGTCAGTACACCTCTTCACGAACTCATCTGAGTCCTTGAAGAGGGTAGGCCACCACAAGCCGGATTGGAGCACTTTCTGTGCCGTTCTCCTCCCAGAATGATGTCCTCCTGCCTCAAGCTTGTGGCAGTAAGTAAGGACACTATGATGCTCCTCCTGAGGAATACACCGACGCCAGATGCTATCCCCTCCTTCGTGGTAAAGGATGGGATCCTCCCAGTGGTAGTACTTTGCCTTCGCAAGGAAGGTTTCAAGCTTCTGCCTGGGCCAATCTTGTGGGACTTTCCCAGCAACGAGAAAGTTCACAATATCGGCATACCACGGGAGTGAGGCGATAGCAAGGATCGCCTCATCTGGAAAGGTATCACAAATGGGATCAATCTGCTCAGAATCCTCAGGCTGCTCTAATCGGGATAAATGGTCCGCCACCACATTCTTAACTCCAGGCTTATCCTTGATCTCAATATCGAACTCCTGGAGTAGAAGGATCCATCTAGTAAGTCTGGCCTTGGCATCCTTCTTTGACATGAGGTACCTGATGGCGGTGTGATCTGTGTACAAGGTCACTCGGGATCCAATGATATATGATCTGAATTTATCTAGGGCAAACACTACTGCTAGCATCTCCTTCTCTGTGACTGTATAATTCCGCTGGGCGGAATCCAATGTGCGGCTAGCATAGTGTATCGCAAATGGCACTCCATCCCTCCTCTGTCCTAGCACGGCCCCTACGGCAAAATCGGAGGCGTCCGTCATGATCTCGAATGGGAGAGACCAATCGGGTGGCTGAAGGACAGGAGCCTCAATAACACACTGCTGGAGAGTCTCAAAGGACGAAAGACACTTGTCATCAACAAGGAACTCGGTGTCTTTCGTCAAAAGATCAGTCAACGGTCGGGCAATCTTGCTGAAATCATGAATAAATCTCCTATAAAAACCAACGTGCCCCAGAAATGACCGTAACTGCTTCAGATTGGACGGTGGTGTGAGTTTCCGAATGACATCGACCTTGGCCGGATCTACCTCCATGCCTCTGTTGGAGATGATGTGGCCAAGCACCGTCCCTTGAGTCACCATGAAGTGACTCTTTTCCCAAGACAGAACCAACCGGGTATCAATACATCGCTGGAGCACTCGATCTAGGCAATCAAGACAGGAATCGAAACCGTCGCCGTAAACCGAGAAGTCGTCCATGAAGACCTCCAAACATTCCCCTACCATGTCCGAAAAGATTGACAGCATGCATCTCTGAAAAGTCGCAGGGGCGTTACATAGCCCGAATGGCATGCGTCGAAAGGCGTAAGTACCAAAGGGACAGGTAAAGGTGGTCTTCTCCTGATCCTCAGGAGCGATGGCCACCTGGTTGTAGCCCGAGTACCCATCTAGGAAGCAATAATGGCTCTTCCCTGCCAGTCTCTCTATGATCTGGTCAATAAAAGGCAGGGGGAAATGGTCCTTCTTGGTGGCCTGGTTGAGTTTCCTGTAGTCAACACAAACCCTCCAAGAGGTGGGTACTCGTGTAGCAATCTCCTCTCCCGACTCATTGATCACAGTCGTGATGCCCGTCTTCTTGGGCACCACATGCAAGGGGCTCACCCACTTGGAGTCGGAAATGGGATAAATAAAATCTGCACTCCACCATTTTGATATTTCCTTCATAACAACCTCTCTTAGGTTGGGGTTCAGTCGCCGCTGGAACTCACGCGACGGCTTCGCCCCTTCCTCGAGATAGATATGGTGGGAGCACAATGAAGGACTAATCCCATGGAGATCTGCTACGCTCCATCCAATTGCCTTGCGGTTCTTTTCAAGAACCTCCATCAGACGGGATTCTTGTTCTCCAGTCAGATCTGCAGAGATGATGACTGGGTACATCTCAGACTCTCCCGCAAGGAATCGATACTTCAGCGAAGTAGGGAGCGGCTTTAGCTCTGGACAGCTAGGTGCTGGCAAATCTGGCTTCTGAAGAAGATGTGTGTATGCGGATAATTCTGCCAAATTTGCCTGGGAAAATGATAACGAACTCTCACAAACTGGATCTGGAGAAGGCGGGTCCTCTACATTGTCTCTGATCTGCTCTGCCTCTACCTCCTCCTCATCTAAAGGCTCAGGTGGATCCAGATCTGGCATCTGATCATTACAATCTGCCCAATCAGACTCTGAATCCGAGGGATCTATATCAGACTCAGTGGCATCAGTACCACTGGAGAACAAGGTGGCATTAGCACCACCATAGAGCAGGGTGGCCTCAGTACCACCATCACTGGAGATCGTGTCGCGATCAAGGTCCGACTCTGCTGACTCAATAGTATCCTGTACCAGGGCTGTGCTCTCCAGACTATCCTCTGCTATCATCTCTGCATCAGATGTAACTGAATATGAGAGGATAGTCTGTGCTGCAGGATCTGCCCAAGCTGCCTCATCATCTGTGATCACAAAATCACAGTCCTGGTGGATGTCTGGCTCTGGGTCTGTCAGCTGCTCTGAATCTGTACTGCCATGTGAGCGGGATCTGGATCTGGCTCTGTGGTCCTTAACCGTCTCTATTTGTATACTCTCGCCCTGGACGCGAAAGTACACCTTCCCGCTATCATGATCAGTCACTGCCTTGGCTGTGGCCAAGAATGGGCGACCGAGGATGATGGGGGAATCGGTCAACGAGTCAGGGGTCTCCATGTCCAGCACTACGAAGTCCACGGGGAATTGCAAACCCTGAATCGTGACGACAACGTCTCGTAACAACCCCTTTGGCCTCTTGACAGACCGATCAGCAAACTGAAGGTATGTCCTGCTCTGTCTAAGAGTGCCCAACTCTAAGTGGTCGAGAAGGGCTGCCGGAAGAAGGTTGATAGACGATCCGCTATCTAATAGAGTGCGGTCGAACCTGTGCTCACTAATCTGACATCTGACATACGGGGCCCCTAAATCTGGCCTCTTAGTCGGCAGATGGTTCTGGATCGCGTAACACGTGGCTTTGGTCAGCACATGGATCTCTGCGGTCTTGTTCCGCTTCGTCCTCCTGACGGTGGTCCTGTCTCTCAAGGACCGCTGAAGAAGAGGGATGTGCTGCAAAGCCTCATTGAGGGTCAGCTGGATGTGAAATCGGTCTATCATGCTCTGGCTGAACTCCTCCTTCTCTCTCTTTTTTGGATCTTTTTCTTTTTTCTTCCCCTTCCCCAACTCAAGGGCTCTAGGAAAGGGGATCACAGGGTCCTTCTCAGATGAAGGACTAGGAATAGGTCTAGATGATTCAATGACTGGATCCTCAATAACATCATTCACAACAGTGGGATCAGAGTAAACTAAACCTTTTCCTTTATTCAAATCAGAGTTCCGAGATACATTTATTCGAGGAAAAACAACATGTCTATCAAAATGAATATTGGTGGCCTCAGTACCACCTCTGGCTGGCTCGGCTCTGCTGGTGGCATTAGTACCACCTCCTCGATGTGGTGAGATGGCGGCCTCAGTACCGCCGGGTAAATCAGCATCTCGGGTGGCATCAGTACCACCCTCATCAGGATGTGCGGCTTCAGTACCGCTCTCCTCTTCCTCATCTGGCGCTCTAGATGAATCCTCGTGTGGTCGCTCAGATGAGGCACCGCCTGCTGGTCTTCTACCGCTCCTAAGTGTGACAAAATCAGCATCAAATAAATCCGACGAGATAACATCAAATGAGTCACTAGAAGTGGTAGGCTCAGTGTGAACTACCTGCTCAGATTTCCTCTTCAGATTATTCGGGTTCGGCTCGATCTGTGCAGGGATGGCGGCCTTCCCTCTCATCAGGTCCCGCATCTCCTGGCGGAACTCGTCCATCTCCCGTCTGAATGTAGCCTGCTGCTCTGTGAAGAGGCGGGCTAGATCATCCATGGCGGGGCTCTCATGGGAGCCTGACGGGTTGCCTCTCTGGTAATGAGGCTGCTGGACATGGTGCTACTGTGGCTGAGAGGGGTAAGAGGATGGATGCTGCTGCTGGTGAGCCTGCTGCTCACGTCTCCAACTCTGTCCCTGCTGCTGATAGGGACGAGATACGAATGATGATGGCTGGTGTGCTGGGTGCTGCTGGTGATCCCTCTGCTGGGCGTACTGCCCTCCCTGACCGGCTGGCTGCTGCTGGGGTTGGTTACCCCCATTCCCCCACCTGAATCCGGGATGGTCTCGTCGGATTCCAGGTTGAGGACGGTCATACCAAATTCCGTTGACATCCATCAACGGCTCTGCATCGTATGGGGCGGGTGGAAGTACATCCAGAGGCTGATCCGGCTGATATACCACCATCTGTAAGTCTGGAGATGGTGGTGCCTGGTAAGAGGGCTGCTGCTGCTGGTACGGCTCCGCCTGTACAAGGTGAACTTGTCTAGGCTGCTGCAAGGAGCTGGAGCGCTGGGACGAGCTGCGGCTGCCACCGGAATCGCCTCGCGACAGAAGACGGGGCTGAGGAGCCGTCTGTGCCTCCTGAAGACACAGGAGCTGGGTCTTCATGTCGCTCAGAGTCTGTGCCATTTCCTCCATCTGAGTTATGCCCTGGCACTGCTTCTTCTCGATTATCTCCATGCGGTCCAACTTCTCGCTGATAATCCCCATGTCCGCAGCGGCCGACTCTGCCTGTGCGGCTGCAACTGTGGACGAACTGGATGGACCTGCATCAACCCGTGCTATCCGCTGATACTGCACGGGCCCTGGCGGCTGTTGAGATCTCTGTGTGTACAACCGAGTCTGGGACATCACCATGTAATTCTCGGACATCTCCTCATAGATGGCCCAGACTTGGTTGTGGTCCTTGGCAAAGTAGGACCCGCCGCAAGAAGCATTCACCAGACCCTGAAGCTCTGGTGTTAGCCCACTGAAGAAGCTCTGAACTAGGTTCGGCTTCGAAATATCATGGTGTGGGCATCTATCCAGAAGCTCTCTGAACCTCTCCCATGCCTCGTGAAATTGCTCGTTAGGGAGCATGGAGAAGTTGTTGATCAGGGCCCTTGCTGCATTCGTCCGCCCGAGTGGATAGTACTTGTTCAAGTACTCGGTGCGGAGCTGATCCCAGGTGTACACAAACTTCCCTAGATGTTTCAGCCACGCGGCTGCTCTATCTGCCAGTGAAAAAGGGAAGGCCATCATTCGAATCGTATCTTGGTCCACACGACGGTCGTGGACAGTGCTGCAGATCATCAGAAACTCCTGGAGATGGAGGTGTGGTTCCTCAGTGGCGAGTCCGTGAAAATGAGGAAGCATCTGCAGGGTGTTCGGAGGGAACTTGAAATCCCCCACGATAGCAGGAATCACTACCCACTGGTGCATCAGTGTAGATCCGGGGTTGTGAAGCTCCCGCATCGGTCTTGCTGCGGCGGCGGCTGCCGCTGCTGCGGCTGCTGCTGCTGCGGCTGCTGCCTCTGCATCAGCATCAGGGATGTCCTCTGGCTCGCTCGGCTCTTCTCGCTCTCTTCGGAGTCTCTCCAACTCCCTCCTCATCTCTATCATGAAAGCCCCCTGATCGCGTAACTGGTTCTGAACTGTCTCTAACGACGCAATCAGGGTGGAGTTGATCACTCCCTGGTCTAAGACAAAGTGTTCGGGCTGGCGATCGTCTGAACTACCGGCTCCAGCCATTGGGATGTCTGCAAAATCAGAAGAGCCCAACTCAGGTTCAGTCAAATGAATTCGTCTCTCCTCGGGCTCATGTCTCTCAAGAACAGAAGAAAGGGGATCGAGGGGGAACAGGGTGGATTCGAACTCGGGCCCGGAGAGCTGGTCTCGACTCTCACGGGCCAACCTAGATGATGAAGTAGACGCGCCTGAAAGCGGTGCAGCCAGAGGCTGCCTAAGAGATCGTCTACCCATCATCTTGATCTTGGCGAGTTAGGCGGATGGGATCTGGAGAAAATATGATCACAGAGCAAACCCCAGGTTCACCAACACAACACAATGTGAAGAACGTGAAAGATCGGTCAATTTATCTTGTCAATTTTATTTGGTGAACATACAAGATATCAGAGCGATTAACGTGACCTGTTAGGATACCCGATACTCTCTCAACCGACTGTCCCGCACAGAAGAGTCGGTAATCAGTCGAGATGAGTACCGGAGGGCTTTACCTAGTGTTCGGGTCACTCTCTCGCACAATCAAACCAGACAATGAGGGGGTTGCTCTCCCCAAGACAAATTTTTCAATGTGAGTGTCTTTTAGGGTCAATAATGTTATCCAGTCCCAATTTTTTTTTTCTTTTTTCTTTTTAAATATTTTTTTCAAAATACAAGCGGCCTAACGGTTTTTCCGGTTCTCCTGATGATTAATCCAAAAACAGAGGGAGAAGACGAAAAAGCCAATGCGCGTAGAAATCAATGATGCATGCAGAGAAAGAAATGCGTACCTTGTCTCCAGCACTCTACATGCAAGTGATCCGCGCAGAATTTAAAGACAGAATAAAACTACCTAAATGGTGCAGCGGGAAAAACCGAGTCCTAGATGAGCAACTTCTATTGATCGTGAAGAACAATAGTTAGCTAATCGAATAGAGTCCGGAGTCCGATCTTGGGAGTCACTCGGTGCCCGCCACAACGGGTCCTGCCAGCGCTGTATGTAACTCCTCACGGCACGTGGTCTCAAATCCAATTTCACTAACTTTTTCAATGAATTTTATTAAGGTCCAATTACGTTCTATAGGAACAGATATTCTTATTAGGTGTTGGGCCTTAAAAATCTACGTCACAATCAACATAAATTCCTAAATCTAGGGGCTCGAGGAAAAACACGTAAACACCGGAAAAGGCAGCTAGCTATGAAAACCACGATAAAAGCCGCGAAAATCAGATGGGTCCCCCGAGCACACCGGTGCTCGGCGAAACAGACCCGCTAAGTTACAAATGTCCAAGAATGTCCAAAGTTCAAGTCCTAAATTATTACAACAAAAAATGTTCTCTCTCTCTCTCTAAAATGAAAATCTCTTCTCCTCTCTCTCTCTTCCCGCTCTTCTTCCCGTGCGGGTCCTCAAAAAGTGTACTTCAAGAGCTCCACGTAGTACCTCGCACAAAAAATAGAAAGAGAGAGTGTCAGAAAACAGTTATAATATAGAGAGACAAAAAATACAAGAATGAAATCTGACTACAAAGCCGTGCTCCCCGGCAACGGCGCCATTCTGATGACCGCCCAAATGACTAAGGTATAGGTGTAAAATAAATGATAGGTCGTTGCGACCTCAATCACTCGGGCTGAGTCAATCAAGAAAAATAATGAACCACTCGAAGATATCAATCAATCAAAACACAAGAAAGAGCGGTCTGCTATAGGATTAACCTGGTATAGCTCCCAGGGTCGAACACAAGGAGCACAGATTGGCCTTGCGGCCTACGATGTAGTCAGGAATCCAAAAAGTCTTTTTTTAAGGTTTTTATTTGTTTTTATATATTTTTTTAGATTTTTTTAAAAGATAAGAAATTGAGAGAAAATGAACAAACACTGGACTTCAACAATTTATACAAGACACACAAATGATGCAAAAATTATGGAAAAATGGTTTTTATGTTTTAAATGTTTTTTACTGTTTTTGGTGAATTTTTGGAATTTTTCTAATGGATAAATTAATTATTAAAAATCAAACAATGCAAGAAAAATAAGGTACTGTCCAGCAAGGCTTAAGACCACAAAATAAAATAATTTTGGATCTCAAAAAGCCCTAAAGGTATTTTTCCTATATTCTAGAAAGAATAAGGAAAATTTAGGCACCCTAATTATTATTTTTGGATTTTTAATTTTTTTACTACAATTTTTATAAGTTTTTAGGGGTTTTTCAATTTTTATGGTTTTTAATTGATGAAAGGTAGCCAAACTTGGCTAGAAAATCAAGCAACCAGTAAACAACAATGTCTAATTTTTTTAGAATTTTTGGTGAAGTTTTTATATTTTTTTGGTATTTTTAAAGTCAAACAGTAGCGAAAATAAGGGTTTTTGAAATTTTAAAAATAATAAATGAAATCCAAAATGTCCCCAAAAATCATAGAAATTCCTACACCATGGCAGGAGCCATGTGTCAAAATTTCATTGGATTTGGAGGTCGTTTGATATTTTATTCAAAAATAAAGGTAGGGCACTGTGCACAGGGACCTAAGTGCAAATACCCAAAAGTTCTGGGGTCCTGGTGCAATTTACCCAAGAAATCACGTGCCAAGCACGTGTCTGGGGCACACAGGGACTGATTTGTAATAAAAACCAAGTTCTAGGGGTTTTTGATAACACGTATCAAAACCCCAGGGGCAAGGTTGCAAAAAGTCCAAGAAATAAAAGCACATGCGCCAATTCAGCCTTCACAGGGGTATAATTGCAATTTAACAAAACATTTCATGCATTCATTAACATCCAGAACATACAGGGCATGTATTGCAAATAACCCAGAATACACGTGATGAGGCACGTGGGTCTCTACTGGCGGGGGTATAAATGTAATTAAAATTAAGCGCGAGGTCCTTGATGCAAATAACCCAGAAAATAAACAACTAGAATTCAAAATTACAGGACTTAAACGAAATAAAACAAACAGAGGGGGGCCTATGATATTTACCCCTTTATTAATAGCGACGGCCCAGATGATGACGCGTGGATGATCGGACGGTGAAGATCAAACGCGCCTTTAACGCTTCGGCTCTTGGGCTCGATCGACGGCGGAGGGAGGTCCACGTGGCTGATCTAACGGTGCTGGGGTCTTGGCCTCTCTCCTCTGCTATCAAGGGTCCAGATGCGATCCTCAGATGGATCGACGGCTGCTGCTCCTCAACGAATGGACGGTCACGATCAGATCTGGAGCAGAGGGTGCATCGGACGGCTCTGGAAGGTCCTCGAAGAACTGATGGCCGGCGAACTTCGCCGACCTCCTGCGTGCGCTCCGGTCCTCCTCTGCTGCGCCTGAAGGTCGGAGAAGCTCCGGCGTGAGGTTGCGCAGCTGCTACAGGTCTCCAATACCCCGGCCGAGCCCTGGAAGGCTCCGGCGAGGTCGTCGGAGAAGAAGCTCCTGGCTCGAAGTTGGGAAGCCTCAGACGGCCTCCTTTTGACCTGCAAAACAGTTCAGAAGCTTCGCGGGTCGAGGGCAAAGTGCCTCGACCCAAGAAGGCGGGGTGAAGGTGGTCTGTGCGGCGTGGCGAACGAGCTCCGGCGAAGCGACGGTGAGGGAGCTCGAATCCCAGATCCTGTGCGATCTGGGTTGAGTGAAGGTGCGTAGAAGGTGCGTGAGGGTACGGCGAAGGTGAAAATCGAGTCGGATGGTCGAGATGATACGTGAGGTGGCCGGAATCGGAGATGTACGTCGGAGGGTAGATTTGGGCGTAATCGAAAATTATGCTAAATGGAAGGTCGAATCGGGTACCTGATGGCTGAAGTAGACTGGGCTGGAGATGGGCTATCTCCGGGTTGTAGCTTCGAAGGGCGTCAAGGCCTGAAGCTCGATGCTCGACGCGGCGGCGGAGCAAGGACGGCGAGGTTACGCCGGATCGATGGAATCGCCTCCTCGCCTCACTGCAACAAAGGCTGACGCTCGCTGTCACTCAGGCGGAGCCAATGGAGGTCACGGGGAAGAAGGAGATGGGCCAAAGATGCGGCGCGGAGGCGGCGGAGGTGATGGTTTTATAATGTGACCGGGCGATTAGGGTTGAGTGAGGACGGCGATGGAAAGTGTAGATTCGATGGCGAAGGATCGGGCGAGGGAGAGGGATGTTCGGCGAAGAGTCCGGGCGCGGGGGTTGAGTGGGAGACAGCTGGAGTCGCGTGGGAAAAATCGGGGAAGAAGGCGCGGCGCGCGACGGCCAGAAAAGGAAAGAGGCGCGGGGGAGTTGACCGGGGTCAACATTCCCCCGTGGCCCAATCAGGAGCGGCCACGTGTGCCCGAACTTTGACCATTTATTTTAGGGCAAAAATAGGTCGAATTAAAGAAAACTTAAAACATGAAATATTTTTCTTTTATTTTTTTCTATTTTTTGGTGATTTTTAATTAATTTTTGGAAATAAAAATAGGTTAGCTCTATATATAGGTATATGTACACTACATGGATTTTTATTTTTGATTTTTTATTTGTTATTTTTATGTGTTTTTATGCTCATTTTGTATTTTATTTATTTACAACATGAAATATAGAATAAAAGAATATTTTTATTTTATTTTTATTACTTATATACAAGGGTGAAATAAATAAATAAATACATTAATATACATGGTATAAATACAATGTATTTTTGTATTTTCAATTTTGTAATTTTTATTTGATTTTTGTTTTGTTTCTTTTTATTTATTTTATTTACAAAATGTAATATAGAATATTTACAAAAAGTTTGGAAAATAAATGAATTTATTTACAAGGTGAAATAAATACAAGGGTGTGGTTTATACACATGGTGAAGGAGTGATATTTTTGAATTTTGATTTTTATCTTTTTATTTTGTTTTTAATAGAATACACACACAATATGTACAAGTATATTTTTGGGTGAGGAAAATATAAAGTTTTATGTATTTACAAATATAAACAAGTGAGCTCCTATCTCCCTCTACTTTGGCTTTTATGCGGTCAGGCTCATGCTGAGCCCTCCCTTGGGTTAGGTTGCTCAATATTTATTCTAAATATTTCCCTCTTTTTCTTTTTGCTCTTTATTCTTTTATTTTGTGCACAAAAACATGCTAATTATAGGTTTTTACACAATGCATGCTTTTGGTATTTATTGGTATTTACACATATCTACATGTATTTGCAAAGGTTTTTGTAGCTAAAATAGAAGAATAAAGAGTGATGAATGGGTATTCATCAGGGAGGGTCGCCTTCTCCGGCCTTTTTCCCTATTCTTCTCGATCGCTTCTCCGCCGTCGGATCAATCTCAAACGCCCAAATCTACAGCCATTGTCGGATCACATCATCATGCACTGTCATATCATCTCGGATATTCTGATCATGGTCATTGATCCGCGAATCGATATCGCACTATTAGAGCTCGCCACATAGATAAGTGGGATAGTTCGCACCGTTGGATCGCGCCTAGGCGTGGGTATTTTACGACTTTGCTTTGTCGTTTTTTTTATTTATTAATTAGAAGATAAACTTCCATCTGTCGTTTATTTATATTTGTATATAATAAGTGAAAATAAGCCCTTGAACTTTTGATATTTACAATTCGATCCTTGACCACGTCATCTCACGTGACGCTTCACGTGAGGGGGCATATCGCAGCGGGACCCCTGTATTTTTGTCTATTTCTGATTGGCTTAGGAACTATTTAATGTAGTTGACATATTTTGTAGTATTTGCAGACTAAACCTTGGATTTTTTAGAAATATTTTTAGGTCCTTCCCAGTGAGGCACATGTGTTTCGACATGTGAGCTTGGTGATTTTGCGGCCAGGCCCCTAGGGCTTTACTTATTTCTCTTTGGTCCTGTAACATTTTAATTAGGTTAAATATTTCTATGAAATTTACACTCAGCCCCTGAACTTTTAAATATTTACAGAAAATGGCCCAGTAGTGTAGTTTCTTTTTATTATCTATATTTATTTCATGCATCTATATAACTCAAAAAATCCCAAACAAATGGCATTGTGTTTTTTATAGCATTGACCTTGCACGCACATATTTTTATTTTGCATTTTCTTTATTATTTATAAAAAATCAAAAACTCTACCTTTTGCCCCTGTTTGCAATAGAAAATTGTAAAAACTTTTTGAAAAATTCCAAATATATATATTTTGTATTTATTTGAATATTTTACAACTCTAGAACAAAAATCTCTAAAAAAACATTTAAGCAAACTCATAAAAATTAAAAACCCCCTAAAACGCTTATAAAAATATTAAAAATTATTAAAAAAAATCCAAAAATTGTATTTTCTGCTGCGTATTTTTCTTTGTATTATTATATTTATATTAAAATTAATTTGGAGAATTTTTACTTTATTTCTTATTTTTATCTCCAATTTAATTTTGGATGTTTGTTTTAAACCCTATTTTGGGTATTTTTACTTTAAAAATTTATTAAAAAAAGGTAAAATTCTGAAAAAATCATAAAAATAGTAAAAATATATATAATACAAAATATTTTCTTTCCAATATTTTGATTATTTTTACCTAGTTTCATATATATTATCTCTCTCTTACCTATATTGTATATATCCTCAATATAACTTTATATTTCCATTTAAAAGAAAAAGAAAATATAAAAATATAAGATATTAAAAAAGAAAATACAAAATCTGAAAAGTAAAAATCAAAATATAAAAATATAAAATTAGAAATTAAAAATTAAAAAACCACAAAAAATAGCACATTTATAGACAAATACATCACATTACTTTTGTGATTTCTTTTGCCCTGATCTACCTACTTGTTCCATGTGTTCGACACTCTACATACACTTGTACACTATACACATCTTTGTTATAGAGTCACAATAAATGTTAATGCGTCATTTTCTTTTCATTGTTTGATCATCTGTTGTGAGTTAAATATTGTTTTAACCTGGATTTCGTGCGATCGATTCGATGAATGTGTTCCCACCTTGTGTGGAAAACAATACCGCTCGATTTTCGGGTTAAACATATAATCTCATAGTAAGATGTAAAAAAGTACCACTGCTTTTCACTTTAGTGAGCGTATAACTTATAATCTCTTACATTGACTCATTTTCGTAAGGAACCTTGAAACCCTTGCCACTCATCTTACATTATCATTCAATATTGTTCTTAAATCTCTTTTATAATATATTTCATCCTTAAGAAGTAGTCTTATGATTGAAGATTGATTGATTAAAATTTTATTGGAATTTTTTTAAATAGTGTTGATGTTGTTGGTTTCTTTTCATATCCGGACCCACCTTGGGAGCATCCTTGCAAATTTTCAAAAGTCCTTTTTCATTCGATGGGGTTTTTCCATGGCACAATCCCATTTGGTTGTAGTTGATTTCCCATCGCAGAGAAACCTATACACAATAGCAAGGTTTTGAAACCCTCTATTTCCTCCTTGTGAGGGGGTGAGAGAGAGACCGATCTCATGCTTGAGAGGAGCAACAGCTCGAGCGTGAATGCAGCAACAACCTGGGCTCGAGAGGAGCAAGACTGGAGCTGTGGGTTTAGGAGGAGCAGCGGTTTGGGCGAGCTCGATAGCAGCAATGTGGAGGTCGTGTTGCGAATGACCTCAAGGAGCCAAGCATCGTTTTGGGTCTCCATTCTGGAGCCCTCAGCACCTTGGATACCTTGAGATAGTTAGTTGATTGTTCAAGAACTATCGGGTGTGCTCACGACTTATATCTCGGTTTTGTTGGGCAAAACAATCATGAAGAACATTTGATTCCATTTTGACCTAGTGGATTTGTTGTCAGTCTAGCCCTATGGTTTTTCCCTTGCTCACACTGAGCAAGGATTTCTACATTAAAATTCGTGTCTCCGTGGTTGCTTGTTGTGATTTGCTTTCACTTATTTGCTTGTCGTCGTAGCCATTTGGTTTCTGTGTGGATAAACCATATTTTTGTTGTGACAACTTTGCTGCTGGACATATTTTGGGATTTAGGGATGCTCTTGCTATGATCAACAAGTGGTATTAGAGCTCAGGTTGAGCAAGATGGGCAAGGCGATGAGGGCACAATGATTAATCTTACAAGTAGCAATTGACATATTTGGAAATCTAAGACGGGAGATATCCTATATTGTAAGTATCTCCACGATCTGATGGAAGGAGAGAGTGTTAAGTCGGAGAACATGTCCGCATGTGAATGGACAAGGTTGAATTGAAAGGCCATTGGGACCATTCGAAAATGTCTTAACATGTATGTGTTCCATCATTGGCTGAAGAGACAAATGTAAAGGAGTTATGGGACAAACTATCTGAGTTCTATGACCGGAAGATCGCAATCAACAAGGCTTTATTGGTTAGGAAGCCCGTGAACTTGAAATATAAGGACTTTACAAAAGTGTCAGAGCATTTGAATTATTTCCAAAGTATCATCAACCATCTAAGTTTCGTGGGTCTGGCGCTTGGTGATGAGTTGCAGGCACTTTTCTTGTTGAGTTCATTGTCAGATAACTGGGAGAATCTAGTTGTCACTGTGAGCAATTCTGTGAAGGACAACAAGTTGACCATGTCTATGGTCAAGGGTAGCCTCTTAAATGAGGAGATCGGGCATCGCTCATCCGAAGATACCTCTTCTTCACTTGTGTATTCATTCGAGAGGAGATGAAGGGAGACCTTCTACAACTGCTTCACTCGGATGTTTATGGTCCCATGGACACAACCTCCTTGATAGGAAACATATGTTTTGTCACTCTCATTGATGATGCAACTAGGAAGGTGTGAATGTATATGTCGAGGATGAAAGATCAAGTATTTAATTACTTCAAGAAGTTTCATACCATGGTTGAGCATGAGACAAAGAAATTGCTTAAATGTTTGCGCACAGACAACAAGGGAGAGTACATCTCCCTTGGCTTTCAAGGATACTATGCATATCATGGCATCAAACATGAGAAGATGGAGCTCGGCACACCCCAAACCAATGGACTTGATAAGACGATGAATAGGACCATTGTTGAGAGAGTTTGTTGTATGCTTGAGACAACAAAGTTGCCCCAGACCTTTTGGTCTTAGGCGGTTCATATCGCGTCCTACTTGATCAACCGATCTCCATCGATTCCTTTAGGCTTTCAAATTCTAGAGCATATTTGGACAGGAAAGGACCCCTCATATGTTCACTTGAGGGGTTTGGATGCAAAGCTTATGCATTGGTACCAAAGGACCAGAGAAGAAGTTGGATGACAAGGTTGTGTATTATGTCTTTGTTGGCTATGGAGATCGGGAGTTTGGATACTATCTCTAGGATCCAAGGAAGAAGACTGTCACCAAATATAAGGATGTGACTTTCTATGAGAATCAGACATGGACTGAGGATAGTACTAAGAGTGGTGATGCAAATGAGTTCTCCATGGATGATGATAGTAATGAAGACACAAACCCCTCTCCAGTACCGGGTACATGTGGAGAGGATGGGCAACTAGAGTAGCACGAGCTAGATGCAGACTCCATTGATGCAAGTATAGAGGACCTGGGGCAGGGGGAGCATCTTCATCCACATGATGACGCGGTAGAGCCTCAGGTTAGGAGATCTGAGAGAGTACGTCAACCATCATCTCATTACCCTACTTCCCATTATGTGATGCTTACATATGCAGGTGAACTATACACCTTTTTGGAGGCAAAGGGTCATAGGGGAAAGGGTCATTGGATCAATGCAATGAATGAAGAGATGTTATCTCTCAAGAAAAATTGCACTAATGATCGTGTCAATCTTCCGAAAGGAAAGAGAGAATTCAAGAACAAATGGATTTACAAACTGAAGTCTGATGATGGTGGCAAGCGGGTTAAGTACAAGGTCAGATTGGTGGTAAAAGGATTATCCAGAAAGAAGGAGTGGACCATGATGAGATTTCTCATTAGTGGTGAAGATGAATTCAGTGAGAATGGTTCTAGGACTTGTTGCTAACATGGACCTTGAGCTGGAGCAGATGGATGTGAAGACAATGTTATTCAAGGTGATTTGAAGGGAAAAAATCTACATTGAGCAGCCACAAGAATTTCAAGAGAAAGGGAAAGAGCACATGGTTTGTAGGTTGAGGAAGAGACTCTATGGCTTGAAGAAAGTCCTGAGATAGTGGTACTTGAAGTTTGATACTTTCATGGCAAAGCATGACTTCAAGAGGACTACAATCGATCCATGTGTATATGTTTATCGTCTTCCCAATGACAAGTTCGTCATTCTTTTATTATGTGTGGATGATATGCTAATTGTTGATCATGATTCCAACTTGATTGCAGAACTCAAGAGAGAACTCTCCAAGAACTCTGAGATGAAGGATTTGGGCATGGCAAGACACATCTTTGGGATGCAGATTACAACGACAGGAAGAGCGCATATTGTGGTTATCATATGAGAAATATGTTGAACATGTGTTGGAGCAGTTTAACATGAAGAATACGAAGCATGTCAGCACACCTTTAACCTATCATTTCAAGTTGACCAAAAAGTCGTCTCCATCCACTTCTGAGGAGAAAACAGAGATGGCCAGGATACCATACTAGTCTGCAATTGGGAGCTTCATGTACATCATGGTTTGCTCCAGACCTGACATAGCCCATGATGTGGGTGTGGTGAGCATATTCATGTCCAATCCATGGAAAGATCATTGGGAGGCAGTGAAATGGATTTTGAGATACTTGAGAGGGACCACAAGTACGTGTCTTGTATTTGGGAGGTCAGATCCCAAACTATGTGATTACACTAATGCAGATATGATAGGAGATGTGGACCAGAGAAAATCTACCTCAGGGTACATTTTCACATTTGCAGGGGAAGCCATATCATGGCAATCCAAGCTCCAGAAATGTGTTGCTCTCTCGACTACTGAGGAAGAATACATAGCAGCAGTAGAGGCTGAGAAAGAAGTGTTGTGTCTACAACACTTTCCTTGATGAGTTTGGATTGGATGACAATGAGCCAGTTGTGTTTTGTGATAGCTAGAGCGCTATAGACTTGAGCAAGAGTACCATGCACCATGCTCGCACAAAACACGTCTATGTGAGATACCATTGGCTGAGAGATGCAATTGATCAGAAGCATCTCATGTTGAAGAAGTTACATACTGATGGAATCCTTCAGATATGTTGACAAAGGCAGTCACTCGTGACAAAATTCCGCTCTACAGAGAGCTGAGCGGTGTCACTACTTCATGACCACCATCATCGGATGACACCTCCATGTTGGAACCGGAGGGGGAGGTGGTTGGGTTTCTTTTCATATCTGATCCCACCTTGGGGGCATCCTTTCAAATTTGCAAAATCCCTTTCCATTGGATGGGGATTTTCCATGGCACAATCCCATCCGGCTATAACTGATTTCTCATCCCAGAGTACATACGCACAATAGCAAGGTTTTGAAACCTTCCACTTCCTCCGCGCGAGAGAGCAAGAGAGAGGTTGAGCTCGTGCTTGAGCGAAGCAACATCTCGGGCTAGAGAGCAGCAACAACCTGGGTTCGAGAGGAGCAATGGATAGGGTTGCAAGTTTGGGAGGAGCAGTGGTTTGGGCGAGCTCAACTGCAGCAGTAGGGAGATCGTGTTGTGGATGACCTCAAGGAGCCAAGCATCATTTTGGATCTCCATTCTGGAGCCTCAGAGAAGTCTCTTCATCCCATTTGCATTTGAGCATTTTTGGTACCTTGGATACCTTGAGATAGTTATTTGATTGTTCAAGAAATATCGATTGTTCTCGTGGCTTGTATCTCGATTAATTTATTGGGCAAAAAAACCATGAAGAACATTTGGCTCCACTTTGACCTAGTGGATTTGTTGCCGATCTTGTCCCATGGTTTTTCCTTGCTCACACCGAGCAAGGATTTGAACGTTAAAATTCGTATCTCTGTGGTTACTTGTTGTGATTTGCTTGTCATCGCATCCATTTGATTTTCGTTTGGGGAATTCATTTTTGTGTTGTGCCCTCTTTGTTGCAGGACAGATTTTGGAATTTAGGGATACTCTTGTTATCCCCAACGGATGTCCTCTTTTTTCAGGGCATGTTTGGTAGGAGAATAAGCCCTGGGAATAAGGGGTCAATTCTCTTCCCGACACGGTTCCCAGTGGTACGACTATTCCTCATTGTTTCATCTTATTTCACTCTTATTCCTATCTTATCCCACCTTACCTACATTTATTTCACCTTATTCTCCTTATTCATATTCTCCAGCCGAACGGAGAATAGACCCTTATTCTCGTTATTCTCCATCATTATTCCTGCTTATTCTCCTATCGAACAGGCCCAGGTTTTTTAGAAGATCTTGGAGTCCGGAGCACAATCAGTGGCGGAGGGAGAGGGGGGCGGGTAGGGGCCATGGCCCCCCCTCCCAAGTTTATAAATTATTAAAAAGTTATGTTATTTTCCATTTTAAAGATCATTTCTCATTTTGTTGAAGTTTCTATAAAGGAGATCAATTCCTTTCTTCCATTTTTTTAATTTCCTTAAAGTACCACCACCATTTCTTTACACATTTTTTTCAAATTTACGTAAAAGCCCAACATTTCTATTATAGATGCAAAGAAAGTACCCCATATTTTTTAATTTCCTTAAAGTACCCCCCGCCCACTCCCTTGCAGCCCCCTGCTCCTGCTCGAGCCCCCCTTCCCCGACCGCTGCTCGAAGCCCCACCCTCCCCGACCGCCGCGGATCCCTCGCCCACTCCCCTGCAACCCCGAACTCCCCCCACCCCCGCCCAACATCGTCCAAGTCGAGCCCCGGGACTCCCCTGCTCGAAGGCCTCCTCCCCTCCACCATCGGGCCAGCTCGAAGCCCCCCGTCCTCCTTCAAAGCCCCCCACCTCCCCAGCCCTGCCAACATCTGCCAGATCGAGCGGCAACCCGCCGTCGAGGAGTTCATGCCCCGCCAACCTCCTCCCCTCCACCCTCGTCGAGGACGAGCCCCGCGCCCCGCCTCCCGCCAACCTCCTCCAAGTCAAGCCCCGCCGCAAGGAAGGAGGATTTCTTTCTTATCTTGATTAATTCTAGCCGTCCAATTGCGGATTGGTTAGATTAACTCGTTTTTAACCCAAGAAAAATAACTCTAGATGTGGCAATTTAACGGTAGGGTTTGTGGGGTAAGACGGAGCAAGTTTACAGGGTCGAGGGGGGAATATCGATGTTTCAAAGGTCGTAGAGGTAATTGACAAAGATTATAGGGTCTGTCGGGTAAAAAATCCCCCCTTTTTAATGTTTGTCCTGCTAACTGCACTTTTCCATATCTCCATAGTTGGCATATCGGTATACTATATTTATCATTTTTTTATATTTCAATTAACTTTTTCAATCATATAATTGGCCTCATAACGTGCCTTATGATTCGGACACAATCAGTTTTATGATTTGGACATGAATCAAACATATATATTTCGGCCCCGCCTACAAAAATTTTCTGGCTCCGCCCCTGAGCACAATGGTTAGAAGAAAGTATATTTGGACATCCCTCGATTTTTCCCTTCATCACCTAATAAATCATTACAACCTATAAACTATGGAGTCCTTTCAAATAATGCAAATCATAAGAAATGATAAACTATCATTGCATGTGTACGAATTATAGCGTTCATAAATTATATCTGATTGACTATACGTAAAATAACGTTATTTTCGGAAATACAGGTAGAGATACGCATGTGGGACCGAAAGATCCATGCATGTTTTCTATCTTTCCATTAGATGGAATCAGATGTGAATCGCATGCTCTAAAGATTGGATCGTGTGTGCATTATCTTTTTTTTTCTTATCAAACTTGTTTGGTGCGTCGTGAATAAAACTCTCATATTTATTTTATGGGTTAAAATTAAATGTCATATATATATATATATATATACTTTTTGCGCTTGTATCAAATTCAACGTAGGGAGCATATCAAATCATGTCATTTTATTGTATCGGAACATTGGCAGAGTTACATTCTGATGATACCATTATATATTATTATCTCACGAGCTAATTACTAAGCTCTAGCAGGCCCTATGAACCGGCCAGGGGGAAGAGGATGGCCATGGCAGTTGCTCCGTGGATTGGAAGGATCGCCGATGCAGTCGAGCGAGATCGGAGAAGGCTGCACGGGATGGCCATGGCAGTTGCTCCGGGGATTGGAAGGATCGCCGATGCAGTCGAGCGAGATCGGAGAAGGCTGCACGGGATGGCCGTGGCAGTTGCTCCGGGGATTGGAAGGATCGCCGATGCAGTCGAGCGAGATCGGAGAAGGCTGCACGGGATGGCCATGGCAGTTGCTCCGGGGATTGGAAGGATCGCCGATGCAGTTGATGGAAGCTCCTGCCGTCGGGTCGAGGGGCCTAGCCATCCCCTTGGAAAGGAAGGCCAAGGAAAGAAGCGCCAAGGCGAGGACGGCAACCTTCTCCTCCATCTCCTTGAGAGCTCAATAGAGTAGTAAGTAGTATGTTTGTATGTATGTATGTATGGTGTTTGCATCACAGCCTGGAGCCCTGCCCTCTTTATACATCGACCGTCCATATCTGTTACGGATTTCTTGCCCATTCCCCATCACCTCACCGTGGATGGATGGATCTGTTACCCAAACTCATCCCATCTCGTTGGATCTCCTGCCATGAGCACAATCACAGTAACATCTTCGGATCCTTCAAGCTCGCACGGATCTCTTGTATTCCCTTACCTGGCCTATATACAGGGATAAAACAGACCGGATATGTCTATTTCTATATTCAAATTTGTTTCATCTCTATCGAATACGAATATGGATACAAATATGAATCAGATGTACATTACGGAAACCACCGTCGTACACCGATGGTTGTTGACCAATATCAGCAATATGTCAACCATCGTCGTACATGCTATTCATGTCAGTTTTACAACCGTCGATGTAATTAGTAACCGAAGCCAAGCATTGTTGACGACGATTTTCACTAAACCTCTACGGTTACGTAATCGATGATAAAACCAGTCGACCTTGTCACTTGTGCCATATCAACTATGGTCTTTAACCTTTGATGATGGTTCGTAAACCACCATCGATGGCTAGGCGGCATTAACTGTTACGATAATTAGTTGGCGGTTTGTAGCCCGTCGAAGAAAGTTTCTATGACAACGGTTTGTTAACCATCAGTAAACCGTGCAGACCACTTACATCAAGTACAAAACACTTATCGTCGTCATTACATTCACGGTCAATGACGATAGACACATAATGTCAACGGTTTACATATCACGGACGGTTGTATGTGGAATCGTGGATATTACTTTCTTCTACCATTGGTCCTTGGAGACCATTGGGGAAAGACTGTTGATGTTCATGAATTTTATAATAGTGATTATCACTAGAAATTAGTGATGGACCATACATGTATGTTTCACGGATAAGTAGGGAATGTTCAAACGCCTTAAATAGAATTTCGCATCGAATAATCACAAAAAGGAATGGTAAGTTATAAGAGTAAAGGATCCTACTTGATAACTGACGACGCAAAAAGCCGAACGACTGAGGTAAAGGTATGAAATGAGGTCGTTGCGACCTCAGTCACTCGAATGCGTGTATCAAGAAAAATCAACCACTCACAGAGATAAAATCAATCAAAACAAAACGGAGCGGTCTAGCTATGTGATTAACCTGGTATAGCTCCCAGGGTCGAACACAAGGAGCACAGATTGGCTAAATAGCCTACGATGTAGTCAGAAATCCGAGGGAATCTTTTTTAGTGGTTTTTATTTGTTTTTACATTTTTTTAGATTTTTTAAATGATGAGAAAATTAAAGAAGGCACACAGATAATGAACTTCAACAATTTATTTAAAGCATTAAAAGTCAAGCAAAAATTCAAAGAAAAATGTTTTTATGTGTTTTATAACTTTTTTATGTTTTTGGTGAATTTTTGAGATTTTTCTGATGTTTATTTTATTTTCTAAAAATCAAACAATGCCAAAAATGAAAGGTACTGTCCAGCAAGGCTTAAGACCCAAAAATAAAATATTGTTGGATCTCAAAAAGCTCTGAAGGTAATTTTCCTATAATCTAGAAAGAATAAGGAAAATTTAGGCACCCTAATTATTGTTTTTGGATTTTTAATTTATTTATTATAATTTTTATGAGTTTTTGAGGGGTTTTTCAATTTTTAAGGTTTTTAAGTGATGAAAAATCACCAAAAATGGCTGAAAAATCAAACAGCAAGCAAACTACAAGTCCTAATTTTTTTAGAATTTTTAAAGGTGATTTTATATTTTTTTGGTGTTTTTAAAGCTAGACAGTGACTAAAAAGAGTGTTTTTGAATTTTTAAAAATACTAAATGAAAATAAAAATGTCCTCAAAAATCACAGAAATTACTACACCATGGCAGGAGCCATGTGTCGAAATTTCATTAGATTTGGAGGTGGATTGATATTTATTCAAAAATGAAGAAGAGGGCACTATGCATAAGGACCAATGTGCAAATACCCGAAGACCTGGGGTCGCTGGTGCAAAATGCCCAGCAAGTCACGCGCGTCGCGCGTGGCTGGGGCACACAGGGACCAAATTGCAAGAAAAACTAAGTCCAAGGGCCTTTTGATAACTCGTATCAAAAGCCCCGGGGCGAAGTTGCAAAAAACCCACTAAATAACGCACATGCGCATAAACAATGCTCACAGGGGTATAATTGCAATTACTTAAAAATATTCATTCATTCATTAACCATCCAGATCTACAGGACAAGATGTGTAAAATGCCCAGATACACACGTGACGAAGCACGTGGTCACTCACACACAGGGGCATACATGCAATTAAAATAAAGCACAAGGTCCAGATTGCAAATAACCCTACGTGAAAAAGTTTCTAAAAATATTTACAGGATTAAAAAGGAAATGAAAAACTAAGAGGGGGGCCCTACGATATTTACCCCTTTATTCGCCGACGGCCGGATGTGCGCCACGTGTTGATCGGACGGTTGGGATGGGCGGCGCTCTTTCTCTCTTCTCTTCCTGGGCTCGATCGACAGTCGAGGTGAGACCACGTGGCTGATCTAACGTCGCTGGACTCCGGGTCTCTCTCCTTTGCTATCAATGGTCCGGATGAACTCCTCAGATGAATCGACGGTCGCTGCTCCTCGAAGAATGGACGGACACGATCAGAACTGGAGCGAGGGCTTCATCGGACGGCTCTGGAGGATGGTGCAAGAACTCGTCGCCGGCGAACTTCGCCGGCCTCCTGCGTGCGCTACACCCCTCCTCAGCTGCTGCAAATGATCGGAGAAGCTCCGCTGGACTGTCCCGCAGCTGCTGGTGGTGGCCGATGCCCCAGCCAAGCCCTGGAGGGGCTCCGGCGAGGCTTGGCGACCCGCGAAGCTCCGGTCTCAAGTGAAGAGAGGCTCAGGCACCTCTCTTTGAACCTGCAAAACAGCCAGAACGCTTCGCGGGTCGAGGGCAAAGTGCCTCGACCCAAGAAAGCGGGGTGAAGGTGGTCTGTGCGGTGTGGCGAACGAGCTCCGGCGAGGTGGAGACGATGGAACTCGACTCCCAGCTCCGGGGCGAGCTGGGTTGAATGAGCGGGCGTAGAAGGTGCGTGGGGATACGGCGGAGATGACAGGGTGTTCCGATGATCAAAAGGGTACTCGAGATAGTCGGAATCAGGGAAGCACGACGATGGGTCGATTTGGGCGAAATCCTAAATTAGATGAAACTAGAAGGAGCTAAGGTTACCTGGTGGCTGCAGTAGACTATGCTGGAGCTGCTCTTGCTCCTGGTCCTTGCCTCAAGGGCCGTCTCCTCCCGAGGCTCAAGCTCCAGATGGTGGTCGGAGCACGGCGGCGAAACGCGGCCGGATCGATGGTCCTGCTCCTCTTCCTCGCTGCAACACCGGCTGGGGCAAGCTGTCACCTTGCTCGTCTCGATGGAGCTCACTGGAGAGAGAGTGGATAGCCAAAGATGAGGCGCGGAGGCGGCGGAGGTCGGGATATATATGGTGACAGGTGCGATTAGGGTTGAGTGGAGACAGCGATGGAAGGCGTTGATTTCATGGCGAAAGATCGGGCGAGGATGAGGGATGATCGGCGAAGAATCCGGGCACGGGGTTCGCGTGGGAGACAGCCTGGAGATGCGTGGAAAAATCGGCGAAGGCGGGGCGGCACGCATCTTCCAGAAAAGGAAGGAGTCCGCGGGGGAGTTGACCGGGGTCAACCATCCCCCGTGGACCAATCAGAAGCTGCCACGTGTATTTAATTTTTGTTTATTTATTTTAAGGTAGAAATAGGCCGAATTAAAGAAAACTCAAAACATGAAATGTTTTTCTTTTATTTTTTTCTATTTTTTGGTGATTTTTAATTAATTTTTGGAAATAAAAATAGGGTAGCTATGTATATAGGTATATGTACACTATATGGATTTTTATTTTTGATTTTTTATTTGTTATTTTTATGTATTTTTATGCTCATTTTGTATTTTATTTATTTACATCATAAAATATGGAATAAAATGGTATTTTTATTTTATTTTAATTATTTATACACAAGGGTGAAATAAATAATTGTATACATTTATATACATGGTATTTATACAATGTATTTTTGTATTTTTCATTTTGTAATTTTTATTTGATTTTTGTTTTGTTTCTTGTTATTTTATGTATTTACCATATGTAACATAGAATATTTACAAAAAAAAGTTTTAGAAAATAATTTTATTTATTTATAGGGTTAAATAAATAAAGGATGATGGTCTACACATGGTGAAAGGGCATTTTTGAATTTTTGATTTTTAAATTTTTATTTTGTTTTTAATAAAATATACACACAATATGTACAAGCATATTTTTGGGTGAGGAAAATATAATTTTATGTATTTACAGAAGTATATACACATGAGCTCCTATCTCCCTCTACTTTGGCTTTTATGCGGTCAGGCCCATGCTGAGCCCTCCCTTGGGTTAGGTTGCTCAATATTTATTCTAAATATTTCCCTCTTTTTCTTTTTGCTCTTTATTCTTTTTATTTTTGCACAAAAACATGCTAATTATAGGTTTTTACACAATGCATGCTTTTGGTACTTATTTGTATTTACACATATCTACATGTATTTGCAAAGGTTTTTGTAGCTAAAATAGAAGAATAAAGAGTGATGAATGGGTATTCATCACCCCCCTATGCTTAACTTTGCTAGTCCCTTAGCAAACACTTATTTGAAAAAGAAGTGAAAAAGAAAGAAAAAGAAAAAGAAAAAGAGGATGTACATGGATCAAGGTTGACTTATTAGACTTTCCTTCATTAAATTGAAATATGGAGCTCGATCAGATCTTTGGATTATTAATGTGTCGGAACCTTATTTGGACTTAAGCTTAAAACTCAACAGCCTCCAAGTTCCACCAGTCGATGGGCAAGACTCCTCAATAAACCAGATCAGAACAAGTCTACATACACAAACTCTAATGACCATGAATCTTTTCCTTGCGGTGTAGGTGATATGTGGCTCCCTACCTCAGAAGTAACAAAGAAACAACCTCCCTCAACCTGGTAACTCTAATGCCTCAGTCTAGCAACTCTTTCCTCGAGAAACGGGGTATTCCCTTCTAAGTTCAAGTGCAACCGGCTCAAGGAGAGGGGGTAGAAGTATAGAGTTTTGGAAGCTTAGCCAGTGTAGCTAAGTCTCCCGCTGCAAGCTTCATGAGATGTAACATTGATACCGTAAGCTTTTGCTTTATTTGACTATGTATACTCCGGTGGGGTTATTAAATTTTCAATCCGACCCACCACTTTTTTGGAGTTCTTTTTGCATTTTTGCATTTTTTTTTCAAGAACTTCTGTACAACATATCTACATGGTGCAGCATATAAGAAATTTCCTCTTGAGCCAGTAGACTATCCCTCTTTTGAAGCTTTATTGCAACCCACAGCTTCTGTCTTTAGCTTTCAACACCACTAGACCAAGTTGAGGTGCACTTCCTTCACTATAAGAAGAAGAGAGGTTCCGCCTAGAAGTACTACCCTCATATGCTACCCCAAGCCAAAGGAAACTGCCTCCTCACCACCTCATCCGTGGAGAGCCATGTGTAAAGTGCAGGTGCAAGTGAAGCCATTGTCTCTGAGAGTCATGCGTGTGTTGTTAAGTGCTCTACTTAGGCTCATCAAGATGACATATGCTCATAGCCTAGTGGACTCAAAGAATTAAGCCCTTATGGACCTGAAAAGCCTTAACCCTAAGTCCTACAAGGTTCCTCTTGAAGTTAAGTGGATTAAGATCTTATTCAAGCTCCATTTCTCAATTTAATTCCAGGCTTAGTTTAAATGTCAACTCTCATCCAGGAAAAACTATATACATATATGTACACAAGATGCTATTTACAAATATTTTACAATCATGCAAAATCTTTGAAAAATGTTTTGTAATCATGAATGATGCATGAGGTGCAAGTTTTGCAAACTGATATTCACAATCTTTTACACAAGATTTTTGCAAACTTTTGATTTTCAAAACATTTTGGAAAAATTTTGTACTATATACATAATTTTGATACAAAATATTTACACAAGCTTTACACAAAAGATTTTTGAAATCATTTTTACAAAAATACTTTATACACTAGCTATGTATGTGCAAGAATAAAAGAGATTTATGTACATGAAAATTTTTTAAAATTTGTGATTTTAGCCCTTTTATTTATTAACACACTCACACAAAGTACGAGTTATGGCTAAAGTATATATGAAATATATACACACACCCCCTATACTTAGCTCGAACGATGTCCTCAGAGTGATCAAGAGCGATGAAGAAGACATAACTCGTGCTTAGTAAAAGGGAAGTGAAAAGGAATGTCTAAGTACAGGAACGAATAAATGAATAAAATGAGAGGAACTCGGTGGTCTCCCCCTATACTTAGGATTAACTAATCCTAAGTATAGAAAGCTGTACATGAAGGGAAAGCCGAGTGAAGAATATACAGAATCTGCCCCCCCTATACTTAGGGTAAAATATCCCTAAGTATAGGCAGCAAAAACAAGAGCAGAAAGAATGAAAAGAATACTCGCAGGTCCGACATCCCCCCTATGCTTAGGGTAAAGTACACCCTAAGTATAGCATAATCATAAGATGAGAGACGAGATGTGGGACTAAAGAATAGAATGATATGGACAACTGGATCTATACAGGCGGAAGAACAGTGAAAATCAGGCGTGAGATGCAAAAGATGTGAGTAAAAAAAAACCACATCTCACGCAAAATGAATAGCGGCAATAATAACGTCCCGCGGCTCATGATCTAGAAATGGTTTGAGCCGCTGGCCGTTCACTCGGAAGGTACTCTCAGAAGATAACTCAGATATATCAATGCTACCGTTATCGTGTACCTTTCTGACCAAATAGGGTCCTTTCCATTTGCTCTGTAGCTTCCCTGGAAATAATCTAAGCCTCGCATCAAACAGCCATACTTTCTGTCCAATCTCAAAATGCTTGTGGCTGATATGAGAATCATGCCACTCTTTGACTTTCTCCTTATAATGTAGGCTGCTTGAGAAAGCTGCATCTCTAAGCTCTTCCAATGCGGCTAACTCTGCCCTCCTCTGGTCTCCTATACCATCTGGATCCATCAATATGTCTGTAACTGCCCAGAGTGACTTGTGCCTCAGCTCAACTGGTAGGTGACAGGGCTTGCCATACACGAGGCGAAAGGGAGATGTGCCCAAAGGTGTCTTGAAAGACGTCCTATATGCCCATAAGACCGAGTCCAATAGCTGTGACCAATCCTTTCGGTCAGGGCGGACGACTTTCTGCAGAATCGTCTTGATCTCCCTATTCGACACTTCGGCTAGACCATTTGTCTGTGGATGGTATGGTGTAGCAACACGATGGTCTATGCCGAACTCGGTAGCAAGTGCCTTCACCTGGTCGTTGATGAAGTGAGACCCCCCATCAGAAATAAGAACTCGTGGAACCCCGAACCGCGTGATGATGTGCTTCCTCAAAAATCTGCAAACTGTCCTCGCATCAGCGGCTCGGGTGGGGATAGCCTCCACCCAACGACTCACATAATCTACGGCCAACAGAATGTACTCGAATCCCTGACTCTTAGGGAATGGACCCATGAAATCGATGCCCCATGCGTCAAAAACCTCACAGAAGTGAATGGGCTGCATCGGCATCATATCACGTTGTCCACAAGTGCCCATCCTCTGACAGTCAGTACACCTCTTCACGAACTCATCTGAGTCCTTGAAGAGGGTAGGCCACCACAAACCGGACTGGAGCACTTTCTGTGCTGTTCTCCTCCCCGAATGATGTCCTCCTGCCTCAAGCTTGTGGCAGTAAGTGAGGACACTATGATGCTCCTCCTGAGGAATACACCGACGCCAGATGCTATCCCCTCCTTCGTGGTAAAGGATGGGATCCTCCCAGTGGTAGGACTTGGTCTTCGCAAGGAAGGTCTCAAGCCTCTGCCTGGGCCAATCTTGTGGGACTTTCCCAGCAACGAGAAAGTTCACAATATCGGCGTACCATGGGAGTGAGGCGATAGCAAGGATCGCCTCATCTGGGAAGGTATCTCTGATCGGATCAATCTGCTCTGTCTCCTCAGGCTGCTCTAATCGGGATAAATGGTCCGCCACCACATTCTTGACTCCAGGCTTATCCTTGATCTCAATGTCGAACTCCTGGAGTAGAAGGATCCATCTAGTAAGTCTGGCCTTGGCATCCTTCTTTGACATGAGGTACCTGATGGCGGTGTGGTCAGTATACAAAGTCACTCTAGATCCAATGATATATGATCTGAACTTATCTAGGGCAAACACTACTGCTAGCATCTCCTTCTCTGTGACCGTATAATTCCGCTGGGCAGAATCCAATGTGCGGCTAGCATAGTGTATGGCAAATGGAACTCCGTCCCTCCTCTGTCCCAGCACTGCCCCTACGGCAAAATCGGAGGCGTCCGTCATGATCTCGAATGGGAGAGACCAATCAGGCGGCTGAAGGACAGGAGCCTCAATAACACATTGCTGGAGAGTTTCAAAGGACGAAAGACACTTGTCATCGACAAGGAACTCAGTGTCTTTCGTCAAGAGGTCAGTCAACGGTCGGGCAATCTTGCTGAAATCATGAATGAATCTCCTATAAAAACCAACGTGCCCCAGAAATGACCGTAACTGCTTCAGATTGGACGGCGGTGTGAGTTTCCTAATGACATCGACCTTGGCCGGATCAACCTCCATGCCTCTGTTGGAGATGATGTGGCCAAGCACCGTCCCTTGAGTCACCATGAAGTGACTCTTCTCCCAAGACAGAACCAAGCGGGTAGCAATACATCGCTGGAGCACTCGGTCTAGGCAGTCAAGACAGGAATCGAATCCGTCGCCGTAAACCGAGAAGTCGTCCATGAAGACCTCCAAACACTCCCCTACCATGTCCGAAAATATCGACAGCATGCATCTCTGAAAAGTCGCAGGGGCGTTACATAGCCCAAATGGCATGCGTCGAAAAGCGTATGTACCGAAGGGACAGGTAAAGGTGGTCTTCTCCTGATCCTCAGGAGCGATGGCCACCTGGTTGTAGCCCGAGTACCCATCTAGGAAGCAATAATGGCTCTTCCCTGCCAGTCTCTCTATGATCTGATCAATAAAAGGCAGGGGGAAATGGTCCTTCTTGGTGGCCTGGTTGAGTTTTCTGTAGTCAACACAGACCCGCCAAGAGGTGGGTACTCGTGTAGCAATCTCCTCTCCCGACTCACTGATCACAGTCGTGATGCCCGTCTTCTTGGGCACCACATGCAAGGGGCTAACCCACTTGGAGTCGGAAATGGGATAAATAAAATCTGCACTCCACCATTTTGATATTTCCTTCATAACAACCTCTCTTAGGTTGGGGTTCAGTCGCCGCTGGAACTCACGCGACGGCTTTGCCCCTTCCTCGAGATAGATATGGTGGGAGCACAACGAGGGACTAATCCCATGGAGATCTGCTACGCTCCATCCAATTGCCTTGCGGTTCTTTTCAAGAACCTCCATCAGACGGGATTCTTGCTCTCCAGTCAGATCGGCAGAGATGATGACTGGGTACATCTCAGACTCTCCCGCAAGGAATCTATACTTCAACGAAGTAGGGAGCGGCTTTAGCTCTGGACAGCTGGGTGCTGGCAAATCTGGCTTCTGAAGAAGATGTGTGTATGCTGACAATTCTGCCAAATCTACCTGGGAAAATGATAAAGAACTCTCACAAACTGGATCTGGAGAAGGCGGGTCCTCTGCATTGTCTCTGATCTGTTCTGCCTCTACCTCCTCCTCATCTATAGGCTCAGGTGGATCCAGATCTGGCATCTGATCATCACAATCTGCCCAATCAGATTCTGAATCCGAGGGATCTGTATCAACTGCGGTGGCATCAGTACCACCGTAGAGCAGGGTGGCTTCAGTACCACCATCACTGAAAATCGTGTCGCGATCAAGGTCCGACTCTGCTGACTCAATAGTATCCTGAACCAGGGTTGTGCTCTCCAGACTATCCTCTGCTATCATCTCTGCATCAACTGTATCTGAGTATGAGAGGATGGTCTGTGCTGCAGGATCTGCCCAAATTGCCTCATCATCTGTGATCACAAAATCACAGTCCTGGTGGATGTCTGGCTCTGCGTCTGTCAGCTGCTCTGAATCTGTACTGCCATGTGAGCGGGATCTATCTCTGGTTCTGTGGTCCTCGACCGTCTCTATTTGTATACTCTCGCCCTGGACGCGAAAGTACACCTTCCCGCTATCATGATCAGTCACCGCCTTGGCTGTGGCCAAGAACGGACGACCAAGGATGATGGGGGTATCGGCCACTGATTCAGGGATCTCCATGTCCAACACTACGAAGTCCACGGGGAATTGCAAACCCTGAATAGTGACGATAACGTCTCGTAGCAACCCCTTCGGCCTCTTGACAGATCGATCAGCGAACTGAAGGACTGTCCTGCTCTGTCGAAGAGTGCCCAACTCGAAGTGGTTGAGAAGGGCTGCCGGAAGTAGGTTGATCGAAGATCCGCTATCTAAAAGAGTACGGTCGAACCACTGCTCTCTGATCTGGCATCTGACATACGGGGCCCCTAGATCTGGCCTCTTAGTCGGCAGATGGTTCTGGATCGCGAAGCACGTGGCTTTGGTCAGCACATGGATCTCTGCGGTCTTGTTCCTCTTCTTCCTCCTGACTGTGGTCCTATCTCTTAGGGATCGCTGAAGAAGAGGAATGTGCTGCAAAGCCTCATTGAGGGTCAGCTGGATGTGAAATCGGTCTATCATGCCCTGGCTGAACTCCTCCTGCTCTCTTTTTTTTGGATCTTTTTCTTTTTTCTTCCCCTTCCCCAATTCAAGGGCTCTAGGAAAGGGTATCACAGGGTCCTTCTCCGATGAAGGACTAGGAATAGGCCTAGACGGTTCGATGACCGGATCCTCACAAACATCATTCACCACAGTGGGATCAGAAGAAACTAAACCTTTTCCTTTATTCAAATTAGAGTTCTGAGATACATTCATGCGAGGAAAGACAACATTTCTATCAGAATAAATGTTGGTGGCGTCAGTACCACCTCTAGCTGGCTCTACAACTAGACGTCTTGCGGCCTCAGTACCGCAGGCTGGCTCGGCTCTGCTGGTGGCATCAGTACCACCTCCTCGATGTGGTGAAATGGCGGCCTCAGTACCGCCGGTGGAATCAGCATCTCGGGTGGCCTCAGTACCACCGTCACCATGATGTGCGGCTTCAGTACCGCTCTCCTCTTCCTCATCTGGCGCTCTAGATGATTCCTCGTGTTGTCGCTCAGATGAGGCGCCGCCTGCTGGTCTTCTACCGCTCCTAAGTGTAACAAAATCAGCATCAAATATATTCGATGACATATCATCAAATGAGTTATTAGGAGTGGTAGGCTCAGTGTGAACTACCTGCTCAGATTTCCTCTTCAAGCTATTCGGATTAGGCTCGATCTGTGCAGGGATGGCAGCCTTCCCTCTCATCAGGTCCCGCATCTCCTGACGGAACTCGTCCATCTCCCGTCTAAATGTAGCCTGCTGCTCTGTGAAGAGGCGGGCTAGATCATCCATGGCGGGGCCCTCATGGGAGCCCGACGGGTTGCCTCTCTGATAATGAGGCTGCTGGACCTGGTGCTGCTGCGGCTGAGAGGGGTAAGAGGAATGATGCTGCTGGTACGGCTCCGCCTGTACAAGGTGAACTTGTCTAGGCCGCTGCAAGGAGCTGGAGCGCTGGGAGGAGCTGCGGCTGCCGCCGGAATCGCCTCGCGACAGAAGACGGGGCTGAGGAGCCGTCTGTGCCTCCTGAAGACACAAGAGCTGGGTCTTCATGTCGCTCAGAGTTTGTGCCATTTGCTCCATCTGAGTTATGCCCTGGCACTGCTTCTTCTCTATTATTTCCATGCGGTCCAACTTCTCGCTGATAATCCCCATGTCCGCAGCGGCCGACTCTGCCTGTGCGGCAGCAACTGTGGACGAACTGGATGGACCTGCATCAACCCGTGCTATCCGCTGATACTGCACGGGTCCTGGCGGCTGCTGAGATCTCTGTGTGTACAACCGAGTCTGGGACATCACCATGTAATTTTCTGCCATCTCTTCGTAGATGGCCCAGACTTGGTTGTGGTCCTTGGCAAAGTAGGACCCGCCGCAAGAAGCATTCACCAGACCCTGAAGCTCTGGCGTCATCCCACTAAAGAAGCTTTGAACTAGGTTCGGCTTCGAAATGTCGTGGTGTGGGCATCTATCCAGAAGCTCTCTGAACCTCTCCCATGCTTCGTGAAACTGCTCGTTAGGGAGCATGGAGAAGTTGTTGATCAGGGCCCTCGCTGCATTCGTCCGCCCGAGTGGATAGTACTTGTTTAAGTACTCGGTGCGGAGCTGCTCCCAGGTGTAAACAAACTTCCCTAGATGTTTCAGCCAGGCGGCTGCTCTATCTGCCAGTGAAAAAGGGAAGGCCATCATCCGAATCGTATCTTGGTCCACATGACGGTCGTGGACAGTGCTGCAGATCATCAAAAACTCCTGGAGATGGAGATGGGGCTCCTCAGTGGCAAGTCCGTGAAAATGAGGAAGCATCTGCAGGGTGTTCGGAGGGAACTTGAAATCCCCCACGATGGCCGGTACCACCACCCAATGGTGCATCAGTGTAGATCCGGGGTTGTGTAACTCCCGCATCGGTCTTGCTGCGGCGGCGGCTGCCGCTGCTGCGGCAGCTGCCGCTGCAGCTGCGGCTGCTGCCTCTGCATCAGCGTCAGGAATGTCCTCCGGCTCGCTCGGCTCGTCTCGCTCTACTCGGAGCCGCTCCAACTCCCTCCTCATCTCTATCATGAATGCCCCCTGATCGCGTAACTGTTGCTGAACTGTCTCTAATGACGCGATCAGGGTGGAGTTAATCGCTCCCTGGTCTAAGACAAAATGTTCGGGCTGGCGATCGTCTGAACTGCCGGCTCCGGTCATAGGGACGTCTGCAAAATCAGATGAGCCCAACTCAGGTTCTGTCAAATTAATTCGTCTTTCCTCGGGCTCATGTCTCTCAGTAGCAGAAGAAAGGGGATCGAGGGGGAACAGGGTGGAATCGAACTCGGGCCCGGAGAGCTGGTCTCGACTCTCACGGGCCAACCTAGATGATGGAGTAGACGCGCTTGAAAGCGGTGCAGCCAGAGGCTGCCTAAGAGATCGTCTACCCATCATCGTGATCTTGGCGAGTTGGGCGGATGGGATCTGGAGAAAATATGATCGCAAAGCAAACCCCCGGTTCACCAACGCAACACAATCTGAAGACCGTGAAAGCTCGGTCAATTTATCTTGTCAATTTTATTTGGTGAACACACAAAATATCAGAGCGCTTACGTGTCCTGTTAGGATACCCGATGCTACTTCAACCGACTGGCCCGCACGGAAGAGTCGGTAGTCAGCTAGAAATAACACCGGAGGGTTCTACCTAGGGTGCGGGTCACTCTCTCGCGCATCCAAACCATACAAGGAGGGGGTTGCTCTCCCCAAGACAAATTTTTAATGTGAGTGTCTTTTAGGGTTCGTTTGGTTGCAGGGTTGGGCAGGGTTGGGTACTATTCACAGGGCTGGGTGAATAGTAAACTGTGAGGAGGAGGTACCCCTGTGAATAGTACCCAACCCAAGCCAACCCTGCCCAACCCTGCAACCAAACGAACCCTTAGGGTCAATAATGTTATCCAGTCCCAATTTTTTTTTTGTTTTTCTTTTTAATTTTTTTCAAAATAAATACAAGCGGCCTAACGGTTTTTCCGATTCTCCTGATGATTAAGCCAAAAACAGAGGGAGAAGACGAAAAAGCCGATGCGCGAAGAAATCAATGATGCATGCAGAGAAAGAAATGCGTACCTTGTCTCCAGCACTCTACATGCAAGTGATCCGCGCAGAATTTAAAGACAGAATAAAACTACCTAAATGGTGCAACGGGAAAAACCGGCCTTAGACAAGCAACTTCTATTGATCGTGAAGAACAATAGTTAGCTAACCGAATCGAGTCCGGAGTCCGATCTTGGGAGTCACTCGGTGCCCGCCACAACGGGTCCTGCCAGCGCTGTATGTGACTCCTCACGGCTCGTGGTCTCAAATCCAATTAAACTAACTTTTTCAGTGAATTTTATTAAGGTCCAATTACGTTCTATAGGAACAGATATTCTATTAGGTGTTGGGCCTTAGAAATTTACGTCACAAGCAAGAGAAATTCCTAAATCTAGGGGCTCGAGAAAAACCGCGTAAACACCGGAAAAGGCAGCTAGCTATAAAAACCGTAGAAAAAGCCGCGAAAATCCAAATGGGTCCCCCGAGCACACCGGTGCTCGGCGAAACAGACCCGCTAAGTTACAAATGTCCACAGTTCAAAGTCTAAGTTATTACAACAAATATTGTTCTCTCTCTCTCTCTAAATAGAAAATTTCTTCTCCTCTCTCTCTTCCTCCTGCGCGGGTCCTCTAATTAGTAAGCTCCAAGTCGTCCAAGCAGTACCTCGCACAAAAATCAAAGAGAGAAGGTCAGAAAACAATAATAATATAGAGAGAGACAATATGGAAAAATGACTACAAAGTCGTGCTCCCCGGCAACGGCGCCATTCTGACGACGCAAAAAGCCGAACGACTGAGGTAAAGGTATGAAATGAGGTCGTTGCGACCTCAATCACTCGAATGCGTGTATCAAGAAAAATCAACCACTCACAGAGATAAAATCAATCAAAACAAAACGGAGCGGTCTAGCTATGTGATTAACCTGGTATAGCTCCCAGGGTCGAACACAAGGAGCACAGATTGGCTAAATAGCCTACGATGTAGTCAGAAATCCGAGGGAATCTTTTTTAGTGGTTTTTATTTGTTTTTACATTTTTTTAGATTTTTTAAATGATGAGAAAATTAAAGAAGGCACACAGATAATGAACTTCAACAATTTATTTAAAGCATTAAAAGTCAAGCAAAAATTCAAAGAAAAATGTTTTTATGTGTTTTATAACTTTTTTATGTTTTTGGTGAATTTTTGAGATTTTTCTGATGTTTATTTTATTTTCTAAAAATCAAACAATGCTAAAAATGAAAGGTACTGTCCAGCAAGGCTTAAGACCCAAAAATAAAATATTGTTGGATCTCAAAAAACCCTGAAGGTAATTTTCCTATAATCTAGAAAGAATAAGGAAAATTTAGGCACCCTAATTATTGTTTTTGGATTTTTAATTTATTTATTATAATTTTTATGAGTTTTTGAGGGGTTTTTCAATTTTTAAGGTTTTTAAGTGATGAAAAATCACCAAAAATGGCTGAAAAATCAAACAGCAAGCAAACTACAAGTCCTAATTTTTTTAGAATTTTTAAAGGTGATTTTATATTTTTTTGGTGTTTTTAAAGATAGACAGTGACTAAAAAGAGTGTTTTTGAATTTTTAAAAATACTAAATGAAAATAAAAATGTCCTCAAAAATCACAGAAATTACTACACCATGGCAGGAGCCATGTGTCGAAATTTCATTAGATTTGGAGGTGGATTGATATTTATTCAAAAATGAAGAAGAGGGCACTATGCACAAGGACCAATGTGCAAATACCCGAAGACCTGGGGTCGCTGGTGCAAAATGCCCAGCAAGTCACGCGCGTCGCGCGTGGCTGGGGCACACAGGGACCAAATTGCAAGAAAAACTAAGTCCAAGGGCCTTTTGATAACTCGTATCAAAAGCCCCGGGGCGAAGTTGCAAAAAACCCACTAAATAACGCACATGCGCATAAACAATGCTCACAGGGGTATAATTGCAATTACTTAAAAATATTCATTCATTCATTAACCATCCAGATCTACAGGACAAGATGTGTAAAATGCCCAGATACACACGTGACGAAGCACGTGGTCACTCACACACAGGGGCATACATGCAATTAAAATAAAGCACAAGGTCCAGATTGCAAATAACCCTACGTGAAAAAGTTTCTAAAAATATTTACAGGACTAAAAAGGAAATGAAAAACTAAGAGGGGGGCCCTACGATATTTACCCCTTTATTCGCTGACGGCCGGATGTGCGCCACGTGTTGATCGGACGGTTGGGATGGGCGGCGCTCTTTCTCTCTTCTCTTCCTGGGCTCGATCGACGGTCGAGGTGAGACCACGTGGCTGATCTAACGTCGCTGGACTCCGGGTCTCTCTCCTCTGCTATCAATGGTCCGGATGAACTCCTCAGATGAATCGACGGTCGCTGCTCCTCGAAGAATGGACGGACACGATCAGAACTGGAGCGAGGGCTTCATCGGACGGCTCTGGAGGATGGTGCAAGAACTCGTCGCCGGCGAACTTCGCCGGCCTCCTGCGTGCGCTACACCCCTCCTCAGCTGCTGCAAATGATCGGAGAAGCTCCGCTGGACTGTCCCGCAGCTGCTGGTGGTGGCCGATGCCCCAGCCAAGCCCTGGAGGGGCTCCGGCGAGGCTTGGCGACCCGCGAAGCTCCGGTCTCAAGTGAAGAGAGGCTCAGGCACCTCTCTTTGAACCTGCAAAACAGCCAGAACGCTTCGCGGGTCGAGGGCAAAGTGCCTCGACCCAAGAAAGCGGGGTGAAGGTGGTCTGTGCGGTGTGGCGAACGAGCTCCGACGAGGTGGAGACGATGGAACTCGACTCCCAGCTCCGGGGCGAGCTGGGTTGAATGAGCGGGCGTAGAAGGTGCGTGGGGATACGGCGGAGATGACAGGGTGTTCCGATGATCAAAAGGGTACTCGAGATAGTCGGAATCAGGGAAGCACGGCGATGGGTCGATTTGGGCGAAATCCTAAATTAGATGAAACTAGAAGGAGCTAAGGTTACCTGGTGGCTGCAGTAGACTATGCTGGAGCTGCTCTTGCTCCTGGTCCTTGCCTCAAGGGCCGTCTCCTCCCGAGGCTCAAGCTCCAGATGGTGGTCGGAGCACGGCGGCGAAACGCGGCCGGATCGATGGTCCTGCTCCTCTTCCTCGCTGCAACATCGGCTGGGGCAAGCTGTCACCTTGCTCGTCTCGATGGAGCTCACTGGAGAGAGAGTGGATAGCCAAAGATGAGGCGCGGAGGCGGCGGAGGTCGGGATATATATGGTGACAGGTGCGATTAGGGTTGAGTGGAGACAGCGATGGAAGGCGTTGATTTCATGGCGAAAGATCGGGCGAGGATGAGGGATGATCGGCGAAGAATCCGGGCACGGGGTTCGCGTGGGAGACAGCCTGGAGATGCGTGGAAAAATCGGCGAAGGCGGGGCGGCACGCATCTTCCAGAAAAGGAAGGAGTCCGCGGGGGAGTTGACCGGGGTCAACCATCCCCCGTGGACCAATCAGAAGCTGCCACGTGTATTTAATTTTTGTTTATTTATTTTAAGGTAGAAATAGGCCGAATTAAAGAAAACTCAAAACATGAAATGTTTTTCTTTTATTTTTTTCTATTTTTTGGTGATTTTTAATTAATTTTTGGAAATAAAAATAGGGTAGCTATGTATATAGGTATATGTACACTATATGGATTTTTATTTTTGATTTTTTATTTGTTATTTTTATGTATTTTTATGCTCATTTTGTATTTTATTTATTTACATCATAAAATATGGAATAAAATGGTATTTTTATTTTATTTTAATTATTTATACACAAGGGTGAAATAAATAATTGTATACATTTATATACATGGTATTTATACAATGTATTTTTGTATTTTTCATTTTGTAATTTTTATTTGATTTTTGTTTTGTTTCTTGTTATTTTATGTATTTACCATATGTAACATAGAATATTTACAAAAAAAAGTTTTAGAAAATAATTTTATTTATTTATAGGGTTAAATAAATAAAGGATGATGGTCTACACATGGTGAAAGGGCATTTTTGAATTTTTGATTTTTAAATTTTTATTTTGTTTTTAATAAAATATACACACAATATGTACAAGCATATTTTTGGGTGAGGAAAATATAATTTTATGTATTTACAGAAGTATATACACATGAGCTCCTATCTCCCTCTACTTTGGCTTTTATGCGGTCAGGCCCATGCTGAGCCCTCCCTTGGGTTAGGTTGCTCAATATTTATTCTAAATATTTCCCTCTTTTTCTTTTTGCTCTTTATTCTTTTTATTTTTGCACAAAAACATGCTAATTATAGGTTTTTACACAATGCATGCTTTTGGTACTTATTTGTATTTACACATATCTACATGTATTTGCAAAGGTTTTTGTAGCTAAAATAGAAGAATAAAGAGTGATGAATGGGTATTCATCAATAACTTGAACTTAAGTATTCTGGATCTCGACATAGGACCGTAATACTAAGCTATAAGATTGGTCACAAGAATATACAAAGTATATTGTCATTGCTTATGTGCATAAGTAATCTGAGGGGATTTCATGATATTTCTTTTTGGGAATTCATGAAATAAATCTTCTATTGCATCCATAAGTGCATATGCCTAGTAGAAGTAATCAATTAATGTTACTAGAGTGATAGAATCTTCATGAAGGATATCCACTTTTGACGGTTAATAAATAGCTTGGAAATCATTGGTATAATGATGAATCTCCGTTTCATCATCTTTATTCTATCATTTTGGCCTTAAAACCCTAGTAAATGCTTGTAGTAGCCTTAATTCATGCATTTTATCATTCATGCATCATTGTGTAAATATTATATAAAATACATTTTTTAAAGCTAAAACTATAGAATAAAGAAAAGAAAGGAAAAAGAATAAAATATCGAAAATATTTTACGACCCAAAATCTCGAGACCTAAGCATCTCGATGGCTAGGTCGATCGGGAATAAAGTAGGGGCAGATAAGGGCCAAAATACAATAAAAATCCCTTTTACTTAATTCATTTTTATTCTTTTTCGGACCTATTTTTAGTTCCACTTTTTATATTTCAAATAAAGAAACTTTGAACATGAAAGTTGTAGATAATTAAATATAGAAATACAAAATTGATTTCATACAAAAAAATATACAGTGTACAAAATACAGTCTAGATAAGATTTCAAAATCCCAACTTCCCAGACCCATATCTTTCAAAACTCAAAATATATCAAAATCACTTTAATTATGTATAACTTTTAATAAGCTTTTAATGGAGGTGGTTTTATATTTGTTTTGGAGTTACAGTTTGAAAGTTAGATTTTGGACCCCAATTGTGTACTTGTACCGATTAAAATAATCATTTATTTATTCTTTATTTTTATATAATTTTATATTTTTATAATTTTGTAAATATTATTTATAATACATGTGCATATTAAAACTGGAATAAAAATATAAAGAAAAACTTAAAATAAATAGATGAAATACCTATATCTATACCTATATAGATAATATATCTATTTATTTAATTATATATAATACATCATAAAAATTAAATAAAAATATTGTTAAGTGTATAAAATAAAGTTATAAATATTTAAAATAACAAACAGAATTAAAAAATTAAATATATAAATTAAAAATAAAACAATAAAATATGCGGACAAATATTTTTATATAGCCCTCAAAAAGTAACTTGTAATTTTAAAGCTCTAATAAATAAATAAATATCATAATAAAATACTTTATAAAATAGTAAATATTTTTATTTTATAATCTAAAATTAATTAAAGCGATTATTATTTATAATTGATTTTAAAAATAATTTTCCAGGGCTTTTTCCTTGTTAGCCCACGTGGACCAACCAAGAGCGTCCAAAAGTTGACCGATGGTCAATTCTCTGACCTACCCGTTTACTCCCTGTCACACCTAGCTGTGACCCTCTTTTCTCAATTTTTTTGCCATTGATCCATTGCTCGAGGAAGAGTTGACCCTTCACGGGATCTCCTTACTATAGCTCCATGATTCCTGTAGGATACATAGATCGCCCAAGATCCTCCTCTTTCGTTTTGTATTTCGTCTCAAAGAGTGCTCTATCACCTCTCCACCATCATGTACAGAACCATACCCTTCACCTTCTCTGATTTTTTGAGTCTCCGTTGGCCCGTGTTTCTCATCCTTTTGCACCCAAATGACGGGGAGTGGTGACAACCTTCACGTCGTGCATCTAGGCTCGAGAAAGGCGGCCTTGGGTGGTCTCCAACAACTCCGGCGAACACTTGTCGTCGAGGTTCTACCTCTGGCTATCCTACCATTGAGGTTCGTCTTTTCTTTATTTTTCTTGCATTTTAAGATTCATCGCATCCTTAGGATACCTTTCCCCCTTTTTCTTTGCATTTTAGCCGCTCGTGCACCCTTGTTCGCCCCTCTTTGTAGTTCACTTCGGTGAACCACCCATTTCGTCGTCCTCCACCATACCATCCCGACGCTGGGTCGAGGAACTTTGCCCTCGACCCCATAACCCTTCTTTGCAGGTCCTGGACTACACTGAGCCACCTGGAGCCATTTTACCCCCTGTCGGAGGTATCTGGAGGTCCGCAGCTCCGCCACCCTCGTTGACGTACTACAACACCCCTCCGGCCATTTTGAGGCTTCCAGTATCAAGAGCAGACCTGCAGAAGCTTTTGCAACGATTTTGGAGCTTCATGGAGTGTCGGAGGAGGGAGATCGGAGGCAGGGAAGGTCACCTTTGTTGTCCTTCTTCCATGTTCTTCTCGATCGCTTCTCCGATGTCGGATCAATCTCAGCCGTCCAGGTCTACATCCATCGTCGGATCACGCCATCCTGCACCGTCAAATCATCCTCGATCTTCTGATCTTGGTCGTTGATTTACGAACCAGTATCGCGCTACTAGAGCTCTCCACATGGATAAGTGGGATATCCTGCACCGCTGGATCGCGCTTAGGTGTGGGTATTTTACGACTTTGTCCCACCATTTTTGTATTTATTAATTAGTAGATAAACTTTTATCTGTCATTCATTTATATTTGTAATAATTGCAAATAAACCCTTGAACTTCTGATTTTTACCATTCGATCCTCGACCACGTCACCTCACGTGATGCTTCACGTGAGGGGGCATTTTGCAGCGGGACCCCCACCTTTTTGGTTATTTTTGATTGACCCAAGAACTATTTAATGAAGTTGTAATATCTTGTAATATTTGCAGACTAGTCCTTGGATTTTTTAGAATTACTTTTAGGTCCCTCCAAGCGAGACTCACGTGTTTAGACACATAAGGTTGGAGATTTTACGGCCATGCCCCTTAGGCTTTAGTTATTTCTCTTTGGTCCTGTAACATTTTAACTAGGTTAAATTTTTCTGTGAATTTTGCACTCAGGCCCCCAAACTTTTAAATAATGTACTAAGCCTTCTCCCACTACAAGCAGGGTCAACTACATGGATTCTTGCTCAAATCCATGTTGAAAGCTTCGACTATTTTTTACGCTGGCCGTCGACTACCTAACGCAACCACTGTGATGAATCTGTGATTCATCACTCTTAAAGTTGAAAATGAAGTCTTGTTCCCGAGTATTTAGCAGCAGATTTTCCTTTATCTTGCACAAATCAAATTCAAGCATGTAATCACAATACATGCATTTTAGCATTCATACTTGCATCAAAATAAGAAGCCATTTCATCTGTAAAAATCATGTGTAAAATACTTCCAATATATCTAATTATCTGTATTCCCTCTAAGATCAAATAACACATTCCTTACACTGTGTACATTACTAGTTAATAATATAAGGAAGAAGGCCAAAAATCTCTATCCTACAAATCGCCCAATAAAGCCCCAAACCCAGTTGGAGAACCTAGACCTTAGAGTGCCTATATCCACCTCATACAAACCTCCAAATTATGTCTACTCACTTCCAGATTAATACATATCCAGAGACCTTTAAAATGAGACCAATTTCATTTAATTCGGAAATCGTATGCAAAACTTGAGTTTTTGGGCCCCTATGTATACTATTTGTATGTATATTTGTATTCTTGTATTCTTGTATCATATTTGACCTCATCTCCGTTTTTTGTCAACATGAAACTTGTAGATCTCATCAAGATCTACAACTTTTATGTTTTGAGTTTTTCCAAATTCAGCCACTTTCTCTCTCTAAATTCATTTTCTTTCTTAGCCATTTAGAGATGGCCACGTGGTGCCCTCTTATTGCGCCACGCGGCCCGCTTCTTTGTGTGCCACACGCCCTATCATCTCCGCCGATCGATCACTCGCCTTCTCTATCGATCTAGACCACTCATCATCACAAAGCTTTCCAATCGTTCAATCCACCCATGGATCTCATCTGGACTGCTCGCCAGCGCCGCGCTTCCCTTTGCGCCACGTGGCGATGCCTACACCCTCCAATCTTCGCCAGAAAGCTCTTATCCTGTCCACTCATCTCGCAACGCCTCGCAACCCTTTGATCAAACCCCTAGATTACATCTCTGCCATACGTTAGCGCCTTGACCCACGGCCGCCACGTGGTTACATCTACGCCCTACGATTTCACTTCGTCGATCTAATCCTCACCTTTCGCTTCGGCCTATCTCCTGACCGTTGGATCACTCGATCCGATGGTCGATACTTCATCTCCTACCTCCTGAACCCCCTACACCCCACGTCACCCACTGTACGCGAGGGTCAAGCCCTTTCCATTTTGGGACCTGACGAATCCGTAAATTGCGCTTTTAAGAAGTTGTTTTTATCGTGTCGTGCGTTGTAGGCGGCAATCGGAAACGGTCAAGAAAATACCACAAATGATTTATTCAATTTTTTTAATCTCGTGGTTTTATGTTTGTTTTACTTGGGCAAGTCCCAAGGTCGATCACAAGGAGGCAAAGGAACAACCTAGAATTAAGTCTATCAAAGTTCGTGTTCGGTTTTCAAGGCGGTCTTTTTTTTGGAATTTTCAATGCAATAGAGGATGCAAAATGCAACTTTGGCCTTATTTTAGGGACTAAAATGTAAATTACTTTCAAATGATGTCCGAAAAATACGAAACTTGGCCACAATGTAAATTATAATGAAATGAGAGCACTGTAATTTTTTTTGGAATTTTTGGATGCAATATGATTTTTTTTTGGATTTTTAAATGTAAACAAAATGATTATTAATATTTAATTTTAATAAATATCAAACCTACTTATTTTCAAGGACCAAAATTATCTGAGATCTATCACTAGGTGACGGATCTCAGAAAAATCCTAAACCTCGAAAATGTGGGGTTTAATACCTACTAAAAAATAAATACTAAAAGATGCAAAATGATTTTTACAGGACAAAATATGTAGGCAAATGCAAAATTTTTTGGGCACAATGTGAAGAATAATTAATTCTACAATGTGTGATTTTTCGGGAATTTTTAGAGCAACGGGTAATCAATTATCAATTTCAGAGCAGAAAATGGGTAAAATATGCCAATTTTCACAAAACAAATATTTATTAATTAACCGTCCGTCACAAAAATACCCACAACATGTCAAAGCGTAGAGGATCAATTAACCAACATCATGCAATTTTTGGATTAAGAAAATAATGTAGATAAGATGTTCGAAACACAATGGGAATGCAGGGGTACAGATGTAAATAATTAAATAAAATATAAAAGCTGCAGGGGGGACTTAAGAGCAATTACCAATAAAACCAGGGTCTTTCTGCAATTTTTCCAAGGGAGCACGTGCGGTGCACGTGCTCCTTGAGTCTCTGGACTGAAGTGTAATATAGTTATCTCCCGAGGAGCTTCTTCGTAATTTACCCAGAAGTCACGTGCCACGCACGTGACCCTGGGAGATAGCTTGCTGGAGACGTTCCCCCACGCACGTGCGAGGGGCGTGCGGGGGGCCTCGGGCTTTGGGCCCGGCCGCTGGCTGAGGCGGTAGCGGAGCTGTCGCGGCGGAGGGCCAGTGGCGATGGAGAACCACCGCCTCCTACGGTGGTTGGGCGGAGGTGGAGCGGAGCAGGTGTCGTCGATGGCGAGGGGGCGACGGTGATGGCCGAGTAGTGGCCGAAGCGCGGGGCTCCGGTTGTGTCGAGGCGTTGATGAAGGCGCGGCGGTTGTCGTAGCGGTTTGTCGGAGAAGGTACTGTGTCGAAGGCTGCCCAGGCGGAGGAGGCGTTGGAGTGGCGGTTGTCGTCGATGAAGATGGAATCGGGGCGGTGATGGGTGTTGTCGAAGGTAGTCGAACGGTGGAGCGTCGTTGAAGGTAGCGTTGGAGTTCGCAGCAGCTGGAAGTTGATGACGATGGCGGAGTTGGCGTCTGGTGGTGGCGCTGTTGTCGGAGTAGTCGAGGCGTGAGGGTGGCAGGTGAAGATGAGGCGAGCGGCGTTGAACGGCGGTGTAGAGGTTGACGATGATAACTGGCTCGACGGCGGTCGACGGGGGCCGGAGCAGAGACACGCGCGGAGGCGTGATAACGACCAGGGAGGTCGGATCTCGTCGAGGAAGAGGGACCTACGGCCTGTCACCCCGTAGGTCCTCTGTCGCGGTGCAATCGGCGGATCATTTGCTTTGAGGTCGGCGGGGGTTTAAATAGCAAGGGGGTTTGGCCGGCGAAGGAAGCAAATCGGGAGGGGGATTCGATTTGGGGGTTTTGATTTGAAGAGGGCGGCGGCGAGATTCGAGGGAGATCGGGGCGATGGGGAATCGGCGCGAGATTTGGGGGGGGGGGGGGGCGGCGACCGAGATTCGCGGGCGGCGGAGATCACGAAGGAGGCGGCGGTGGCTTTCCAAAGGAGGCTGAGGAGGACGATGAGCAGGCACCGTCCGATCGGCCAAGATCGGGTGGTCCTGCTCATGCCACGTGGCGGCGAGATGGGGAGCCGGTGGAGGCACGTGCGGAGCACGTGCCTGGGAAGGCACGTGCGACGCACGTGCGTCCCCTTTTTTTATTTTTTTTATATTTTTTTTTAAATAAATAAAAACCGATATATATAAAGCCCAAAAATGACTGACACGTGGCGGCACCATGTGCGGCCACGTGTCAGCCCCACAAAATTCGAAATTAAAATACTTTGTAAAATCGATAAAAAATAGCAATTGACCTCGGATCGAAAAAGTTCCTTCACGAAAAATGCTCGTCTCGACGAGATCTACAACTTTCATGAAGACATCAAAACCAAAATCGGTCAAATGTAAAAAGTGAATTTTTGGGGTATCCTATGTACATAGAATACCTTGATTTTTGGGTTTTATAATTTTTATGTCATTTTTAAACACGATAAAAAATCTGGAAAAATTACGGTAAAATCAAAGATAAATAAAGACACATTAATCTAATTTTTTTGGATTTTTATTGATTAAGAAAATATAAAATACAAGGTCAAAACCGCGAAAAATATACACTGTACAAAAGAGGCCCAAAACCCAACTTTCACATATGAGCTCCGATTCACTTGAACTCGGTCTTGTTTTGAAGGTAATTGAATGCACATTAGTTCAAAAGTGAGTAGGATTAAATCGGACACTGGATGGAGAAGATATGTGGCTTTTAGTCTGAAAATCCGGAAATTAGGGTTTGGGTTTTTGGTCCACTTATTTGGGTTAGTTATTTTTTTGTATTTTTCCTTTATACATGTTAGTGATATGTACACAGTGGAATTGATTTTGAGTCATTCGGAGTTAGCATGAATGAGTTAAAAATCTGGGAAGTTAGGCTTATTTACAGGTCATTTTGGCTTGGATTTTTGGCTTCTTATTTTGTGCAGATTTTTGTGCTAAAATGCAATTCTTATGGAAACATGCATGAATGCTAATTATGCAAAATAGATGCCAGAATGCTGTTGATTTTGAGGGATTTGAGCTTAATAAATGAGATTTAGAGTGATGAATACGAGATTCATCATCCCCCTATACTTAAACCATGCTCGTCCCTGAGCATCAAAAAGAAATGCCATGAGGTGAAATGAGATTGGGTTCCATACCAAGACCATGAGTTGAAGGTGAAAGTAAGCCTAAACTCAACCTTTGGATTATTTGTGTGTCGGAACTTCTGTGAGACTTAGGATTTTAAAATCAACAGCCCTCAAGTTCTACACATCATTGCTACAGTTTCAACTCAGAAGTCATCTTAGATCAATCATCTTTCCAAAGTATACTCTTTGAATATTGAATAACCGACTCTTGTGTGTGAAAGGTTTTTAGCTCTTCCCACTCAGAATGCCGGACTACTGCATAAGCTTCCTCTCCAATAACTCGTCCTCGGGGAGTCAGGTATTTCCTTCTAAGGTCTGTCGCGCTGTGTTCACAATCGAATTGGGGGGAGAAGTTAGAAGAATGAGAAAAGAACTGGAGGGTGATTAGTGTAGTTCACCTCTCCTTGTGAAGCTGGCCAGTGTAGCCGAGTCTCCACCAAGATCTGCAGGTTCTTGAAGCTTGGACCTTTTTGGTCAGATTTTATTTGGTAGTTGCTTCTTTGTATTTGGAATTTTTGGTGGTTCTGCTTGGATCTTGTTTTGCCCCTACGGATATAGCATCTTTTGTTTCCGTACATTTTTTGGGGTCTTAGAAAAAATTGTGCCCAGCCGTCCATCCCTTTTCCGAAGCTTTATTTCAACCCGTACTCCGGTCTTTAGATTTCCACGCTACCAGAAAAGAAACTCACACAGTCTTCCAACAAATGTTTGAGTTGAGCTAAGTGCATAGTGCGAGAGTACAAATTAATTCCTTATTCCAGAGTTGTACCCAGAATGAAGAGACCAGGTTAGGCACTAAGAGTCAAACTCTGTGCATTGTTATGTGGAACTCAAAGAATTAAGTCACAGACCTGAAGACTCTAAAATCCTATTTCTCGGTGAAGTTCCTCTGAAAATTAGGTTGATTAAGGTTAAGTCTAGATCACTCTCAGTTTCGGCTCATAACTCGGTTCAGAACCCAATGACTTCTCACATATGCAAATGAATGTAATGCTGGATGAAGTGCAGGTGTGTGGCATGCAAAATTTTTTTTTTTAAATGAATAAGAAGCCATTTTTTTTTCAAAAATTTTGGGCAAAGTCAGTGTTAGAAACAATTTTTTTCTTTTTCTTTTTCTGTTTTTTTTGTTTGTTTTTTTTTAAGAAAACCCACCCCGTAAATACATATAGACTTATGCGCAAGTACGAGGTATGGCTAAAATATATACATAGTATATATACAGACCCCCCTATACTTAGCGAGTGCTGTGTCCTCAGAGCACAAGAAGCGTAATGAAGACATAGCTCGGGCTAAGCATAAGAGAGTAAAATTATACACGGTTTCGCCCCCCTATACTTAGACTGAGAATAGTCTAAGTATAGAAGAAGAGCGCAAAAAGAGGCGGACGGGATATGTAAATGAGGAGAGTATAAATAGATGGGTGGCGGTTCCCCCTATACTTAGGCTATGTCAGCCTAAGTATAGAAGAAGGATGGATATGGAGTGAGCTAGAGATCGGAGTGTGATGGTATATATAGATGGCATCGGTCCCCCCTATACTTAGGCCTTGGCCTAAGTAGAGGAAGAAGCTGTACAAGGAGACCGATGTGGTCGGGAGGGAGGGTGGGTAGCCGATGATTAAGGCGGTTTACGGCTGATCTTCTTGTGAGCCTGCGGTGGGAGATCGTAATGATGAGTCGAAGATGAGGCATACGATTCCCCACCATTATCAGTGTCATCCTCAAAAAAATCATGATGGATAGTAGATGAAATATTTGAGTCAGATGAAAAGTAGCCATCATTAGAGTTATCCTCAGAGGAATAATATTTGAAAGTGGACATACTCCAGATCTTCATGTCTTTTTGTTCATTCAATTGTTTCCTCAAAATTCGTTCATTTTTAAGATCAATCGGTTTGTCCTCAAATGAATCTTCAGATGCTCCACTCTCAGTCAGCTCATAAGAAATAATTCCAGTGTACTTGTGAAAGGTAGGAGCATCAGCTTTGGATGAGTAATAATTAGGAACGGGAGTTGTCCAACGAGAATCGAATTTTGGATCCTTGCGAAGAAATGGCTTAAGAGATGCCGAACAGACTTCACTCATGTAGACTACCTTTTCCGGACCTGATGAGGGATCATCAACTGATTCCTCTTCCGAAAGATCAAAGGTGACTTTCTTTTTCTTGTTTCGTGAGGATGTCGGTTCACTTGAGTACCCAGATGAATAGCCATTAAAATTCTTCTCCTTGGTCGGTGTTCGGGCTACGTGTTTGTTCTTTGTTTCCTGAATGTTGGTGCACTCTTGATTTGGGAGGATTTGGTCAAGATAATCAGAGTAGGTTGCTCCAGTGTGCGACCATGCAAATGTCTCAGGATCGTAGTAGAAAGATTTGTCTATTTTGAAATCTGCGGGAATTGAGATATCGGGGAGAGTCTCTAAACCAATAGTCTGATTAACAAACGCAATCTCAGGTGTAGCAGCGGGGTAGGGCTCTTCTACCATTTCATGGTTGCGGTTGTTGGGGACTTCATGGGTTACCTCAGAAAATCGTGCTTCCTCAAAGACTGTATCAGTTCGTAGTGATTCCAATGCCGTAAAATTTATTTCCCGCGTCTCACAATCGATACTCGCCTTGGCCAATGCCAAGAATGGTTTTCGAGAATGATTGGAGACTGGGTGAATTCTCCTTGATGCTCGATGTCAATGATCGTGAATTCTACCTTGAGCGAAGCACCTTGGAATTTCATGATGACAGAAATGGTTCCTCTCGGCCTTTTTATCGATCGATCTGCCAATTGAACAATCTCTCGTATCTTCCGAATTGGCCCGAGTTTGAGTTCGTGAAATACAGAGGTCGGGAGGATATTGATCGGTGAATCGTCATCAATACGAGCATGTGTGAAAATTGTGTCTTTGATTTTGCAGTCAAATCTAGGCAACCGCTTCACTATGCTGCTCTTGGTTTTTCTCCTCAACACCAAGGAGGAGGCCATTGACAGGATATGTCTTTCAGTTTTTGTTCTAATCCTTCCTGACTTTTTGATGATTAATCTGTCCATTAGAAATTTCTTAAGGTCAGGGAAGTGTTCAATGGCCTTTATAATGGGAAGTTCAAAAATCAAGTATTTTTCCAGTGCTTCCCGAATAGCAGGATCCAAATTCCTCAGATCTTCTTCAGATTCAATTTTTATGAGATTTTCTAGATTTTCAAATTTTTTTGTATTTTCTGTGTGGTGTGGCGATGTGGTGTCTTCCTTAGATGAGAAGGGGCCTTGATATTTAGAGTTTGGGTCAGAGGCATAGTCATGAGAAGAAGTTTTGATATTGGAGTCATCCCTAGGTCTTTGAATATCCTCAAAATTTTCATCATGGAATCCAATCATTTCCTCATTTAGTTTTACACCCGATCCACCATAGAATGAGATTACTCGGTCGGCAAATTTTTGAAATTTGTCCTCCATCAATTCGAATCTTGTTTTTATCCTCGAAACATTATCCTCACAATTTTGTTCATGATCAATCATGGGAGCACTCGGATTTTGTTCAATGATTCCGTCTTCTATTTTTCTGTACGTGTGGAGAGGAGAATTTCTTGAAATATCCATTACATGATTTTTTCTTGAAAAATTCCCCTCCAAAATTATGGAAGGAGGTTGCTCATATGATCCAGGCATGTGTATTTTATCTGAGTAGAGTTCAATCCTTTGATCATTATTAGTCAGATCTTGATATTGTGGAGCCAACATACAGGGTTTATATGTGTCTAGGAGTTCAGTCCAGTCCTCTGTATGAGTATCATGTCTGACAAGGGGTCTGTCATGGTCAATCCAACGATGATGATCATTAAGCGCATGTCTTTCCATCTGGGTTTGGGTTCTCTGCCAGTCATGGGATTTAAAGAGATTTTGATCTTGAAATGTTTTATTGGAGAGAGAGTGAGAATAAGACGGTTCAGTCCAAGATGGTGTGGTTGGATGATTTGAGAAAGGATTCAATGAGGTCGAAGTCATTTGCGGTTGAAAGCTTCCCGCAAATGTTGGAGGATTAAACGAAGAGGAAGTAGTGGATTTGGGCCAAACCGACATAGATTTGTTTTCGTAGTGGTGTTCGGTCATTTTTGAAGGAGTTGAGAGAAATGATGGGTTGGATCTGAAATTTGGAAAAATTTCCATGATGAGATTAAAATCAAGAAATGAGAGATATGATTGTATGGGACAGCAAATTTATCAAATGTGCGGCTATTGATCTTCGATATCGGTTCACGCACACCAATACAAACACAAATCAAACCCCGGGTTCACCAACTCACACAATGAAGCCGTAAGATTTCGGCTATTATCTTTTCAATTTTAGTTGGTGATAATTCAATCTTGGCAAAAATTTAGTGAGCTGAGATTTTGGATTTGGGCTCCATCCTTAAGTGTCGTTTCTCGCTTACTCAGAAAAATAAAATCATCCAAGGTCGGGGTTGCTCTCCCGCAAAAATTCTTGATTTTATGGGTTATTTGAGATCAGATATATTTAGCAGTCCCGATTTTAATGAGGTGATCACTGAAAAATTAGATGAGCACAAATACACGTCTACCGTCCAGTCCCAATTTCCTTTAAAGTTATGTTATAAAACAAGAGAGAGGAATTCGGGAAAATCCGATGCACGCGGAAAACTATGATGAATGCTTAGTTAGAAGACTTACAGTGAATCCTCGCAATCTTCATGTGGGATGCTAGACAGAAATTTAAATTTATTCTATATGGAATGCAAGCCGATGAAAACCGCACCTAAGCAGAAAGTTCTATTAGCGGGAAAGAATTGAGTTAAATTTGGCTAAGTTGAACGATCTATGTGCGTCTCAATTAAGTGCAGTGTGGCTTAAGATCCTACGAACACAAGCAAAAATATAAATGCTCTGAGAGCCGTATGTGCAGGTTTATCCTATTCGCCACTCAAGTCGGGCCTCACCTCACCGGAGAGTGAAACAGGCCACGACACACCACAAATAAAGTTCAAGGTCTTTTTACACACGCGAGAGTCCAAACGGACACCGCTATAAATGAACAGAAATTAAAAGTGCAGAAATTGAAAACCTAGACTCTACGCTCTCTCACGACTTGACTCGAACTAAATTTAATTGCGGTTTCTTCGGATATCGGTGAAGATGCGTCGGTTCCTTGAAAAACCGCTCCACGTGCGCCGGGTACCTCGCAAGAAAAAATAAGAGAGAGAATGTAAGAGAGTGACTTAGAAAATAATCAAAAATAAATGCTGAAAGAAAAAAAATTTTGGGGATTTACAATGAAAATTTCGGGGGTCAGACTACCCGAATGCGGAAAACCGAACAAAAATTTTCAGATAAAAATCTAAGCCGTTTGCCTCCCCGGCAACGGCGCCATCTGACGAATCCGTAAATTGCGCTTTTAAGAAGTTGTTTTTATCGTGTCGTGCGTTGTAGGCGGCAATCGGAAACGGTCAAGAAAATACCACAAATGATTTATTCAATTTTTTTAATCTCGTGGTTTTATGTTTGTTTTACTTGGGCAAGTCCCAAGGTCGATCACAAGGAGGCAAAGGAACAACCTAGAATTAATTCTATCAAAGTTCGTGTTCGGTTTTCAAGGCGGTCTTTTTTTTGGAATTTTCAATGCAATAGAGGATGCAAAATGCAACTTTGGCCTTATTTTAGGGACTAAAATGTAAATTACTTTCAAATGATGTCCGAAAAATACGAAACTTGGCATAAATTATAATGAAATGAGAGCACTGTAATTTTTTTTGGAATTTTTGGATGCAATATGAATTTTTTTTGGATTTTTAAATGTAAACAAAATGATTATTAATATTTAATTTTAATAAATATCAAACCTACTTATTTTCAAGGACCAAAATTATCTGAGATCTATCACTAGGTGACGGATCTCAGAAAAATCCTAAACCTCGAAAATGTGGGGTTTAATACCTACTAAAAAATAAACACTAAAAGATGCAAAATGATTTTTACAGGACAAAATATGCATGCAAATGCAAAATTTTTTGGGCACAATGTGAAGAATAATTAATTCTACAATGTGTGATTTTTCGGGAATTTTTAGAGCAACGGGTAATCAATTATCAATTTCAGAGCAGAAAATAGGTAAAATATGCCAATTTTCACAAAACAAATATTTATTAATTAACCGTCCGTCACAAAAATACCCACAACATGTCAAAGCGTAGAGGATCAATTAACCAACATCATGCAATTTTTGGATTAAGAAAATAATGTAGATAAGATGTTCGAAACACAATGGGAATGCAGGGGTACAGATGTAAATAATTAAATAAAATATAAAAGCTGCAGGGGGACTTAAGAGCAATTACCAATAAAACCAGGGTCTTTCTGCAATTTTTCCAAGGGAGCACGTGCGGTGCACGTGCTCCTTGAGTCTCTGGACTGAAGTGCAATATAGTTATCTCCCGAGGAGCTTCTTCGTAATTTACCCAGAAGTCACGTGCCACGCACGTGACCCTGGGAGATAGCTTGCTGGAGACGTTCCCCCACGCACGTGCGAGGGGCATGCGGGGGGGCCTCGGGCTTTGGGCCCGGCCGCTGGCTGAGGCGGTAGCGGAGCTGTCGCGGCGGAGGGCCAGTGGCGATGGAGAACCACCGCCTCCTACGGTGGTTGGGCGGAGGTGGAGCGGAGCAGGTGTCGTCGATGGCGAGGGGGCGACGGTGATGGCCGAGTAGTGGCCGAAGCGCGGGGCTCCGGTTGTGTCGAGGCGTTGATGAAGGCGCGGCGGTTGTCGTAGCGGTTTGTCGGAGAAGGTACTGTGTCGAAGGCTGCCCAGGCGGAGGAGGCGTTGGAGTGGCGGTTGTCGTCGATGAAGATGGAATCGGGGCGGTGATGGGTGTTGTCGAAGGTAGTCGAACGGTGGAGCGTCGTTGAAGGTAGCGTTGGAGTTCGCAGCAGCTGGAAGTTGATGACGATGGCGGAGTTGGCGTCTGGTGGTGGCGCTGTTGTCGGAGTAGTCGAGGCGTGAGGGTGGCAGGTGAAGATGAGGCGAGCGGCGTTGAACGGCGGTGTAGAGGTTGACGATGATAACTGGCTCGACGGCGGTCGACGGGGGCCGGAGCAGAGACACGCGCGGAGGCGTGATAACGACCAGGGAGGTCGGATCTCGTCGAGGAAGAGGGACCTACGGCCTGTCACCCCGTAGGTCCTCTGTCGCGGTGCAATCGGCGGATCATTTGCTTTGAGGTCGGCAGGGGTTTAAATAGCAAGGGGGTTTGGCCAGCGAAGGAAGCAAATCGGGAGGGGGATTCGATTTGGGGGTTTTGATTTGAAGAGGGCGGCGGCGAGATTCGAGGGAGATCGGGGCGATGGGGAATCGGCGCGAGATTTGGGGGGGGGCGGCGACCGAGATTCACGGGCGGCGGAGATCACGAAGGAGGCGGCGGTGGCTTTCCAAAGGAGGCTGAGGAGGACGATGAGCAGGCACCGTCCGATCGGCCAAGATCGGGTGGTCCTGCTCATGCCACGTGGCGGCGAGATGGGGAGCCGGTGGAGGCACGTGCGGAGCACGTGCCTGGGAAGGCACGTGCGACGCACGTGCGTCCCCTTTTTTTATTTTTTTTATATTTTTTTTAAATAAATAAAAACCGATATATATAAAGCCCAAAAATGACTGACACGTGGCGGCACCATGTGCGGCCACGTGTCAGCCCCACAAAATTCGAAATTAAAATACTTTGTAAAATCGATAAAAAATAGCAATTGACCTCGGATCGAAAAAGTTCCTTCACGAAAAATGCTCGTCTCGACGAGATCTACAACTTTCATGAAGACATCAAACCAAAATCGGTCAAATGTAAAAAGTGAATTTTTGGGGTATCCTATGTACATAGAATACCTTGATTTTTGGGTTTTATAATTTTTATGTCATTTTTAAACACGATAAAAAATCTGGAAAAATTACGGTAAAATCAAAGATAAATAAAGACACATTAATCTAATTTTTTTGGATTTTTATTGATTAAGAAAATATAAAATACAAGGTCAAAACCGCGAAAAATATACACTGTACAAAAGAGGCCCAAAACCCAACTTTCACATATGAGCTCCGATTCACTTGAACTTGGTCTTGTTTTGAAGGTAATTGAATGCACATTAGTTCAAAAGTGAGTAGGATTAAATCGGACACTGGATGGAGAAGATATGTGGCTTTTAGTCTGAAAAACCGGAAATTAGGGTTTGGGTTTTTGGTCCACTTATTTGGGTTAGTTATTTTTTTGTATTTTTCCTTTATACGTGTTAGTGATATGTACACAGTGGAATTGATTTTGAGTCATTCGGAGTTAGCATGAATGAGTTAAAAATCTGGGAAGTTAGGCTTATTTACAGGTCATTTTGGCTTGGATTTTTGGCTTCTTATTTTGTGCAGATTTTTGTGCTAAAATGCAATTCTTATGGAAACATGCATGAATGCTAATTATGCAAAATAGATGCCAGAATGCTGTTGATTTTGAGGGATTTGAGCTTAATAAATGAGATTTAGAGTGATGAATACGAGATTCATCAGGAGCCACGCCGTCCACCCTCACCGGCTTCCTTCACCTTCACAACACACTTCACTCTTCCCTCATCCTCGCCAACCCCCTCGATCACCATGAACACTGTCCACCTCGCTCCACGACGCCCACCAACTTTACCACTTCACCACCTATGCTGCCATCTCCAACCTATAAATACTCTGCCTTTGGCCACCTTCATCCCCATCTGCCATTACGAGAGGTATCCTGGAGCTCATTACCACCCATTTGTGACAACAATTGAGTGAGAAACCGAGTGAAGATAGGCCTCCACCTCCGACGAGATCCACAATGTCCCAAGCCATGCTGTAGCTTCTCTGACGAGCTGCTTGAGCTCGGGTCCGCTACCGTCCCTCGAGCGGTGACCAGGAGCAATTCGTCGAGCTCCATTCCCCATGTAGGCTCCTCCATAACTCTCCCGATCTTCTTCTTATTTTTCTCAATCTATATCCGATTTTATTCGTCATCCATACTCCACATCACGCTCTGTCAGCCATCCTCCGAGCTTCGCATCGGAGCTGGCATCTTCGCTCACCATTTCCTTAACCCCGACGATGTATTCCACCCTACGCTGGCACAAGCTCCGCCACCTTGGCGGAGTATGATCACCGAACCACTTCATCCCCATTCAGGCCTCACTCCACACTCACGAGCATTTCATGGACACACCCGCACTCCTCGGCTATCCATTAACCACCTGCAGGTACTCCAATGTATGACTGGCTGGAAGCCTCATCGAAGCTCCTTTGAGCTTAATCGTCACCGCTCCTCGGAGCAGTTCAACATCATCCAAGACCTCCGATAGCTCCACCGCACCTCCGCGAGTCGTTCCAGCTATTTGGGAGCCACCGGCGATTTTCATCGACGTCCTGAGGGAGAGGCAGAGTCGGAGCTTGTTCGTCGGAGCACAGCCTTCCCCGCCGCATGAGGCGGCGGGCCGGGTGAAGACGAAGAGCAGCAACCGTCCGATCTCCTTGATCGGACGGTACGAAGGATGCCATGTCGCATTCACTCTGCAGCCGTAGGATCAGGAGGATCCTACGCACCTGATCGTGCCACATAGCCATTCGTCAGAGCTTCAGAGGACCATTGGATTCTTCCAGATCCAGCGGTGCTTGATCATCCACGTGTCCCCCTTCTTTGAGTTCCAGTTTTATCCAACGGGTCATCGTACTCCACGCACCTGCAACCAGCACCCGTTGGATCATCACTTGATCCACGGTCTAGAGCACGCCACGTTGCCTATTCCGAGCCTCTCCTTCGACCATCAGGCTCGGATAATCCGAAGCAAGCCAAGCCTACATCCGAGCCTCATCCGAGCCAAGTCCGAGCCTCCAAAGTCCACCGAGCCTGGATCCCCGCGTGGTTGGCTCGTGCATCTTGGGTATTTTGTAGCGAGGCACCTAGAGGTTTTCATATTTGCATTCCAATCCCTGCCAGGAGATCCCACGTAAGGCGTACGTGTTCTGTGGGTATTTTGCACATCTACTCCCCTCATTATAGGTAATTGCACATTAGTCCATGTCAGCATATTTACTTTTAATCAATTTTATTTTCTGTAATTACAGTTAGGCCCCTGTCTTTGCATGCATCTTTAGGCATTCATTTCAACTCATTTTCAAGTTTGAAAATTGCATTGTGTAGCTTAATTTGTCTTCTTTCATATGTGATATTTAGCATATTTTCGTAAAAGAAGTGGATTTTATTATTAATTAATTGGTGGAATTTTGCCATATTTTGCCCATTTATGCTTTTTAATTTGTAGTGATTTCTCTGTGACTCAAAAATCACCAAAAATTCAAATTAGACTTAGGATAATTAAGTTAACACTGTTTCCAAAAATCATCTCATTTGCACGTACCTCTAGGCCTGAATAAATCATCTTGTGATTTTCTTAATTGATTTTTAGGAGGTCCATTTCACGTAGAAATTTAGGTCTATTAATTTTCTTGGATTCTTCACACTTAGACTTATCTATAATAATTTTTATATCTGAAAATATTATGATTTGGTATTTATTAAAATTACTTCAGTTAAAATCACCTTACATTCACTTCTAATTCACAGTAAATTCATCTAGTGTTAGAAAAATCTAACAAAATTAGGGTAGCCTAATTTCATCATATTTCACCATCGGGCCAAGTTTCATAATTTTTGAAATCAATTTGACCTCCTTTCAGAATTAACTTGGAAACTGGCCCGATTTTGCTTGTGTATTTTATTCTTGCATAAAATATATTGAAAAAGATCCAAAAAAATATATCACCTGGAAATCCGATCTTTGAAATTTGCTTAAAATCTACCTAAGGAGACAACTTCCTCCCTGAGTTCAACCTTGGGCTTGCCCAAGTAAAATACATTTACCGCTCAAAATTGATTTGACTTTAATTGAACGTGGTTTTTGATTAGCTCTTATTATTCGACTGCAATGAACGACAACGCATTATTTTGACCATTAATTTGATTAAATTAACAAGGGTAGTAAGACGCTCGTCATATTGTAAGAGTGGGATTTAAACCCTAGTCTTTTGTGTGGCAGACACACTGTACTACCACTTGACCATTAAGTGGGTACCCCTGAACTTTAAAAAAATAAAAAAAATACCCCTACCAGTAGTGTAGTTTCTTTTTGTTTCCTCTATTTATTTCATGCATGTATATAACTCAAAAAATCCCAAAAAATAGCATTGTGTTCATGTATCATTGATCTTGCGCACATATTTTTATTATACATTTAAGACTTTTAGTATTTATAAAAATAAAAAAACTCCACCTTTTGCCCCTGTTTGCAATAGAAAATACATAAAAAGTATAAAATCTTTTAAAAAATTCCAAAAAAATATATTTCTTATTTATTTAAGTATTTTACAACTCCAGAGCAAAAAATTTAAAAAATATAAAAGAAAACTCATAAAAAATGAACCCCCCCTAAAATGCTTATAAAAATATAAAAAGTTCTTGAAAAATCCAAAAATTATATTTTCCATTGCATATTTTCTTTGTATGGTTATATTTTTATTAAAATTAATTTAGAGAATTTTTTACTCTATTTGATATTTTTATCTTCAATTTAATTTTGGATGTTTATTCTAAACCCTATTTTGGGTATTTTTGACTTTAAAATTTTATGAAAATTAGCAAAATCCTGGAAAAAAATATAAATATAGTAAAAATTTATATATAACCTCAAAATATTTTATTTCCTTTATTTTGATTATGTTTACCTATTTTCATATATATATATATATATATTATTTCTCTCTTACCTATATTGCATATATACTCTATATAGCTTTATATTTTCATTTAAAAGAAAAAGAAAATGTAAAAATATAAAATATTAAAAAAGAAAATACAAAGTCAGAAAAGTAAAAATCAAAATATAAAAATATAAAATCAAAAACAAAAATAAAAAATAAAAAACTAACAAAAATGGCACACTTATTGACAAATACATCACATTCACTTTTGTGCTTTCTTTTGCCTCGATCTACCTGCATGTTCCTTGTGTTTGACACTCTACAGATACTTGCACACTATACACATCTTTGTTGTAGAGTTATAATAAATTTTAACACCGCATTTGCTTTTTATTGTTTGATCATGTGTTGCGGGTTAATTGTTGTTTTAACCTGGATTTCGTGTGGTCGATTCGATGATTGTGTTTCCGCCTTGTGTGGAACACAAGACCACTCGATTTTCAAGTTAAACAAATGGCACCATTGTCGGGAGAAACGACGTATAGATCGGCCTTTTGCTTGATTATGATATTTGTCTATATTTTTACTTCACTATTTTCTCTTTTATTTGATATATCTTGTTGATCTGTCTAACCTCCTCACATTGTTGACTTTGTGCTAGGAACCGCAGATCGAGGAAGGCGATCTACCCGAGACATCTTCGCTCCCACGTGAAGCCAGTTTGAGCTTATCGACCTAGGAACAAGGGCACTTAGAGATTTTTTGAAGACTTAGCTCCATTTATTTTATTATATTTATTCATTTGTGTAATTTGAAGTGAGTGGAAGACTACTAGAACTTTAAATAATTCAGGACATTCTTAGGACTCTACCACAACACCTAATAACCATTTGATGAACCTCTATTTCATCATCTTTATTATATCATTTTGGCCTCAAAAACTCTAGCAAATGCATGTAAATACCTCTAATTCAGGCATTCTAGCATTCATGCACATGTGTGTAAATAGTGTATAAAATACGGCTTTTAAAGCCAAAACTATAGAATAAAGAAAAGAAAAAGAATAAAATATTGTAAATATTTTATGACCTGAAACCCCAAGACCTAGGCATCTAGATGACTAGGTCGACAAGGAATAAAGTAGGGGGAGATAAACTACCAATAAAATCCCTTTTAATTAATTCATTCTTTATTCATTTTTGGGACCTACTTTTAGTTCCACTTTTTATACCACAAATAAAGAAACTATAGACATGAAAGTTGTAGATAATAAAATATAGAAAAATACAAAATTGATTTCACCCAAAAATAATGTACAAATAAAGAGTTATGATCTGAATAAGATTCCAAAATCCCAACTTCCCAGACTAGTATCTCTCAAATAAAAGCTCAAAATCTATCAAACTTACCTTCAATTTTATATAATTTTAATAAGATATTTAATGAAGGTGGTTTCATATTTTTTTGAATAATGGTGCAAAAGTTAGGTTTTGGACCCTTGACGTGCAATAGTTTATGATTTTTTCTTTCTTTTGTATAGATTCCATTTTTAACTCCTTTTCTTTATATTTCAGTTTTATTTTGTTAGTTTTAGATTCTACTTTCTATTAAAAATATAAAATCAATTAAAAAAATATAAAATCAAAAAAATACAAAAATAGATCTTCTCTATACAAGTCAATTTGGCTTGTATTCTATCTTTAGTGTTTTTTATTTATCTTATAAAATTAAAAATCAACAAAAATATTTCCAAGTTTTGTATTATTAACAAGAAAAAACTAAAAATAATAAAAATCTAAAATGGGTATTTTATACCTTCAAATAATATGTTTTAATTAACATCTTTTGAAAAAAAACATTGTTCTGCAATATTGTGGATAACATTATTTTGAGAAAGTTTCATAATTTGAGTTTATATTTTGAGGTCTCTTACTATTTATTTCAAACATATTTTCATTGGGAAAGACCTCTCTTTTTTTGTTAGTACACATGAACATAAAGACAATCACTAGTATCCAAAAAATTTGAAATAGTCCACTCTCATTGGTGGAGGCCACCTCCAATAACCATCACCTCTTCCATTCCTTCACCAATAGCCATCATCTCTTCCATTCTTCCACCAAATAAAAGAGCTTCAACTCCCATTTTTTGAAATCACCCACCATTTTTGCAAGTGTTCTCTAGCACCCCATTTTCTTTGTGACAGAGAGGTTGTGGGCATGATCCACCTTCCATTGGTGTTATCCCTTGGTGTTCAAGCTCCATTGTACCACGGAGTTCGTCTCCGTCAAACCTCTTCACCGTCGGAATCGAAGCCAAGATCGATCGTGCTTGTCGGAGCAGTGATCATCCCAGACGATTTCATCCACTTGATGCATTTTTCTTGTTCTAGTGTAGAGGTAAATTAGTTTTAATTAGTTCTTGCTTCTCATATTTTTAGTGTAAGACTCACCATTTTCTCCATCCTCATTCGTCGCGGCTAACCACCTCACCGCCGCCTTCATCCACTTCTTCGTACTCCCTTCACACAACCTCAACCAACTATGGCCATGCACGGTGGCTGGAGACCATCTCCGTAGGAGAACCCATACACCCCATATATTTATTTGTGTGCGTAACGCAAGCCGAGCCTATGCTCGAGCTATCATTTCTACTCGCAGGTATCCGTCTGAACATACCTACAGCCGCACCACCATCTCTCGTGCAGAGCTCCACGCTGTGGCACTTCATCAGCCCTCGGATTGGCTTTTTCTGTTGTTGTTTTTTAAGGAAGAAGAGATAATAGCCACCGCTGGATCTATCCCACTCCTTCTAATCTTAACCATCCAACCAAGGGGTAGAAGTTTTATGCATAAGCCCTCACCATTTTGAAATTTCTCGCACATCCCCTTATTGTCCAAGAGCAACTTGATGCCACCTGGATTCGTGGGACATTTTGCAATCACGTCCTCTCATTTTTGGCATATTTCGGGAAGTTTTGGAGTATCTTTTGAACTGCAGTTTTGTTCTTATATTTTCATCTGTACCCCTACACTTAAACACTCATAAATCATTCATCTGAACTCCATTTTCTATGAGATTTTTTATTAGAAAGCTGCTTTAAAGATCTACATCGTATCAAAATTTCAAAATATTCTGATATATGAGCTATAAATGGTGAATTTTTGAACTCAGGATACTGATTTGGTGTATTTCGCTAATAACTCTTTAAATACTTGATATCATTTGCTCATTTTTGAAAATGTTGTAGAAATTAGTAGGGTCAAAGTTGTTTTCAAATTTCATCAAAAGATATTACGATTTATGTCCTGTAGAATTTCTACAATATTTCTAGTGATTGATTTATTTCTCGAGCATCTTTCATCTATTTGAAAATCTAAAAATATGTCCGTGTGCCCCTTAGTTTGTTCTTCAGTTCAGGATTTTTGTTGTATTTTTATCATGTTATTTGGTTAGTCAAAAAATTCAAAAACATCATTTCTACCTTCCTGTTGTCTTTTATTTTTAGTATATTCATTACATCTCAAAAAAATACCAAAACAATATTGTAACTTTCTCTCATCTATAGATATATCATATCCGAAAGGCATTCAGCAATATTAGATCTCGAGTCCAAAAATCCAAAAACACTTCAAAACTTGCAAAAATCATTAAAAATTGAAATAGTGTCAAAAACCCAAAAAGAAAGTTATGTTTTCTTTGATATAATCTTCTCTATCTAGGAAAAATATAAGTATAATTTTAGGACTTCATTTTAAACTATTGGTAGTGATGAATCCACATTTCATCATCTCTATTCTATCATTTTGGCCTCAAAAACCCTAGCAAATGCCTGAAAACAACATTAAATAGAGTAATTTAGCAGTCATACATCTGTGTGTAGAAAGTGTATAAAATACTGTTTTTAATGCCAAAATTATAGAATAGAGAAAAGAAAAGAAAAAGAATAAAATATTGTAAATATTTTATGACCCGAAACCCCGAGACCTAGGCATCTTGATGAATAGGTCGACAAGGAATAAAGTAGGGGGAGATAAGGGCCAAATACCTATATTTATTAATTCATTCTTTATTCATTTTGGGACCTATTTTTGGTTCCTCTTTTTGTTCTTCAAATAAAGAAACATTGTACATGAAAGTTGTAGATATTTTTATATAGAAAAATACAAAATTGATTTCACTGAAAAATAATGTACAGATAAAAAGTTGTGGTCTGAATAAAAATCCAGAATCCCAACTTCCCAGACCTGTATCTCACAAGTGAAAACTCCAAATTCGGCAAACTCACCTTTAATTGTATATAGGATAAAATAATCTATTTAATGGTGGTGGTTTCGCATTTGGCGGAGCTACGGTTTGAAAGTTGAGTTTTGGACCCACATTGTATACCTGTACAGCTTAAAATATTCCATTTATCCTTTATTCTTTATTTTTGTAGTTTTATATTTTTTACAATTTTGTAAATATTACTTATAATATATTTTTATATTAAAATCAGAACAAAAACTCAAAGAAAACTCAAAATAAAATACTTGTAACTAAAATACACAGGTATTATACCTAGGTACATACCTATACAATATCTACCTATATTTTATTAAATATACAAAACATATCGATAAAATAAAATAAAAATATATTTGTGTACATAAAAGTATTTTATAATTTTATAAAATAATAAATAAAAATAACAAAATTAAAATACACAAAATAAAATAAAGTAATAAAATACATAGGTATATGTACCTATATAGGGTTAAAAAGACAACTTGTAAAATATACATAATAAAAATAAATAAAAAATACCATAAAATAATTTATAAAATTATAAGCATTTTTTATTTTGTAACCATAATTAAATAAAATAATTTACTATTTTATTTCGATTTTTGAAATCATTTTTTGAGGAGTTTTCCTGGTTGGTCCACGTGGACCAACCAGGTTGGTCTGACAGTTGACCTCGGTCAACTGTCTGACCTCCTCCTCTAGACCTGTCAGAAGTCAATTTTGTCCCTTCTTCTCACCATTTTCTAGGCTCGACCTTGCACCAAATCGTGTCGATGCCTTTTGAGATTTTGCTCCTCGATTAGTGGTGAATCACGCCCAAGTGATTTCTGGGGCTGAGGACCACTAATCGAGGCGTCTGACCCTCATTCTTCTCGCCGCCCGTCAACCCTTCAAAAGGGCATCCCCCAACTTCGATTCAAACTTGATCCTTCTTCCGACATTTTCACCCGAAGACCCCTATCTCCTCGTGCTCCTGGTGACAGTGGGAGTCGAAACGACCCGGGGTTCGAGTCATCTGGTGTAGAATCGAAGAGATCCGACCCCTCGCCGGAGCTCCGCCGTGCCTTCCAGCCCATCGTCTCTGGTGAGCTTCTCCCTCTTATCTTTCAATTTTCTTGTAGCTCTAGTTTAGCTTAGACTCTCCCTATAGCAGTTTAGATTTTTATCGCATCAGTCGCTGTGAATCCTCGATCGAAGCCACGGCGGAGCTGAGCTCCGCCCATCGTTTCCGGCCACTCCCGTTGTTGACCGCCGCCAAAACCACCTCCATTCTCTTCCCCTTCGCTCTATCATTACGCTCCGCCCATCCATTCACCTCGATCTCGCCCAGATCGAGTCGCTCAAGCTCCCTTCTTCACCGCTCGCCGAAGCTACACGCCTGAGCCACCCTCCGCCTCCATTGAACCATCCGAAACTGCCTTTTGTTCGCCTGGATTTTGCGCACCTAATCTTGCAGGTCCGAGCCCAAGAGAAGGCTCCATCGACCCTCGACGACTCCAGGACCAGCCGCCCAGGTCGCCTCCGCCGTCCGAGCACTACCCGCCGTCCCTGCCTCGTCTGAGACCACCTGCTGACGCGGAGAGGCCCCAGGATCATTTTGCCCTTGATCCCAGGGCCGGAGCGACCGTGTGTCGGCCGCAATCGCCAGCCGAAGTTCGCCGGGGGAGGTGTTCTTCGTGACCCTCTCCCCACCATTGGATCGGAAGCCCTCTCCAGACGCCACGTCCACCGTCCGATCGCCAAGTGCCCCCTGTCGTCCGATCGTCCATCGAAGATCTACTCTCAGCCGCCCAGGACGAAGGGGTACCAGCCGTTCGATGCTCGCCACGTGTCCAAGTGAAATGTCTTCGGCCGTACGATCAATCCCCGTGGGTATTTTGCATTTTCAACCCACGCATTTTTATATTTAAGTTTTAATCCTAAAACTTTAGTTTTCAGTTTAAAAACTTTTGTAGTAATTGCACTTAGGTCCTCGCACTTTTTATATTTGCACTTCAGTCCGCGCCACATCACCTCACGTGACTGGGGTGCGTGCTTTTTGGGTAATTTGCAGTTTTCAACCCAAACTTTTAGGTATTTGCAGTTATACCCCTATGCGTAGTTAATTAAATATGTTTTTGGGAAAATTGCATTGATGCCCTGTCGGTTTCTTTTATTTGCAAATATGCCCCTGTAAATGACAGAACACGTGCCTTGCACGTGTCTTTTGGTGAAATTTGCATCAAAGCCCCTGTATGTTTCTATAATTGCATATATACCCCTGCTAGGCTTAGGATTTTTGTGTGCTTGATCTATTTATTTCACGCATCATTTTAATTCCAAAAATTCTCAAAAAATAGACTTAAGCTCCTGTGCGCTTGTTCTTTAATGCCATATTTTTAGTTTTGAATTTTATTGCCTTTTTTTATTTATTAAAAATCAAAAATAGCTATTTTTAGTACTGTCTAAGTTTTAAAATACCAAAAAATATTAAAATATTTCTAAAAATTCCAAAAAAATTACCTACTATGTATTTTAATCTATTTTAGTGTCAGTCCAAAAATCACTAAAAATCTCAAAAGAGAAACCTTAAAAATTCGAAAATACATAAAAACTTCAAAAAAAATATATAAAATCATAGAAAACTCAGAAAATTTTAAACTCAGTTCTTGTTTTTTTGCATATTGTATCCTCTTTATTCTAAAATTAATTTGGAAAATTTTGGTGGCTGTTTGCTATTTTTAATTCTCATTTTATTCCCAGCCAGTAGCTTATTCACTGTTTGGCTTTATTTTGTTATTTAAAAACACCAAAAACATTCTGAAAAATACCCAAAAATCATAAAAACAGTAAAAAAATATAAAAAGATCAAAAATATTTTATTTATGAATTTTTGACTATTTTTATATATTTTTATAAATATTTTATCACTTTTTTTATTACATTGTCTTTATTTTCCAATATTAAAAAAAAGAAAATAGAAAAATATAAAATATAAAATTATAAAAATTAGAAAATTAAAAATCAAAATACAAAATATAAAAGAAAGAATAATAAAAAAATAAAAAAAATAAAAATTAAAAACCTACAAAAATTAGATTGGCTGAGTAGTCTATTAGACCTAGGGTTTTGACTTTTGTCTTTACTCTACACCCTTGTTTCCTATGTTCGACCCCTACTTGCTTGCCATTGTACATTTTTAGTAGGGTATAATAAATTTTAATCCTTGTTATTGATTGCCTGATTGATTGTGTGTGTTAATTGTTGACGAATGAGGAGGCTTGAGTAGTCGCATCAGCGACAGTGAGTTTGATTTGTCAGACCACTATTTAGAGGCTCTCGCTTTATCGTTTTTCAGGTAGTATTTTTTGAAGTGTCCTATTTGCCATATTTTTTCTAGTTTAGAATTGCTTGTTTTTATTTTATTACTTGCTCATTTCTAAAAAAATCTAAAAACATTTGCAAAATTAATTAAATCACAAAAATAAAAAAAATAAAAACCTACAAAAAATCGCACTTGTATTGACAAATACATCACATTCACATTTGAGCTTCATTGCCCTGATCTACATGTTTGCTTCCTGTGTTCGACACTCTACATTACTTGCCCTATACACATATTTTGTAGAGTTATAATAAATTTTAACTCTACACTTTGATTTCCATTACTTGATATTATTTGTGGGTTAATTGTTGATTAAATCCGAATATCTGAGCAGTCAACGCATCGACTGTGTTCCCGCCTTGTGTGGAATATACGATCACCTGATTTTTAGATTTATCACCATTGCATGCACCTATAGATATGTTTGGATGTAGTCAAAGATTAAATTGCTTCTCACTTAGTCTCAGAACCACCGCATTGCGAAAGTTCTACATAGAGCACTTACAGGACCATTTGTTATGGGCACCGAGGAGACTCCAAGATCAGGCATTTTGATTCTATTCTAAGTCATTTGCATTGGTTCTTCATGATAATAGCAAGTTCTGAACTTAGGGCAATTTGATCGGCTTTTATTTGTATAATATAGCTTTCAATTCTGTTGAGCATCCTTGCATGTGGAGTGCAGGAGGTGAGGTGATCATTTACGCTTTAGTACATCATCGTTTTTGCCGCTTGCATTGCTTTTCCGCCTCTCTACCTCTGATTTTGATCATCTAAGTGCTAAGTAAAATTGACTCCTCGTTAGGCGCGTGCATTTTTCACTAAAAATCCAACAAAAAAGTGATAACAATAAAATTGAGACTGTTAACATTACTTGACCCTAAAATACATCAAAAAAATTCTTGTCTTGGGGTGAGTAATCCTCTCATTGTCTTCGTTTTACATTGCTCACGTACACACTAAGGTTAGTGCCCAAATCCCATCTAAGCCAACCTATGTGTTTGTACAACTTTTTGGACTTCTCTCCTAACTCTAAAATAGACAAGAAAAAAAAGATCGCACTTTCACGGTCTCTACCGAGTTGAGTATCTGAATTGAGGGTTTGTATTATGTGAGTTTGCTTGTGATTGTTTGTGTATCCTATATCGCTTCTGCGCATTTGCTTGTGACTTGACCTCTGTGCTCTCCCGATCATTTTTTGTTATTTCGAGATGGTCGACATGAGCGTATTTTATCTGGACTTTGTGGATCCCTCGTTCACTCCATCCAGTCCACCTCACTTTTTCTAGGAGGACTTTGCTTCTGACTTTTGTACATATCCACTTCAGCCGCAGATTCAGACCTCGGATTTTTATCCACATCCACCTCCACCTTCATACTCTCCACCTTCACATCCACTCGAGACTTATCTATTGGAGTCACCTTTCATGGAGTTCATCCTTGAGCACTTGACCCAGATGATGGATCATATGAAATAGAGGATTGACAACCTCACTAGTATAAATAAGAGCAACCATGATTCTCCACTATTTGATGATATAGATTCACTCGAGTATTTCCACGTAAGTTTGAAATCACCAAAAATACAAAAAAAATTGAACAAAATTTAATAATCCAAAAAGATTCCAGGAGAGCCATGACCATGTCAGACTGTGAGGAGAGGGCCCACTTGCCAGATCCTTTGACCGCACAGCCATTTACTCTTTATCCCATCCCTGACCCCGAGGATGCCAGTGTACAGATTGCTCCTGGCATTCCTCGTGTATAGGTCGATTCTGACATCTTCCCTTGTATGGAGGAGGTCCAAAATTTCAAAAAATATTGATGAACCCGAAGTGGTGGCCACCATTCATGAGATCATCCATAAGTGTATAAAATCAAGTTATAAATATATAAAATAATAAACAAAATTAATAAAATTATATATACAAAATAAAAATAAAACAATAAAATATATAAACAAATATACCTATATATAGCCCACAAAAAGTAACGTGTAATTGTAAAAATCTAAAAAATAAATTAAAATCATAATAAAATACTTAAGAAAATAATAAATATTTTTTATTTTATAACCTATAATTAATAAAATAGATTATTATTTTTAATTTATTTTAGAAATAATTTCCAGGGCTTTTTCCTGGATGGTCGATGTGGACCAACCAGAAGCGTCTGAGAGTTGACCGCTGGTCAACTCTCTAACATGCCCATCTGCTCCCTATCAGACCTAACCGCGGCCCTCTTTTCTCGATTTTTTTTATCGTAGATCCATTGCTCGAGGAAGAGTTGACCCTTCACGAGATCTCCTTACTGTAGCTCCATGATTCTCGCCAGGTACATAGATCGATCAAGATCCTCCTCGTTCGTTCTGTATCTCGTCTCTAAGAGTGCTCCATCACCTCTCCAACATCCTCTACATAACCATAACCTTCACTTTCTCTGATATTTTTAGTCTCCTTTGGCACGTGTTTCTCCCTCCTTTTGCACCCAAACGACAGGGAGTGGTTACAACCTTCATGTCGTGCATGTTGGCTCGAGAGAGGCGGCCTTGGGTGGTCTCTAACACCTCCAGTGAACCCTCGATGTTGAGGTTCTACCTCTGGCTCTCCTGCCATTGAGGTCCGTCTTTTATTTATTTTTCTTTCATTTTAAGCTTCATCGCATCCTTAGGATCCCTTTTCCCCCTTTTTCCTTGCATTTTAGTCGCTCATGCACCCTTGTTCACCCCTTGTCGGAGTTCGCTCCGGTGAACCTCCCATTTCGTCGTCCTCCGCCATACCACCCAACGCGGGGTCGAGGCACTTTGCCCTCGACCCCATAACCCTTATTTGCAAGTCCTGGACTACGTTGATCCATCTGGATCCATTTTACCCCCCGTCGGAGGTATCTGGAGCTCCGCAGCTCCGCCACCCTCGTTGATGTACTACAATGCCCCTCCGACCGTTTCGAGGCTTCCAGCATCTGGAGCAAACCTGCAGGAGCTTTCGTGATGATTTTAGAGCATCACAGAGTATCAGAGGAGGGAGATCAGAGGTGGGGAGGGTTGCCTTCACCGGCCTTTTTCCCTATTCTTCTCGATCGCTTCTCCGTCGTCGGATCAATCTCAAACGCCCAAATCTACAGCCATTGTCGGATAACATCATCCTGCACTGTCGTATTATCTCGGATATTCTGATCATGGTCATTGATCCACGAATCGATATCGCACTATTAGAGCTCGCCACGTACATAAGTGGGATAGTTCGCACCGTTGGATCGCGCCTAGGCGTGGGTATTTTACGACTTTGCTTTGTCATTTTTTATTTATTAATTAGTAGATAAACTTCCATCTATCGTTTATTTATATTTGTAATAAGTGAAAATAAACCCTTGAACTTTTGATATTTACAATTCGATCCTCGACCACGTCATCTCACGTGACGCTTCACGTGAGGGGGCATATCGCAGCGGCACCCCTGTATTTTTGTCTATTTCTGATTGGCTTAGGAACTAGTTAATGAAGTTGACATATTTTGTAGTATTTGCAGACTAAACCTTGGATTTTTTAGAAATATTTTTAGGTCCTTCCCAGCGAGGCACATGTGTTTCGACATGTGAGCTTGGTGATTTTGCGGCCAGGCCCCTAGGGCTTTACTTATTTCTCTTTGGTCCTGTAACATTTTAATTAGGTTAAATATTTCTATGAAATTTACACTCAGTCCCTGAACTTTTAAATATTTACAGAAAATGCCCCAGTAGTGTAGTTTCTTTTTATTATCTATATTTATTTCATGCATCTATATAACTCAAAAAATCCCAAACAAATGGCATTGTGTTTTTATAGCATTGACCTTGCATGCACATATTTTTATTTTACGTTTTGAGACTTTCTACTATTTATAAAAAAAAATCAAAAACTCTACCTTTTGCCCCTGTTTGCAATATAAAATTGTAAAAACTTTTTGAAAAATTCCAAATATACATTTTGTATTTATTTAAATATTTTACAACTCTAGAACAAAAATCTCTAAAAAAATATATAAGCAAACTCATAAAAATTAAAAACCCCCTAAAACCCTTATAAAAATATCAAAAATTATTAAAAAATCCAAAAATTGTATATTCTGTTGCATATTTTTCCTTGTATTATTGTATTTATATTAAAATTAATCTGTAGAATTTTTACTTTATTTCTTATTTTTATCTCCAATTTAATTTCGGATGTTTGTTTTAACCCTATTTTGGGTATTTTACTTTAAAAGTTATTAAAAAAGTCAAAATTCTGAAAAAATCGCAAAAATAGTACAAATATATATAATACAAAATATTTTCTTTCCTATATTTTGATTATTTTTACCTAATTTCATATATATATTATCTCTCTCTTACCTATGTTGTATATATGCTCAATATAACTTTATATTTCCATTTAAAAGAAAAAGAAAATATAAAAATATTAGATATTAAAAAAGAAAATACAAAATCTGAAAAGTAAAAATCAATTGGGTCTCCATTCTGGAGCCCTCAGCACCTTGGATACCTTGAGATAGTTAGTTGATTGTTCAAGAACTATCGGGTGTGCTCACGACTTATATCTTGGTTTTGTTGGGCAAAACAATCATGAAGAACATTTGATTCCATTTTGACCTAGTGAATTTGTTGTCAGTCTATCCCTATGGTTTTTCCCTTGCTCACACTGAGCAAGGATTTCTACATTAAAATTCGTGTCTCTGTGGTTGCTTGTTTTGATTTGCTTGCACTTATTTGCTTGTCGTCGTAGCCATTTGGTTTCTGTGTGGATTAACCATATTTTTGTTGTGACATCTTTGTTGCTGGACATATTTTGGGATTTAGGGATGCTCTTGTTATGAACAACAAGTGGTATTAGAGCTCAGGTTGAGCAAGATGGGCAAGGCGATGAGGGCACAGTGATTAATCTTACAAGTAGTAATTGACATATTTGGAAATCTAAGACGGGAGACATCCTATATTGTAAGTATCTCCACGATCTGATGGAAGGAGAGAGTGTTAAGTCGGAGAACATGTCCGCATGTGAATGGACAAAGTTGAATTGAAAGGCCATTGGGACCATTCGAAAATATCTTAACATGTATGTGTTCCATCATTGGCTAAAGAGACAAATGTAATGGAGTTATGAGACAAATTATCCGAGTTCTATGACCGGAAGATCGCAACCAACAAGGCTTTATTGATTAGGAAGCCTGTGAACTTGAAATATAAGGACTTTACAAAAGTGTCAGAGCGTTTTAATGATTTCCAAAGTATCATCAACCATCTAAGTTTCGTGGGTCTGGCGCTTGGTGATGAGTTGCAGGCACTTTTCTTGTTAAGTTCATTGTCAGATAACTGGGAGAATCTAGTTGTCACTATGAGCAATTCTGTGAAGGAAAACAAGTTGACCATGTCTATGGTCAAGGGTAGCCTCTTAAATGAGGAGATCGGGCATCGCTCATCCGAAGAGACCTCTTCTTCACTTGTGTATTCATTCGAGAGGAGATGAAGGGAGACCTTCTACAACTGCTTCACTCGGATGTTTATGGTCCCATGGACACAGCCTCCTTGATAGGGAACATATGTTTTGTCACTTTCATTGATGATGCATCTAGGAAGGTGTAAATGTATATGCCGAGGATGAAAGATCAAGTATTTGATTACTTCAAGAAGCTTCATACCATGGTTGAGCATGAGACAGGGAAATTGCTTAAATGTTTGCGCACAGACAACAAGGGAGAGTACATCTCCCTTGGCTTTCAAGGATACTATGCATATCATGGCATCAAACATGAGAAGATGGAGCTCGACACACCCCAAACCAATGGACTTGATAAGAGGATGAATAGGACCATTGTTGACAGAGTTTGTTGTATGTTGGAGACAACAAAGTTGCCCCAGATCTTTTGGTCTTAGGCGGTTCATATCGCGTCCTACTTGATCAACCGATCTCAATCGATTCCTTTAGGCTTTCAAATTCTAGAGCATATTTGGACAGGAAAGGACCCCTCATATGTTCACTTGAGGGGTTTGGATGCAAAGCTTATGCATTGGTACCAAAGGACCAGAGGAAGAACTTGGATGACAAGGTTGTGTATTGTGTCTTTGTTGGCTATGGAGATCAGGAGTTTGGATACTATCTCTAGGATCCAAGGAAGAAGACTGTCACCAAATATAAGGATGTGACTTTCTATGAGAATCAGACATGGACTGAGGATGGTACTGAGAGTGGTGATGCAAATGAGTTCTCCATGGATGATGATAGTAATGAAGACACAAACCCCTCTCCAGTACAGGGTACATGTGGAGAGGATGGGCAGCCAGAGTAGCACGAGCTAGATGCAGACCCCATTGATGCAAGTATAGAGGACCTGGGGCAGGGGGAGCATCTTCATCCACATGACGACGCGGTAGAGCCTCAGGTTAGGAGATCTGAGAGAGTACGTCAACCATCATCTCATTACCCTACTTCCCATTATGTGATGCTTACATATGCAGGTGAACTACACACCTTTTTGGAGGCAAAGGGTCATAGAGGAAAGGGTCATTGGATCAACGCAATGAATGAAGAGATGTTATCTCTCATGAAAAATTGCACTAATGATCGTGTCAATCTTCCTAAAGGAAAGAGAGAATTGAAGAACAAATGGATTTACAAATTGAAGTCTGATGATGGTGGCAAGCAGGTTAAGTACAAGGTCAGATTGGTGGTAAAAGGGATTATCCAAAAAGAAGGAGTGGACCATGATGAGATTTCTCATTAGTGGTGAAGATGAATTCAGTGAGAATGGTTCTAGGACTTGTTGCTAACATGGACCTTGAGCTGGAGCAGATGGATGTGAAGACAATGTTTATTCACGGTGATTTGAAGGAAAAAAATCTACATTGAGCAGCCACAAGAATTTCAAGAGAAAGGGAAAGAGGTCATGGTTTGTAGGTTGAGGAAGAGACTCTATGGCTTGAAGAAAGTCCTGAGATAGTGGTACTTGAAGTTTGATACTTTCATGGCAAAGCATGACTTCAAGAGGACTACAATCGATCCATGTGTATATGTTTGTCGTCTTCCCAATGACAAGTTCGTCATTCTTTTATTATGCGTGGACGATATGCTAATTGTTGATCATGATTCCAACTTGATTGCAAAACTCAAGAGAGAACTCTCCAAGAACTCTGAGATGAAGGATTTGGGCATGGCAAGACACATCTTTGGGATGCAGATTACAACGACAGGGAAGAGCGCATATTGTGGTTATCATATGAGAAATATGTTGAACATGTGCTGGAGCGGTTTAACATGAAGAATACGAAGCATGTCAGCACACCTTTAACCTATCATTTCAAGTTGACCAAAGAGTCATCTCCATCCACTTCTGAGGAGAAAACAGAGATGGCCAAGATCCCATACTAGTCTGCAATTGGGAGCTTCATGTACATCATGGTTTGCTCCAGACCTGACGTAGCCCATGATGTGGTTGTGGTGAGCATATTCATGTCCAATCCATGGAAAGATCATTGGGAGGCAGTGAAATGGATTTTGAGATACTTGAGAGGGACCACAAGTATGTGTCTTGTATTTGGGAGGTCAGATCCCAAACTATGTGATTACACTGATGCAGATATGATAGGAGATGTGGACCAGAGAAAATCTCACATTTGCAGGGGAAGCCATATCATGGCAATCCAAGCTCCAGAAATGTGTTGCTCTCTCGACTACTGAGGAAGAATACATAGCAGCAGTAGAGGCTGAGAATGAAGTGTTGTGTCTACAGCACTTTCCTTGATGAGTTTGGATTGGATGACAATGAGCCAGTTGTGTTTTGTGATAGCTAGAGCGCTATGGACTTGAGCAAGAGTACCATGCACCATGCTCGCACAAAACACGTCTATGTGAGATACCATCGGCTGAGAGATGCAATTGATCAGAAGCATCTCATGTTGAAGAAGTTACATACTGATGGGAATCCTTCAGATATGTTGACAAAGGCAGTCACTCGTGACAAAATTCCGCTCTGCAGAGAGCTGAGCGGTGTCACTACTTCATGACCACCATCATCGGATGACACCTCCATGTTGGAACCGGAGGGGGAGGTGGTTGGATTTCTTTTCATATCTGATCCCACCTTGGGGGCATCCTTTCAAATTTGCAAAATCCCTTTCCATTGGATGGGGATTTTCCATGGCACAATCCCATCCGGCTATAACTGATTTCTCATCCCAGAGTACATACGCACAATAGCAAGGTTTTGAAACCTTCCACTTCCTCCGCGCGAGAGAGCAAGAGAGAGGTTGAGCTCGTGCTTGAGCGAAGCAACATCTCGGGCTAGAGAGCAGCAACAACCTGGGTTCGAGAGGAGCAATGGATAGGGTTGCAGGTTTGGGAGGAGCAGTGGTTTGGGCGAGCTCAACTGCAGCAGTAGGGAGACCGTGTTGTGGACGACCTCAAGGAGCCAAGCATCATTTTGGATCTCCATTCTGGAGCCTCAGAGAAGTCTCTTCATCCCATTTGCATTTGAGCATTTTTGGTACCTTGGATACCTTGAGATAGTTATTTGATTGTTCAATAAATATCGATTGTTCTCGTGGCTTGTATCTCGATTAATTTATTGGGCAAAAAAACCATGAAGAACATTTGGCTCCACTTTGACCTAGTGGATTTGTTGCCGATCTTGTCCCATGGTTTTTCCTTGCTCACACCGAGCAAGGATTTGAACGTTAAAATTCGTATCTCTGTGGTTACTTGTTGTGATTTGCTTGTCATCGCATCCATTTGATTTTCGTTTGGGGAATTCATTTTTGTGTTGTGCCCTCTTTGTTGCAGGACAGATTTTGGAATTTAGGGATACTCTTGTTATCCCCAACGGATGTCCTCTTTTTTCAGGGCATGTTTGGTAGGAGAATAAGCCCTGGAATAAGGGGTCAATTCTCTTCCCGACACGGTTCCCAGTGGTACGACTATTCCTCATTGTTCACTACAACAAAATGGACTTTTAGTGTCAAAACTGTAGTGACGGAATGACATTTTGTAGTGACGAAAATGGTTATTAGGACAACCAATTCGTCACCATTGTTCCATCTCCAAAAGCTGGGTCACTACAGTTTGTAGTGACAACAAGACTGTTACAATGTTTATTGTGACATCTATTTGGTCACCAAAGTAATAAAAGAAAGATAGTTGTAACGACAAATTTGATCTGTCACCACAACCTCAACTACCTGGAATTTTCAAATGAAAATTATTTTGCCTGGGAAAAATTATATAAATATCAATAAATACATGTAGATTATACCAAAAAGTATGTGTATATAATGGTGACACTCTTGCATATAAACTTTAACATATATAAAAAAGAATGAGAACAGCCGCATCAATTGCTACATGTTTGTCCTTGAGACGAGAGCTACAATCACCCTATTTCCGGGTTACAAGGCAACGATCAACGCAGCCCATTTATCTCCAGTGCCACGATGCTGTGAAACCAACGACAAATCCAGCTACGAAAGTTGCCATGTATCGGAGCATTCCCACCTTCTCGCTAATAGCATCTTGAACAGCTACAACATCAGCATTGATGGCATGGATGATGTCGGAGGTCCGGACTTGCGTGTCAAAGTACCACACATCTTGATTCAGAGCAGGGTCCAGGTACTTGATCCTTACCTTGGCGCTCCGCCTCTCCCCAGTCCACATCCAACACGTATCTTTGTTCATAAAAAAAACCCAAACCGAGCCATGAGCTACCGAACTACGAAGCTCGATGGGTAATTCTACAAAGAACAAGCTCACCGGCCCATGACAAAGCCCAGATCGCAACTCCTACCACCAGGAAGTAGTGCACGTACTGCAAACAAACATATAAAAGTATCGATTAACCAAGAGAAACAACTATTGAATCAGACCCACATTTCGATTCTCATTACCTTGACAACTTGGTGAACCATGGCATCGGTATCGGCAGTGTTCGACCCAAAGGAGTTTACAAGATTGGCTAAGAACCGGAGAAAGATAGGAAGTGAACAGCCATGAACCAGAGCTCCGACAGTACCGATACTCATCAATATACAATCCAACCCATCTGCAAAGCAGAACAACTCGACAAAGCTCATGGGCTACGGAGATCTAACTGGTTTTCCATCAGTAGCTCCAGCAGCACGGTTTCCTTCCACATTGTCCTTATGTTGCAGTGGCTCTGAGGAGCGTGTATCGGCTCCCTCAGTGCGTAGCGAAGAGATCTTGTTGCGTTGGTCTCCTCCTCGCTCGAACTCGATGACGACGACCATACTCTGTTGAGCGTCCATGAACAACGCTCGCTCTGAGAGCTACCATGGACATTTTTTTTGCCAGCAAATCTTTGAAGACGCTCTGTTCAATATGACATACAGATAGATTGTCAGTGTAGCAGTCGCTCACTAGAACATTTTCTAGCAACACAAAAAGCATCCAAAATGCATCTTCTTCTATCTTCATAACAAGGAGCAGCAATGCTGCGACATAGTTTATACCTTACGACACACTATGAAATTTAATTAAACAGAAGTAACATAAAGTTCAGAATTAATTTCAAATCATATAGCAATTAAGCAACTAAATTAAAAGCCCACTCACCTGAAAATGTCCAACATCAGAATCACGGAAAGATTATGCAACAAGGACATGCCGAAGAGAGGCCCGATCTCCCGCTGTGTCCAACCGAGGGTGATCGGGAAAAAGTCTGCGACAGATCCTGCAAGCCAAGCTCTGTCAAATAACAAAAAAGTTTTACTCTGTATATCTTGATACAACAGAATGGACTCGCTGTCTCGAGTTTAAGCATTATATTCCGTTCAAGACAAACATGTCCACATATCTATTGATATTTTGATAGACATACCTTGTGTCCAAATTGCAGGACTTCATGTTGGTTCCATATGTTCTCTTGAAACTTTGATAGGAAAATATCGGAAAAAAGTTGTTTGACATGACAAGAATCACAGCATTCAAGTAGATTTTTTTAGGAAAGCATTCCAGGAGATCAAGCAGATTAGGAGTACATCTTATTCAATACAAATGTCAATATTAACCTCTCTCCAGAGATAACTATAGCAAGAAGACTCGTAACCAATAGCAAGGCGAGGAAAGCATGAAGCTCGGTTAGTCCATTCCAACAATGGAATCCCTAAAAGCACCTAAAAGGAGTATCAAAAATATCAGGGAAAGAGAAGGGGAAAGCAACAATGCACGAGAACAATACAAATATTCCCTTCCTTACGGATGAAGATGTTTGACCAATTCCATTATGTCTACATTATCACTGGAGTGAATTATAAGATCAATCAAACCTGATGCAGAAAGGTCAAACAATTGAATAAACTGACATTCAAAAGTTGGGAGGGTGCAGAATTGATCTTGATTCGCCTGATTTACATATTACCTGCAATTTAACATATATGGTCGTGATTCATATGAATGGAACCATGGTATTCACATAATCACAATAATCCATGACTGCACATGTGCAAGAGATTTCCCTACAAAATTACAAAAAAATAAAAACAATGATAGTGAAGTTGGTGAAACATCAATTAGGATTTGTTTGATAAATTCACGACCTTGTCAAATTACTCATAGTTTCTTTAACAGCAACTTGACAATGAATTACTAACCTTGAGAACTTGGCATGATCACTTCAATGTTGTTGACCAGATCTAACAAAACAAACTAACACAACAGATATATAAACTTGGAAAATAAAGATGAAGTAGTAGACTAACAATAAATAGAAATTGATTAACCGATTGCACAAAAGGAAAAAATGTACCAACTAGTATTTTTATAGGGAGATTAAAAAAACTAAAAAGATGTATCAAAAGAAATATTCAAAGAAATTTAATATCCTTCAAAGTCAATATCGTATAGAACACAAAATATCATGGTGATGGTCACCACCATCGAAAAATTGAATAAATCAGCAAAAAAGTGATTGTGTATCCTCTATAAGGGACAAATGACTTGTCATTTCTAGATCTAAGCCAACTTTGATCATGGTCCTATAACAAGATAAGAAAGAAATTAGTAAATATAAATTTATTACAAACAAACATTAAAATGGATATTATACCTGAGAATGCAATGAATCTTGCATTGTATTTGATGAGCATGGTAAATTTTTGAGTGTATCATTAACAGGTTGACCTCTCTGTTGCAGGATCATGATCATAATTTTGTAAATAAATAACAATGAAATAACTAACAAATATTTCGAATATGTTTTAAGTTTACCTGTATGTTACTCGATGGTAAACTAACATGAATTTCCATTACACCACCATCATGAATACCTATTCCGTTATTCCTATCACCACTCCCACCACTTGCATAATGTCTATCGCTGTCACTTGTACGTGAGAAATCCAAAACATTCTATGATAAGAAAGTGATATATAATGTTAACTAATGTGAGCAATAAAGACGCAATAACTCAAACATTTTTACCTCTGAATATGGACGAGGATAACTAAATCCAACATGCTGGAAGACCGAGTAATAATCTCGTTCCACAATTGCTGTCATATTATGAGGACGTATGAGGGATGTAAAAATTGATATACAAAAATGATGCTAGCTAATCAAATGTATCGCCTACAAGGTTCCAACAATAGTCGTCGATTAGATTCCTAGAAAGCAAATACTCGCAAACAGTAGGCGACAAGCAAACCTCTTGTAATATTGATTGGATTCCTTGATTGGTTGAGTTTGTCACAAGATATATTTGTCATCTAGAGGTCTTTTTTTGTGCATCTCATAACATCATGATAGAGTTGCATTTCTTCCCTACAACATAGGTTTACAAATAACAACACCTATGTTATTCCATCTATGGTTACTCAAGTTGTAATATTCCCTCGGCAACAATAGGAACATGCTATGAATTTATAAGCGGAAGACGTGCATTTTATGCGATTCTTACTGGATATTGTTGAAGAAAAGCAAATCCTCCAAAGACCCAAGGAGACCACTTAACCCAAGGAGACCACTAAATAAGTGGAATGTGATGGCCACAGACACTACGAAGGTTGCAAATAAAAGATGAAATAATTGATAACATTTAAAGATTAGTATTGGAACACTTACAGGTGAAGTGTGAGATTTACAAAAGAGAGGTTCCTTACCGATGGAGAGTCCACGCGACCAAGCGTAGCATAATCCTCAAGGGTAGCTTGATCTACTTCACCAGCACCCGTCTCCAATGCATCTCTTCAAATAACAAGTTTCCCAGACAAGAACTAGCAGTACTTAATCATCTGATAGGTTTTTGTTTAGTTAAATGAAATAGAGTCAATTCAACTCACATCAACAAAATATGCACCTAATGACATCAGATACGTGAAATGGGGATGTATACTCTGAACGAAATCAAAAGTAGAAGAAAAATATAGCAACAATTTAGGTTTGAACAAATTAGAAAATGAATGATATCTAACAGGGTCAAAAATATAGCAACAATATATGCATCAAATTCATGACTATCGATTTTGATATTGTTCATAAAACATAACCTATAAAACTTGTTTATGATAATGATAACTATAAACTAATTTCAACACAAGTCGCATGGTAAACCTATCTATTGTACTTTAGTCCATAAAATTTATAAACAATCATTTGATATACTCACACTCATGTTATAAATGCTCTAGGAATCAAATAGATCTGGCTCATTTCTAATAAGTATGCCATCATAACTCAATCAATGTAAAATTGATTTTCTCAAGTTCATGCATAACAGTCAAGTACTGCTATAGATGTGCCACATTTATTGATTTTACATTGATTGTCCAAAAACAACCTACTCAAATATCAACAAAAAGTTGTCAACGATTTCAACACAGTATTATATTCAATCTAATCATAAAGAGATCTTTAGTCTTTAATTTTAGAACAATATTAATTACGATGTTTGATGTGCCAAATCTGAAAATAATGTGAATAGAGATATATGAACTGAAGCCCATATTTAAATGCTATGTCTAGGAATTTATCCAGAACACAACAAATTTAATTGTAGATCTTTCTTAAAAAAATAATAAGATTATAAGTGTGCTAATGAATAAAACATATCCAATATTTAGAAATTCACTGTGAATACATAAACTCATGGTATAACAGATATAGAATTCATTTCAAATCCAATAGAAAAAAGCAAGAGTGGAACAATGAGTGTCAAAGGGAAATGTGAAGCCAATGGGTGTAGAACAAACTACTAGCTCAACGTAAAATGTGTGCTACAACAACAAACTTATTTGTTTTGAATCATTGATGAAACTCACACGAAACGCGGTCTCGTTGATGCATATGGATTTGGAAGAGATGCGATATTTGCTCGTGAACTTCTTGTCATTGGTAAAGAGATAGGCATCAATAGGCTTTCACATTGAGCTTATGAGGTCCAAACTCTCATCCACATTGACTAATGGCAATGAGACACTTTTATTAAAATAAAAAAGAATTTCAGAACTCTATATCTTACAAAAAGCTTGCAGACAAATATAAGGAGAATAAAAAAAACATCGATGGACGCAAGTGTCATTCTTCTAGCACATTCTCTGGAACAAGAAGATTAGTCCATTAAGTGAACTTTGTCCTTGTTAAATTGTTGATGTGATGATTTGTTAAAGAAGTTCTTCTATACACTGAAATCAATTTGATACTCATACTTACTACCGAGCTTAATAATGGTGGCACCTTCAAGTAAGCAGAGCCTATTCAAAGGTATATATCAAGTACACTTTCCGTTATGGCCAACACTTCTTGCATGTCAAGATGTAGATGAAGCTCGGCACTGCCACATTGAGCGGCAAGACGACCTGCCATATAGACCTCTTCCTCAAGATATAACCCTCTAATCTTTTGTCTATGAACTCATGTAGCAAAGATTTGCTTCCAAAATCCTCCGAGTTTGGTAGTAGAAAGTTGTACATATGGCCTGATAACAATTATAGAAGAACAATCCCCGCACTCCATGACTGTTCATTGCAAAACAATTCCAGCAAAATAGTAAAAGACAAGCAATCTTGGTCTTTAACAGGAGTATGATTATAAAAGGAATGATAGGAATATGAAATGCATAGAATAACTAGAATCATGGGGATAGATAAGATTATAGCTACAATTTATTAAAACAATATGAAACATGTAATAAGAATGTGAAATTTTACTCACAATTCCCGCACTCCTTCCTTAGATCATGACCTTCATGTCCAATAGATCACCCACCCCGTGCATGCTTGACAACACGAAAAACCGAGCGACTAAGGTAAAGGTACAGAAGTGGTCGTTGCGACCTCGGTCACTCAGACGATGTGTCTCAAGAAAAATGAACCACTAATGACAAATCAAGCAATCAAAACAAAGAAGCGGTCCTGCTACATGTTTAACCTGGTATAGCACCCAGGGTCGAACTCGAGGAGCACGGATTGGCCGAGAGGCCTACGAAGTAGTCAAATCAAATAAAAGAAAAGAGGAAAGTATTTTTAGTGGTTTTTAATTATTTTTATATTTTTTTGGATTTTTAAGTTTATTAAGAAAATAAGAAAAGCAAGGAAGAACACAATTCAACAAATTATTTCAAGCACCAAAAATCAACCAAAAATCAAAACAAAAATATTTTTTGTGTTTTATATTTTTTTATGTTTTTGGTGAATTTTTGATAATTTTCTGATATTTATTTTATTTTCTAAAAATCAAACAGTAGCAAAAATAAAAGGTACTGTCCAGCCGAGCCAAGAAACCCTAGATAAAATATCTAAGGGCCTCAAAATGGCCTGGAGGTAATTTTCCTGTAAAGATGATAAAACAAGGAAAATTTAGGTACCCATTTTATTGTTTTTGGATTTTTAATTTTTTTACTAGAATTTTTATGGGTTTTTTAGTGTTTTTACGTTTTTAGTGGTTTTCAGTGAGGAAAAATAGCCAAAAATGGCTAGAAAATCGAGGAACACAAACTAAACAGTAGCTAATTTTTAGGGAATTTTTGAGGGAGTTTTTATATTTCTTTGTTATTTTTCAATCTAGACAGTAACAAAAATCTAGGTTTTTGAATTTTTAAAAATAGCAAACAAAATCAGAAATGTCCTCAAAATTCCGTGAAAATCCTACACCATGGCAGGAGCCATGTGTCAAATTCTCATTGGATTCGGAGGTGATTTGATATTTTATTCAAAAATAGAGATAGGGCACTGTGCATAGGGACCAAAGTGCAAATACCCACAGTTCTGGGGGTCCTGGTGCAAAATACCCAGCAAAACACGCGGCACGCGCGTGCCTGGGGCACTCAGGGATCTATATGTAAAGAAAATAAGTCTCGAGGACCTATTGGTAACTCGTACCAAAAGTCCATGGGGCTCAGTTGTAAATAACCCAAAATAAAACGCACATGCGTAAAACAACCACGCACAGGGGTATAAATGCAATTAACTCAAAACTTTCATTCATTCCATAACAACCAGAACTACAAGGGCACAAACTGCAAATAACCCAAAACAACACGTGACGAAGCACGTGACTCACAACAGGCAGGGGTATATATGCAATTACACTAAAGCTCAGGGTCCTCTATGCAATTAAACCTAAAACTAAACAACGTATTTAAATATTTACAGGATTGATATGAAATAACGCAAAGATAAGGGCCTAAGGGTAAATTACCCTTTATTAACCGGAGCTGCTGGATGGCCGCCACGTGGAGATCGGACGGTCAGGATGGGGGCGCTCTCAGCACTGGGACTGCTCTGATCGATCCAACGGTCCAGGCCAGGACACGTGGAGATCTGACGGCCTGGATCAATCGCCTCAGATCTGACGTCAAAGGGGGCGCTAGGAATGAACAGTCAGGATGGCGTCTGGAGCTGAGGGTTGATCCGACGACGTTGGAGGGTGCTGGACGAACTGGTCCCCGGCGAACTTTGCCGGGCTCGTGCGGGCGCTTGCCTCCTCCTCGGAGCGCTCTGGTGATTGGAGAAGCAAGCTGGTGCGCTCCTGCGTCTGCTGCGGTGCTCCGATGATCGACCCAAGCTCGTAGGAGCTCAGGCACGGTCGGCGGAGCTGGGTCTCCCGGCCTGAATGACCAAGCCCTCAGATGGGCTCGGAATGACCTGCAAAGGGGCTCAGAAGACTCGCGGGTCGAGGGCAAAGTGCCTCGACCCCGTTAGGCGATGTGAAGGTGACTGGTGCGTCGGGGCGGCGGGCTCCGGCGATGGTGGAAGACGGTGGAGCCCGGTTCCCAGCTCCTGTGCGAGCTGGGTTGTGTGAGTGGGTGGAGAACGTGCGTCGGAGGAAGGCGGAGATGTGGGTCGGGTCCGATGGTCGAGCGGTGGTCGGAACCGGGGTGAATCGAAGAAAGATGACGACGGCGAAGATTGGGGGAAAATGGAAATTAGATGAAATAGCTAAGCTAAGGGACTACCTGGGTAAAGGATTAGACTGTGGCGGAGCTGGGGAAGCTCCCGGTCATCGCCTCAAGGGATGTCTCTGCCCGAGGCTCGAAGCTCGCCCAGGTGGCAGAGCTGCGACGGGTGTATCGCCGGATCAGTGGGTTCCTCCTCCTCGCCTCGCTGCAACAGGCGGAGATGCTCGCTGTCACTCGTGCGGTCCCTTTGGAGCTCACAGGGAAGAAGGGGAATGGCCAAAGATGTCGCGGGAAGGCGGCTGAGCTCCAGCTTTATATGGCTAGGGGTCCGAGAAGAAGGGGTCCGGGCAAGCTCAGGAGTGCGCGGATCCCGAGGGAGCGGATCCGGCGAGGATGTCGGATGCAAGAAGAATGATTCGGACCCGGGGTTTGGCGGATTGGTGATCGGGTCGAGCGGAGAAAAATCCGAGAAGTTGGGTCCGAAGCTCGAATCCGCGCGAAGTGGTCCTGGGGGGGTCAGTTGACCGGGCGGTCAACATCCCCAGGACCCAATGAGGATGGGCCACGTGGCCAGATTTTAAAGCTCAAATTTAAGGTAGCTAGGGCCCGATTTTGTAAAAACTCAAAACACAAACTATTTTTATTTTATTTTTTCTATTTTTTGGTGATTTTTAATAATTTTTCTGAAATGAAAACAGGCTATATACATAGTATGTACTATATATAGGTATATACAATATATAGGGTTTTGAATTTTTTTTATTTTTAATTATTATTTTTATACAATTTTATCCTTATTTTATATTTTATTTATTTACATTATAAAATAAGGAGTAAAAGGGTGTTTTTATTTTATTTTTATTATTTATATACATAGGTAAAATAAATAGATATGTACATCTAGATACATGGTATATGTACAATGTATTTTTGTATTTTTGATTTTTTTGATTTTTAACTTTTTACTTTTGTTTTTATATTTACAAATATATACAAGTATTTACAAGTATATTTTTGGTGAGGAAAATATAGTTTTATTTATTTACACAGATATTTACACACGAGCTCCTATCTCCCTCTACTTTGGCTTTTATGCAGTCAGGCCCATGCTGAGCCCTCCCTTGAGTTAGGTTGCTCAATATTTATTCTAAATATTTCCCTCTTTTTCTTTTTAATCTTTATTCTTTTATTTTTGCACAAAAACATGCTAATTATAGGTTTTTACACAATGCATGCTTTTGGTAATTATTTATATTTACATATATCTACATGCATTTGCAAAGGTTTTTGTAGCTAAAATATAAGAATAAAGAGTGATGAATGGGTATTCATCAATGCTCCATCCATTGATCCTGTAATATGCATATATAAAATGCATATATGTACACGGTGTAGGTAGATGGATTATAAATATGCCCAACCAATTGCACGTGTAATATGCATTATATAAAATGCATGTATGTACCCTATGTAGGTGGATAGATGCATTATAAATATGCCAAATCAATTGGCAACTATTCACTTCACCCATTTTATGCATTCAATGAGGTCATCTTTATGACTGAATGGCAACAGTTATCTAATCCACGTGATGTAATAAGAAATATTCCCCCCTGCTCTATGAGCTCTACCAAAAATCTTAAGCAAAATATCAAATCCGATGATCATTTTGTATCGAGCAGGACAAGAGTGTGGTTGACACAATCCACGGCTAAGATATAACTTCACTAGGTGGTATCATAGGTGCAAAAAAGCTAACGATGTCGATCAATTCGCATTTGTAGAGGATGATATAAAGACATAAATAGATTAAAATTTAGGAACATTTTAAATGCCAAATAATGAATGGAAAACACCAAAAGATTAGTACTAAACTGTTTGTGAAGCATACATTTAATGTCTGCAGTTGCAGAACTACATCACCCAGTTAGTATGACATTAATGCAATGATAGTACAAAGTTTGTTCTTAGAGTTTCATAAAAGGGCCTTATTTTCTTGCATTTCTCACAATATTTAATATTTTCTAATGGGTAGAGTGAGGATTTCTACCCTTGTCTTTCAAAAATTCGGTGATAAAATAAAATTTACATAAGATACTACTTGTTCCTAGGTACCATAGCAAACAATGATATTGTTGATGCCTCAGTAGATGAGTACCATACATATAAAGTAAGACCTCTGCATTTCACTTCAATCACTAATCCTACTTGTGAATGTGTATCTTTAAACAGTGACAAAAGAACTGCATGAATAAATCCTCAGATCTTTCACCTGAAAGAGAAGTCTAATGTACCAAAAAATGAATTAGAGACAACATTGCTACATACTAATTCTAATATCCATGGAGGAGATCAGATGTTCTAAATCAACTCTACCACATTTTTGCAATCAGACCACTTGCATGTGAAACATCCAATGACCAAATCAACAAAAGGAAAACTGATCTTTAACATACGTGTGGGCTTCAACTTCTTTTGTGGAGCATTCGTTTTTTTACAATAATGATTTTCTGAGTTGCCGTTAAAAGAGATGATTGCAGTGGTAGAACAAAAGAGAAAGCCATTTCTACTGAGATCAAAATCTCAGTTGAATCAGGCACATGAGTATTAGGATTACGCTATTGATGGTGGACAATTGTTTTTGATCTTCTGGATGACTTTAATGTGATATAATAATATTTAGTGGTGTCTCTTGGAGCATTCATTCACCCAACTCTGACATCATATAAAGGAAGGGAAAAATCGAACTTTATATTTTCATAGAGCTTCAAGTTAATTATAGTGCATAGAAAAATTGTAGATAGCACCAGCTTCATAGAATTTAAGCAAACAGAGAAAAACACAGGAAAAGATATATTGCATGGGTTTCTGTGCTGTAAAATTAGAATGTCAAATTTTACCCAATATTCTCATGGTCCGCCCTCAATCATCAACACCACCTACTGCCACAAAGCAGATAGCCGTCGTGACTTGTCCATCGCAAATCACCATCAACCTCAGACCACTGATTATTGCTTGCCCTCACATCTCGCCAGTTTTTTTTGCCTCTTCCTTCATGTCGACCTCCGGCTCTACCTTCCTACCATATCCGTTGTGACCTCTGTCTCCACCTCGACCTCCACTTTCATCTCGACCGTCGCATCCACCTAGCACTCAGTCCGGACTTCCGACTCCACCTCACTCTCTGCCTTCACCTCGACCTCCGGTTCCACCTCGTCCTCCACCTCCATCTCGACCTTTGGTTTCACCTCGATATTCGCCTTCATCGCGATATCCGTCTCCATCTCATCCCCTGCCTCCACCTCGCCCTCCGTTCTAACCTCCAAGTCCACCTCGCACTCGGTCTTTACCTTGACCTCCGACTCCACCTCGTCCTCTGCCTCCATCTCGACCTCCGTTTCAACCTCGCTATTCGCCTTGACCTTGACCTTTGGCTCTGCCTTACCCTCCACCTTCACCTCAACCTTCGGCTCCATGTCGACCTCTGCCTCCGCCTCCACCTCGCCCTTCACCTCCAGCTCCAGCTCCACCTCAACTTCGGCCTCCACCACCAATTCCCACAATGGTAGAGAATGTTACGAGGTTCCTAGGGTTTTTCTGGAGAAGTGAGAGGAGCAGAAAGTGGTGGCTGGAGGACTCATTTATATCATTGCTTAGGGCACGTTTCATTCAGGAAACATGCGTTGAAGAGGTGAAATTATATTAACTATGAAAATATATCATAATCTGCAATTTTCTCTATAATTTCAGTGGAGTTTTATAATTTTCCCTTTATAAGGATTGTGGTGACGGTCTTATTCGTCAACACACGTTTTCGTCAATACAAAATGGTCATTACAATCCTTTTTTCTTGTAGTGGTTTCATCTTATTTCACTCTTATTCCTATCTTTATCCCACCTTACCTACATTTATTTCACCTTATTCTCCTTATTCATATCCTCCAGCCGAACGGAGAATAGACCCTTATTCTCGTTATTCTCCATCATTATTCCTGCTTATTCTCCTATCGAACAGGCCCAGGTTTTTTAGAAGATCTTGGAGTCCGGAGCACAATGGTTAGAAGAAAGTATATTTGGACATCCCTCGATTTTTCCCTTCATCACCTAATAAATCATTACAACCTATAAACTATGGAGTCCTTTCAAATAATGCAAATCATAAGAACCGATAAACAATCATTGCATGTGTACGAATTATAGCGTTCATAAATAATATCTGATTGACTATACGTAAATAACGTTATTTTCGGAAATACAGGTAGAGATACGCATGTGGGACCGAAAGATCCATGCATGTTTTCTATCTTTCCATTAGATGGAATCAGATGTGAATCGCATGCTCTAAAGATTGGATCGTGTGTGCATTATCTTTTTTTTCTTATCAAACTTGTTTGGTGCGTCGTGAATAAAACTCTCATATTTATTTTATGGGTTAAAATTAAATGTCATATATATACATTTTGCGCTTGTATCAAATTCAAATTCAACGTAGGGAGCATATCAAATCATGTCATTTTATTGTATCGGAACATTGGCAGAGTTACATTCTGATGATACCATTATATATTATTATCTCACGAGCTAATTACTAAGCTCTAGCAGGCCCTATGAACCGGCCAGGGGGAAGAGGATGGCCATGGCAGTTGCTCCGTGGATTGGAAGGATCGCCGATGCAGTCGAGCGAGATCGGAGAAGGCTGCACGGGATGGCCATGGCAGTTGCTCCGGGGATTGGAAGGATCGCCGATGCAGTCGAGCGAGATCGGAGAAGGCTGCACGGGATGGCCGTGGCAGTTGCTCCGGGGATTGGAAGGATCGCCGATGCAGTCGAGCGAGATCGGAGAAGGCTGCACGGGATGGCCGTGGCAGTTGCTCCGGGGATTGGAAGGATCGCCGATGCAGTCGAGCGAGATCGGAGAAGGCTGCACGGGATGGCCGTGGCAGTTGCTCCGGGGATTGGAAGGATCGCCGATGCAGTCGAGCGAGATCGGAGAAGGCTGCACGGGATGGCCGTGGCAGTTGCTCCGGGGATTGGAAGGATCGCCGATGCAGTCGAGCGAGATCGGAGAAGGCTGCACGGGATGGCCGTGGCAGTTGCTCCGGGGATTGGAAGGATCGCCGATGCAGTCGAGCGAGATCGGAGAAGGCTGCACGGGATGGCCGTGGCAGTTGCTCCGGGGATTGGAAGGATCGCCGATGCAGTCGAGCGAGATCGGAGAAGGCTGCACGGGATGGCCGTGGCAGTTGCTCCGGGGATTGGAAGGATCGCCGATGCAGTCGAGCGAGATCGGAGAAGGCTGCACGGGATGGCCATGGCAGTTGCTCCGGGGATTGGAAGGATCGCCGATGCAGTTGATGGAAGCTCCTGCCGTCGGGTCGAGGGGCCTAGCCATCCCCTTGGAAAGGAAGGCCAAGGAAAGAAGCGCCAAGGCGACGACGGCAACCTTCTCCTCCATCTCCTTGAGAGCTCAATAGAGTAGTAAGTAGTATGTTTGTATGTATGTATGTATGGTGTTTGCATCACAGCCTGGAGCCCTGCCCTCTTTATACATCGACCGTCCATATCTGTTACGGATTTCTTGCCCATTCCCCATCACCTCACCGTGGATGGATGGATCTGTTACCCAAACTCATCCCATCTCGTTGGATCTCCTGCCATGAGCACAATCACAGTAACATCTTCGGATCCTTCAAGCTCGCACGGATCTCTTGTATTCCCTTGACAGTAACGTCCATTTATTTATTTACTTGTGGTTTTTTTCACGTTACTTGCTGTTATTAATGAATCTATACTTGCGTCCGTGTATACGATTTCATCATCGCTCCTCTTTGAGACGAACAAGAAAATAGTAAACGTGATTGAGATTTAGGAACTTGTCGCGGTATAATCCTGTCATAAATATAGGGAAGAATAATGATCGTATATGTTTATTTCCATAATCACATTCGCTTCATCTCTATTGAATATGAATACGGATACGGATATGATTCGGATATACATTAAGGAAATCATATCTTTGAAATTACGGATACGAATTCGAATCAGGTATTTATCAAATCTGAAGACGGATCGCTTAAAGAGCAGAGTCGAATACGGATCAATTAAATAAAAAGCTAATCCAAATATGAATCGAATAAAGAGTGAATTCAAAAGTGGATCCAACAAACATGTAATCCAAAAATATGGATCGAATAAAGACCACATACGAATACGAATTGAATATTTATCGATTTAAAAAATATCAATGAAATATAAATAAGTTACATCATGACAAAAGAGAACATCGAGGTGACATGTGTTCTTGATCAAAAGCAAAAATGAAATATGGTTTCATAACTTCTATTTTTTTCATCCCCCAAATACACATTAGTTTACTAATATCATTAATATATTATTTTATAATATAATACTAATATAATAACACGTGGTATGGCTTATATTATATTAATTGATATATAAAATTATGTTAAATATTGTATTCGGATATTTGGATCCGAATCCAGATATTTAAGCCATTACCATATAAGTATCCGTAACTGGAAAAGTTTTACAAATCATATCAATATCCGATCCATATTCGATTAATATTCGAATGCAAACATTCGTATTCGGTAATTTTTTGAATACGATAAATGGATATTTAGATATATCCACCTCCATTTCCATCCCTACCAATATATCACAATACATTTTATCCATCGTAAAGTTATTTTTATACATGAAATTTCCAATGCCATATCTATTTCTCTCTCACCGTCGATGTATAGTAATCACATAAAAAAATGACCTTTCACAATAAGTGATTTAATTATCCTATTTTAATATCTTTAAATATGAAATATACAATGTTCGTTGTAAATTATATTTTTTTTATTTCTACCCGCGAATGCCGCATCGTTTCCAATGCTTTATATATCGGTAATTCAACCGTTAACTTTTTTTATTAAAATTACGTTATACTTGTATTCATTCAACCAAAGGATTGAATTTGATTAGATCATGGAAACAAAGTGGTTAAATCGAATGATGATGTTATTATTTTTTAAATCGGATTAGACAAGACTAATAAAGAAAAAATGGTTAATTCGGGTAATTAAATCAGAATGTATTAGACATAATATACACTCAATCAAACTTAAATTAAATACAAAATATATAAATAATTAAAATATATTACTTTATACATAAAATATTTTCTTCAATATACAATAGTAAATGGTATTAATATAGATATAAATAATATTTGAACTAAATACTTTAGCATAATGATAGGTTAACTATATTTATTATCCAATCCTTTCAAAAAATTAAGTCGGAGTTGTTGTTAGTAACTATTAACGGATTAAAAGAGGTCATGAGTTCAACATTTATTACTGCCGTTATTATTTTAATATAAATTCAAATTTATGTTGTGTTTGACTAGTTTAATTTCGATTGAACCGTGCTAAACCAGATTGCAAATAGTTGATCCAGAATTGTGTCGATTTGACTCAAACCGTGAGAACCAATTAACCGAACTGCTCCAAGATCTATTCACCAATTAACAAAAATTGTCATTCATTTGCAACAGTTTCTTTGGGAAGAAGGACCTTCGTGAGGGCCACATCTATTTAAATTTAAATGCACAAATAAAATATGGATGCAATTAAAAAAATGGGATAGGAGATCCACGTATTTTTTCCAACTATTACAGATAGATTAGGCATTTATTTTGTATCCGTTTTTGAAGGTTGTGTGGGTTTTTATTTTAAAAGTGTGAGTGCGAATTGTTAAGTTTATGAATTGTAAAGTTTATATGAATACAATTTTAGAAAGGTAAACAACGTGTATACAAAGATTACGTATATAAGTAATTATAATATAAATTAGATTTAATAAACTATATAGTTGTATGCTATATTATATGCGTGGTTATAACAGCAAGTCTATACAGTTTTTGTATTAAATAGTTGGTCATTTTTTTAGATATTTCACAACAAATATACCTTAAAAAAATTATGTACAAAGTAAGTGGTAAACATGCTATGAGATTTTTGCACATAAATTAAGTCAAAAGCAAGACTTTAACCCTGAATTTTGCTTAATTTCCCTCGCGTCTCACAGGGCCTCCTGCAGTTTATTTCATGGTTTTTTTTCACTTTTTACTTCTATTTAGTTTATTTTAATTATTTTGCTTCTTGTTAGGACTCCTATGAGCCTTTCAGTCCATGACAACACTGCCACTTTAGGTATTAATTCGATATTTGAATAGTAATTAGTTGTTTGTTCATTTATCGTTACCTGAGAAGCTCCAACAAGTTCAGATTTTTTAGCAACCGGTTGCGACCAGTCACTCATTCAGATAAGTATTTCTCAGTTAATTGATTGATTTGATCAATTGCGCAGTCTGTTTCTTGACCTTTTAGGTCCGTTGTTCTTCAAGCTTCAAAGTGGTAGGTCACTTGTTTATTGAAATGTTGATTTGTTATAGTTTATATATTGTTAGCCAGCCTTATGTAATTTTAAGGAATTTTTCTTGTATAGGTATCTTAATTCTAATACCGTATATTTAAATTACGATTTTTTCTTGGAAAAACTGACGCTTCCATCTTTCGTTTTTTTTTCAAACCTTGATTATAATTCAGTTAGAAAAAAGAAGCCAAGTGATTTGGATATTATACTGAACTGTTACCAACCAAGTTCCATGCTAATTGATTAATGGAGCAATTAAGATGAAATCAAGCTAAACAGTAGAGAAATCAAAGTGTTGAAAGTACATTCCAGCCAACTAAAAATAAATTACTGTAAATTTTTTCCAAATACAATAATAGTTGATCATTTGTACAACTCACATATGCTATCTATCATGTAATATTACTTCCCTGAACCTAAGCATACTAAAATAACTTGTTTAGGTGCACACAAGGATCAAATCTTTCCTGCTACCACACAACAACCCCACTCAGAGACGTGCGAGGGGCAACGACAGACTCAAACGCATATACTGTAAGAACAGAGCGACATCAAACGGTATCGTCACAAGCTTTACACACTATGCATGCTCACGTGAAAAACTACCGAAGGATGGAGATTGTTCTCGTTCCGTATGCAAAACCAGCAGCAACATCATGCTTGTGCTGATGTTCGCAATATATATGTCGAAGTCGAAATTCAGGATGGTACCTGTCAGCAAATGAGATCGGAAATAAGTTCGTCGAGGAGCTCGTCCCGTATCATCCTTTCTACATCTCTTCCAATGGAATTGATGACACCTCTGACATCCATCCAGTCTGCATCCATAAGTGGTAGTACAGGTTTCCTAGAGGGTTTCATTCTTCTCCTGGCCAACAATTTCCATACTTCCTCAGCAAACACCTTCCTGTTATGAATGCGGCCAACAACCTTCCCTGACCAGACCCACGGATGGAGATCGATGCTCGGTGCAAGGAACTCCGAAAGTGCAGAGTTTGTAAGGTCAAACAGCAGCTTTCTTTCATCTCTTGACCACACTTCTGGCTCGTCAAATACTTTCTCCAGTTTCTCGAAAATGCATGGATCGACGGGGGTTTCCGGTAAATAGCAAGCATTGAAGATCTTGTCCATGGAAACACCTTGGAAACCTGAATCTGTAAGGATACCAAGTACGTATGAGAAGTCCCTTTCTTCTTCTTCTGTGCAAAACTCTGGGACTTCCAATTCTGGATGGGCACTGCCATCTTGACTTCCTTCTTCATCACTCAGTATTCCTATTTCTTCCATATCTGTGCTTGTGGTTTCTGATTCTGATTTTAAAAATTGCAGCTGCAACCGGAGCTCTGCGTATTGACACCAGAAGAAACATCACTCACTAGCCTAAAGAGCGTCAATATCACCAAGAAGCATTGACAATAATAAGTTTCATTATAATTTGTTGGAAAGATATTGACGAGCAATGCTTGAATATGAAGATGATCCCAACAAAATTTCACCATCTTCCGTAAATCTTTTCATTTTACAAAAATAAAAAATGTGGAAAAAGGGTGGGAGCATAGTCCTATATGCTCCAAGGAGCATATTCATTTAACCCATGTGTGAATAGAACCTAGCGCCAAAGATATTATCATTTAGGTTAAGTAGAGATCAGCAACGCATGCTGCTGGCATTCAGTAAACCTCTCAGTTAACACAATGCATGGTGATAAAAATACTGAAGATTACTTTCCCTCTTAATAATCAATCAGTACCTTGAAGGTCGGCATCTACTCTTCCGAAGCAGTCCGGACTCGATCTTGCTTCTAAATCAGGAGGATCCAGTACAGAGATAGGACTGGTTTGTTCAACATCCTTGAAATCGGATGGCAGCTCTGCATTCAACATGTGTGAATCAGACAATGAATTCGTTCCGCCATGGGGAGGAGATGCAACCTGCAACCACAACATCAACAATGACGAAAAGGTGCAGAGAATTAACCATGTATATGGATTGTCGATCGCATGAAAGATAAGTTACAAGAGCATGAGCTGAAATAGAAAAAAAAAATATGAAAAAGCATCAATTCTGTAGAAGTGAAATCAAAACTTAATAACTGATTATACAGGTGCATCAGCAATGCATCATGCATAGTCCAGCCATCTGAGTTCAAATGCGCAAAAGAAACAAATAAATCAGTCAATGAAGCAACTGACATAGCAAAGGCTAAGGTGAATCTTCCTTAGAGAGTTAGAGGACAAACAAAATTTTGCATTAATGTATAAAATAAAGAAATTAGGGGGGCATCATTTGACTCTATGAGATGACAGGTTTCATCCAAGCTTTTGCTTTGCATTGCACATCTAGAATGAAACTTTAATGGCGAGCTATTAATTGGGAGGTGGGGTTATAGATCAACTTAGTATACTTGTTCGTATCAGAGAATAACCGAATATGTATGTAAAGCTTGCCTAGAACATATATAACAAAATCAACTATTGCAAAAAAAACACTTCAGCCCAAGAATGATTATTGCAGCAATTTTTCAGCACTAACAAAACATGGATCTAAAACCAATACATAGTTGTTTCAATGAAACAAACAAACAAACAAAATCATAAGATTATATATTTAATTTATATGGATGATCTGATCTCCATCTCATGAAAATATTTTTGATGCGAGGTTTTCGATTTAAATTGGAAGCACTGTTTTGTTTAGTTTCTGGTGCATTTTTTCTCTTCGTAAAAAGGTGAAATGCAGAAAAGACAGCTCAGAAAATTGTACGCACCTCAACTGTCACTACATGGATGTTATTACAACAGATATTGTCGACTCCAAGAGATTGCCCAGAATCGTAATTCTGAAGTAGCTCATCCACATCGGCATTAGAAATTAATTCCATGTCTTCGGTATCTGAAGTTGGATTCTCACTATCTGAAGAACAGAAACTTGGGTGAGAATGTCCAGATAATGACGTGCTGTTCTTTTCTGCAAAAGTTCCATGACCCTGTTTAAGAGATTGTGCAGTATTTTTACAAATTCCATCACAATTGCTTAGTTCAATAGATTCATCCGTTTTTGTGAAGCAAGAAGATGCTGGGCGGGATGGACATCCTGCTACTACACCAACAGCCACGTTCTTCCAACTGTTCCCGCTGCTTATGCCCAAAGTATGGTTTCCCCTATGACGTGATTCCATGTATTTCTTATAGAAGTTCTCTCTGTCAGAAATTGCAAGCATTTCACCTAGCGTCCTGGAGCTGTGGATGAAACTCCCATTAGAATTCTGAACCTTATTAACTATCCATTGCTTAGATATATGCCTTATGGCCTCTCTACTTGAATAAGATCCAGTGGAATAACATGAATCCTCGTGCCTTCTTTCCCTATCATCGAAATGGTCAGACATGCATGCTGCACTATCATCCACCGGATTAGATCGTGTTCCATTTCCATAGAGAGATTTAGCTGGAGACGATTCGCTTTCTCTTGATACGGTAAAATCTAAAGAATCGTCTCTTTCATTGTTTCTTGGGATCTCTTTATTTTCTTTCCATAATTCTGATGAACTTTGGAATTTCTTTCTACATGGGCTGACATCATAAGGCACCTTTTGGCCCTTCTGTACTTCAGATACCAACTTACACATTCCACTCCTACCTTGCTGCTTTCTGAAACTCATTTGAGAACCTCCAATGGGGCCAATTGATGTAACGACATTATCTGTCTTCTCCATCTTTTCAACTGTAGGCTTCAGAACAACAATGCGAGTCGGAGTGCGGCAAGCGCCTTGTTTTGGTCCAAGCACTGAAGTTGCGAACTTCGGAGGAGGTACAGAATCTCTTGCAATAGGCTTCGTAACAAGAAGAGATCTATCTTTATATATGCAATGTTCCGTATTTCTCCCTAAAGAAATGTATTGTTCATTTCTGCTCTCAGATTCCTTGTAGGCTTGACTATCCTCCAGTTTTTTGAAATTTAGTGGCTTCAAAACTGTCATATGCCTTGGTAGATTTGCAGGATTAGAAAGTATATCAATGTTCTCCGTGCATAGTGATGTGCGTTCATGATCAAGCTTTGACAGGCATCTTTTGGAGTCAAAGACTTCACATCTATGATTCAATTCCCAGAAATTTCCTATTCTCTCATCAGTTGGGTGTGTTGCACCTGTCAGATTTTCGCATGTGAAGTCTTTTTCAACAGAATGTCTTCTCTTTAGTTCATCTAAGAACCTATTCTTCGAGGTGCTCTTATTGCTACTGTTATATTTTGATAATTCTGAGACTTCAAAAATATCTTTAGCTTGTTCACTGACAGCCCTTCGTTTAGGATGATCCAGCAATCGCAAATTACTCTTTCTAGCTGCTGCTGTGGACTTCGGAAAACAAGAACCTGACTCCTGTCTACGCATGGATTCTGCAGTTGGCAGCATATCGAGACCCATCAACTTCGCAATGACACCAGGTGGAGGTCGTCTCACATCCATCTTCTTTGTGAGCTCCTTTTCAATCAACATTTCTATTGGCACTCCATCAGTTTTCCATGCAAGGCTTGACTTGTGTTCAAATATACCCTGCATATCACCAAGCAAAGAAGAGAAAAAAAATTAAGGACGCCACTAATATCTAAAACAGTAAGGTAGTTGTAGTAGCACCAAGAATTTATGAAGAGGGCTTTAAATGTATACATATCACGACAAAGTTAGAAATCAATCCTATATATTCAGTGGCATGAAGAATGATTTTCTATCACATAAAACAAATGTTTTTTTCTTATTTTCTTACAAAATCATTAAAAAAAACTCGCACAAAAATTAGCCCTCAAAAGCTCTTTATGGAAGAGCAAGTGATGTGCTTGTGGAATAGATAAATAAAAGTGACGAATGGTAGTAGCAACATATATCAAAGTAAATCACATCAAAAACCCGTCTAAATGGATACACTTCCAAGTATCCCATTCACAAATCAAACAATTAATTTCAACATCGCTAGAGGAGGTGGCCATGTAAATTTCTTTACAACTTCATCGTCTAAACAGGGAGAATTAGACCTCGAGCTCAATTATGCCATCTCTTTATTTCCATGACAACGTAAATATTTGAGGATATTCCAAAATTGTAATATGAAAGTGGGCAATTACAAAAACAAAACAAAAACAAAATCCTTGCATGGTTGATCCATCACTGACAACTTAAGACAGAAAAACAAACAAATAAACCGAATGACAAGGAGACAGTGAAAAGAAAATTAATTTATGTTAGATCAAATGTGATTTTGGATCCAGAGCATGAAAGTAACAAAGACAATTCTTTACCTCATTTTCTTTTGCAGAATCCTCAAAACCACGAGCAGCAAATGATGGAAACTTCGAATCACCTTTTCTTTTTTTGTACAGATTATTTCCTGAGCATAAAAATTGGAGTCAGTTTACATCTTAATTAAAAACCATGAAAAATGAAGTTTCTGTAACCAAAACATAAAAGGCTACTGACTCGTTTAGCATTAACTCAAACAGAGCTGCTGGTAATTGGGTGTAGATGCAAGGGCCGACAAAGAAGTTTTACATAGTTCTAAGGGGGGAAATAAACATAAACTTTATTTATTTCAACCCAAGGATAAAAACATGGAAATAAGCAATCGTTACCGAAAACAGCATAGATGTCAAGCTAACTAAACAATTGTTCCGAGTACAAACCATGAAATTATTCCGAGTTCGTCATCGAGTTGCAGATATGATCAAACAAAACGAAAACTGAACATCAAAACAACTAATCGACGAGGGATTCGATCAAGCAAACGAAGATAGAAATAGAAAGGAATCCAAAAGCAAACAAATATATAATTGGAACTTGCTGAGAAACACTGATCAGGTATGTTTATCTGGACATCACCTATTAGAAACACGGATGGGATTGGTTCTTAGGAACCATAGATCGAGGAAAACAAAAGAAACAAGAGATTCTCTGCGAGAAAAACAGAATCGGAAGATTATAAAACTTGATCCCGCGGGATCGAGGGGGAGAGGGAAGAGGGAAGAACCTTCGAATCGGTGGACGCTGCCGCGCGATCTCCGGTGTTTGTCCCACCGGTCCATCCGCGGGGAGAAGACCCTCGAGTGGTGATGGCTTTCGGTTATTGGTTTTTTGTTTCGTCCACGGCGAGTGGAGGTTTCCGATGGAACCGGACGCCCACCACAGCAGCTGTGATTGAGGCCCCGCCTCGTGGGATTATTATATAGGTAACGATCGCTTTTAGCTGTTATCCTATGACATTTTACATACAAGTCCCCAAACTCTGTTTCCTCTTTTTTTTTGTATTTGGCCCTTCCCTTTTAGAGATAAGTGAGATTTATCTCCCTTTCTTGTTCAATATGATGTATACAAAAGGAAACATCTTATTGGAAACTAAATAAGAAAGGTTTACATCGAAACAGAAGGCAGGCGGGCAACAAGCTACGATGCTAGTCCTTTTTGAATTGCAAAGCCAATCCTCCTAAATGCTACATCCATAGATCTGGGGTCCATCACATTACTATTCATCACTTTTTGGATTCTCTTTAAAAGCTCAATAGCTTCTGGTGCTAAAAAGCCAAAGATGTCGAAACCAAAGGGGATGAAGGCATGTTGATTCTCTATGCAGGCTTTCTCGTGTTTCACCACTTTTGGTAAAGAAGCTTTAAGGGCAGCCTGCCCGGCTGTGAAGGTCTCGCTCTTCAACCCCACCATTGGGGAAACTCCTATCAAATCTACACAAGCATGTTTTCCTCCTATCCACCCAAAAATCAAAATATCAGCAGGTCTAAGCGTGGATCTTCCCTCCTGTGGATCTGTTAAAAAGTTCACTGGCGCCTCTTTCTTAGCAGCAACACTCGCACGTTTGAGGACATCAAATAAAACGTCTCTAACGAGATCGTATTTATACTTAAACAACGTGAGTTCCCTACAATGAATGGCATGATCTCCAAATTTGTCCAAGCATGCCTTGCGACAGACTGGGCAAATCTCATCAGCAGGAAATAACGGAATCATGAGACGATATTTGAGGATACTGCGGTACTCCACCGGTGACATGTGAAGTCCAAGTCCATCTATAGGAAGGGTAAGGAGAAAATCTTGGGAATGAACAGCTTGAAGACACCAAAAAACTACCTTTTGCCTCATGGACATGTTGTATACCACCTCTATATCCTCAATTATTTTGCTAAAAAGTGCACTCGTCAAAACATTCTGGGTCTTAGGAGGAGACGGTGTCCTTTTTAGAGAAACAACTGAGGTCGGATGAAGGAAATTTCCTATGGAAAAGTAAAAGATACGTGCTTGTGAAATTTCAGGTACCCCGATGTTATTTTTCATCTTTCAGGGGGTTAATATGAAATTAGAAAGAATTTCGGGTATGTTATGCGTTAATTACCCCCGCCCCGACCGGTACGTGCGAGACAGTGGATGGTTAATGGTGACTAGAAAATTAGTGATAAAGATAAAGACGATAGGAAGTAGATCTTTAGATTAAATTAGTATAAAAAACAGCTTCTATTTTAAGTCCAATTTTCTCCTGTCTTTGAACTCCAACCTGTAAGCATAAGATACTGAATAAGTAGAAGACCGTGGACCGTTCCTTCTAAACTTTTTTTTTTTGGAGGGGTTTGGATATTGATGGCATTTTTTTTCAAAGACGTACGAGAATTTATTCCTGATTTAGTGAGTGGGTTTTATTAAAGTATATTCTTTTTTATTAAAAAGATAATTCTCATCAAAGATCTCGAACTTATGCCATTGGTTTCAAATGCAAAGTCCTGTTAGACCTTTGTTGGGAGCATGGAAAAAACCATCGTGATATATCGATATCGACATGGGACCGATATGGACACCAATATGACGATATTCTGATTTTGAGGTATTTTCTTCACAAAGGCTCGTCGATATGGGTGATATTTCGACGATATATCGTCGAAATATAGTATCGATACGATATCGAACGGCCTTCCATGTTGGGAGTCTTCGCTCAATGGCTCTTTTATGATAACCTACTCACAAGAGAAGACAATACTAGTTAGAATTTCAGAAGACGTATAGACAAGGATATATAGCAAAATTAACGACTGATAACGTAAATTCAAAGAAAATTATTAGTTGTTGCCAATTTGAACCAATAAAAGATAAATTTACGACATATAATAAATGTCTTTATATATTAAAAGGATAATTGGCTGCATTACGTTTTTTATTTATGCATATTTCAATAATTTTACAAAGGTTGAATGTGGGAGGAGAGAGTCGCAATTTGGAAAGGACGACGGGGGCAAAAATAAATAAATATTAAAAAAACGAGTCGAGAGTGATGGGAAGTGTGGAAGGTTGGCAAGTTGTTGTATGCATGAAAATATTAGGAAAAATATTGATCGATATTAATTCCACGTGTCAACTGCCTATGTATTTTCTATCTGCTCTCTCATATGCAATCAAAGCACGTTGACGTCGACCCCCGAGATGAGAACATGTATAGTGAGGTTCCCGGAAGATGCCTATCCATCAGGACAATGCCAATCATACGCACAAGATGCCCTATTAAACAAAGTTTAATTTGCTTAATTTATATATATAGGGAGATGCCCTTTGTCGACCCACATTCATTCACCCTTATTTACATCTGAAAGACATCAAAGCCACGAGCTTCTTACCACCTTGGCATGTGAAAACATGTAATTGTTGTAGAAGTTGATATAATTGATATTCAGTCAGAATAAAAAATAAATACTCGTTATAACAAAAATAATTATTTATAAACGACATCGAATAATTTGATATTCGTTATTATCCGTCGCCAATGAGAGATTGACCGTCCCCTTTGATCAAAGGGGACGGTCATGAAACCATCTCCAAAGCATGCGTCCCATTTGGCTTACGCGACAATAATTGACACTGTCCCCTATAGCAATACATAGGGGACGGTCGTGACCGTCGCTTAAAGTCTAGTAGAGGAGACGGTCATGACCGTCCCTAATAGGCAATTATTGGGGACAGTCATGACCGTCTCCTAAAGTTGTTCAGGGGGGACGGTCAAGACCGTCCCGAATGATTACGTAGTGGAGACGGTCATGACCGTCTCTTACTACAACAAAGGGGACGGTCATCATGACCGTCCCCTCTGTTCATCTGCTAACAAAAAAATATTCAATACCCCAGATTTGTTCTTCATTTTACCCTGCTAAATATTCACTATAATTTTGTACCTGTTACAATAATTATTTCTCAACAATAAATATTATGATGAACACAGAAAATAACATTCATTCCACAGTCAAATAAAAGTACTCAAACATAAAGTATTCAAACAAAGTAACCTACTTTGCAAAGTAATTGTCCAAAATAATTATACAATATACTACACTATATGCTACCAAGTAACCAAACTATCTATATTATATCTTCCTAATCATCCTCCTCATCGTCGTCGTCGTCATCATCGTCATCAGCTTCATCATCATCTTCTTCTTCTTCTCCGTCATCGTCGTCACCTAGCCTCGCAACGGTATTACCAACTTGTGGTGGTTGGCTAGTAGACGTTGCACCTTGATGTGCCTGCATGAATGCATTAAAAATCGTCATTTGCTGTCGCAAATCCTGAATCTCGATATTCATGCTAGACACCTAACTCTCTAATTCCCTCTCCCTTTGTGTCTTCTGAGAGGACGAGCCGCTCCCCACTCCATATCAATTCTGTATGGTGGCACCACGACCACTACAACGGACGCGTCCCTGATGCTCCGGACCGGTCGCCTGGAGGAAGGCCGCATCAGGAGTAAGAGGCGGTTGACTCGTTCCAGTGTTGTCTAGAGAGCCAGTGGTAGTGAGTCTAACCATCTCCTCCTAAATATTTATTTAAGTAAGTTCAATACTTGTATAAATTGTAAAAAAACTGAAAATGTTATGAATAGCTTACATGAATTGGACCATAGGCAGGATCTACCCAATGAACTTCCCCGCCCACATTGCGGCTCTTAAACCTCTCAAAGACTTCCATTCGGCTGGGCACACGATTGTTCTCCACTGTCTAATGTGAAAATATCACTAAAACTTACGATACCATTTTAATATATAATGGTTAGAATTCATAAAGTAGATTACTTACAAAGTCATCCTTCAGATGATTTGTGTTTCTTCTCCCCATTCTATGGGTAGACTTGAAACCTTTCCTCCGATTTTCAGCATTTCTCCTTGAGATGCCCTATACAATGATAATAATTATAATAATAGAATCTCAACTAATATAAGTATAACACGCACATAAATATGTCACATACCGCATGTTCTTCTCCCATCCAAATAGAAACCAACGCCCTCCATTGTTCCGCGGGTACAATTGAAGGATAATTTGCCAAAAGAGTCTCCAATGGAAGATCTGGGTCAAAATACTTAAAAAATTTAAATAAAATTACTTACACACTTAAATGATAAAAAACCAAGTTATTATACTCACTCGGGCCTTCAGACGACCTCGATATTTACGCAACAACTCCGTTCCATGTCCTAAAATCAGAGCATCAGTGGCCGGATCACGATCCCATGAAAAACTAGACTGTAAAGAAAAACAAGTAAAGAAAATTTAGTTTATACACTGAACAAAAACTTTGCTTTCTTATTATTTTAAATACTTCCAGATCATGAAGAATAGCATCCTTTATTGAGTACTCCACTAATCGTCAGTCTGTAATGTGGAGAGGAACCCTGCCTCTGCACACCTGCCCCAAGTAACTTTGAAAAACAGCCGAGTTCTCTCCACTGCATCGCCTCCAACTATCCTCACCCTGAGTGTCTCACCGGGACGCAGACGGTCCAACACTCGACATCAAGGTTTTAAAAACCGAACCGAACCGCCCGGTTGAACCGGTTAAACCAAGAACCGGAGGAAAAACGGTCCAACCACCTGGTTTTTATTTAGAAAGTAAAAACCAATCAAAACCGGTCAAAACCTGGTTGGACCGCTTAAACCTGGTTGGACCAATTGAACCAAATCATCGGTTCAACCATCCATTTTTTGACAAAAAATAATTCCAATAAATTAATAAAATACAATCTTTTTCTAGAAATATTCATAATCTCATTCTAACCCATTTATAGTACACATTTATCTCTTCTCCTTCACATGTGTCAATGACTCATTATCGCTTGTCATTTCCTGTCATATGAGCACTGCCTCCCTCTTCCCACATTGTGTATGAGGTTGTCCACTTATAACAATAACAAACGAAAAAGACGTTGTCATATTCATAACATGAGAATCAATAAATTAACAATAGTTGTCGAAAATTAGCGTTAAATAGTTTTAAATTATTAATATTTTACAACATATATGTATTATTATGCCCCTTCGATTTTTTTAAGAATATTTATACATCTACCTTTTAAACAATTTCACTTGTGCTCCTATATTTTCTTAAAAAAATCACAATATCATCCTTATATTGGTATAAAATGGGAGCACAAGTGTACTAATAAAAGGCCACTACTATTGATTTTATTAAAAAAATAGGGGAAACATGCAATTGTATTAAAAATAGAGGGTATAAGTGTTATTGGAAAAACTTGGAAGGACAAGAGTAAACAAATCCTCGAAAGATATGATGTAGTATTTCTCGTATTTATGTGTATGGTATACTGGTCTAACTCGGTTCGACCCGGTTGAACCATACGAACCAAACCAATAATACAACGGCTCGGTCTTTTTCGAGTTTTTTGAACTGCTGACGTCATCACCGGTTCGACCGGTCTGTCCCATTGGTCCGACCATAAAAACCAAAAACCAATACATGTCCGGTTCGATGTTCGGTTCGGTTTTTAAAACCTTGCTCGACACTGTGATGACCCTCTACGTCTACCTGAACTACTCGATCCATCAGGATCGGAGGTCTCACTCCCTCGACGAGGTGCAGGCGGTGCATCTCGAATGCGCCTAGGATGTGGAGGCATATCTGCATATTAAGAAATATTTATGTGAGATAACAAGAATTATATATTTAGCAACTAATGGAAAAAAATTATTGGTGAACTTACACTTTAAACATCCGCATCTACAATATCAGATGGATGTTCTTGTATCTCAGCTTGATATGCGTTGTTTATATTTAGCAACTCATCATCATCATTGACAACAAAAAAACCTCTTGGTACTGTTCTCACGGGTATGATCCACCCATCACTTAAGCTGTCTGGAATGTAGAAAACTTGTTCTACTTGACTGGCAAGTGTAAAAGGCTCATTTGTTTACAATTTCCCAGATTGTTTCAGCGAAGTAATCCCATTTCTATCTCTTCGATATCCTATCCCTCGCGACCGACATCAAACCAATTGCACATAAAAAGAACACATCGACATTCATGAGTAAAGATGATCTCTATTATGTCAAGTATTTCCCCATAGTAGCCGTCTAATCTTGATGGTAAATCTGTTTTGACTATAACACCGGACATTTGCGTTGATTTCATTTCGTCAGCGGACTTCGTTCTAAATCTGTAGCCATTCACAATATAACCCTTGTAAGATATAGCTTGTGAATACGGTATACATCCAAGAATGTCAAGGTTAATGCTCCACCTATCATCTGCCATTTCCCTTGAATGTTTCACACGTGAACGGAACCATCTGAGGAATTGAGATTTATTGTGTGTCTCATTAAATAATGAATTGTACTCATCAAAAAATACATCAATCTCTGACAACTGCATCAAAATATAGTGTCAACAACTTCCTGATTAAACCTAGTACATCTGTCATCATTGCAGCGGTTGATCCGTTCTGTACTTTCATCTTAAACAACTCCAATAAAAACTGTAACCGCGTCATTTTCACCCCGGGAGCCAACATTTCTTCTGCATCTGGCAAACTGCTCGAAAACCTATCATCTAAATATGTGTCTTGTGTCTCAGGTCTTCTTAAGTCGTCCATTAATTCAAATAACTCATGATCAACATTAGTTAAGGATTGTGTAGTGACTTCTACATCTACACCCATATCCTCATCCATTCGCAAATGATCTACAACCTCACCATGTTCAGTCCAAATGTGGTAATGTAACCAAAATCCATTGAGTATAAGATGGTTATAGACTTCCTCTCTAACATTACATTTAATATTCTTACATCTCACACATGGACAATAAATCTTAATACCACCAAATTTCTTATTAACGCTTTCTATTTGAAATGCCCAATCCAAGAACGTGATCACGCCTCTCTTGTATCGATGAAAATCATCGTATCTCTTATCCATCCATGTTTTATCCATTTAACTGCACAATAAGAATAAAATTCACCATGATATTTTACTACTTACACGTTGTGTTTAAGTCATACACAACATCTTTTCCAACATATAAACACAACATCTAGTTCACCATATACTACTTAAATGTTGTGTCTAAGTTATACACAACATCTTTTCCAACATATAAACACAACATTTTTTTCCAACATATAAACACAACAAGTTAAACAAAAGAAGCAATGTTTCATATTACTCTAGTTCATCATAGGGAAAAACATCCATACACATAAGGGTTTCCATCTTAAGTTATAGAAATGGGGAAAACACACATACAAGGTTTATCGAGCAAAATGAAGAAAAATAAACACAAAGGAGTGTTGATAAATACCAGAAACTAAGATGGAGGAGGTCAGCAAGCACGAGGGGCTCAGAGGTGGCGACGGGCGGCAGCGGGCGGCGGGCTTGAGGAATGGAACCAAATGGGAAATGACGCAAGTCGAAGGGGTTTTTTCGATCTGACCACTGGGGATGGTCCAAACGACCGTCCCCTTTGGTGATAATCGACGATGGTTCACTAAAGCCGTCGCCTTTGGCAGATATTGGGGACGGTCATTATCGACCGTCCCCTCTGGTAGAGTAATGGGGACGGTCCACACCGTCTCCAAAGGCCTTAGTCCTTGCGGAGGGGACGGTCATGAACAACAGTCCCCTCTGGTTGATCACTTACAGAGGCGACGCCAACAAAAGAGTAATTGCGACGGTCACAACCGTCCCCAATAGCAGAGGGGACGGTCGTAGATGACTGTCCCCTCTAGTTTGAGCGCTTAGGGCTCTGGTCTAGAGGCGACGCCAACAGAAGTGTATTGGGGACGGTCGAAACCGTCCCCAATAGCAGAGGGGACGGTCGTAGATGACCATCCCCTCTAGTTTGAGCGCTTAGGGCTCTGGTCCAGAGGCGACGCCAACAGAAGCAAATTGGGGACGGTCAGAACCGTCCCCAATGGCAGAGGGGACGGTCATATATGACGGTCCCCTATGGTCGACCACTAATGTCCTTTGGTTAGATGGGACGGCAACAGAAGCATATTGGGGACGGTCAGAACCGTCCCCAGAGGTCCTTATGGCAGAGGGGACGGTCATCTACGACCGTCCCTATTACGTTATTACAAAAAAGACGATAAGCGGGTAACCTTCTCCCATTAAGTGGGTATTGGGGACGGTTGGCGATAGACCGTCCCCAATACCTTACATTAGGGACGGTTGACATGGAACCATCGCTAGTTGTCGTCTCGTAAGCTATAAATTCTTGTAGTATCCTAATCTGAATCGAGGGAGGTAGATAGGATATTAGCAAAGAAGTATCGCGCTCCTTCATCGTCTTCGTCATCGCTTGGAGGAGCAAGAGTGCCTCCAGTAGGCCAGGGAGGAGGGGGAAGAAGGAGGGTTTGTAGGTTGCAAGCCATGGCGGAGGGGATGGAGGAGGAGGTGCGGAGCGGGCTGCAGAGGAGATGGGTGGAGGGCTGTGGAGGAGCTGGGGCAAAGGGGGCGACGTAGGGGCAGAGGGAGGGTTGAAGGGGAGGTGCGAAGTAGAGGAAGCATGGGTGATGGGAAGGAGCTCGGGGCAGGCTGGGGAGGAGCTGGGGCAGAGAGGGTCGTGGAGGAGCGCAAGGCGAGATGGGGAGGAGCTGGGGTGGAGGGGGCCGTGGAGGAGCAGGGGCATAGGTGCGAAGGTCGGGGAGGAGCTCGAGGCAGGTTGGGGAGGAGCAAGGGAGGAGGGGTCGTGGAAGAGCTCGGGGCAGGCTGTGGAGGAGCTGGGGCAAAGGGGGTCGTGGAGGAGCAGGGACAGAGGAGGAGCTCGGGGCGAAGGGGGCCGTGGAGGAGCAGGTGGATGGGAGAAGAAAGAGGAGAAGAAGATGATGGGGGAGGAGGAGGAAGAAGAAGAGTTGGACATTTTAATCCGTTTTATAAAACTAATTCATGTTATATCCTCAACGTTAACGTCTGTTTGCTTTGGAGATGGACGGCAACTAATCCAAGGGCACAAGTGATAAAACGACAAGAAGTCCGAGCACAACTGATATTCCAAAAAAGGGGGGGCGTAACTGAAATTGCAATATCTCAAAGGGACACCACTTATAAAAACCCTAAAAAGTAATCTCAATATTTGAAATAATAAAATTAACAATAAATAACTTGTAAATATAAGACAATTTCATGCATTGTGATGATTATCATATCTAAAAAGTAAAGCTATGAACCACATGTGATTTCGGTATACAAAGAAACAACCTATATAATGCATATGTTCGGAAATTCTTATACATTTCTCATACACATCAAGCGAAACTCAACCTACTGCAACTATCGTTTCATATACAAGAAGGGCATCGCCAACTTCAATCCTAAATTGATGGATCTTTGACAAAGAATGAAAAGAAGGAAAAGGTCCAATGCAGAATGTGAGAACATGAAAATAAATGTGGGTTGAAGAATTAAAATAAAAATCTAAAATACATGTTTTTTTCTACTAGATTTTTTGTCAATTTTGCTAAGCAATTTTTCAATATTAGATGTTTAGTAAATAAGTAATAGGATTACACACACGTGCATCGACATGTATGAATGCATGCATGAATGTAATACGTATATACAATATATAGATGTGTATATATGTGTGATATAGATATCGAATCCAGCAAATCCGAATTAATTTAGATTCAGTTCATTTAGGATAATACTTGATTCATTTTTTTAATTGAACTTTTTTTAATAGGCATTAAGCGAATTCTAATTGAACTCGACAATTCAAGTAGCACTACTATTGGCAACGAGTAATTTAAATGTCATACTCGTTGCTAACTAGCAACAAGTTATATAACAATGCTTATTCTTTATTTTTTTTTCTCTTTTGATCTTGTTAAAAATTAGTAATAATTAAATCGATTTTTAAGGAACGCGTCAACAGATAAAATGATGTTATATGAATTTGTTACGAATCGCAGAAGCAAACAAGCACAAACATGATCAAACAAGTAAGACGTAAACACAAGGATTTACAAGGTTCATCCGTAAATGTGTTACATCCTTGGGCGGCAGCGATCGATTTCACTATATGGAGAAAAACATATTATATAGGATATTGAAAATGTACAGATATGGGATGAGAAACATGATCTGAATGAGGAGTACAATATTTAATGGACCTAAAGTCTCTTTTATACTACAACAGAAGAATACCATTTGTATTCAGCAATCCATCCCAATAGCTCTCAGCCAATCAGAAGGTAGGACACATATCAGACATATCAGCAATCCTGACCCAATAACTCTCAGTCAATCAAAAGACAGGACATAGATCATACATGTCAGCAATCCTAACACAATAACTATGGGCCAATCAGAAGCTAGGCTACAGATCAGCCACTTCAGCAGCCCAACAAGTAGTTAGGATTCAGGTCACATTAACAGAATCTATAGTAACAAATATGACATATGTCGCTAATAAAAGAAGAAAAACTAATTTTCGCATGTTTACCATCGTAAGATATAGCGATTGATGTTCAAATTATTCGTTGTCATAAGTCATTTTTCTTATAAGGATGATTGGAGTGCCCATCGAAAATCTTTAGTAGGGTAGTCTTGATTATTTCAAATATAGAAATCATGTTTAATACATACATTCTTATGTATTTCTATGTGTATATTCATTAATCCCTACGGAATTGGGGCCGACAAATTACAGGTTTTCTATCTGAACTCCGCACCAAAGCGATCTTCGATCTCGCAGTTAACGGAGGATCTTTACGCAGTTTTTTAACAGTTCTATGTCAAATGGCGTCACAAGCTCGAACTTATAAGGCAAATTGATAAAAAGTTTATTTAATTCTATTTTTTTCGAGAATTGACTAAATTCGACAAATAAGCAAACAATCGAGGAAGCTGTCAATGGTCGGCCAACCAAACAGTCATGAAAGATGTAATAGCACAACTAAACAAACACGTCATTAGTATATGTATGGTGTCAGTTAAGTTAGTTGCACTTGCTTCCAAACATTCATTCAATATTGCTATATATTAATTAACGTTGAAATCTAACAGATGTTCATCATATCTTTCCTGTGTGTTTGACAGTTAAATGGAGTGATTACGTCGGATTGGAGTGATTTTTGTTTGAACTTCGCGGACCTTCTACTCTAGGCTCCACTCCGATATTCTTCAGTGTCTTGGGATGACCTACTTAACTTCCGAGTTCTCTTCTTTTATACCTTTCACTTCCCTCTGATAAATCCCTTGCTCGAGAGAAACTGTCGTCTCGAACTTTCTTTTGAGATGATGTCCTTTCTCCATTTTGATCAGAACCTAAGGGCAAGCCAAAGACCGATGTCTCTACCTAAGAACAAGCAGCTCATGGATGAGTAGGGTGAGGTGAATCAAATGATGTTGCCATCTATTCAGACCATTCAGGCACAATTGACAGATCAGGTCAACATCCAGAGGGGGTCGAGAGAGATGATTCACAAAATGAGGAGAGAGAGAGATGAGAGAGATAGACGAGGGAAGACATGAGGATGAGCTGAGGCTTATACAAACCATGTGATATTCATACAGTTCAGGTGTAGGACAAATGACCAATTGGATTCTTATCCCAGATATTCATGGTCATTTTGAACTGAAGCTACAGTCTTTATCCGTACTTCATGTATCTCATGGCTATGATCCAGAAGAGGAGCCTTTTGTGCACCTCCAACAATTTGATCGCATTTATGGAACGATCCACTACCCCCAATACAGCGTTGAATGTAGTGAAAATAATAGCTTTTTCCCTTCAGCCTCATGGATAAGGTCGAATTGAGATCGGATTTCTGAGCAAATACTATCCATTAGGAAGAACGAATCAGATGCAATAGCAGATTTCTAACATCTCTCAGTTTTCCCATGAGCCATTACACAAGGCATGAGAACGATTCAAATAGTTATTGGAGAAGTGTCCCTTCTATGATATATCGAAGATCGTTTTGGACCAGAGCTTCTTTCATTGTGAACCAGAGACTAATAAAGGTTGCCTATGGGAGTTCGTATTTCAATGAGAATGGAGAAGTCATTTGGAGAAAAATATGAGATGGCTAAGAGTTCTTATCTTACTTCATCTTGTGTTTTTCACAAGTCCACGCCCCCCCACCCCCCAAATCCCTCTCCAAAGTCATCAATTCAGCTGTAGTTTATGATGAGGATATGTCAAATAATTCCAACGTTGTCCATCTATCCAAATTGATATTAACGAGAAGCAAACACAATATTATTGAGAAGCGATCACAAAACCTTGAAAACTTAAATGTGGTCGATAAGTTGTACTCAGGCCAACATCTTTTTACTTCTGCCTTACAACGAAATTCTGTAAATCTAGTACTACAAGATGTATACTATGTGTGTTCTCCTGATCAAGACTACCAGCGACAACCGACTGATGGTTGTGTACCAACCTTAGTCCCAACATTGTGAGCAGTAGTTTCCACCTTTATCTCACTTTCAGGAGGTGAATGGCATCCGGTCTAACCTGGAGCCAACTTAATTTCGGTCGGGTATACACATTCAGCATCATTCTAGTAGCGCGTGTGTCAATCGGAGGAGGTTGCACCATAGTAGTCTTAATGGGACCACCCTCGTTGAAGAAACATAGTCCAATTCAGAACTACAGAGCATCGGCATCATCCATCCTTATAGGATCCTCTGCCATTCAATCGGATCCAATTTCAAATCCAAATAGTTGAAAGAATGGAGAACTTCATCCATTGGATCAATCAACATCAGAAGCCTTAAACTACCCCACGTGAGGATATAGCTCAAACTAAGTATTGAGTGACAGCTCAAACTAAGTATTGGGTGAAGCATGTAACTCATACTTCTTCTACTTTCAAGAATCCAAAAGCCACAAATAAAATCAAATTCTAAATTCTTGGTAAGCTAATAAAGGCTACCAAAATCCCTGAAAACACAAAATGCATATTTTTTCAATATTACTTCGTTTTCAAAAACATTGCATATTTTCAAAAAAAACTATAAAATTTGAAAAATATTTTCAAAAATCTTAATAAAATTTTTAAAAATTGGAATTTCATCTCACAAAACGATTCATATCTGCAATTCATTTTACGTCTCACGCATTTGCTCTTGCATTTTTTGAAAAGCTATTGGGTTCATAACCAAGCTATGAATGGAAATTAAGAGTGAGATTGGCATGATCTTAATGCACTTTATTAAGACGAACTTCATTAGAGATTGGATTTTAAAAACTTTAGGTTTATGAATTAATACTTCGAGTTTCACAAGACAATACTAGATCTTCGATTACCTCACGTCATAAGTTTGATTTTAGAATAGTGAGCTACTCTTGACTCATGCACATTACATTTACCTCAACTTAAATAAGGTGTTAAAAACCAAATCAATCTGAGTGGGGTTTACAAATGATTGTTTTGTCAATACGTGACTCTTTGAGGATAAGTTACTAGAGAACTTTATTGAGTCGATGTTCTTATCTTCAAGTGGGTGGAGCTAACAATTAGGAATGCAAACGAATAGATACGATACTAATATAAGCGTTCTCGTATCTTTATATGCTTTTCAATATGAATGTGGATGTGGATATAGAGATTGACAAAGATAAAAACTATCTTACTATATATTTAAAAAACAGATACAGGTGTTACTGATCGTGTATAAATAATATCAGGAATAATCTATGGATTACCTTAAATATACATTTATTAGATGGAATACACATGATATAAATACATTAAATGTGCCTATATCATAATAGCTATATCAAATATGGTGAAAAAAGAAATAAAATTATTTAATATACTCTTAAAAATAAATCTACGACTATATTTATATATCAAAGTGAATATATAGATACAAATATGGAAGTTTGTGAATATCAAAGGGATATCCATATATGTATCTATTTTAAAATAAAGCATTTTGCACGCAGCTATTGAAACGTCATAAATTCTTGATTTTTTTGAAGAAAAAACACACACACGAAGAAAGTAGGAGGAAATTAAAATGGCATGACTGACTGAGCAGGGTGATGTTGCATTGACTGTGGATTTATTTATTAAATCCAAAGACTGTGACTTCGTCCCTCACCTCCCCTCACCTGCTCCCCATGCTTTCGATGCTCCATCTCATCTGAGGTTATTCTTATGCTTCGTGGAAATTGGGGCAGCCACCAATCAATCCCTGTAGAGCAGAGATAGCACTAACCAAGCAAATATATATATAGGAAAAAATGGGGATGCCCCCGCCCCATTTTTCGGCGTTTTTTTATTTTTTTTTAAAAATAAAACCATGTATATTCATCCATATATCCCTCCTACATGCCATTCGAATTTCGTCAGAAACAAAGACTCCTACGGCCTCCATCTCGATGGTATCGATTTAAAAAAATCCTGTTACCGTTAAAAAATTACTGTCCGGATGGAGGCCGTAGGAGTCTCTGTTTCTGACGAAATTCGAATGGTATAGATGAGGGATATAGGGATGAATGTAAATGGTGTTATTTTTCAAAAAAAAATAAAAAAATTTGCCCAAATAAGGCGGGGGCAGCCATGTTGGCTGCCCCTAGGGGGCAGCCACATATGACCCATATATATATATATATAGGAAAAAATGGGGCTGCCCCCGCCCCATTTTTTGACATTTTTTTATTTTTTTTGAAAAATAAAACCATGTATATTCACCCCTATATCCCTCCTATATGCCATTCGAATTTCGTCAGAAACAGAGACTCCTACGGCCTCCATCTCGATGGTATCGATTTAAAAAAATCTTGTTACCGTTAAAAAATTACTGTCTGGATGGAGGCCGTAGGAGTCTCTGTTTCTGATGAAATTCGAATGGTATATAGGAGGGATATAGGGATGAATATATATGGTGTTATTTTTCAAAAAAAATAAAAAAATTTGCCCAAATAAGGTGGGGGCAGCTATGTTGGTTGCCCCTAGGGGGCGGCCACATATGACCCATATATATATATATATGAGAGAGAGAGAGAGGGCTTATCCAGATAGCACAGTGCTCATTTGGGTTGTGGTGAGCACCAAACGTGGGCTCGCCACGTGTATGCGTTGGTTCCATTTGGTAGGTGACGGTATTAGTAATAACCATATTTCTAATTATAGGCTACCACGTATTTAGCAATGACTCTATTTCCAATTAAACAATGTCCTTAAAAAAGGGGATGACGATTTGGAAAGAAAAGATTCAAATAAATGATTTCGTGCGGATTATTAAGATCCAAACGACGGGATAGTACCAAATATACTTTGGTCAAGTAAATGCTTGTTATGAGATCGGTAATATGAAGACAATGATCAGTAATTTTCATCCAAATAGTTAACATGTGCAAAATTTAGTAATACGTATACAATGGTCAAGTAAATGTGTGTTGCGAGATCAGTAATAACATAACAAAGGATTAGTAATACCATTGTGTATGTAATGCGTATTGCATTCATTTCTGTAATATTTTTTCCTTTTTCATCAACGAAGCATTCTATTTATTTCACGAATTCGTTTTTCCTTATGTGTACGTATTTAATAACTTCTTTTTCAAAGTAATATTTCCATATTAATCGTATAGAAGGTGAATATGTTAATGATTATATGTTACTTTCTTACTTGAGCAATATCCGTGACTTACTAACCATTTACTTTATTATTATTGATCTCATAGTAGTCATTACTTGAGAATTGTATAAATATTACTAAACATGTGATATAAGATTTAGATATATACATTACTTAACACACAACAAAAATTACTTGAGAACTGTATATATATTACTTGAGTATTGTCTCTAAATTACTGATTTCTATTCAAAGTAATATTACATATGGAAATTACTTATCAGTTGCTATGATTTTACTGACTTTACAATAAGCACTTACTGAACTCATTGTAATTGTTACTGAAGCACATACATCAATTACTGATTATGTAATTACTAGTGTCCATACAATATATACTGATTACAATATCCATATTACTGAACCCATTTTGATTGTTACTGAAGATATAGTTACTTAGTACTTCTAAATAATTATTAGACACTTGAGTTGGAATATTACTGAAGTTATATGCACAATTACTGAATATGCATGTCCATATTACTGACTCATTGCGATTAGTTACTGAAATTATAATTACACATCAATTATTTTTTGGTAATTGTATTTGTTAGTTACATCTTTTATTAGTTACAGAATGATATGTTCTTAATATTATTGTCAAATATGTCATTTTCGCCTCTTTAATCAATAAGAATGCGACGATCATCAACACTTCTTGTTTTTTCTTTCGTGAAACATAAGAAATGTTCGGACATCTGGCATACCTGAAATAATAAATTGTCAATAGCATTTGTGAAAATACATCAATAACAATGTAAGACATATATATAGAAGAAAAGTAATAATTGTATTTATAACAGTAACTCAATGCGAAGCATAGGTAATTTGTAGAGCTACATAAGTTATTGAATTAAGCAGTAAGATAAACTTCAGAATTCATATTACTAAGAATTCATTATTTCGAAAGTACGTAGATTCATTTTGCGAAAAGAATCGGTAACTTTTAATTCTATATCAGTAACTAATAGCAAATGACAAGTAAATATTTAAATTACTCAAGTAATTTGTAGAATTTTCATCAGTAATAATGACTATAAGAGCAGTAACTCATATTTCAATCATACTTCTCAAAAAAAATATTGCTTACAATAAAAGAATATGAAATTTCATAAGCGATCAAATCATGAAATCATGAAACGATGAAATCGAACAAAAATAACTTATCATGGATATTACTTTCACGTGCAGTAGCTTCAAGGAAATCGTTTTCCATGATTTCTTCTGAAATATGCCGATCAAAATCCCCCCTCGAATTATCCATACACGAAACCTAATGAAAATATATAAGCAACGAAATTAAAACTTAAACATAAATATTAAACATTCCCAATACATTTTATTCGAGAACTGCTATCGCCGAAACAATCAACAACAATTTTTTTCCATGAGATCGACTGATTTGCAACGCTCTAGAATTATGAAAGATCGTTCAAATGACAATGCCATATATTATGTTACCAAAACGATACTATTACTATTTATGGAAATCATTAATTTATTAAATTAATCGATGCTAAAAACGTGGATTGAAAGTTAAGATCGGACGGATGAAAAGATGGGCTCATGGAATCGCAAATGAGCCCTGTGCGCATTGGATAATTATCCTATATATATATATATATATATATATATATATATATATATATATGTATGTATGTTTGTATGTATATGTATGTGTGTGTGTGTGTGTGTGTGTGTGTGTGTGTGTATATATATATGTATGTATGTGTGTGTGTGTATATATGCACGCGTATTCCCTCAAGGCTATCCACCATATCTACAAGAATCCGACAAGTGCCTTTATTTTCTTTCATGATCCCATGCCCATGCCATGACCGACCTTTCAATCAAATGAAGCTTGGAGACGATGTATTGGACTGCGTGTTTCATCAACCCATCACTGGTTTTCTGTAACCTTGACAGCGGAATCATAGCCCCTCCTTATGGTGACACCATTGGCTAACGCACGCTGCAAAAGACTAAATTCCTCATTTCTTCGATATGTTCCTGTGGGAATAAATTAGCGAGATACAAAGAAGCATCTGCTGCATTTTATATATTTTCTATATGGAATTCTTCCTTTTATACGAATACAATAATTTGTGGAATTTTAACGTCTCGGGTTTAGGTTTCCAATCCGTTATCGAAGAAAACTGGTCTTGACAACTTGTGGGTCTCGGGCTCATATGGATTCGTTGACAACCATCAAAATACTTAAGCTCAAGTTGTCAAGTAGTAATTCTCATCACTTATAATCAAGAAATTCGAATTATATACCCAAATTCTTATCACTTATTGTCAAGTAGTAGGGACTCCGAGATCCTACACTCAAGAAATTCAAATTATATGCCCAAATATCGATGCGGACTTTAGATTAAATCATACTTCATCAACTTCCTTTCTGATTTCCACATTCAACCATCTGAGCAAACCACCTAATCATCTATATCACTTCAAGTTTGTGGTATCATCCAGTATGCCTGCCTGTATCCGTGAGTATCACATTTAACCAGACTCGTGTAACTCAAGATCCACTAGGACCTAATCAACTGAACTATCCCATCCAATCAATGGAAGAACAAAAACTTGAGATAGATCGGAGGAAACATAAGATCGAGGAATTAATCTAAATTAAAGTTGCTTTTCACGCACAAGATGGTTCAACTATCAAACGGCTAAGCCTAACCTTTTTTTAACATTTGCATACTAACTCATGTTCATAAGCCACTAACTCCCTTAATGGTCATCTTAAGGGTCCGTCAAGAAGAAAATAAGAAAGAAATTGCCCCCTATCAACAATTGGAAGATGCGTTCGAGAAGATCATTCTTTATCTTCCTTTTCTAAAAGTTTTTTAACAGTTTCCTGCCTACTCTAAATTTCTCAGACATTTAAGTAAGAAGAGAAGTCCAAGGAAAGAGAAAAACAAATACACAGAGACATTATATGCACAAGGCTCCCACAATGCCATGACAGATAGATTGCCCTCGAGGTGCACCATTTGTAAAATGGGCTCTTGGTAAGTGGACTTTGACCGCATCCATTTGCATGATGGATATTCGATCAAACTGATGTCCACTTTGATATATAAAATATTCAAAATCGAATCAGTATGTAGCCATGCCCCTTCAGGATAGGTTGGTTAAGAAAGCGAAGAGAACCCTCGAGGAGGTAGCCATGCCCCTTCAGGATGTCCAATTTTCCGTAAACTGTCATGCTCGACGTGGACTCAGATTCGATTCAACCATCTGCAATCATTCTTGGTAGCCTTTCTTAAGAAGGTCCAAATCTATAACTAAATATAGTGATGATTTATGTAATAAAATCTTTCTTTCTATAATGTAATCACACCCGTATCATTCAAATGGATTAATATGTTATTATTAGATGTAAGATGAGAAATAAAATTTTGGAGTTCTAGCTTTATTAGCCATGTCCATCATATATATATACCCTCCTCCTCGTTGCATATATCCATGCTTACCTAGAACCATGAGCAGCATGCATGTTTTTTCCCCTTCTTTGCCTAATCCCCTGACACTCAATCCTTAGTTCCTTACTCCTGTATCTTTATCACTTCTCAAACAATCCAATTCCTCAACAGGGTTGGATCATCAAGAATATTTTAGTCATTCTTGAAGAAGCATTCCCAGTCGATGCAGCAAATACAGAAGTTAATTTATACAGGCCAGTATACCAAGATTCTCCCAGCAGAACTGAAACACGACAGATAACTACTACTTTCATGCGCAGGTTCACATCATTGCCCACATTCTCCAATATGACCGCGTCCCGCCAAAGGAGGGAAGAGAAGATATCCCAGGAAGAAGATGCATATGTCACAACCATCATCAATCTTTCAAAGGCACAATCTCTAGATTATGTGATACAATTGAGGAACGAACTACATCATCAATGCAGTGGCATGTGAAGCGGGCAGTTTTGGAAAGTGATATATATGCCACTCAGTTTGCTTGGTAATCTAAAGCAGGTTTGCGTCAAATATGCCCTCTAAGATAGTAAATACCCAGCTGGTCAGTGTTGCCACGATTGGCATTCCGTGTGCATCTATAGACTATAGACACCAATGGCAATGACAAGTGTGAACTAGTCATCTGAATAGACTAAATTTTGTCTGGAGTATAAAAAAATCTGTCGTTAAAGTTAAATACATTATCTCGGACCTATGTTGTCCATAACCGATTCATCACCAAATTATTCTCTCTCAATTCCTGTGCTTTGTATTCTTGGGATTCTAGATCTTCAGATAAACTATGAAGCCAATGACAACACCCAACAAAGATACAAAAGGCTCTCGCACAGCCAGCCACCTAGGTTGCGGGCCCCTAAACTAGAACACAAGCAAAGACCTCCATTTCCGAGGTAAGAGAAACTTTCCTGTCAGCCATGTAGACAACAGAAATAGAATATATCATAATGCTATCCATTTACATAGGATTATAATTATCAAAAGACGTGACTGAAGATTATACTTCAATTATTGCAAATACTGACCATCCAGCCAGTCTGCGAGGAATCGATAGCATGTGTGGAGGCACTGAAGATCTAGGATTACCGTCTCGCAAGATGATATCAAACACAGATCACGGGAGGACCTCACCCGTGGATCAGAAGGCAAGATCTCGAGTCCAGTGATCAAAAGACTGCGTAAAAATTAGTGGTTTGGTGGCAATCAGGGGGTCACACAGATCTGGGTTCTCGCAGATCATGAGGCAATGGCACCAGTGTGACGGAGACTGGTGGCTACCAGGAACAACACAAATTTGTGGACCATACATATCAGAAGACAACATTGCAGGCAGCTATAGCCTATAGGGAACCTGAAACAAGGACCTCTGTCGCCCGACAAGGGGAATTGCATATCAAACAATAGTGTGCACAGCCACAACAGGGCCTCTGGAGCATGAGATCAAGCGACGATGTGTCCATACAAGGTGGAGTGTACATTGTACAAGACAACTAAGAAGGGGCAGAAGTGGTATGTGAGGCAAAGTGGTGCATGCAAAGATGAGTTTCAGAAAACACGAAAGTTAAGGTATCTAGTGGAGAAAGAAGAAGAAGGGCAAGGAAATACCGAGCTTCAGTCTAGGAACAGTGCCCTAGTATCATGTAAAGGTTAGACATGGAATGTGTTATTATGAAACTCTGACCTCTCTCATTACAAAGCAAGAACCATCATTTAACAATAAGGAGAAGGAAAAACAATAAGGCGACGCGGCCTTTCACGAACCCCTTCAGTCGTGGCTGCTACGGATGTGGGTCCTCTCAGCACTGGGCACGTCAGTGCAGGGAACCCATAAGGTGCTTCCAATGCAGGGGTTTCTCGCATAGATGCGGCGCATGTCCGATGCTTCGAAGAACAAACCAGCACAGGGAGGTCCTGGTCATAGAAGGTGGAGGGGTCAATGCACTGTTCTTGGGCTCTTCGGACGTAGGTCTTTTTTCGGCGGCGCAGTTTAAAGGGGATGTTGTTAGATGAACCAGTGGCGTGTGGTTGCAACGGGCCTATCGTTTATTCAGGCGAATGAACTGATCCGGTGATCGCACGAGGGGTGGTCACTGCTGAATTGGCGACGACCTCGCACTAGTGTTGGATGGTTGGAGTGTTCTAAGCTGGAGCGGATACGCGTTAGCGGGATCCCGTTCATTGCACGTACTCTGGCGGTCATCCGACTACTATTAAGAGCATTGCCTCAGTGGAGGAGGTGGAAGCCTCTGGATGCAACCCGAGGGAACACGTTGACGTCATCCTTCAGGTCAAGAGCCTTGGACCAGAGCAACTGGGTGGATGGACAATTAACTACAACGAGAAGTCGGTGCACCCGGTGCTTGAGAAGGTGGAGCGAAAAGCGGTGGCCTCTGCTCCTATTCGGGGGTGTATAGGTCGGGCGGCGATCGCGGAGGCGGTGGCTGGAGATGAAGCGGCTCGGCTCTCCGTACGCCCTACAGAAGGCCAACGGTCGCGAGGATTGCAGGGGTTGGGGAAGTCATCTCGGGTTCCGCATGGAATAACTTTTTGGTCTTTCAGTAAAACAAGCAGGAAGGTCAGATGGCAGTACCTTTTTGACGTGTCTCCGAAGGTGGGGTTAAGATTGGCATTTTTGCGCCTAGGGATGAGGACTGTGCTTGAGTGACTTGGCCACCCCTGTAGGAACCCGAATCCAAGATCCAAGCTCCATTAGTGGGTCGGGAGACAACCGGGCGGATATGGACTCGGATGTGGATCGATGTGGAGATCCGAATATGGACACTTACAAAGGCGATTCTGTTTTGGCGGATTTACGGCATGAAGACCAGGGAAGTGGCGGTCTGACAACCTTCCTGGAGATGGCCAACTCTGCCCATCGCATCGGTGGGCTCGGAATGCGGATGCACCGCAGGGCTTGCTGGATGGGGGGCCATTCTCGTGAGGATGAAGTCATTGAGGAGGGCATGGAGACCGAAGTGGTTGAAACGCGAAGGGGCCCAGCTGAGGGAGAGGGTGCTCCGTTCCCCGGTAGGGAAACAACGAGGAAGACACCGCACTTGGCGGCTGGCACTGAAGGGGCGCGAGGGTGTCTGCGAACCGAACGTCGAGGGGAGTGGGAATGAAGACCAGGGAAGTGGTGGCCTGACAACCTTCTTGGAGATGGCCAACTCCGCCCATGACATCGGTGGGCTCGAAATGCGGATGCACCGCAGGGCTTGCTGGATGGGGGGCCATTCTCATGAGGATGAAGTCCTCGAGGAGGGAACGGAGACCGAAGTGGCTGAAACGTGGAGGGGCTTAGCTGAGGGAGAGGATGCTCCGTTCTCTGGTAGGGAAACAACGAGGGAGTCTCTGCACTTGGCGCTGAAGGAGCGCGAGGGTGTCTGCGAACCGGACGTCGAGGGGAGTGGGCCATATGGTCGGACGGACGAGGCATCGGTTAAGGACTGCTTAGCACGCAACAGGGAGAATGGCGACAGGTTCGGCTCTATGTACCAGCGGTGAACAGTTCCAGCTCTGCAAGGAAGAAGAAAAGGGTGGGTATCTTGGACGCATCTCTAGATGTGGTCTTCTGGCAACGCCAACATATGGGGATCTCTTGTATGGGGAACGTGCCCACCCTCCGGAACCAGTACAGTGTCCTGGCTAGGGACATCGTAGAGAGCGGGGGTTGGGCCGCCCCGAAAAACGCCTTTGTGTACGTAACATGGTTCTGGAGGCTGGCATGGATATTTTTCTTCTACAGGAGACGAAGATCTCTGGAGATATAGAATCTTTAAGGCCGAGACTGGATGCTAGTGGCAGGTTTGACCTCGTCGCCTCGGAGGCTCGAGGTACGTCGGGGGTTTTGCTGATTGGTTGGAAGAAGGACTGCTTTGATCTCTTGGAGGAGTCGAGATCCCTGACATATTTGACTATGCGCCTAAAGAGACGGGCAGATGGATGTCTTTTCCTGATCACGAATATTTACAGCTCGACGGGTGGCGAGAGGGGTTCTTTGGCGGTAGATTTGGATCAACTTGGGGTTGACAGTGATACGGAGATCTGGGTAGCTGATGGAGATCTGAGAGTTACTCTTTCACCTTATGACCGCCCACAGAGGATCGGTGGCAGAGACACTAGCTCGCAGGAGTTGAGGGGTGTGGTGCATCGCTTAGGCCTTTTGATTGTGGATGTTGTGGGATGTTCCTATACATAGCAAAATGTGAGATCTCGATCGTGGTTGGACAGATTCTTGCTTTCGCCCCAGGCCATAGAGGTTTTTCCGATGTCGCGTGTGTAGGCGTTGCCAAGGTCTCACTCTGATAATACACCCATCCTGTGGTCATCTGGTGATCAAAGGAACAATAAAATTTCATTTTCGTTTCGAGCAGAGCTGGCTCTTGGAGGAGGGTTTCAGGGATATGGTTGCTGGACTGTGGGGTGGATGGCACCCTGAGGGCTCGGTTCGCGGCTAAGTTGGGATTATTGAGATCTTTCCTGACAAACTTCAGGAGAGACGTTAAAGCAAGGCGGAGGGCGAAAAGGGAGGAGGCTCAGGCAGGGGTGGCACGACTTGACGGATTGGATGATGAGAGAGAACTAAGCCAAGAGGAACTGGCAGAGAGATTGAGACTGTTAGAGGAGATTCTGATGGAAGACAGAAAGCACGAGATGGAATGGAGACAAAGATCCAGACAAAAATGACAAAAGGAGGGGATGCAAATACCAGATTTTTTTTCATTCTGTGACATCTGGAAGAAGGCGAAGAAACTACCTACATGAGATTGAGATCGGTGGTATCGCGATTTCGGGGAAGGAGCAGCTTGGCTCGGCCCTATGGGATCATTATCTTGGGGCATCGCGAAAGAGAAGGGGGATGGCTAAGGGTGGTTAGGAAGAGGGGTGGGGACCATTTCTGACGTACAGGCTGAGGCTCTTGTGGTACCTCTTTCTCTAGAGGAGGTAAAGTCTGTGATTTGGGGCTCACATGGTCCGGATGGTTTCCCGGTGCTCTTCTACCGGGAGTTCTGGGATTTGCTAAAGGAGGAGATTATGGATGTGCTTATTGAATTCAGAGAAGGAAATAGAGGCTTTGAGAAGATAAATCGAGCTCTGTTGTTCCTACTCCCAGAGAAGGAGACTCCGACAAGAGTTGAAGACCTCAGACCTCTCACGTTGTCCAATGCACTATACTTAATCTTGGAAAGGTTCTGTCGAACTAGTTGAAGGTGGTTTTGAACTCGATAATTCATCAGGGGCGGTCGACAGCATCCCAGGGCGTCAGATGGCGGACGGCCTGGTCATGGCAACGAAGATTTATCTTGAGTGGAAGCGATCAAAGAAGAAGGGGCTTATGTGGAAGATCGACTATGCCAAAGTATATGACAACGTCGACTGGAACTTCTTGTGGACGTCCATGCAAAGGAGAGGCTTCCCAGACTTTTAGGTGGCATGGATGAAGTGATGTGTTACCACCTCCTCGGCTCCTCCTACTCGGTCTAGGTGAATAGGAAGTCGAAGGGTGGTTTCTTTCAGACGCAGGGGGGGTTCGGCAAGTGTGTCCGTTGGCCCCTTTGCTCTTTGTGCTGGTTGCGGATGGTCTTGTTCAGACAGGCGGTGGCGTCTGAATGGTGTGTTGGTTTCAAGATGGACGACATTTCTATTTCTATTCTGCAATATGCAGATGATACAATACTCTTCCTAAATGGCTTGGAGGAGTAGATCGGTAACGCGTCTCAGATTGTCAATATTTTCAACAGCCTCTTTAGTCTAGAGATGAACAGACAAAAGTCGACGGTCATTTCATTCGGGATGGAGGAGGCTGATAGCGAAAGAATTTCTGGACTGATTGGCTACCCTTTAGGGAGATTTCCTCTACAGTACTTGGGTCTCTCATTGGTGGCTGGTAAGTTGAGGAACTCAGACTGGGAAGTAATACTTCAGAGGATGGAGCAAAGGCTGGCTGGGTGGAAGGTTGTCACTCTCTTGAGGGAAGGGAAATTGATTCTTCAAGCATGATCTATCAGTCATCCCTATTTTCTTCTTCGTTATTCGTTTAATGTCAGTTGGGATATGGAAAAAGGTAGAGGCACTGATGAGAAGGTTCATGTGATTTGACGGTAAGCAATAGGGTTCAGGATTGCACCTCCTGAAATGGGGATAAGTGACGAAGGGGCGTAGGGATGGAGGTCGGGGGTGCCTGACGTTCGTGCTATGAACAAGACGCTTTTGGCAAAGTGGGTAATTCAAATATGAGGCTCTTTGGGCTCGCTGGCCGCCAGGCTACTAAGGAAGATATACGATGTTGAGGGGGGAGGGAGATAATGGCTAGGAGAGCTCGTTATGAGTCCCCTCTCTGGAACGGGATCCAAGCTATGCTACCTCTGGTATCACTTAGGATGCTCCCAAAGTTGGGGGATGGCCGCACTTTCAGGTTCTGGAGAGACGACTGGATGAGCGAGGGTGCGCTGGGAGATAGGTATCCGAGACTGTTTTCTCTAGTGGCATCCAGGGAGAGCACTATTGTGCAGGTGGCTGACTCGGGCACGTGGTCGCCAGCATTCTTATCTGCTTTGTTGGATCAACAGCTAGAGGAGTTTATCAGATTGCAGGAAGAGTTGCCTTCATTGGGCGACCTGGATCAGGATATAGACCACCTTCTATGGGGTGGCAAGTGGTTCTCAGTTAAACGTACATATGAGGAATTGATGATAGTGGTTGATGCCCAGAATCCGGAGATGAGCCAGGATATGAAAATAGTTTGGGCAAGCAAGTTGTCGTGCAGGATCGTCATCTTCTTGTGGTGCTTGAGAAGGGACTGCTTGGGCGATAAAGTGAGGAGGGGGAGGATCTTGGGTGTGGAGGACACCTTATGCGACAGATATCATATGATGGAGGAGGATCTGAATCACATGTTCTTCAAATGCCCGATGTAGGCTCAGGTTTGGCAGGAGTTGAGAGTCCGATGGGTGGCAACGGATGGGGCATACGATTTCTGGAGGTTAGTTCGAGCGATGGGGAGCGGATCTTCGGACGACTGCTCTGCTCTAACCTTTTGCAGTACTCTTGACGATTTGGTTAGGAAGGAAAGATGTCATGTTCAAGAATCAAAGTTTTTACTCTGAAAATGTTGTAGCGCACCGTAAAGCATTGTATAACTCCTAGGTTGCCAGGTAATGTTTTAAAAAAAATTAATGAAGTAGCCTTGCGGTGGCTCCCGAATGGAGGTCACCCTAGTTTTTATCAAAAAAAGAATAAGAAAATAGGGAATAAGGCCCTAATAAGCATGATTTTGTTATTTCTACATAAATAGGCATTCACTTATATGCATGCATTTTGTGTAGTGAATGTCCACTATAGAGAAGGCATCAGAAATAACCTAAGCAAGGCCAATGATAGGGCATGTTACTCCATTTATATAGCGAACTCCAAAACGCACCGCACAATCTGAGCACTTGATGAACATAGCCCATAATGACAACAGTACCTCATGATGTCATGTATAAAAAGAGTGAGTGATATGCATTTGACCTCTTGAACTCCTGATGTTCTATCAGAACAAAGAGCTTCTAGAGTCATGCTATGGGACGCTGCTTAAGGCCATTAATAGAGTCATGGTGGGGCGGTAACTAAGCTCCATGTGCCTCGTGACTGGAGTGCAACCGTTTCTTCCTCCATAGCAAGACGCCAATGAATGCCATGCATAACCTCCAGATATGCATGTGGGATCTTAACAACTGGCAATCCCACTACAAAGTTATTGAAGCCTTCTAAATGACAACTCATTGGAACATGTCTTGAGAGAGGGTATGTAGCGCATGTATGCCTCCACTTAAGAAACGCAATAGGTTGGTCAAGATCATCTAATGCAATAGGCTGGTCAAGATCATCTAACATTTTTTGAAAGAAAAAAGGGCATTCACCGTATAGGTGTATGCCCAAAAACTTCACTATTTAACGCCAAAAAAAGAATTACAGCCTACAAGGTACAAACACTCAGCATGGTGTTATAGATCCCACCCATAACTCAATGCTTTAGCATTAAAAACAACATTCTCAAGATAGAAGTGCTCATGTTTAAAAATCACCCCATTTATTGCTAGCCAGATGGCCCAAAGCATCGTGATCCATCTTCATCTCTCCTCCTTCGTGCCTCTCCAATCAATACCGGTGGATTTCCAGAAGCCCGACAGCTTTCGACATTCATCGATCCATTGCCAAAGATATCCCACACACCAGCAGAGCTACCACGGATGAAGAAAAGATGGCCAAACCCATCTACCTCGCTCGCGCATATTGGGCCGTTCAGATCGGCCCCTGCTATGAGACGTGTGAATATATCCTTCGTCATCAATCTCTCTCTTTTAGCAAGCTACATAAAGACCTTCACCTGCATAGGCACCTTCCACTTCCAAATTCTTCTGCAATCCATGTCACATCACCCAAGATCAAAAACGATCGGGCCTCTCAAAGCCTTGTAAGCTTTCCTAACCGAGAACGAGCCATCACGCCAAACCCAACAGTATACCAAAAGATCATCTAACATGCTAGCAACATGTACCACAATCTCCTGAGAAGATGCACTCTCACACCATAAAGCCTCTTGCTGTACAAAAATATTAACAGTGCCATCATTAGAAATCAAATGCTCGAGATTTACCTAGGGTGTGTTAGATGATGTGGAAGGCACATGCAAAGGGGGGTCTAGTAGCTGGCTTGCGAAAGTACACACGAGGCAAATTTTGAACCATATGAGGTATGGTAGAGGCGAAGAAAGAGGTGGAATGTAAGCCTCCTCACCAGACTCAAAAGAAGTCATCATGTCACCTGTAGGAGAAAAATACGTAACATACTCAAAAAATGTGACGTCAACACTGACATATTAGTTACACTTACAAGATTGAAGTATTGATATCATTTTTTATTTACTCAAAAAATATGGATCCTTTCATAAAAGAATCCAGGAAATTCGTGAGGCCCTTACAAATCATAACCACAACTAGAGGTGGTATGTTCAACCACTTCAACGGAGCAGCACCAGCACCAAGCATAGCAAAGGCCCTACAAGGGCACCGGACAACAAGTGGCATTGTAAAGCCAATGAGTGCAGCAAAGGGCAGTCACTAACCGTAGGCGCAACGTCGGTTGGTCGCTCGATGTTGTCGCAATTGCAAGTATGAAGATGAATGGTTCTGTTGTGCCGGACTTGTGCAGTAGGGCAATAAGCAGCTAAATCATTCCCAATAAATGGCAACTCTATTCACTAAAGAAGTAAATGAACAAAGCAGCTAAATCATTCATTCCCAATAAATGGCAACTCTATTCACTATGTTTATGGCAAAGTTCAAAGGAATAAGACATTACAAAATAGTAAAGTCAAAAGGCCATTAAAGTTGTTTGTTGGTGAGGGCATTTAACAAATGAGAAGCATGCAATTAATGAGATCTCAATATTAAAAGGTGGTGAAAACTCCAACCCATAAGATAATGAATAGATATTTCATCAAGGAGATTATAGTACATAGTTGAATTGAAGAAATGTTTCCGGTATGGAGTGAGCTTCATGTGCTATGTATGAACAAGTTATTTTAGAAAGCAAATCATCAATTTCCTCATATATAGTGAGTTCAAGGGAGTGACTTGGGATCGCTAAGATTCACATCGATCAACGGAGAAGCCGAAATTTTGTTCAATAGCGTAAATTTTTGGGAAGATGTTACTTGGGCAATAAAACACATAGTAAATTGATTTAGCTTAGACGATTGTTGCAATAATCAACCAACTATGCCCATCAGTTCCCTCCAACTATGTGGTAAGACGACAACTGAATTGAAAATGCTATATTCGGTCAATATTTGATCCAACATGAATAGATGGTAAGGCTAGTAGGAGGACTAACAGGGAACTATTCTTTTACCTTTAGTGATTTTTCATTCTTTTAACGTACCTTAGAGGACGCACAATACTTGAATAAAAATTCAGTCGGTGCTTTAACCTTGTTAACTAATGATGATTGTGACTCCATTTTTCAATTAAAATTAAAATCATGTAACAAGAGAAGGAGATACTAATACAACGTGGGTTTTTGCTATAATAACGCATTCTGGTGGTAATGTTGATGAGAGAACGCATCTCGAATGAAGGGCAATGGTATAAACAAGGATATATGTATCAACATACAAGTGCACATGGACAATATGTTCTAAACCTAATCTCGGGTCCAAAACCTATGGAGTAGACAGACTACTACCCCTATCCACCATACATATAAAACAAGGGTAGCTTTCGAATGACACCATGATAGATTCATGCATTTAGTCAGTTCCATCGGTATGAGTGTGAGCACTGAGAGGGGACTCTATGTTTGATAGTGAAGCAACATCAAGCTCCCTTGAAAGGTATGGATCTCGAATGCAAAATAAATCATATGGTGTTTTACTTGATTACTTCAAAGCCCTCCTCTTCTTTCTTATGGTTACAACAATGCTAGTTAGGGAGGAATTCAAAGAAATAACAACACTCCAATGTGGCCTCCTTGCAAAGTAGTGCAGGATATTTACATACTTCCATATTTTTATGCTACGATTCATCCACCTCAACTCCCTAAAATGACATCTCTTCTAGCTTTATCACCATCATCGGTGGTTTTTATTGGATCTTCATCAAGTTGTCCTCGTAATTTCACCTCCTCGAATAATAGTTATCCTTGGATAAGCTTCCTCACACATTTGATGGACATCGAAGACACATATTCATATATGGTAGGAGAGATATATGAGAAATATAGTAAATCAATCAAGGGAATAGTGAAATAATCATGTGACGTTGATGAGTAATGTCGGAATTTAAGGCCATAATCTAAGAGACATTCCATCACGTCGAAGAGGAAAAAATAGATGAGCATACTCTAAGACTGACTTCAAATGCTCATGTAAAGACTACATTATGGAGGTATTATTATAAAGGACATCATGCGGTATATGAGTCACAAACCTATAGTAGAGAAGTGGAGGTACACAATGCATGAAAAGAGAATTGTTATTATGCAGTACAAGTAGGATTGGTATCAGCATCTATAGGGTGCTAACTTCCTAGTGAAAAAGGAAATGATATAACAAGTTGTTTTGCCATCTAAAAAATTCTTAATGTCAAAAAACAAGTTCGATGGATATATCTTTTAGCAAAATTCTTATTTTAAAAGTTATGTAATCCTAGTCAAAAACAACTAGCTTGCGGATGCCTTGCTCATGAAGAGCAACTTAGAAAAACCTGAGATATTTGCTATCTCTGTAATTATACAAGATTTATATAACATGATTGAGTGTAACTATGGAGATACTATAAGGTATGCATTCACTACATATATCTTAGAGTTATAGATGAATAATAGATATAGCAATCATGGGATGGAAAGAGATTTTATGTAGCGGATAGATTCCTCTATGATGATTGTTAGAGGCCATATATCCAAGAAAATGTAGCTCGGGTTGGTTAAAAGAAAATCAAGATGTGCTATGGTTTATGCATTTGACAATGAAACATACACTTCTCCTCTCCTCATACTACTTCGAATCAAAGATGGAGAGATACATGGATGTATACATGAGAAAAAATATGTATATCGGCAAGACAAAACAAAGAAAAAGAAAACAGATAATTACCATAGTCGGTGGTAGTGTTCATGAATGCAACATGAATTGCATAAGGGATGTGTATACATAGCTGAACTTTATTCTCTATGTAGTGTATTATGCGGTCTACACCACATATTTGATCCACATAGTTTCACGTAGATGCATATTAGGCTGGATACACCATAAGTTCAATATACATTCTACATAGAGTTGAATATCTATTTAAACGTAGATGTTGGGCTTTGAATTTAAGTTTTCTATTTACAACCATATGCAAATAGATTAGCATACAAACAAAATGAATTACTATTTGGATAATTGGGCGCATCATGTGACAAGTTTACAACCATCCAACATAATTGGTAAGACTAATAGATACTGCAATTTTTCTACTACATACATAAATTTTCTATAATAGGACAACACACTTTCGTGATTGTAGTTAGGAGATACCTATAATGCCAAAAGAAGTAAAACATCACATGTGAGGGAGGTTTAGGGTTTGCATGAGAGATGTGGGAGTTTATAAAAGGTATACAACATGTTTGCACATGCCAAATGAAGGTTGGAGAAGAAAACACCCTAAAATTAGAGGTCAGTGGAATCCAAATCAAACATAATTTTATTGAAACTTAATGGCAAATCTTAAAGAAGAACTTAAGGAAGAAAACTTGTAAAGGACTCATCCCTCTTTATGACGGTCTCTTTGAATGGTACGATGTGTAGATCAACACCGTTCTCCATAAAACTAGAAGGAGATTTAATACAAAATCAAATGCAGTGCAAGCATGAAAAGCAATCCTGATTCCTGAGAACACTGTGTACTAGGGGTTTGTATCTTCTTCCAATCGCATGTCAATGATGCAGTTTGATTATTTAGGTTGTACTGGTAGGACTAAAAGTTGCTTGTAGAACATTTGAATTACAAAGTTATCTTAGAGGAAATATATAACACAAGAAAATATGTCAAAGGAACTATATTAATGAGATTGCGTGTATGTCTTGCAATTCTACAGTTATTCCAAATATTGTCTCCTCGTATTTCCCCTGGTCCTTGATTTCTAAATAAACCCACCATTCCCCGATTAGTTATGCTCTAACAGGTAAATTTGGAGAAGTAGGGGAGCAACCAACCAGACAACATATTCCAAGCAATGATGACTTGAAACAGAAGGAAAAGGCTCAAAACTTTTAAACTAAAACGAAGGAAATAAATAAGAGAAAACAAAACTTCATGCAACTACATTGCATTACCTCACTTCACCTCCTACCCACCCCTACCTCCCCAAAGCTCCCCCCATCTTGCCCTCATTCCTCGGTCCGAATGCCTTCATCAGCGCCATGTTCTCCTCGATGTACTGTGCATATGGATGCTCCTTTGGCACGAGTTTCCTGTACTTCTCAAACTGCCTCTCCGCCTCATCTTTCTTCCTCAGCAATGTATAGACAACCCCCTGGCAAAGATACGGCCTGAAATCCCTCGGTTCCTCCACAACCAACTCCCTGTAGACCCCAAGCGCCTGATCGTACTCCCCCTCCATCACTCTCACCTGCGCCAATAACAACTTAAAATCCCTCAATTCCTCCTTCCTCTCCTCTCTCTTGCAAGCTTCCATCGCCACCTCCATCCTCTCCGTCACCCCTTCCAGTTCCGCCTCCCCAGCGTCCTCCTCCACCGCCTGGGTGGCCATGATCACCAATCCATGATATGCCTCAACGGCCAGAGGGTCCCTCCTGATCACCTCCTCGAACCCGCGCCTCGCAGCATCAGCCTCCCCTGCGTGGTTGTGCAGTTGAGCCTTAAGCAATAGGAGTTCCTTCTCATAAGGCTGCAGGCGTATGAGACGTTCGACGATGGCGATGGCATCGGGGACCTTGTGGAGTTTGAGCTTGATTTCGATGAGGGCGTGGAGGGCGTCGGTGTCATCAGGCACGGAGGCCAGGCGCTGTTCAAGGAGACGCTCCTTGGTGTCGTTGGGGTTGGGGAGGGTGTCGGAGAGGGGAGGGGGTGCTGAGGCGAAGGAGGGAGAAGGGGAGTGGAGGTTGAAGGCGGCGAGGGCAGCGGCGGCGGCGGCGGCGACAGCGGCAATGGTGGCGGGTTTGAAGAGAGAGGAGAGCAGTCGGTTCTGGGGTTTGGGGCTTTGGCGTTTAGGGTTTTGGGCGGCGATGGAGAGGGAGGGGCGTCGGGGGAGAGGAGGGGAAGGGCGCGGGGGAGGTGGAAGCGGTGAAGGTGAGATGGTGATAGGGAACCCATCGATCTTACCGTAGGCTCGTGGGGGTGGTTACAATGGAGGCAGACTGGGCTCTGCTGCCGCAGCGAAGGACGATGATAGGAGGATTTGAGGTGGCGGCTCAAGGCTGATGAAGCGTAGTTTGGCGGGGAGTACGTGCAGCAATCGACGTCCATGCCCAAAATTTTTTACTTTATTGTCATTAAACAATTTCAAATACTTGACTTTTTTTATATGAGACAGATAAACAATTAAAAGTGAGCAAAACGAATTACTACTCGATCTAACAGATACACTAGGATTTTATGGAAAGATGTATTCCATGAAAGTCATAGGTACGACTTGGAGAGAAAATTTTCATACCGCTAAGATTAATGCAGCGATGAACTCACTTTTATGTTTTTCATAATTTCTTATGGTGTGGTTGGTTGGGAGATTACTCCCTCTTTGATAGGGTTACTTTTCTTTGGTTGGGAGATTACTCCACTAAGATATACTATTCACCGGCGCTTATTCCTTGTTTGACCGGTCACACTTCCTTCTTTGATCGGTTAACACCAACTTTGTGCTTAACCATGCTTTACCACATCGACATCCTAGACGACAACCTCTTCCACCCCTTCATTAGTTAAGACCCGCTTCACCCACGAACCTCGTGACCACCTCCCCCTTTTCGGTCGAACCTAATTGTTACGAACATCACACTACGATCCTCCACTCCATCCAACCCTCCTCGGTCGAGCCAAAGCTCGTGATGCCACCACAACATCGAATCGCCCATTGTCTCCCTCGTTTCAAGCTCTAGCAACTATCACCACAACAAAAGATCTTACCCTTGTTAGATGTTCCTTATCCACCATTTTGTGAGAAGAGAGATCCAGCCCCCTCGATCCTAAGGTGACAACTGAGGAGAGTAAGGTCAAGTAACGATGACCTATCACCTCCAGCAAGATCCAAGGGAGATCCTCCTTTGCTACATCGCTTATCAAATCTCCGTTGAGATCAACTCTTTCATGGAGCTTCGAACGACAACTTTTGAGATTCTCTGAGCTGTGAACCCAATGTGGAAACACCGTCAAGTAATCCAACTTCTTCTTCCCCTCTTCTCCTTCTTCTCATATTTGTTCTTCCTCTAGATTCCTTATATCTCTCTCCTCCTCCATTTATTCATCTTCAATCTCACTACGCATGAATGTGACCAATACCCCACCTTCCCTTCACCATAGATGTTCTTATATCCTCCATGCCATAACATCTTTGACCGAGTACTCGTCTAGAGCTCTAGCTCCTGGCCTTCCACCTACGATAAGGAGTAGCATCTACTACATTGGTTTATGTGACCCAACACCAATCTCCTTTTCTCAAACACCATAGCATCATCACCTCATCACCTTTCAAGTTCTTCGAGCTTGAGAGTACCATGTTCTTATAGGTCCAACCACATTGATGCTACGAGGCTTGGCCATTTGTGCGCCTGCACCTCCAGAGGGGAGAGTCCTCTTCCAGGGTTATCACTTCATCTCCACCCATCCCGTTGGAGTTTGCATCATCTCCGTTATAAATCACGCCATCTCCCCTCGATTGTATCTTGACTGAGCGATCGCCACCATCGCACCACAATCATTAAACACATGTACTGGAGCCCAAGCTCATAACTCACTTCACAATTTTAACTACCAACCGAGAGAGGAGAAGAGGGGAAGAGGAACCACCAATTGTCTCTCTCCCATCTAGTCTGACTATTGGATGCTTCCCCCTCATCATCGTCTTATAGTCCATCCACAATATCAGAGTCGTCAAAAGGAAGCCCTCCCTAGTTTTTTGTTCACCATCAATCCAACATTCACGCCTTCGCTACGTGTCATCATCTCACCTTAATGGGGACAACATCCTCCGCTGGATTGAGAAGATCCTTCACGTGTCTGCCATACGTAGGCAGGAAATTTGTGTCAAGGCCCTTCAAACTCCATCGATATACGTGCATACCTCATGCTTGAATAATTTGCAAAAAGCCCCACCAGTTAATTTTATGTCCAAAAGTGTCTGTGTGTAGGGTGGAGCATGGGCGAAGCTTGGGTCAGGCCCAACCTAGCCCAGTCCAGGCCCATTTAGGAAATCGGACCCACGGGCCGAGCCTGGGCCCGCTCAATTTTCATCAACTAGGCCCAAGCCCAGCCTGAGCGAAGATGGGTCGGACCTAGGTCGGGCCGGCACGCGAATCCCGCAAAAGTTGGGCTATATCCTATCTTACATATTTACAACTTCAATTTTCAGAGGATTGGATTTGGAAGGTTTTTTTAGCATTTGTAATATTTTATTACAAACACAAACTAATTTTATAATTTCAATTTTTGGATCTCTTCTCGAATGGGAGGAGTTATGGGGGATATCGTCGACTATGTTAGGTAGGATTTTTGAAATGAGGGGTTGGGTGGGACTGGGCTTACGGGTCGGGCCTGGATTCGTGCCTTAAACTGGGCTGGCACGTGGGCTTTGGGGTTCAGGCACGCTCAAGTTCGAGCCCGACCTGATTTGATAAATGGGCCAAAATGACGACCCAAGCCCGTCCATTTAGAAAGTGCGCTCATGCTTGGGCCGAGCTTGAGCGGGTCGGGCAGTGGGCTGGGCGGGCCGGCCCTGACCTATGCTCCACCCTATCTGTGTGCGCATGTTTTACTTTAATTTTACATCGATACCCCTATGTTTGACCCTTTTATTTGGATACTAAATTTTCACTATTTTTAAAATTAAAAATTATATTTGGTTGCTTTCTTGATGTTCTATAATTTGACTATTTAATTGGATATTTATACTTAGTGGCTCATCTATTAAGATCCATTTAGTAAAATTTGAATATTTTGCCCAATTTAACTTTTTAATCCATAAAGAATCACACATCGCTCTAAAAATTACCAAAAAAATCCATGAGTAGATATTAATGTCTTAAATCATGTGCCCAAAAATCTTATAAAAATATTGTCTCATGTTCCTTAGTATAATGACTTGTTTTGATAAGTTTCCCTGCCACCCCTCCTTATCCAAGGTCAAAATTAGTTACTTTACTACACAGTGTGTTTTCCCAAATAAAGTGTGCATGTTTGCTTGTAAGAGTAGAATCCGCGAGATGTTTTCATTTCTTACCAATTTACAAGCAGTAGGATCAGAGGTTGCTAAGTCAATCTTGTAATAAAGCTTTTAGTCCATTCCATTACAAACATTGCAATTAAGATAGTTGCACATGTTACATACAATATATAAGATATTACATGTTGTTCAATCATTCTTACCAATGGATTATATTCTACAAGTTACTTAAGTAATTTCAAGTTACTTGTGATACGCATCACGTTACTGATATTAATACAAAAGTTATTAATATTTAATGTAACCTTGTTTTATTAAACTAAGTTACCGATATGTTACCGACACTTTGCTTGTTGTTACTTGATTTTATATCATTCTTATTAAAACAAATACGTTATTTACAAAAGTTATAAAATTATATATGCATTGGTAAATTATTATTGATGACAAGTTGAAAGTTACTTGTCATTATTTTTTATTAATTCATCATCGATCTTTCTTATTTGATCTTTTTGCGATCCAAATCCATACAGGAAACATCATTCATCATTGCTTCTGAGAAATCAGAATCAATTTCTCGATTATCATCCATGAAACATAAGAAGTGTTCGACATCATGCATACCTGAAATAAAAGATGAATTAGTAAACCACCAGTTGTGAGCTGTAAAAAGAGGAAGTTGTAATAAGCTACATAAGTAACGAAGGGAATATAATTGATTCAGTAAGAATGATAGAAAGACAAATAATACTTAACAAATTACATGTAACATAGGCAAATGGTATTAGTAACTTGGTATAACTAAAAATACATATATGACAAGTAACTTTCACGTTTGTCCCAATAACATATTGCGAGTAATAAGTATTTTTTTTAGTTTTAAAGCAATTTAATTCGAACCTATTCCTTCTGAAATAATGTTCTCATGATCCAAATCCAATTGCAAGTCATACATCATCGCTTCTTCTGATATGTTGTTCTCATGATCCAAATCCAATAAAGAACCATCGTTCACCATTGTAACTGAGATATCATGATCTAAATCCAAATCGCGAAATCATTCATCGTGTTTGAAACTGAAATCGAAAACTCAAAAACAAACTATCGAATTCTACCAATAACGTGAAATAAACGTCTAATCTTTAAATACAATACCTTGCATTAGACAAAATCGATCTCCTTAGTTTATGAGATTGATCTTCTCACGTTGTGAATTACCAGATCCATCACCTATTGTCGCAATGCAATATGTTTCTTTAAACATGTACTATTTTTAGAATTTCTTAAAACTTCTTATTTATTTTTTCATTATGGTTGAATTTCCTATTATTTGGGGATTGAAAAACTTCTTAAAAAAAGGAAATACATGTGTAATACGATGATCATTGGATTAAGATTAAATGGTTAAAAAGAGGGTCTCATCTCATCTCTAATGGGCATAGGGTCTATTGGATAAAGATCCTATATATATATATATATATATATATATATATATATATATATATGGGGCCTTTCAAATGAGACTTGATCCTTCCATTCTTAAGGAAGGCCAACGATCTGGACCATCGGATTCAAATCTAACGGCACCTTCCATTTTGTTCCCAAAAGGGTATTTTGGTCATCAACTTTTGCATTAATTATGCACACTAATTAATATTACGAAATACTAAATTTAGCTAATTTTATTTTTGGTATTTTTTACAATACCATGTTTAAAAAGTATCTAGTTTTGTGTTAGGCGATATTATCTGAGGCATATGTTTGTATTCTCACGTATTTTTTTTGTATAATTCAAGGTTCCTTTTGTAACGATTGTATGTTTTTTGTAGAATCCGTTGTTTATTCAAAAAGTCATCTGTTATTTGTAAATTTTGCATGGTTTTTTGTAAAATACAATTCATGTTAGTAATTAATGTGTAGTTCTTTATAATGATTGTATGGTTTTTGTATAATAAAATTTGTATGGTTATTTGTAAAAATGCGGTAGCCATTGACGTTTAATTAATGCAAATATACAAACCAAATTTATATAAAACACTTCTAAAATGTACAATGCACATCTAAAATATGCAATGCACGTCAATATATACAAGATTTATAAAAAAAACTATAATTTTCATTCGCAACCATTTGTTTTGTATAAATACATCAGAAATATGTATAATACAAATCAAAATTGTATAATAAATATTAATATTGTATAATACATATCAATATTGTATAAAACTGCGAATTGTTCTTCATCCAGGACTGGTTATAACACCGTGTACATGCATCGCCATCCGATCTACGTGTTGTCATCGTCGTTTGTATGAAAGTCTTCCTGGAGAGCCGCAGCGTCATTCCCTAGAACTACACGTGCCATCGACTTCTTCCTTGCCGATGACGCTGCGCATGATGCTAAAAATCTGACTTCGGAAAGGTCATTATCATCCGTGACGTTGTCGTTTGTATCAATATTGATGGGATAGAAACACCATCAAGCTTCAAAAAACATTGTACTCCATCAAGACATTCTGGAGAAAGGTCATTATCATCAAAAAATCTCAACAACTCACTAACCTAAACACAAAAAAGATCAACATTCTGGAGAAAGATCATTATCATCAAAAAAATCTCAACAACTCACTAACCTAAACACAAAAAAGATCAACGGTAAATAAACAAAAAAATAAAGCAAAAGTGATGATAATACTCTAAAAGATCCAAACCCACGTCTGGAAAGAATCCAAAATCAGTAATCAAACATTTTAGAATCAATAGGAAACATGAAAAATTAGGAAATGGATACCCACATGTTCATGCAACCACGTCTTCCTTCATTGTAGATCACAACGGCGCCGAAGCTCTTGGCAATGGTGATGCCCGTCAACCTCCATTCATAAACATGGGAGACAGCCTAATTATTCAACATGCCATAATATAGGTTTCTAAATTTGAATAACCAATTAAGGTGACATTAATGGAGGATGTAATTGAGGTGGTTACATACTATATTTAGATAATGTATAAAGACAAAAATAGGTTTTTGCTTAATTTATAAATAATATTAACATGCCATTAATAACAACCACACGATCAATTACGGGTGGCTGAGATCGTTGGCCTTTCTTATGGATGGAAGGACCATGTCTCATTTGAAAGATATCATATATATATAGAGAGAGAGAGAGGAAAGAGATCCTACGCCATGAACCTACTCCATGCTCATTTCTTTACAATTTTTTATTTTTAAAAAATATTTCTGTGGATTTTCATAATTATATCTCTCTATGTCATTTAAATTTTGTCAGAATAGAGACTCCTATGTCATCCATCCGGAACAGGTCGATTATAACAATTCTAAGATCGTTAAAATTACTTGTTCTAGATGGAAGGCATAAGAGTCTCTGTTTATGACAAAAATTGAATGACATGTTAGATAGATATAGTGATGAAAATCCACGAAGTATTTTTCAAAAAAATAAAAAATTGGTAAAATAACGAGCATGGAGCAAGTAAGGTTACCTTTCCATGGAGTATGATCTCTTTCCTCATATATATATGGGCTCAATGGGGCTGCCTCTGCCCCATTTTCGAGCTTTTTTTTCGCGAAATATCATCATGTATATTCATCTACATATCTCTCTAATACATCATTCGAATTTTGTCAGAAATAGAGAATCTATGCCCTCATCTAGAACATGTCAATTACAACAATGTTTAGACCGTCAAAAATACATGTCCTATGTGGAGGGCATGGGAGTCTTCGTTTCTGATGAAATTCGAATGGTGTTGGAGGGATGATGATTAAACATGGTGATGTTTTGCAAAAAAATAAAAAATTGCACGAAAATGGGGCGGGGCAACCCCATTTTCTATATATATATATATATATATATATGGGAAAAAGGAGCCTACACCCAGGGGTGCAGGTAACTACCTACATCCGGGATTATTTTTCATTATTTTATTTTTTTTGAAATATAGTCTTGATAGAATTAGACCATCATATATCACCATTGTGTCATTCCAAATTCTACTTAATTCGGAACTTCTATGGCCTTCATCAAGACTACCAAATTTTAACGGTCTCAGAATTTTTGAAATTGACTCCTTCTAGATGAACATGGTAGGAATGTTGGTTTTGCATGAAACTTGAAACACATATTCCCCTCAATATATTACACAAATCCCCCTAAGATTTCCTTCAAAAAATCCAAAAATAATGAAAAAGAAGCTCGTGTGTAGGTAGTTACCTACACCCCCGGGTGTAGGCTCCCAGCCCCCTATACACACACACATATGGGGTTAATGGGGCTGCCTCCTTGGGGTAGCCAACATGGCTGCCCCCCCCCCCCCCGCCATTTACGACGTTTTTTCCTTCAAAAAATATCGCCATGTATATTCATCACTATATCCCTCGTATATGTCATTCGAATTTCGTCAGAAACAGAGACTCCTACAGCCTCCATCTAGGTGGTCATTTTTTAACGGTAACATGATTTTTTAAATCGACACCATCTCGATGGAGGTCGTAGGTGTCTCTCTACCTGACGAAATTCGAATGGTATATAGGAGGGATATATGGATGAATATACATGATTTTATTTTTCAAAAAAATAAAAAAAAACACGCCGAAATAGGGAGCGGGGCAACCCCATTAAAACCTATATATATACACATATATATATACATATATATACATATATATATATATATACATATATATATATACATATATATATATATATACATATATATAGGGACCCTTTCAAATGAGGTGGGGTCTCACCAACATTCTGGTGAGCCATCGATCAGATTCGTCAGATCTCGATCAGATGGTTGCATCAAAAACCTCATCCAAAAGGGCATTTTCGTCATATTGATTTCATTAATTTCGAGTTTCATTTATTGGTTTCAAATTGTCATTCTAAGCTTTTCTCGATTTGGTATTTTCACAAATGCCTTTATTGATTAATTTCCGATTTTGTTCCAAACGATCTGAAATCAACCATAGCTTTGTAAAGTACAACGAGTTTTTATAAAGGGATATTTACACCCATAACCATGAGTAATATGTTAATTACCCCGGAAACCCTCTATAATCGTGAATTATCCTCAGGACCCTCAGTAATACTTAACTCTTACACCCACAACCCCCGGATTAACTTCCATCTTATTTCCCGTTAAGTATGACGGAATCAGTCGGGTATTTTACAATTTATACCTTTTTATTTTCTATTATTTAGAAATGACTACTCCTCTTCCTCCTTCAACCTACTCCCTCCCCATTCCGACCTCCTCCGCCCAGTCAACCACCCGTCCTATCGTCGACGTCCTCCGCCAATTTCCCCTTCCTCCCAACCACCTCCTCCCCTTCAACCTACAACACCTGCAAGCCTCCGACGCCCCCCTTCTCGGCGCGTCCTCCCTTTCCTCCTGCAAGAAGCCTGCCCCCGCCGTCGCCTGGGACCCTTCCGTGCCGCCTCCACTCCTGCAACCCCCCGCCTGGGAACCTCTCCCAGGCGACGGTCCCCATTGACGTCAATCTCCAGATACCTCTCGCCTCCTGGTAGCTCCATATCTACCAGGTCATCATCCCCAGCAGTGGAAGCAGTGCTCGCGGGAGGGGTCCTGGCATCGCCTCCTGGGTGTCTTTGAAGCTCAATGTATTGAAGCGTCATTTCCTCCACGGAGTGGGCATCAACTCCGATGGCTGATCGTTGTTGTTGCAGACGAAACGAGGGAGCGAAGCTCCTCTCGGACCATACCTCTTCTTCTTGTTCTCGACCTCTCATGGCTCTACAGAACTGGAGCCGACCGTTGTCACTGACCCTCTATCACTCTGGTGCTCGAGAAGGAGGTTATGGATTAATGTCGGATGAAATGATTTGAAGCTGTAAGGTCGAGCACCACCAACAACCCCCTCTGCCTTCCCTTATCCGAGCACTGCCAGCAGCCCCCTCCGCCTCCTCTCCTCCGAGCGCCACCCGATCTGCATCTTGTACGCCTCCTCGAAAGCCACATTGAACTTCATCATCGTCTCTACACCTCTTTTCCCATTCTCCACTATTGCATCTATTACCTTCTTCCACGCCAACCTATTGTACCCCTTGCAAAAGCACGAGCCTTTTCGTCGTGCTTTCTCACCCACTCTGCCCGGAGGTGCCGGAGGATTGCTTGTTCGAACCTTGTTCAGCATTTACCTCACGTTGCTAACGAGGAAGAGGTAGGACAAACCTGGGTCCTTGTACATCTTTGCCTTCTTGTTGATCCTGCACAACAACAAGAGTGTCAACCACGCCACACAAGAGGAGAGCATTGATATCCTTTGTTCCTCGAAGATGTGGCGAGAGGGCGTGGAAGGGGCAGATGTCACGAGGCTGAGAAGCTCCACGAAGGATCTAAAAGAACCATGTCCCTGTCATTTATGCTATTTTCACAGGGTTGACAAGGCATGGAAATTCTCATCGGTGTCTTGAACCTTCTTTCCGATTAACCAAACAAGAGCTTAACCCTCCAACTGTGCGTTGGAACTATGACAAGCAACGGAATACTTGCCCTCATCGTTCGAGCGAAGGAGCAGGAAGTCCGTGGAGGTCCTGCAGGGGAAGTGACAGCCCAATTGAGGGTGTTGATGTAGAGTGGGAAGGAGGTCAGGGAAGGTGCCATTGCGGTGCTGCTCCTCTCCCTCCGTCTGCGCTTGCGCGCTTTGGAGTGCCGACTGACTTGAGAGTGAAGGTCGTCGGGGAGGCTCCGGATCCCCTGCTGTCTGTGTGACAGTGGGAATGAGATTAGGAGAGGGCAGCTGTGAATATTCCAATGGCTCAAATCAAGTTCCCGATGATCGGCGGCGGCTCTCTCCGTGCGCCTGGGAACCTCCCCCCACCCACCGCCGCTGCCTCCCACTCCTGCAACCTCACGCGCTTGGAAACCTCGCCCCCGTTTCGTTCCGCGCTACCTGGGACCTCCCACCCCCTGTCGCCGCACCTGGGAAACTCGGCCCCGTTCCGTGCCGCCTTGGACCTCCCACCCCCCGCCTTCACGCCTGGGAACCTCCCCCACCCGCCGCCGCCGCCTCCCACTCCAACAAATCCCCGCCTGCCTGGGTACCTTGCCCCCATTCCGCACCGCCTGGGAACCTCCCGCCGCCGTACCTGGTAACCTCCCCTCCACCCGCCGCCGCCGCCTCCCACTTCTGTAACCTCCTCGGTTCTCCTGTCCCGGAGCCCGCCGACCCACCGCCCACAGAAGCCTCCCCTCCCCCCAGACCCACTCTGTGCACCTCCGCCTGCAGCCTCCCTCCCTGAACCGCCTGCATGTCCCCCCCACCCACCCCTCGCCCCTCTGCCTGCGGTCCTCCCTGGTCCAGGTCATGCTCTCCGCCCCAGGTCCAGGTCCGCCTCCTCCGTGAAAGTTCCCACCATGCAAGCTCCATGATGGAGCCCACTTCCTCCTTCCTTCTTTATTTTTTTTATTAATCTCCACCGTAGGATCATGAATTGGGTTAGATTAACTTAGCTATCTGGCTGAGTTAAGGAACTAAACTAACAGAAGGTTATGGGTGTAAAACGGCGTGATTATTCAGGGTCCTGAGGATAATTCGTGTTTATAGAGGGTTTCTGGGGTAATTACTATATTACTCAGGGTTATGGGTGTAAATATCCCTTTTATAAAATATATTTGACTCTTTGTAATTTCATTAATGATTTCATTTTATTACTGTAATTTCATTTTGTAAATGGTTGTATCAGTTTTGTAAATGTGTACATTCATTTTGTAATTCCAGTGAATTTTTGTAAGATTATTTTTACTCTTTGTAAACTTCAACTTTTTTGTAATTATGTATGTTTGTTTTGTAAAAAATCCGTGAATCTTTGTAACTGAATCTTCCTCCTTTGCAAAATTCACGCATGTTTTCCATTGCGTTAAAGTTCAATTGTCATATATGTTTTTGAGTCATGCAAAATAGAGAAAAAATAATGAGATTTGTAAAAAAGATACATAAATATGTAAATTTGAATAACAGTTAAGTAAAATTATTATACGATAAAGTAACTGAATCTCCCTCTTTTGTAAGATTGTCTGATCGCTTTGTAAATTTTAGGCGCTCTTTTGTAAAATGATCTGATGTCGTCGAACCCCTCCTCCTCCTCATCTTTCTCATCTGATCCATGGAGGAGTAAGTTCAAAAGCCTAGAGGCATTGCATGGAGGAGTATGCCGGTGTCGTCGAACCCCTCCTCCTCCTCCTCATCTTTCTCCTCCGATCCTGCAAGTTAAAAAAAATTAAGAAGTAACATTATCTAGATCCATGGCATCGTTACGTACCTGCTCCATCATTGCACGTCGCCATCAGGAGGGGAGCCACCATCATCCTCATCGCGCACCACCATCGGAGGGAAAGTTGCACGCGTCAGGATAGCGAAGAGGGGATGACTACAACCTCGCACCGCATCTTCTTCTTCCGCATCTTCTGGATGATCGCATGGAGGAGGATGTTGTTGTCGCCGACAGTCGATCGCACGCGCAAGAGAGATGGTGCCTCTACTGGACAATCGCACGTGTGAGAGAGATGGAGGGAGGTCGACGCCATTGATAAATCGAGAGATAGAGGGAGAGAGATTAGGCAATTTAGTTGTCACATTCTATATTTAGAATTTGACAAATGACCAAAATAGATTTTTTACCATTAAAATAATGTAATTGATGTGTTATTTGTCACAACCGTGTGATTTAAATGAAATGTATGAGATGGAGGGCTCACCACAAAACTGGTAAGACTCCGCCTCATTTGAAGTTTCTCCTATATATATAGGGTTAAATCGGGCTGCCCCTTGGGGGAGCTAACTCGGATCCCCCTGCCCCATTTCGTCCAGTTTTTTTATTTTTTTGGAAATTTCTTCCGTGGAATTTCATCACTATATCCCTATATTATGTCATTAAAATTTCGTGCGAAACAAAGACTCATAAAGCCTCCATCCAGACAGTCATTTTTTAACGGTAACAGAATTGCAAAAAACGGTCCGTCTAGATGGAGGCCGTAGGAGTCTCTGTTTCGCGCAAAATTTTAATGACATAATATATGGATATATTGATGAAAATCCACGAAAGAAATATTAAAAAAAAATAAAAAAATCGGGCAAAATAGGGCTGGGGAGCTAAGTTAGCTCCCCCATAGGGGTAGCCCCATTTTACCCATATATATACACACATATATAGAGGAGTGATCCTCTGAAAGCAAAAAATGTAAGAGCATGAGAGCATGGATTCTGAACTACATGATTCTGTTTTCTCTCTCTCGATCTTCTGTCTGCTAGTTGGATAATGTGGTCCAGAATGCATGCTCTCATGCTCTTACAGGTTTTGGCTCTCATAGGATCGCTCATATATATATATATACACATACATACATACATACATACATACATACATACATATATATAAGAAATATTTCTAATGAGGTCCACCTTTCCTTGCACCAAGGGGAGAGAGAGAGTATGCACACAGTTGCATGTAAGTTTACATGCATCGTGGCCTTTAACTTCCACATTTTTTATATTTTTTGAAAAATATCACCACATATATTCATCTATATATCCCTCCAATATGTCAATCGAATTTCTTTAGAAATAGAGACTCATATACTGTCCATCTAGAACAAGTAATTTTAACTGTCTAAACATTATTATAATCGACATGTTCTAGATGGAGGATATAAGAATCTCTGTTTCTGACAAAAATTCGAATGACATATATGAGGGATATACAGATGGATATACATGATGATATTCTTAAAAAAAATAAAAAATACCTGAAAATGAGATGGAGGCAGCCCCATTTAACTATCTCTCTCTCTCTCTCTCTCTATATATATATATATATATACATATATATATTGTAAAATATGTATACAAAATATTAGTAACCACATTCTTATCCATTTCAAAAACGGACACAGTGCATTTACGGATATTGACGTAGGAATCCTTTATTATCATATCTTCTAAAAGTGGATATAGATATATAAACAATTCAAATATAAATAATAGATAAATTATTTATAAGTTTAAATTTTGGGGGATGATTAGACATGGAGGATTTATATATAATGTCTTTATTTCATAAGGATGTATTTATTTCATAATAATTACATCAAATACGGTGAAAGAAACCATAATATGTTCTTACATACAATTATAAATAAAGCCATAATCACATCTATCTATAAAAACAATTATACGAATATGGGTACAAATATTTGCAATACTAATATGACATTCGCATCTAAATTCATTATAAAACAGATACAGATACGAATGTAAAAATATAACTGATTGGATACGTACATGTCCATATTTGTTTACATTACTATTGACTCTTGTAGGATACACACCGTACTTCTTACGTGGAGTTGCTTAGTACCCGAACCGGCTATTGGGCCGGGCTTCGGGCTTAACCAGTTGAAATCAAACCGAACTTAAATTGGGATTTGTTACTAACCAGCCAAGCCCAACAAGGCCATTTGTCTAAATAGGTTGAAAACGTGGCAATTTTGTTGTTGTTACTGACCAGGCAAAGGAATATATATATATATATATATATATATATATATATATATATATATATATCCCGAAATGGGCCCTTTGGGGGCACATGCGTGAGCCTATACAACACTGTAGGCAGGGCTTGGTTCTGCTGGCATTGCCTGAACCAGGACCGGGCACGTCCAGGTTCAAGTCACGAGCCAAAGTACCCGACCGGTTCACTTCACGCCCAACCCGAACCGGCCCCCGTCGACCCCGGAAGAAGAGACGTGGCCACGTTGGCACCGAAGTGCTCGCCAATTAAAACCGGTTCATGCATGAGCCCCCTCCCGCGTCTGGATACGCTGAACCCGTCCACCAATTTGTACTACGAATGGTGACGTGTCATTCTAGATGCGAAAAGGAGAGGGACGCGTACGTGTAGATTCACGCCCCCTGTCATATGAAGTATCAAAGCCCACTTGCGTTTGATCTACTACGTTAGAACGTTCATGTTGCTTTTTTTGCTCTCATTTTCACACCTAAAAATTGTGATTTAATTTAATTTAATTTGACCTTCTTTCCAACAAGTGGACGATTTTGAGCCATGATTTGGGTCAGGACGTAACATTTTCATAATCAGAATATCAACGGTCAAACTTGGACGATTTGATTGAGTTATGCCATGTGATTTGATTATTTCTCAAGTTTGGTGATATTGGAATATTTATAAAACTTGATTGATATAATAGTTTGCTACTGTTTTGTGATAGGTTCTCCTAGGTTTGAAGCAATAGTGCAATATCAACAAATAACAAATTAGAAGATGGTGAAGAATGTAATTGATGTAATGAGAAAAAGATTTTCTGACAACCTCGAAGCGAATCGCGTAGATGTGGTTAGACAGTGATGTGACGCATTGAAATGGATACGCCGACATCTTTAAGAGGGGACGTTACGTCTGCAATCATTTGTGCGATGATGAGCGAACATGGATGGTATGGTTGTGACGAGGTAGCGAAAAATAATAGATAAAGTTGTGGAAATGGATCCAAGAAGTTAGGAAGCCGTGATAGGCTTTGTTTAATTGCTTGATTACTTATGTATTATCCATAGCTACTAAGTTAATCTAAAGTAACCTTGCAATAAAAAAAGGGAAGTTAAGCAATATTCAACAAATGGAGGGTTTTGAAACTTTGGAAATGGGTGAGCTACTCTTTCTAAGATTGATTTCATGGTGTTTTTTTAAAAGTTTAAGCACTACTAATATATGACCTTAGATCTGATTTTAGCTTATATGGAAGAGCTCAGATGCATGCAAAACAATCTTTTCTTAACTGCTCAGAAACAAGAAAATGAGATACATGCATTGATGTAAATTGTGTTTATTTGGACAATACATACATATTAGTATGATGGGGATGTGCCACTTTCATTGAGTACCTCAATTATTGGTCTATGCCTCTCCAAAATTTAGGGACTTATAGAAGTTGTATAACTATTGCACAAGTGGGTAAAATCGGTTGGCTCTTTTTCTGAAACAAGCCAATCATTTCTAGATGGCATCTCTATGGAGAGATCATGAGATCCTATACTGAATTACTTCAACACATCTTCCAAAAGGAGGGATAGGAATTACTTAGACAAATTTCCTTCAAATATTTTTTTATGGATAGTCTTGTTTTGAATAGAGCATATGCCAAACTCGAATAATAGAAGGTTGAATCTCATAATCTATGATAATTTGATATTTTGAAATTCTATATGCTCCACAATCCATTTCTTAGCTTTTACCTAAATTAGTTTGAATAATTAATATCAATTTATTAAAATATATAAACTATGATTAACATAATTGGAAGAAAATGGTTAATTATTATAATAAATTATTTTTATTGGAGATTTTTTGATACTGATAAGAGACGTAGCAAGTAGATTTCTATAAATAAAACCATGAAAGGAGTTCACGTGCAACATCAACGACGACGATTTGAGGATCTCCTACAACGTGGGCTCAAGCAAGAGTTCTAAATGCATGCTTAAACAAAAGATTAATGTGTCGAAACCCTAAAAACCTATAGATTGAATAATTACAACCACAACACAAATCATGAAGGTATCACAACTTAAAAGGCATGCATAAAAAATATCGAGTAGGTGTGGTAGTGTTATGAGATTCCCTCCCAAAGACCTACACTTGATAGGTAGTTTCGGCATTCATCTTTGAAGCTTGCATGATGTCAAAAAGATCAAGTTCAATCCTATTATGTCAACGTAAAGAATCACCATTACTTGTCCAATATATTGTTATAATTATACGTATAACAAGTCCACTGATATACAAACATGTAATTATACTTGTAGCAAGTCCACTGACATACAAGCATGCATGTGCACACAGCACATACACATGTGCACACACACACACACAAAGCTATAGTGACCTTCATCAAGGTTTTCAGAGAGCTATAGAAGTCATCCTGAGCCAAGATTAGAATCCATATCAAGGGTAAAAGGGTGTCTACCCGACACTCTACACTCCCATGCTTTTCTTGGTTGGACCAACCCAATAATTGATTTATGACAAGTCTTTCTCCGGGAAGACTGGTAAGACTTCAACATCAAAAAAATCCAAAAAAAAGAAAAAAGAAAAAGAAAAAAATGATTTTTAGGAAGGATTATGAAAGATTCGAAAATCAAGAATTATGAATAACCAATCCATTTGGAAATATACTGGGGAGGCATTGCCTCAATTAGTTAGAAAATTTTCCCTAGACCCATACCGCTAAATAGTCCTATTTGATATATCCTTAACCACATCGAAACTCACTCTCAAGTTATTTTGACTCAAAGATTGACATTCCCCTATAAAAGCTCATGGACAGAGCTGAATATATAGCGAGGCATAATCCCATGACTTGATTGAAGTATCGGGTAGAGTTGGGACTTTGGAGTTCTTGTTATTTCAAAGTGATGTCAAAAGAGCTGCTTTCCGACGCTCTTCCAAGAATATAGATTAGATCCACTGCCCGCTTCCAATTGTTGTAGGTAAAACATGTGTTTTCTTGAGGTAGAAGAGATGGTAGCCTTCGCACAAGGAATGAAGAGAAATCCCATGTCACAAACATTAGAGAAACAACAAAGTCTAGAAGAAGGGGGAAAGGTGAAGCATGAGGGATACAGTCAAGGTTAGACATGAAAGTACCTCATCTTCCAGATTCTTCATAATTATTTCAATATTACTTGATTATATTAGAGGCTTTAACTCAAGCGTTTTTAAAATTAACTAGTTGTTTGGATGAAGGCATGACATGGATCCATGCATGAAGATGGGGATGCATGCACACATATGCTTGTCCTTTCTTAGAGAAATTAGTAACCCGGATCTTCACTTGTGCCATCATAAGTGTCATCATTGTAATCAACGTAGGAGTGATTGCCCTCACATACATCCCTAGTAATGTTAGAGTTGTTTTATTTGTGAAGTTGGAATGAAATATCTCGACTAGACCTCGACCTATCATTCAACTTGATTATGCATGTGTATAAAGACACTATATAGATTGCAGAAAATATAATTCATGCAAAACTCCCAGAATTACCAATCATATGAAGTAACCTGATCGATCAACTTTGGTTACTTGTTATGAATTGATCGATACCCTTGAAGCACTTGACGATCAAATTTTTTCCTATCTATTTATTGGTTGATCGCCTATTTTGATCCTAGTCTATTGCATTTCAAATGTAACTTCCAATGGTCAGCAACCTGATTGATCAAGCACTATTATGATCAATCACTTTTTGGACCTAATTGATCTGTTATGCGTTCAAGAAATATTTGAATCTTTGGTATAATTCTTATTTTCAACACCAATGGATATAGTGGACTCAGTGGTTATATAGACCATAGAACATATATTATGGCTCTATATAATCCACTAGATCTCTCATTCTCAGAACACATATTCAAGCCATAAAACTTCTATTATGTCTCTATTAAAATTTTAGACCTCTCGTTTTTTCAACACACATTCAAGCACAATTCACATCCAAAAATTGCTTTGATGAGAAGATTATTTTGTGTTATACACTTTGAGAGAATCTTAGTACTTCTACATCAACATATCTAGATCTCTTTAAGCCTCAATCATTGATTTTTTGCATTAATATATTCTGACGATATATCACGCATCATACTAGAAAGTACTGGAAATGTCAAATCATTGATTTTCCACCTATCTAAGACATCAAAATAAGGGTCTCCTTTTCTGAATCTCAATGTTGACTCTTCCAAGTATCCCTCCAAGTCAGATTTCTCAGTAGGTTCATTTTCAATATTACCTTAATAATCATCCAATTCAGCTTCACTCGACAATTTAGGAAGAAATGCATTTGAAGATTCTTTATTTTTACTAAAGTTCTTGCTTCCATCATTTTATACGCCCACTCTTTACAAGTAAAAAGAATATATTCATGATAATTGTTTCTTCAATTTCGGCAATTGTTCTTGATACCCAATATAAATATAAACGTTATCAAAAATAAATTATATAGACTTCAATTTATATCTCGAATCAAGGAGACAAGCAATTGACATTAAAAGCTGCAATCTTTCCAATACTTATCAAACTTCAGTTTCATCGCAATGGCCATTTCTTTAATAAAGTCATCACAAGAAAATGCATTGTCTTTCAAAAATTCACCAGCGAAGGTGTGGGGAGGTGGTGACGTGCGCATGTTGTGAGTTGCACCTGCATGTTGAAGGAGAGGCGACGATAGCTTGAGAATGGTTGCGACGCATGTGCATGGAACCTGCAAGGTGACAGAGGCGTGTGGCAGCGTTGGTGGCAGCGGCGAGCTGGTGAGGGTTGGCGACGTCGGGGAGAATTGGGAAATGAGTTAAGGGATTTGGTGTTAGGGTTAGTAACATGTGAGTGGATAAAAAAATGGAGGGAGGGTGAAATGGTTGGGCGGCTAAAATGGGGGAGTTTGGAGTTGCATAATTAAAAAATATAAAAATATAGACCATGTGTATTGTTGAGACTTCGTAAATTTATCCTACACATATTTATGTGTATATAATGTTTCTTTAACCTATATCTATATATGCACGTACGTTTCGAATCGAATAAAATTGCTATCGAACGAATCTAAGTCAATTCATATTCAATTCATTTGGAATTCGAATTCACGAATGAAATTCATACTCAATTCATTTACTTCGAATCGAACTATCTACGAATTATTTTTTGAACGTATCCTAATCGAATTCGAATGATTCAATTCAATTAGCAACCCTCTAATCGGGAAAAATAAATAAAATTCTAAGTAAGTAATAGTATGCATGGCTTGTGATGATGCCCACTTAAGTTCGGCACGATGGCAATGCTGCATATTTTTCTTCATAAGAGGGTTGTGATATCTGTATCACTACTTCGCATAATTCTCGAACGGCTGCAACCCATTACAGCAGTACATCCGAACACAGCTTTAGTTTGGGGTCCGTCGTTGTCTTTGGCATCTCGCCCTGGACCGCGCATTCGTCGGAACCCAACCAATAGGCAGACGGCAAGTCAGCAGATCGGATATCTCCATCCGCGTCAGCCTGTGGTGGTTGGTGATCGCCCTGGCCCTTCCACACGTAGGAAAGAAAAGGGAGCTTCTGCTGCCAAGGTGGGGGCAAGACGCCCCCCTCTTCACCGTCCGATCACGTCTCGACGGCCCTACCCACGCAAGCGCGATCGATACTATTTCCCCGGAGGAGGTGACCAACAGTGGGGGGCCCGAGCATGCGGACAACATACAGAGCGGGTATGCGAAGGTGGGCCTCTCCAAATCAAAACCTCGAAATAGAAGGAACGGGAGATGATCACCGAAACAGAGTGGGACCCATCCTTCACCTTTATAGTAGTTAATGACCCCTTCGATATTTGTTTCAAAAATAAACCAGTGCGGGAAATTAATTAAGGGATAATTACACCCATAATCCTATAATCCTGAGTAATTTCGTAATAACATTCATAACCCTGTATGATCGCGAATTACGCTGAGGACCCTGAATAAGTGTGACGTTTTACACCTATAACCTTCCGTTACTTTACTTCGTTAACTCAACCAGATGATTGAGTTAATCTAACTAATCAACGATCTAACGGTTGAAATTTAATCCAAATAAAAAAATAAGCATCTTGTCTTTCTCCCCGAGCCAACCCTTCATAGTGGAGGGCAGCAACAGGAGTGGGGGGGGGGGGGGGTCTGGAAGTGTCTGCAGGGAAGCTTCAGTCGGCTGTGAGAACGGTGGGCGGGGGGAGGCTTTGGTCGGGGGTGAGGAGCTGGGGTGGGGTGGGGGGGCTGGAAGCTTCGGTCGTTTGTTGGGGGGAGGGATGCAGCCCGGTTGATCGGGGGGATTGCGGTTGACGCGTGCGCGGGGGTGGGGGGGTGGGGGGTTGCAAATCGGTTGACTGGGGGTGGGTGTGGTGGCTGCAGGCGGTTGATCGGGGGGCTTCGGATGAGGTGATCGACCGCGGGTCTGTCAACTTCAAGCAGGGGATGGGGTTGGAGGCCGAGCGAGTGGGTGTGGGGGGTTGAAGGTCGACTTCAAGCAGGGGATGGGGTTGGAGGTTGGGCGGGTGGGTGTGGAGGGTTGTAGGTCGGGATCGACCGCAGGGGGGCGGGGTTGCAGGTCTGTCGAGGTTTCAAGCAGGGGATTCGGCTCTCCAGGGGGGTTGGGTTTCGAAGGGGATGAAGCTAGGCGGGATGGCTAAGGAAGAGGGAATTGTCAGTGGCATGTTTTGCAAATAAGAATAGATATTAAGGGTAGTTTTTATTTTCTTAATGAAAACCGTCAAACATAACAGACATCACAAACGGAACATGACACATGCTTATGTCATGTAAGAGTTAAACATTACTCAAGGTTCCTCACGTAATTCGCGATTATGTAAGGTTATGAATGTTATTGTGAAATTACTCAAGATTATGGATGTAATTATCCCATTAATTAACCCCTCACCACTTGCACTCTCCCGCATATGCATGAGGTGATCGTGGAGAAGGCAGCCGTCGGTCAGGGGAAGATAGGCACGTGTAGGGGCCGAAGCAGTTGCGTGCGAGGCGCGAGGAAAAGGCCCTTTGCGTGGGATGAGAGGAGGAGGGCCCCGCGCTCACGTGGGGAGTAACAGGAAGGGAGAGGGTGGGGAAGCCATAAGCTGAGGTGGTCATTTTCCGGTGAATCTTCCTCATCGCGTATCCACCAATCAGATGCAAGAGTCCACGTGACATATGGGGCCTCCGGGCCACAGATCTCCTCGTATTTCTCCCTCCCCCCTCTCCAGCCATTTTCTACTCTTCCCCCAACAAGGAGCAGCCATTACTGTTACCGCTTTCCCTTCCCCATCAGATCATCTGTGGGATCATGGACGATCCTTCCGCCTCTTACATCCGCATGGTTAGATCGGCCTCGCCTTCTTCTTCGATCTTCTTCTTAGCCCCCGCTACAATTTGTACATGCTCAAGTTCTAATGCGTGATACGCTTCAGGTGCAACACCTGATCGAGAAGTGCCTCCTCTTCCACATGACTCAGGAGGAATGCGCGGAGGCGCTCTCCAAGCACGCCGACATCAGGCCAGTGATAACCAACACAGGTATTGCATGCTGCATGCACGCGCGTTTGTATCTGCAATCTGCATATGTAGTAGCCATGCGTGCATGCGGGTGTGGGTGGTTGTTTATCTTTGGTTTTGGCATGTGACTCTGATCTCAGTGTGGAAGGAGCTGGAGAAGGAGAACAAGGATTTCTTCGAGGCGTACACGAAGGATAGGGAGGAGATGTTTTCAGGGATCTCCGAGAAGGAAACAATGGAGCGGGTCCAGAAACTGTTATCAGATATCACCGCCAAGAATACCGATACAGACGATCGATGATTAAATAGTTCATATATGGTTCCCTCTCCTCTCTATCTCATTCGCAGTTTCCTACGCTTCTCCAGCCGTTTGGTACTTGTTGCTTCCAGAGTATAGCTACCCAACACGAGATCTGGGTATGTGACCGAGTGACAGGAGCTGCGAGACATCCCTGTCTAGTGCATGATCTGCCGTCGTATTGTACAGGGCGAGAAAAGGTCTCCTGTTGTTGCCAGAATGCAATGGAGAATGTAATAATGGCTTTTTATTATTTGTCTTTCGATCCATGTTCATTTGATTGAGTCTCGTAGACTGGTGGAATTGCTTCTGGACTGCTTATACTTCGGAATCGTGATGATCGGGCATGCAAGTTTCTTGTGTAACTCGTGTTGGATTTTTTTTGTAGGGATACTCCCAGTTACATACAGTAGAGATATAGGAAATGATGCGCAACCTTCCACGCTCAAGTGTGTGGCATGTGACAGCAAAATTATTTGAGAAACAGTAGTGTAAAAAACGACACAGCCCAGTTGCTCCACTTGGTTGAACGACCCGTCCCATCGTTGCTGTATGGCAATTAGGGTTCTATGGTAAAAGTAGGCACAGGGTTTTGCTGTAGGGCAAGGAGCTCTTCCATTCATTGCACCAAAATTTGACATAAGAAAACAAATAATTTAACATGTGTTGTTTTATCTTAGGCTACTCTATACATAACAAAAATATTACTCGTTAATTGTTTTCTAAAATTTAAGACGAATATTATACAATTATTATACTCCTGTTAATTTTAATTAATTATGTAACAACGGTTATTCATTTTTTTGAGTAATAACAACTATTTCTTATATTTGTTATAAAGTTTAGTAACGACTAATACAAAATTTAACGAATAAGACAACAAATAAGTGGTTTTTATAGTATTCTTTAGCAAAAAATATGTTATTCCTTGCTGGTTAGATGAAACATATTATCCGTTTTCATAGGTCAATTCTCTTGTAATGATTAAAGAGGTTCTATCCATCATTAACCTCCATTGTGCATGAATCATTAGCCTAAGGAACGGTCTCGTGGTAGTGTGTCCACACCTAAAAGGACTCGATTCCAATCCCAAAGGAATGCTCCGGATCTCGAAATTACGAGACCTGCTATAAAAAAAAACATCCATCGTGTCTATCCTCAAGGGTTCAATCCACTTCCAACCTCCATCACGCCTTTGTTTCACACCTTAGTATTCATCAAGGGTAGGGATCTATCTAGTATGGATCCAATTTTCATCAAGGAGAGCACCAACTGATGTCGTAGCGAAGTATCGGTAAAGTGGTAGTAATGTAGACGTAACAAGCATTTGCAATCATGTGGTAGCAAAGTGTGTGGTCGCACTTAACTGAGCACTATAACTTGCAACTATGATGTAGTTGCATATGTAGTTGCAATCATAGTCGCAAGTGATCAGGTTATAGTCACAGTTTAGTCACTTTATCTTCAAGCATTTACGACCACGTATGCACTATGTTGCGATCGTGTTGGCACCACATAGGAGTCCAATTAATGACCACACATGGACCATCTTGCTACCATAGGTGTGACACCTTAGTTTCTGCCACCACTACACCACTGCATTGCAACCACCTGCTACTACTTTTCTACTATAATAGTGGTAAAGTAGTAGCAATGTAGTCGCAAATTCTACTTTTAAAATTTGAACAAACAGTAGCATGTTGTTATCTCACCATAAAACCATGTGAACCTGTATGAAAATTGTAAAATACAATCATCTTGTTCTTTTGCGATCTCCCAAACATGTATTATTTTGAGATCTCCTAATCAACTTATTGAAAATATTATAATATATTCATGCATATTTCTATGAAAATATTATAATATATTCATGCATAATTCTATGCAACCAATTTTTTTTGAATGTGTGGCTAATATGCCAATGGATAATAACATGATGATTATTACCGTGGCTTGATAGTGTGGCTAATATGCCATGTTTTAGTAGTGCAAGATGTACATAAATACATACACAAAAGTGCATTTTTTTTAAAAAAACTACAAGTTGAAGATAATAGAAAGTTAACTAATATTGAGACTTTAAAGTTCATAACATTACAAAGTTTTTGAGAAAAAACTAACACTAGAGAGTATAATATTTACGCTAAAGTTTCCTTCTCCTCAATTTTGAAAAAGCATATTCCTTAGCCTTCGCCTTGCCCTTTGCCCCGTTGCCAGTTCTTTTTATTTTTATTTTGACTATCCCCACATTCCGAGATGACGACCCCTTTGCGACGTAATAATGTATATGCAATGACATCCTCCTCATTCTCCCCATTCTCCTCCTATCATAAGGAACAAAAGAAGACAATTTAAATGTTAGAAATATGAATCAATGACTAACTACAATATAACATTATCCAATAATTACAATATAAGTTATACCTCAAATATGTAACATCCTCCTCGAAAGTGTCCATTATTGAAGATAAAGTTCCCATTTCAGAAGACAAATGTTTTATTCCAGAAGACATGGTACCGACTTGATTTACTAATGAACTCACAACCATAGTAGGTAATATCACAGTATATTGGCTTCGACGAGATGTGTTAATCGATATTCATATAGATATCCTTTTCTAGGGTATCGGCCAATATATCATCATATCGAGCCATATCACTCAAAATTGAATGGTTTCCGTACAAAATTTCCCAAATATCGACTGATTTTTGTGAGATATATATATATATATGTATATTAATGATATTACTCATGTTAGTTTCATTTCATTACTTATTTTCCTACTCCTAGTATTAAACATATCATGAATTATATATTTTGTTTCGGGACAGAGAAGCTGCATCCGCACCCTGCATGGGTAGCGTACATGCTCCCGTTTGACACCCCCAAGGCTCGTTGACCGAGCAGTGAGATCCCCATCTGGTAGGCTATAGTGCCACAGGTGTGCATACAACAGTTCTTCAAATGGTGGACTTTTCCCTCTTTGGTAATGGAGATGGAAACAAGTCCAAAGCTGATCAAGTTAGAATCACAGATCCAGAACACATCGCAGTAGTCAGCAGTCATTATTAATAACCAGCGATTTATGTGATATAATGCATATCAGTGTGCTAAATACTTCTCATTCTTGCATATAAATATGTATTTTTATGTTATTTATTGTTCTAATAACCATGATGATCTCAATTCATGAAAAAATCATTTTTTACATTTTTGATTAGGCGGACCAATATGATATCGATATTGATATCTCCTACCTTACCCTCCACAGAACTCTTGGTTCTAAACCTATCATGACCAGGTAACTTATTTTACAATATTGCATTAATTTACACTTTCCATTTATTTTTGTAAAGAGATAAGTCTTTATACTAAAGAAACATTGTCTCATTAATCATTATGTATATCATTTGAGTCAAATGACCCATCTCAATGCCATTCAATGTCTTCCATGAACAAAACATGTGTTCAAAGTGTACTTATCTTAGCTACTTTGATTCCAATTCCGATGTTTGTAATTCACCAATCAAATTAACAATGATATTTTCAATATGACCGATATGTGTGATATAAAGGTCATAGATGATTTATATGTGTCAACTAAGTGTATACTTATAAGTTATTTAATGTTATAAGAACTTTGATTGAATCCATTTTCAATATCTATAAGTCAACAATCAACATTAACAATGATATGTTCGATATGGCCTATATATGCGATATATGGGGTATAAATGATTGATATGTGTGACATCAATGTGTATTTGTTTTTTCGAGAAAAGAGGGTGGCATCCCAAGGTGGGACCCACCTCAAAACCAATTATATTAATAATAGAAAAATAGATACATTACCTTGTGGACTAGAGTCGTTAAGGGGGGAGTTACAAGGCTACTACATTTTGTGAATAAAATCTCTGATTATTAAAAGCTAGATGATTTCTTCCTCCCAAGATGGCTCGCAGTGTTGCAAACGGGAGTGCACTCATCAGTCGAGTTGCCCCCTACCGACCTTACCAAACTCCAGAATTCATACGCTCCCCTGTGAGAGACCCATGGTGGCCCCACCTCCTTCCAAACCTGTTCTGAAAAGGGGCAAGTAAAGAATAAGTGTCCCGCGTCCTCTAATTGCGACTACATCTATCGCAGCTTGTGTCTGCGATCCCAAACAACCTGCCCCTTCTCGCTTTGTCACATACTCTATCCCTCCTGAGGCACCAAAGGAAGACCTTCACTCTTCATGGGACCTTGCTTGGCCAAATTATCTTCATATCCCGAAGCAAATCAGTTTCCAGGACCTTCGGGCTTCCTCTGAACACGTTGTATGCCTTCCTCACCGAGAAAATGTCCCCCCCCCCCAAAGAAAATGATCCCTCCCCTAAGAGATGCAAGTAGCAATTAACAGGGATTTGTATTATTTAAACGAGAGAAAAATCTAGTTATTAGCAGTATTGAAATTCTTGAAAAAAATCGAGTTCATCTCAGAAAATAATAAAAAAACGTGATTAGGAGTTTACGACATATGCCCATTCTGGACAATAAAACTAATACCACGACGAAGAACTTGCCCAATGTTGATTTTGAGGCTCATTGCCATCAGCTCATTTATCCTGAACTATATTGTATCTTTTGCCAAGTTAAAATATGCGACTAATTGTTTACAAAAAGGTCAAGATTCAAACATCAACTACCTCAAAAAAGTTTTAATCCAAAGAGGATTAAATGGCTTCAATCAATTTTGCTTTCTCCAAACACCAAAAGTTTGCTTCATAAGAAAGTTTAAGAAGTAGATAGAAACATATAGCAGGAGTTGCTGCAACATTCAATCTGACTACAAAGTTTTGCGACCTTGCATTGTTAGAAAGGGAGTTGCATTACATAATATCCAAGAGGAGTTTATTGTAGGCCAGATTAAAGCGGACTCAAAACTCTCTCTCTCTGTTTTTTTTCTGGAAACAGTTCCAAGAAAATCTCGATCCAATGAGAGCGGATAGAGTGGTACTACATCAGAGATTCTTTTGGGTTCATCGCAGAGAAAAAGGTTGAACTGGTGAGAGAGAAAGATGGAAGTGCCAGATTTGATATGGAAGAAGGTGGACAGGACGGCGACAGGTGGGACATCCACAAGACCATGGTTGTTGGCAAGAAGACGCGTCTTCACTGAGACCACCTTTTCCTTTTGACTTTGGTGCTTGATGGAGACGACTGTGTTCTTCTTTGGATATCTCCCGAGGACCCCAATTTAGAAACTCGCAGATCAGGTTGTTTGCATCTCCATACTCAGCAGATTAATTATGTGCCAGAAACGGCTTCTCCACCACAATTTCACCACAGTCACGACAGCCTGCTTTCCGACAGTGGTGGTTTTGATTACAGTAAATATCCATTAACCACCATTTTTGTTTCACATAGCAGCAGGCATGCATGCAATGGTGAAATCATGCATACTCCCACGTTGAAAAGCCTGCAGCAGCTTAGTATATATCACTCTACTGTTTTACGCATTTATATAATTTCTCACGACCTAGACGTCTCCATCTTCATACACTTGATCCCCAGAGGAGCATTCAATCCCTTGGTTTCGGCATGAGGAGCACAAAGATCCAGGAACAAGGACAGTGGTAGCCCATGACCCATTCATGGCGGCCAAGCTCTGCTTTGTGTTTGTGATCAGGAGATGTTCGTTTACGTGGAAAAGTTGTTTGATTCCCTGCTTATGTTTGAATCGGGCTGCATCTTTGGATTTTGCCAAGGGGGTTGCACCGGATTCTCGGCTCTGCATGCAGGTGGGTATTGATTGGCAGAAGCGTACACAGCACAGGACAATGGAGTCGATTCCCATCACTTCCATTGGATAGAAGAGATGGATCCCTCCGTTTGGGCCACCCACGTCGGATTCGTAATCTCGGCTTCTTATCTACACCGGGGCTTCCATGGATATGGCTACTTCAGACATATGGATAGATAAGTATCGTCGAAGTAGGAAGCGTGTCCAGTTGTAGTAAAAAAATTCAAAGTGACACGGTTGTTCTAATTACTGGAGCTTCCGAGCATATCTCACTTTCGCTTAATAAGGTTACCCAATGAACACACAACTTCCATGTCGTTTTAAAGGTTATTTCTCGGAGGCGGATCGTCCGTTGCAGGTTAAAATGCGGCAGATTCTGTAGTAACAGTGTGCGCTGCTCGATCACGATCGAGCAGTTCGCATGATACACTTTTTTTGAGCTTGTACCGTGCAAAATTGTGTGAACCGTTCAATCAAGATCGAATAACTCACGTCACAACAGTAGGGCCAACACTACAACAGAGAATCCTTTCTATATTCTTCCGGAGTTGATCGTCTGTTGTAGTTTAATCTACAGCAAGGCCTGCTGTATTCGGTTTTTTCTTGCAAACCCATGTAAAAAGATCCAACTGTACGATTAAAGATAAAATAGATAGGAATAACCTATCGAAATATACATACAATAAATCCACATGGTTGAATGTTTGACAAAAGTTACTTAAAAAATAGCGATTAAGCCATGCCGTAGAGTAAGCTCTAGCAGGGAATTGATCCGCTCTCTATTTCAGCATAGCAATGGTATGGTTGATCTCACTGTTGGAGAATAATAATTTTAAAAAATTAATTTTATGTATGGAATTTTTTTATATTAAACCTGTAAGAAATGATATATTTAGTAAAATTTAAAATGGGACATGAAAGTAATGCAAAAATTGTGACAATTAATTGCAAACACTTGCAGTTGCAAGTGCCGCAAACGATAGCAATTAAGGATGAAAATGATCAGATACGGATACAAATATATGTACAATCATATCTTTATTCATTTTAAAATACGAATACGAATGCAAGTATGAATATTGATGAATATTGATGGATATGAAAAACGTGGTACCATATCTTTAAAATTGAATGTGAATATAACATGAATAAAGATCGGATATGAATAATAAAAGACATATTTAATAGATTAACCGAATTTTACATGTTTAGGGTCATTTATACATAAAATAAATATATATCTAATATACTTATTTCATCACAATTATATCAATAATGGTGAATGCATTCATAAACGATGTGATACACAATTATAAATAAATCTATTACTATACTTAATTATGTACAGATTCAGATATATGAAGATGAATGCAATATTAGCAAATGTCAAAGTAATATTCATATCTGCACCCACTTTGAAACGAATACAAATAAGAATGAAATATGAAATTGACCTCTTATTCCAATACATATTCTTCGAATGATCATGACCTTAGAGTGTATGATTAATGAGTGAGGATGATGTAATGTTGTTATTACATTTTGAATCTGCAGTGGTTTCCTTCCCGATCTCTGCTCCCTGCAGAAAGCAAACAGGGTAAAGCTAAAAATTACTATATCTATACATTTTGCAAGATGATTATTTTTTAATTTTAGTATTGTGTCAAGAAAATATATGTGTGTTGTTAACTTCCTTTTAATGAAAGAACAACAAGGTTTAAGAAAGTTATATGGGAGGATATGGATTAACCTTCATGCCGTGACAAAACACTGAAATTCGGAGGACCTTTTTAAAAATTTCATCTACTTCAACAGCAAAGATACAAAGGCTTAAATGTCTAAGACTGCAATGATAAGATGGTTCCTATGATTTGATGTGGACTGAAAATAATGAGCTAAATCGTTTCGTATGATTACATGTAAATACCCAGCGATTAAATACTTAAGATCAATGATTTCATGATTGGAATCGCCCCTTAGTTATTATGTGATGGATGCTACTCCTGGAAAAAAAACATGCAGCAATACCCAGCCTACCTTCACCTTCTAAAAAAACCAAGAGTAAATTACACAAAAGATCCTAAATTATATTAATGGCGTACTTGAATTTTAAAATGTAACAATGTGGTACCCGATCTTTAATATTCGTCTCAGTGTAGTTCTGATCTATTTAATTTAAGATTAGAAAGATTAAATGGTCAACAAAATTTCAAAAGTTAAGGACCGCATTGAGATAAATCTGAAAGATTAGGAGCTACATTCTTATCTTTTAAAGTTCGTGTATGACGTTGAAATCGGGTGTACAATTTAAAGATTTTTTTGTAATTTACTCAAAAATAAATGACGTCCTGATCGACATCATGGACGCCCTAAAATACGGGATTTTTGTATATTTTTGTTAGATGTTGTCGATGAAGGCTCTCTAAAATCTTTTGTATTTTGGTTTCGCTGTGGTCGTTACTATGCCTACTAAAACTAACCGGATTCCGTTACTTTTTTGCACGGCCATTTTATTTATCGGATTTACAAAGAATGCCCTTGTTCCTTTCTCCCTTCTCATCCAGCAATGATCTCTACCCACCTGCTCAATCTCCTCCCCTCCGTCCTTCGGTACCTAGTCCAACATCCGCTCAAACCTCCCCTCTGCCTCCCCCACTCTGACCACCCCACCCCTTCCCCTTTCCAACCTCCCTTCCTCCTCCGCCTCCGCCTAGACCTCCCCTCCCTCCCTCCTCCTCCGCACGTACATGGCCCAAAATGAGAGGTAGCCTCTACAACTAGTGTCCCAAGTCCTCTTCTTCGAGCACGCACGTGTGGCCGCATCCAATACCCAAAAAGTCGAGCTCCCTCTCGGCATAAAGGTCCTCCTTGCAGGCATGATCCCCTAGGAGTTGCGACGGATGACCAAATCCGGTTGAAGGCATTGCAGATCAAGCTCAAGATTCAATCGTATGGATCAACGACAGGGGGGTTGGGGCAGGGGTGTATGCTGCATTGGCTCACTAGAACATGGACAATTTGCAGCTTATAGATGATGCTCGATTCCATTAAATGTGGTTCAGATTCTTGATGGTCTCAGAGGATACGGGGACGTCGACTGACCTACTCCCTTCTCTCCACCCTCACCCCCCATCCTCTCCATGTCCAACCACCAAATAGCCATCGCCGAGGTCAACAGCAACAACTCCTATCAGCGACAGAACGCGGGAGGTGAGGCCATCACAGTCGTAGTTCCAACCTCTGCTTCAAACTGCTTGTCGAACTGCAACACTTGGTTTTTGCCCCTAGATTTTACCCCTGGATGTGGGTTGACGATGTGCTGATGAGATCAGCAGAGGTCGCATCTCCTGCAGGAGTTAGCTAAGCAATGGTCGTATTGTCATTACTTCTCCCACATATTACCACCTCTGTAGTGTTCACCAGATCTCGTGATCAGTTGTGGGAGCGGCATCCTTTTCACTCAGCCCATGCCTCAACATCAGCTGCAGTTCCTCTCTGTTCTCTTTTTTTTTAAGGGTAATAATTTCATTTATAATTCCTGTAAAAAGGCTCAGATTTACATGTGGAGAGGGCAAGAATTGCCGCAGAAACGTAGACACCAAAAATTATAGCACTTTGCAGTTCACCAAAAAGACAAAATGAATCCCCCCAATCTCGTGGTTAGTCAGACTCTGATAGCGTTGAGGGCGATGTTAACGACGGAGTTGATTGAGGCAGCCAGCAGGTGATGTGATGCGTAGAGGAGCAGGCAGACGACAATCTGAGGTTTCCCTCCCTCCAATTTCCCAAACCGCAGCGGATAAGGCTGCGCTCCAAAGGCGACGCACGTTGTCATCAGGTAGCATCATTATCCAGTCAAGAATATTGCATAGCATCATGGATGGCGAATGTGGAAGGCCCAAGCCCACAAGAGCATGTTTCCAGGTGTTCGCGGCGAAACTGCATTGGAAAAAGACATGGTCACGAGTCTCACTTCCTGTGCCGCAAAGATAACAAGGGCCCGAATGGCGGATTCCAAATCTTTCTAGCTTGTCCAATGTCGGCAGTCTAATAATGATAACACGATAGACTGTTTAGGGACAACGCTTTTGCACCACACCACAGCCACCCAAGAATCCGCGACCCCACGATGTCTGACACTGCGTCCACGGCTTGTGAGAAGGAGAACCCCTTGGACGAGAGAGAGGAGAGAGAGTTCCTCTCTGTTCTTTACCAATTACTTGATGTGAGCGGAGGGATCAACGACCTCTATACTGCACATGCTCTGCTTCCATCCTCGAAAGCCATGGGCGATAACGATGGAGGCGAGATAGGGTGGAATTGCCTCACTGGTAGACCTCCCACTTTTTTTATTCGACCATTTTCTACAATAATGTCGAAATTACTATACACACTGTTTCTTTATTTTTCAGTTCCTCTCAATTTTTCGTCCGACTGTATCATGTACGTTCTTCTACATCAGCCTGATACCTCTTTTTGAAGTGTATGTAAAGCGGAACAACAACAACAACAAAGTCTTTTCTCACAATTAAAGAGGGTCAGCTACATGGATTCTTCACCCCCATTCATATCTATCTTGAGACAATCCCCGACTACATGAAATGCAGAAGATGAAGAAAATATATTATCCACTCCTCAATGAATGAATCGTTGGGTTAGGATCCAGGCAGTCTAATTTTCCACCAGATAAAGCCAAACCATTTGGAAATTTCGATATCATTCTTATTTCCGAAATGTTTGCCGACGAACAACATTCTAATCCCCATGTTAACTCGTGGCATATACTCAGCAAGGATGTTGGGACATGGTTCATACAAGATATATTATCACAAGATGAGGTTGCACTGTAGCATATAGCAGACAAGAGTTGATTCTAGATATTCATGCGAATTATGAAATATGCAAATCAAAGCGTTGTGAATGGGTAGACCATTTGCTATTTTATCTTAATGGTCAAAAGTTCGTTTTTTTTAATGGGATTTAAGTAGCTTAAATGTTGACCGGGCCTCTAACTATTAAAATAAAATTATAAATGTCTTCATATTTGAGCAAAATTTTGAGAATATCTGAAACATTAATCGAAGATATATAATCTATAAGGTTGGATTTTGAAAATCAAAACCACAAAAGATATACATGTGAAATTACAACAGAATATCCTTGTCCAACTGAGTAACCGAGAACGGTAGAGAATTATAGTTAGGGTTGGCACTACAGACGTAAACTTTGTTATATATCAACATATCCCATTATTATATCAACGGGCAATCCTTCTCAACTCACTCTCAACGGTGGCCCTCCCAGCATTGCCAAACTTTGCTCCTTTGAAACTTTGAGTTTCTTTGACAACTTCCAACAAGACATCCTCGGTGAAAATGTATAAGGCGGCATATCCTCGATGAGAAAGAACAATCTCTGCCCGTGTTTAAGATCTGTTACATTGTGACGATTTATTATACATTCTCTACTGCAGAGTAGAAGCATTTCATACCTTTTAGGAGGATAAACTATTTTGTATAGTTCATAAATGATATTCACGTTGATCTTTTAAGAGGATGGAATGTTTTGTACACTTCCCGGTGCAAAGCACGGGTTTGTGATACTAGTCTAGTAGTCTTTATTAGACATCGCATTCGGATCACGACGACATTATAATGGACGCTCATGGAATGGGCTCCATTATCTTATGTTTCATGAACACCAGAAGAAAAAATGCAACCACAAATGCCAATAAGAATATCACATAAGTTTTACCGGCACCAAAACAAATGACAAAATAGATATGGTACTGAATCACGTGGCTGCCAAATTTCACCATATCAAATTAAAAACATAATCAGATCCACAGAGTGCTAATGACAGTCATCATAAAACTAAGGAATAAAAAAGAAAAGCTGAAATAATATCATAGTTTTCTTTCGTATCTTTCTTCGTATTAAAATTACCAACTAGCTCAAGAAGACAACTTAAAAATCCTTACTTCAACCATAGTCCTCACAAACTGCAGTTACTATCCCAAAGATAAATAGGCTTATCTTAGGATTGACTAAAGGCATAATCAGCTGAAAATCTCCCCGTCGGTTTATATCCGATTGAGGATAGGATGAAGGAAATCACTTAAGGTGATTTAGACCCTTTGCAAAGAAAGTCTGTTGATGTACGTGTTAGAAGATGTAAAATTTGGGATGTTAAGTAAGCTAAGAGAGGACGAGGAAGGTTCAAAAAGGGTTGGAAGGAGGACTATCTGAAGGGACTTCGATTATTTGGATCTAAATTCGAGAATGACCAAAATAGATCCAAATGATGGCAAAGAATCCATGTAGCTGACCCTACTTACTTTGTTGTTGTATTAAGAAAAAAAACAAAATTCTACAATTACTTGGAATAACATAGAAATAGATGACAAAAGCTCCTTGCAGAAAAGTTTGCCCAAGAAAATAGTTCCACAAGAGAGAAACGAAAACGTTGAGAAGTTCTTATAGAGATAAGGGAAATGTGAAGTCGGGCAAACTTAAGACAAAAAGGGATAAAGGACTTCCCAGAATTAAGATTTCTTCATCGGTAATATTTGCAGCCAAAGATATGAATATGCAAATTTTACTTAAATGGAAAGTAATAAGAAAATATGGCTCTATGACATGCTAACCCCGCGTAGACTGCCGCAACAGTCTGCATCATGAACCTGAGTGAGAAACTGATGCATTATAAGATTTTTCAAGCTGCAAGATTGTAATTTAATAAAAAAAATAAACCTTGAGATAATAAAGGATTATATTCAAGACCTGGGTCATGAAACCCGCACAAAATATGCAGTTTAAGAATTATATGGCAGTGACCTCTAAACTGCTTATTAACATAAAGCAGAGTACCTTCAAACAGTATTTTATTTGGGATACCTGTGCATGCTTTACTGGAGATGGAATCTGTACAAGAATGATATTGTAAATTCACCCAGATTGTGCTTAAAAATGAGAGGAATTATTCAGATTTCAAATGTTACTTATCTAGAGTATAAATGAGGTGATGATCGTTTCATAATGTTCATCTGCATTGACTCTCTTTTTTTATAATGCTAACACCTGCAGTATAAATCTCACCTTCAACCATATGAACCTATTAACAACTTTTTACTTAAGTTACGATAAAAGTGTCGCAAGACAAATCCTTCAAGAAAGCTTCCTGATAAGTGTGCAGAAAAGCTTTAATAGTAAGATGCCTGCAAAATTATGAAAATTGGGTTTTACAGACATATCATGAAACTCATTTTTTCAGGGGTACAAAGGCAAAAGATGCTGCAAAATTAAGAAAGATTGGTTTTACAGATATATATCGTGAAACTCATTTTTTCCAGGGGTACAAAGGCTAAAATTTCATAAATTCGAAGAAGAGAAATTGTAGAATCAAACAGATGAAGGAATGCTAGAAAGTGTAGAACAGTGGATATGTTGATATATCAACAAGAGGAAAATGTCTGATATGCAAAGCGATAGTAAGAACTAAATTTACAGTGCTCTGACGATCAGAAGCGTATGCCTTATTACCTCCTACCCACAATAACCAAGAAGTGAATCTTACAAAAAACAAGACTTAAACTCTCCTATACACCCATGCAGTAGCTGGAGATATATCAAAAAGTAAAACCAAGGGCAAAAATTGCAGTTACACATTAATCAATGATGAGAACTATTTAGTTCGATCTAAAAAAGAAAATAGGAATCTTTCGTTGAAGACTTGACAAAAGAAATAGTAACAGAAAGACAGTGGAATTGTGCAGGGGAACTTCAACAGAAAGTGTAAGGGGATCGACCAAAGTTTGAAAGAATAAAGATCCAAAATCCACCAGATAGAAAAAAAAATTCCGTTTTGGGTAAATTCTAATAAGCTTAAATAATACTACACAAACAAATCGAGACCACAACTACCAGTAACAACTACCAATAACATGATATTCACTTACCATTGTTCCATTTCAGTACATGATGTTTCCACTCACTACTGTTCCATTTCAGTACATCAGCCATGGGATTTAGCCCTGACGAAATCTATCTTCCAACTCATCATCGTCACACTCAGTTAATGTAATGTTGAAGTGGAATTCAAAATAAGATTTGATGAAAAAGAGAAAGATCTTCATAATAACAAGAATTGTCAACCAGAAGAAAAAAACAATCTTGCAGCGGAACTAGGACATGACCACGGAGTTGCACAGGTGGTTCATTTTGTAACGAAGAGAGATTTTATTCATCAGAATTCAGAAGTCAAGAAATCTGAAGGCGTTGACAGAATAAGTCCTATCAGCAAACTATCTAGAAATGCACAAGACATCCCGAAACGGATACCATCAATAAGATTAATTCTCAGGGAAAAAAGGGAGATAGTCTGTTAGAATAAACTGCAGAGTACATGAATAGTAAGCATTTCAGCGCTTATATTTCGTATCAGTTCTAAACAGAAGACCTCATCACAAGTTTCGGATAAAACCCATCAGATTGCAACTCAGTTTTTAGCAACATTACTGATCTCAGACAAATAGGGTAAACAGAACTTTTTTTCCAAAGAAATAGAAGGACGCTGATCATTATCCAAAAAAATCTTAGTATAAAAATTAACAAAAAAAGAATGGGACCTAAATAACATATATTTTTATCAGAAATGAGAACCAACTCCTATTCGAATTCCTCAAGAAATACTTAAATTTTAAATTAAATTTAAGCTAACTAGATTTTAACTTCAGTTCAAGCAATGTAAACTACATGAAGCCATCACCCCCAGAGAAATTTATCCTGCACAAAAGTAATGCCATATAAATGGAATCATTATTAATGGTCACGAGGGTCTTAGAAATGCTAGGTTTTCATGCAGTTGCCATGCAATAAAAACAAGGCGTAAACCTTGATTTCTTGAATATATTTATATATACCGTTAAAATAGAATATACAATAATGATATGTAAATATAATATATACACAAATTCAATTGAAAGAAGATAAACATCGAAAACATAGAAGAGAATTTCCTGAAAAAACTTACATTTACCATATAAATACAATTTAAACTGAATCTACATGAAATGTAAATAAATAGAGAATATATAAAAAGAACACTAACATCAAATACATAGAAGAGCTATCAACTAACCCTCATGGAGTCATGGTAGAGGCGAGATACCTGCATGATACAAATGGGGAGGGAGTGCTCCAATTCTTGCATCTTAAAATCAGTGCATCGGCTAACTCTATCTACAAAAGCGCAAATTACCTCAAACACATTCCATTTTTTCTATTATAGGTTACAATTTGTTCTTTCTGATTACTCTGACCATGAATATAAATTACTTTTATGCGATTGCATATTCACCATAACATCTGCAATTCGGCTACAAACATCTTCTGCATATTTCTACCAGTAATGCTCAACTCTTATTTCAACCTTCATATTATACATACATAAAGATGTGTGGCAGCCTGGACTTTATCATTACAATTTTTGAAATGTTGTATATATCCAAACGGCTACCTGGGCTCAAGTGTATTTCTCAATCCATGGGAGGTGTGTCATGTATTCAATCTTCACCCTACTAAAGCGAGCACTTAGTGCTCATGTTTCTTATTAAATACATCAATTGTCCCATCTGCTAAAATGATGCCTTAAAAAAAGGCTTCCACCTCTGTGATGTGCATAGTTTATCCATCTATAACAAATAGGAAACGAAAATAAGGACTTTCCCTAAACCTTTATGCAAACAGATACACAACAACAATAACAACAGTCTTTTCCCACAATTAAGTAGGGTCGGCTGCATGGATTATTTGCCTCCACTCAGATCTATCTTGGTCAATCTCGAACTTATACCCAAAAAACTAAGATCCCTTCATGTAGTCTCTTTCCAACACTTCTTGGGTCATCCTCGTCCTTTCTTAGCCGGCTCAACATCCCAAAACTCGCATCTCCTAACTGGTGCATCAACTAACCTTTTTTGCAACCAAACCATCTTAAGTGGTTTTCTTGCATCTTATCCTGGATCAGAGTTACACCAAATTTCTTTCTGATTGCATCATTCCGAATCGGATCTTTACGTGTATGTCCACACATCCACCTTAGCATTTTCATTTCTGCCAAAGCCATTCTCTACACATGTCTATGGTTCGCAGGCCAACATTCAGATCCATAGAGCATAGCAGGCCTTACGGTGGCTTTCTAAAACTTTCTTTTGATTTTTAAAGGCATCTTCTTATCACAGAGAATAACAGAGGCTCCTCTCCACTTTAGCCAATCTGCATTTATTCTATTAGTAACATCTCCATCAATTTCCCCATCATATTGCAAAACAGATCCCAAGTATCTAAAAGAATCTCTCTTTCGAATGTTATCGTCATCAATCTTCACCTCGATTCCTTCACCATTGTTTACATCAAAGGTGCACTCTATATATTCAGTTTTAGCCCTACTTATATGAAATCCTTTAGTCTCCAATGCATGTCTCCAGACCTCAAGCTTCTCATTTACTCCATCTCTAGTATCATCAATCAACACAATATCATCAGCAAATAACAAACACCAAGGTAGCACATCTTGAATGTGACTTGTCAACTAGTCCATAAACAAAGTAAAAAGAAATGGACTCAAAGCTGAACCTTGATGTAAATCAATGTTGATGTCAAAATAGACAGCCTTCCTAGACTGGATCCTTACACAAGATAAAGCCATATCATACATATCTTTTATGAGGTTAATGTATAGGACAGGTATTTGTCTCTTCTCCAAAACTCTCCACAATATCTCTCTTGGGGCAGAATCATAAGCTTTCTTCAAATCAATAAAAATCATATGGACGTTCTTCCTTTTAGCTCTATAAATCTCCATTGTTCTAATCGGCAAATAAATGACTTTAATAGTTGAGCGACCTGACATGAATCCGTACTGATTTCCTTTTACTTTGGAAACTTGCCTCAACCTTCTTTCTATTACATGTTCCCAAATTTTCATAGTGTGACACATCAGCTTGATACCTCTGTAATTTGAACAATTTTGAATGTCTCCTTTGTTCTTATAAAGAGGCACCACAATACTCCTCCTATCTTCAGGCATTTTCTTGCTTCGCCAAATAGCATTGAATAGATTCATAAGCCAAGTCAAACCACACTCACCTAAAACTATCCATACATCTACATAGTAACCATTCGGTCCTATACCTTTCCCAGGTCTCATAACCTTCAAAGGCTCCTCTACTTCCTTTCTTTGTATTCGTCTATAGCTTGCACGATTCAAGTAACTTTCACTACTAACTAGATCACCCAAAATGATCTTTCTATTTCCTTCTCCAATGAAAATTTTATGGAAATACTGCTCCCATCTAGTCTCTATATCCTTCCGAGTAATAAAATAGTATTTCATCCCAGTTTTACTCGTTCCACATCATTCCAGCTAAGAATGTTTGTTGTCAGGTTGATTACATAATAGCTACTAATATCTTTTCCAAATTTGACATTTTAATCCTCTTGCAGTGCTAAAAAATCCTCCAAATCAATAGAAATTGCACCATAGTCAGATTACAAGACTTAATCAATTCTGATAGGAGGTCTCCCATCAACCTTAGATCTATTAGGCATAACATCATTTTGGTTCTCTATTTATGTCGAAACTTACACATTGAGGTACTATAGGTTTGCTAAAATGTTTATCTTTAAAAGACGTTTAAGATCAGAATTGCTACCATTTAACACTACCTGATAAAAGATTACCAAGGGGCATAAGAGTGAAGGATGAACAAATAAGTGTCTCAAAATTTAAAGAAAAAAAGAATTGGCTATCCATCAAGAGTCCTTGAAATGATTGTACCTTATTTCGTTTAATGAACTTCAGGATGACTATAATTCTCCGCAAGCATCCGTTCACTTAATGTGAAATATCCAAATACACGTACAAAGTAAACAGAGATAGTTACAATGCATTATGTTACACATAATCACCAACTTTCTAGACAAACCTTCAAAAATCAAATTCAGAAGGATCCAAGAGGAAGAATTTTACTGTGAATGATTCCTTCAATTTTATTTTAGCTTCAGATACACTTCAAAAAGTCTATTAAAAAAATGTTTCCGTACTACATCTAAAAGTAAAAAGTTCTGTTGAATATCACACTGAGGGAACCATTACGTCACTTGCCTCGTCAAATTAGGTGTCAGTGCGCATTATGAACTATAATCCTTACAAGAGACGTAACTCTGATCCTTCGAAGAATTACCGCATTATATCTTTTATTTCAAAGCTGTAGATTTCTATGAAGAACACCCAACGTCTCAGCTTGAAACCTCAAACTGGAAGAGGAATCAAAGTTTGAAAACCCACGATTTGTAAAGTGGACATCATGCTAATGATAGAGATGCAGATAGAAATTGAAAAATGGTGAAGAAACGAGGGAACTAGATATCTCTCAACTTAATGCAATAATACAATTTCAAGCGAATCTTATTGAAAAATTCCAAGTATAAAACCTATCTTTAGCTACCTAGGACATATTGCTAAAGAAGTACGAATTTGCAAAAACTTAAGGCATCAAAACTGTAGAAGATGAAATTCTAAAAAAAACATCAAAGCAAACCTTTCAGTTATATGGTTAGTGATGGAGATGTGACATTCAAAACTATAAATTCCTCAAGTATTGCTAGCATATACGGCTTGTTCTTTGTGTGCTAACTGCCAAGGGGAGCTGCACACTAGGTAATGATCTATTAATGTAATTTTTTCATTTAACACGAAAAAATTTTAAACAAATAATGCATGATTTGCAACCTTAATAATATATATAACATATACGGAATTGACTTGACAAGGCACAAACTTTCATAGTGCAAAAGCTTTACATTAAGATCATTATATATGTGCATGATGGAGTCTCAGTGAATTGATCATCGAATGTTCAAAGTAATAATTGGATATTAAAAGAAGGTGCAGAATACTTGTCTGGAAGGGAATTTAAACACATCTGTACATTATAAGATAAAATTAATTTTAAAAAATAATTAACAGGCCTTGTGTTTTGGTGAGCAGTAGCCATATCAAACAATACCCTAGATAGCAATTCCACAAATGAATCTAGTAGCGAAGTTTCGGCTAGAAAAAAAAACCACATTCTCTAGAAATGAAATTGGATATCGTGTGTAGGAGAAACTTCAAATAAGGCAGGGGCTCACCATTTATATGATGAGCCATGGATCTCATCCTTTTATTTTTAATCATGTGTCTGACATTAATATATCCTCCTATCATGTTCAGAAAACCATCAAATATGGATATTTATATACAATACTAATCAAATACAACTACAATGCAAATTTCGAATGTACAAATTTGTTGAATAAGGATATGGTAACATCTATGAACTGTATCTAGATCCAGATATCCAAATATAATATATTGCTATATTTTATATGAAGTAATCAAGCTGGTAAAAAATCGGCAGACTAGTCGAGTCGGGGGCGTGCCAACCCGGCCTAGGCCAATAGTCGGTCAACTCAACTGATCGGCCGATTTTTAAATGACACTTTTTTATTTCTTATTTTATATGAGAACGAGAAACTTGCACCAAGGTGCATGCAACTGTATATGCATCGGTGCCAAAAACATCCATTATATTTTTTTAAATGAATTCATGTGGGAATTAGATCACCATATATCACCATGATGTCATTAAAAATTCATAATTCGAGACTTCTAACCCATCCATCAAAACTGTCAAATTTTAACGGTATCGGAATTGCTTAAATTGAGCTGTCCATATGAACATGTTAAGAATGTCAGTTTTACACGAAATTTGATACACATGTTCCACTAATAATACTAAGTAAATTCCCCAAAGTTTTATTTTAAAAAATAATATATAATGGACTTTTTTGGCACCAAAGCACATATAGTTACATGCACCTCGGTGCAAGCTCCTCATCCTCGTTTTATATTATTATTAATAACTTAGTATTTATTAGTTAAAAGTTAGTAACTTAGTACATCATATTGCATTTTTTATTCCTTTGTATCTCATACTTATGTTGTGTATTTAGTTCATACTATCATGTTGTATATCTAATTTATGTTGTACATGTAACCATATATCAAAATAAAAATCGAAGCCCACGTATTGGTAGGGTATGGAAAGGAAATACCACATCATTTCGGAGATTCAAAGGCGTGGTGACATCATCGTCACCAAGGTGGCCTCTGCCGACAACGTTGTTGATCCTCTTACCAAATCTCTGACACAGAAGGTTTTCGACCAGCATGTAATGAGTATGGGTTTAAGGATTGTTCCAGAATGGTTCTGAGGGCTAGTGGGAGATTGTTAGCAATGTGAGCCCGAGGCGAACCATTCTCACAATAAATGTTATTGTAATAAATGATTTATCAATAAAAGTTATTGACTATTTTTTCACTCCCTTTCTGATATTGAAGGAATGAATGCACTATATGGTCCCTCTGTACAATAAGGGTTATGTACCATGGCCTCACGGGGGAAGGGGGGCATCAGACCATTTTCACTGGAGTTCAACTAGACAAATGGTTAAGATTTAAGGCATATCAATAGTTTATGCTATTCAGTTTTGTATTTTTGTAAATGCTAATGTTATTGGAAACTATTAACATCTATTACAAGGCTTATTTATTTTTATATCAGACTCATTCACTGCTAATGCTATTGGTTAGTATGTTTATGCTATTCATTTTTATGAGTGTTATTGTTATGAATGTTATTAATCCAAGACAGTTCTTGTAGAGGTTTACGTTATGTTATGATGTATCGTTACGTATTTCTTATTTATCTCATGTACGTCTATGTAATTTGCCCAAGGGTTTTCTCCTATATAAGAGACCCCACGGCTCTATGGAATAACACAACAGAGCATTATAGACTCTGACATGGTATCAGAGCCAAAACCCTAATCTAGGGTTTTTCCACCGCCGCCCCCACCTCCCGCTCTCTCTCTCTCGACTGCCGCACACCCCCCCCCCTTACCACCGTCGCCGGGCCCACTCCAAGGCCCCCCCTCCCGCCGAGGCCCCCCCTTTCGCCGAGGCCTCCTATCGCCGGGTCCCCTCCCGCCGAGGCCTCCTCCCACGCCGAGGCACCCCCTCCCACAGAGGCCTCCTCCCGCCGAGGCCTCCCTTGCGCCGCTGAGGCCTCCCTCACCGAGGCCTCCATCTTCCGCCGGGGGCTGACGTAGCCCTCCCTCGGGCCTCTCTCGTCCGTCGGTCAGCACCCCTTCATCTATGGGTTCAAGTGCAATGAGTCTACATATGCACTTGAATCCAATCTAGTCTTTGTAGACAAACGTTCATTTGTCTATCATCCCAGCGTCTTCTCCAGCATCATGTCAGACCAAAAGGTTGACATACCCTCCATAGGTGCCTTTAAAGGTTCGGCACCAATAGTCAAAATGGACGGGACGAACTACGAACTCTGGACTATGCAGTTCCTGAGTCTTATGAAGTCATGTGGTAAGAAGCACATTCTTACCGAGGATGAGCCGACAGAGAAGACGGGGATATATGCCTCATGGGAGGCTGATGATGCGTATGCCAAGGTCTGGTTGTCAGGTACGCTCACGATGGAGATCGTCAATGACGTCCTTCATCAACCCACCGCCAAGGCGATGTGGGATATTCTGGCTACTACGTACTCTCAAATGCGGAACGAGACAAAGATGCTGCAGTTGCAGCATGATATTTTTACCATGAAGCAAAATGGCCGACCTCTTCACTCTCTGTACACGTCCCTACGTGGGATGTTCGAGAAGTTATATAGCACCATTCCGCTCACAGCCACCCCCGAGCAGCAGAAGACATTTCGAAATGCCACTATGGTGGGCGTATTACTTGCTACCCTTGATCCGGAGTACGAGGTAGTCCGCTCTCAGATCCTCGCCGATGCCACTATTCCTCCGATGGAGGAAGTCTACAGGAGACTCAACCGTATCTCTGTCCCTTCTAGCGCCGCGGCCCCACCTCCTTCGGCAATGGCGGCCTCCAGAGGACGAGGTAGTTCGTCTTCATTCCGTGGCAGAGGAGGTAGTGCACGTGGTAGAGGAGGTCGTGTACGCTCAACGTGCTCATTCTGTCGTTGCACTGGTCATTCCGAGGATACATGCTATTCCAAGCATGGCTTTCCTCCTTCGGCACGTGTCGCTGATCATGTTCAGGCTCCGCCAGCATCTACTCCAGATCACAGGTTCGAGGAGCTAGTGGCACGGCTTCGAGACATTATGCCACAGTCATCATCAGAGGGCGCTGATACATCTGACGTTGCGGCTTCTGCGTCCGCTACTACCTCTGCTACTGCCAGTACCTCAGGTAGTAATTCTGCCCTTTGTCCTAACCACGATCTCTCAGGTTGGATTGTTGACTCTGGAGCTACCCATCATCTCTGCCGTAATAGAGATATGCTACAGTCCTACATGGATATTCAGTCTGGTCGTTCAGTGCTCATAGTTGATGGTACTCATTCCCCTATTGTGGGTCAGGGGGAGACATTCTTATTGCCCTCCATGCACTTACAGAATGTTCTACATGCACCAGAGTTCTCAATGAATTTATTATCAATTAGTCAGATTACAAAAGATTTGCACTGTCGCGCTATATTTGACCCATCTTCTGTCATTTTTCAGGACAGACTAACGGGCAGGGTGATTGGTTGTGGTTCTGAGCACAATGGTCTCTATCGTCTAGTACGAAACTCCTATGCTGGCGTCTCGCTACACTCTCAAGGATCCGTTTCTCCGTACACATGGCACCTTCGCTTTGGTCACCTCCCGCTCCAGAAGATGTGTCACCTACTGCCACAGATCTCTCCAAATTCTACATTTCGTTGTGAAGCATGTCAGTTATGGAAGCATCATCGCTCTAGCTTTCCTAGTCGTCAGAGTCGGAGCAGTCGCTCCCCGTTTGAGTTATTTCATATAGATATTTGGGGTCCTAGTCGTGTCCCGGATCATCAGGGTCACAGGTTTTATCTAGTTGTGGTTGACGATTTCTCTCGTGTTTCTTGGACTTTTCTTCTTAAAAATAAATCTGAGGCAGGAAGTGTTATCAAAAATCTTATAAATGAAGTACAGAATGTTTTTCCTCTACTATTAAATATGTGCGCACGGATAATGATTAGGAATTCTGCACTCAGTCTCTTTCTCAGTTTCTCTCATCTAAAGGCATTATCCACCAAACAACATGTCCTTACACCTCTCAACAGAATGGTGTTGCGGAGAGGAAACATCGACACTTTCTTGATATTGCTCGCACATTACTTATCCAAAGTTGTGCACCATTAGCTTTTTGGGGAGATGCTATCCTTACAGCATGCTATCTGATCGTATGCCTTCTACTGTTCTTGGGGAAAAGGATCCAATATCTGTTCTCTTTCCTGATAAGGACTTGTTTTCACTTACCCCTCGTGTCTTTGGAACTGTTGCCTTTGTTCACCGCTTGTCTCCAGGACTTGACAAGCTCTCTCCTAGAGCTGTTAAGTGCGTTTTTGTGGGCTACTCACGTACACAAAAAGGATATCGTTGCTATGACCCCATTCACGACAAGTACTATGTGAGTGATGATGTTACATTTTTTGAGCCAGTCATGTACTTCTCCCCTGCAGGTGACCGGTTGGCTTCCTCTACATCTATGGATGATAATGTCTATGTTCCCCTACCTTCAAGTATGGGTCCCTCTCGGTCAACTACACCACCACCACCTCCATATCCGACCGTTCCACCATTTCCTAAGTTCTACACACGACGGTCAGGGCCTGTTCATGCTACAAGTCAACCATCCAGCACGCCTCAGGTATGCTCCGATAGTATTGCTAATGATGGGTTAGATAATGCACCGGTGCAGGAATTGTTGATACAGGAGGAGGATCCGCCAGTCAACACAGTAGATGATGATCTTGATCGTCCTATTGCTCATAGGAAGCAGAAGAGGCAGTGTGCATCCTATCCTCTTGCGTCTCAGGTATCCTTTCATCGACTTACTGGTGATTTCCAGAGGTTTGCAGCAGCTGTCTCAACGGTAGAGATTCCACGAACTTATCAAGAGGGTATGAAGATTGATTGCTGGCGTGTAGCCATGGAAGAGGAGATGCGAGCCTTACAGTCTCGAGGGACTTGGTCCCTAGTTCCTATTCCTCCTGGTGCTTCTGTAGTAAGTAGCAAGTGGGTATTCACAGTTAAATATCACGCAGATGGGCGTCTAGATCGGTACAAGGCAAGACTTGCCGCACGAGGCTTTACCCAAACATATGGGGTAGATTATTTGGATACATTTTCACCAGTGGCTCGATACTCGACTCTTCGCATTCTCCTGTCTATTGTTGTGGTACGTGATTGGACTATTTTTCAACTTGATGTCAAAAATGCATTTTTGTATGGTGATCTATAGGAAGAAGTCTACATGCAACAGCCACCGGGTTTTGCTGCTGAGGGGGAGACTCAGATGGTGTGTAGACTTCATAAGGCTATCTATGGCCTTAAACAAAGTCCAAGGGCATGGTTCCAGAAGCTTTCCCAAGTAATTGAAAGACAGGGGTTCAAGAGATCAAATGCGGACCACTCATTGTTTATCCAGAAGACTCCCAGAGGTACGGTTGTTGTCATGGTGTATGTAGATGATATTCTGGTCACAGGAGATGATGTTCAGGGAATCGAGATGATTAAATCTCTTTTGGGAAGTCAGTTTATTACAAAGGATCTGGGCACGATACGATACTTTCTGGGGATAGAGTTTGTAAGAAATGCACAAGGAATGGTAATGACCCAAAGAAAATATGTCACAGATTTGTTAGTTGAAACAGGAATGGATGGATGCAGACCGTCAAGCACTCCTATGGACCCAAGTATGAGGCTTTACGACAATGATACTGAAGAGGTGGACAAAAGAAGATACAGAGAGATGGTGGGTAAGCTCTTATACATCACCATAACTCGACCAGATATTGCCTTTGCAGTAAACCAGGTGAGTCAATTTATGGAGCAGCCGAGGCAAGTTCATATGGAAGCCCTATATATGATATTGAGATACCTGAAGTCTTCCCCAGGTACAGGTTTGTTATTTAGAAAAGATACAGACCTGTCTAATTCTTCTTGTGCAGACGCAAACTATGCACGGTGTCCAAAAGATCGTAAGTCTACGTCAGGATTTGCTATCTTCATAGGAAGTTCTTTGGTTTCTTGGAAAAGCAAGAAACAAACTGTTGTGGCGAGATCCAGTGTTGAATCCGAATACAGAGCCATGGCACAAGCAACCACAGAAATGATGTGGGTTCGAGCGGTCTTGGAAGATTTGAATGTAAATGTCTCTTTACCCATGCAGCTTCAATGTGACAACCATGCAGCATTGTTCATTGCCAATAATCCAGCTTTTCATGAAAGAACAAAGCACATCGAGGTAGATTGTCACTACACTGGAGACATGATCCAGAAGGGCTTGATTTCCACTTCACACGTCAGTTCAGAAGACCAGACTGCTGATATATTCACCAAGCCATTGCTCAGAGGACCTTTCCAGAGATGTTCTTCCAAGCTGAGCATGATTGATATCTATGCTCCATCTTGAGGGGGAATGTAGAGGTTTACGTTATGTTATGATGTATCGTTACGTATTTCTTATTTATCTCATGTACATCTATGTAATTTGCCCAAGGGTTTTCTCCTATATAAGAGACCCTAGGGCTCTATGGAATAACACAACAGAGCATTATAGACTCTGACAGTTCTGACTACCGACTACCAACTCCTGCAACCTCGAAAGTAATGTATACTATATCACCCAATATCACACAAGTAACATAACACAAAACCCCAAAGCGAATTTCGTAAATTAACTCCCCATTTTTTCAAATTTGGATAACTATAGGTCAGATTCAATCAATCATTTGGACCATGTTTTAGCCTCTGAAAAAATCATACAATGGTGGTGAAGTGTATATACAACGTATGGCTTGTGAGCAAAAATAGTTGATGGAACATAAACTTCTCATTGAATGTATGCATTGCATGTAAACCTGATTTTTTTTGCTTGTCTTCGCTTGACTGCTCGATCGTTGTCGTTATCTTACTTTTATCAAGCTGGTTTACCCTGCCTGATTCAAGTCAGAGCACTCTTGCTAGAATCTTCACATCTATCTAACAGGTCTTGGTTAGTATATAGGATCTATGAGCATCTATATTTAAATTTCGATATGATCCTCATCTAACTGTTCTTTAGACTCAAGCAATTTGATGCAAATTCATATTAGATCATTATTTAATTATGTTCATATTTGGACTTTATTCAATCTATAGTTGTATTTGACCTTTATTTGATTTATATCCATATTCGATGAACGAACGACTGAATTCATACATAATGAGTTAAGAATGTGATTCCAAAGTTCACATCTAGGTGGTATCCGTATTAAAATTTAATATTGATAAACCGAATATGGACGTAAAAATATCCATATCAGAATTGTGTTTAACCCGCTTCTATCCCCGCCATTCTCTCATATATAAACAAAGAAATGGATAAAATGGTTTTAGTCGTCAGCTTCTCGGGATAACTAGAGACAGCCGCTCCCTGGATATTTCAGACTGATTAATGTGTCCTTTCTTTAACATGGTCAATGCATATTCATCTATTGAATCACATTCATCATGTGACAAAGAAATTTCCCTCTCTAGCGCCAAGTAGTCAAGTTAACTCCCCTCTCTAGTGCCAAGGAAGGGGAAGATCCCCAATACTTCAACACCACTATCAAGACAAAGTTGAAACACAACGAAGTTTTGCCCCCCACCCCCGAAAAAATCACATCCATATGTGATCAAATAGTCAGAATATTACTTATATAGAAGAGACAAATTCCGCCTACCATGAATAACATTCTATGGAAATTATAATATGTTACAATAGCAAGATATCTTGAACAGGATCATAATAACTTAATTACCTCTAGATTGACAATCACAATATAAATGATCTGTAAGAGCATACAACTAAAAAGAGATCTAATAGTCAGAAATGTTAGTTATGACGAGGTAGAAGATAAAGCAACCATGAATAACATTGTATCCAAAAGACAATATGCTCCAATTGCAATCTAACTTGAACCAAATCGTACTAACTTAATCACCACATGATTGACAAGTATCTATTGACAACCAATTGGTAGTGCAGCATGCCTGCCGCTCAAAAGGCCAGGGTTCAAATCTTGGGAAAGGCACATGTGCGTGTTTCCCCCTCTTGTTTCATAAAAATCAGTGCAAAGAAACAACTCTTGATTCACAACTTCAGACATCTTAAATCTTTTTATTGTTCAAAAAATCGAAACAAACCCAAAATTGCTTAAGTAAAAGCACGATGAAAGATTTCCCGGGCCCACAAAAAAGCCACCTCTATGATTTCAAAGAGAATAAAAACATGGTCAACAGAAATATTACTTACTACGATGAATTTAGCCAACCATGAATAACATTGTATCCAAATGATAATATGTTCTGATAGCAAGACGACTTGAATAAAATCGTAATAACTTAATGGCCACATGATTGACAATCATGAATTTAAATGATCTGTAAGGGTATACGACTAAAATGAAGTCTTATACTGAGGAAAAAGAGTCATCCAACCATAAAAACATTTTATCCAGATGATAATATGCTCCGATAGAACATAACTAAACAAAATCATAAGAACTTGATCACAACATGATTGGTGATCATGAATTTAAATGATCTGTAAGGGCGTGCAACTAAATCCATTGAAGAGTGGATGTAACCAACTCTTGATCAACAACTTCAGACATCTTAAATCATTATAGCTAATGAGATACACAGACACTGTTTAGCCATATATACAATTTAGCATCTGAGATGCAAATAATCTATAACTATGGGACACAGATACACACCCTATTTGGCCATACATACAATGTAGCATCTGAGAAATGCGAATAAATTATAACTTTAAATTTTTAAACAGTTTCTGTTTGCCTTCAATTTTTGTTTTAGCATCTCATCACATTCAAGTCCAAACTTTAGCATTCCTTTTGTAGCATTTCTAACATCATTTTAAAATATAAAATTTTTCGTTGCTTTGAATTTTTGCATGTTCATTTCAAGTTTGTTTGCATTTCATAAACTTGAGCATATGAAATTTTTCGTTGATTTGCATTTTTGCATGTTCATTTCAAGTGTTTTTTGCATTTCACAAACTCGAGTCTCGTTAGGATTTTTTACATATGTTTCCGTTCAGTATCTTTTATCTTCTTCTAACATGTTCGATTGGGGTTGGCCTAAATCCAACTTATATTAAAAAATAATGGGTTTTTATCAGTTGTGCCCCTTTGAGATATTGCAAGTTCAGTTATACCCTTCCCTTTTCTGGAATCAGTTATACCCCTACCCTCTTACAAAATTCACAGTTCTACCCTTTTATTAAGGTAAAGTAGGGGCATAACCGATATTACAAAAGGACAGAACTGTGAATTTCGCAAGGAGGTAGGGGCACAACTGATATTTCAAAAAATGGAGGGGCATAACTGATATTGCAATAGGGGGGGCACAACTGATAAAACCCCAAAAATAATTATCATATATCTACATAAATATATAAATATATAATCCTAAACCCAATATATATGAATAAAAATGAATGTGTAAAATAATAAATACTTAAATAATTTAAAATTACAAAATTGAAGTAATCCAATTAGTTGCTTGAGTGACCCGAATCTACTGAAATACCGACTATCGACTTTTTCCAGCTTTGGACAAAAGGGTGGATAAATCAAAGATCTGGAAATCAAAAACTCAGTCTTTCGATTATTGTGGTCATGATACTTTTTGTGAACATATAACTCGATACCAATAGGAAAAGAAGTTCAAATGACCTTATTACTTTACAGTTTACATGTTAGATATGGGACTGATTTATTTAACATGGTTTGCACGCAATTGATGCGGTGCAGGAAAAAAGACTTGCATAAATGACAAAAGAAAGATGAAGAAAGTTGTTAACCATTTGTACGGAAGTAAATGATAATGAATACTAAATTGGAAGGACGTAATAAATGGCAACCCACCAACTTTCACATTTACCCAGATGAAGCTCATTAGAGATATAGAAACATCACCTTTAGAGGTACAAGAGTGATGAGCTCTATAATTGAGGAAAAAGATTCAACCAACCATGAATAACATTATATCCAAATGATAATATGCTCCAATAGCAAGGTAACTTGAACAAGATCGTAACAACTTAATCATCGCATGAATAGCAATCACAAATTTAGACTGTTTGTAAGTCATTCAACTAAATCTATTGACGAGTGGAGAGAAACAACTTTTGATTAACAAATTCAGGCATGTCAAATCTTAATAATTGATGAGAGACACACAGCCTCACTTACCAAAAGTGTGGACAGATCAAAAAGCTGGAAACCAAAAATGGAACATTTTGATGATTGTGGTCATAATACTATTTGTGAACACGTAAATAAATACTAATAGCCAAACAAGTCCATATAACCTTATCACTTTACAGTTTCCATGTTAGATGTGGGACAGATTTCTTCAACGAGGCTGTTGCGAATCGCGGAAGCAAGCACGCACAAACACGATCAAACAAGCAAGAACGCAAACACACGGATTTACAAGGTTCACCCGTAACTGGGCTACGTCCTTGGGCGGTGGCGATCGGTTTCACTATGTGGTGAAAAGAATGAATACAGAGGATGCACTTAAAACCCTAACCCTAAGGAGTTTATATAGCACTCCCATACAGACGGATCCCTAAAAATAGAAGGATCCAAATACCCAAATACAAAGAGAACCGCTCCATAAAATTTTTGCCGGGGGCGCTGCCCCCACACCCCCGCAGGGGGGGCGCACCTGCTCCCCCCTAGACCGCCCCCCAGGCTCGTTGACCGGGCAGCGAGACCCCCGTCTTGTTGGGGTATGGTACGACAGGGGGATGCATATGCAGTTCTTCAACCTGGGTCAGATGGTTAGGATTCAAGGCATATCAACAGAGGCTTGCATGCAATTGATGTGGAGGGGAAAACACATGCATAAATGAAAAAAAGGAAAAAATAAAGAATGCCTTTAACCATGCATACAAAACTGTAAATGACTTTAAAGAATAAATTGGATGGACTAAATAAAATGCACCCAGACAACTTTCACATTTACTTACGGCTCATCAGAGATATAGAAGCGGCAGCTCTAGAGGTACGAGTGATTTGGCATAACAATGTTGTTTCCTAGTACAAATGCAATGGCTACTAATTGATGATAAAGTCTGCATGCATGATAAAGATTGAAATGAAGATCTTTAATCTTATCTGGTACAATAGGGAGTTGAAGACTTGAAGTGTATCATCAAACTCTATACAGCAAAATGTAAACATAAAGAACAAGGAACTTCATAAAATTTGTGAATATTATGAAAGCATCAGTTGGCCCATTAATGTTGTCACTATGAAAGGAAAACAGCTGACCTTGTCTAAACATTACGAATTTACAGTTAATGAACTATCACCCCTATTGATAGTCCTTAAATTAAACAAGCCCTTATGCAAGTTGAGCACTCACACACTCACAGACATGCCCGGTGAGTTCATAGTTCTTTACCCAATTGCGCCAAAAAATCCCAATTCTCCATTTTTTTTCATGTAAAAGTGTGACATTTGAAGATAAGCGTGTTATCCTCTGTCCACAGTTCGATTGGGATTCGTGAGTCCCTGTATATTCCATTTAAGAATCATCTTATTGGGAACTCAATCCGAACCGCGCCACATGAACTCCCATCTTTTTGCCATCTCCAAATGGAGTAAGACCGCGTTAAGTTCATCTCCTTTTTCATCGAAATTCAACATTATTCGTTTCCTCTTACTAACTTCCACATCAAGAGCCTCCTCAACATTCAACAACACAATTGCCTTCAACAATCCTCCCTTAGTGTTCCCCTCTTCCAAATTCTCCCTACAAAGAGAAAAAAAACTCATATCTTCAATGTATCCTTGCAAAGACATAACATTACGCACATAGCATCCCCTCATCACTCTTTTCCTTCAGAGCCAAATTCGTCGAAACTAGCATTTAAAGCCTTTTAAGTGCCTCGCATATCTCCTAGCAAGAAACTTGTGAAACTCTTTCAGAAGGATAAAAAAACCCCAACTACCTCGTGTCCCTTATATCGAAAGATTCTCATCTAGCATCAGGAATCATTGACTCAAGAAAGCATGCATAAAAAGGGCACTTGAAGTAACATAGGCGAGGAAAAACATGGACTTTAATTCATCCTAATATGATGACCCAAGTTGCTCCTAAACAAGGTTCTAAAAAGCGTTAGGCATATTGAGGTGTTTTCCCAATATTGCCTCGAGGCGTAAGCTTCACTCGTGAAAGAATTTTTTTCATAAAACATAATAATTAATCGTAATGGCAATTTTTAAGTTCTAGAAATCAAATAGTTATGATCAAATACATAACTACATGACATTTCAAGGCTAACATCATGATTTGAACATCCAAGTTGTTATATAACTCTCTTTTTTAGGACTCTAAATCTGTAAGGAGTCAAGTAAATATGGATATGCAAGCACAATAATGGGTAACTCTCACCAAAATTTAAAGTTTTAAATAAAATTTAGCTAAAGGGACTAGATGTAACATTAAGTGAGATATGTGCGTCATTCAATTGAGACGGATAAGAGAGGACGCATTAAAATTTTACTTTACCATAAGGATTGGAGGATAAAATACTTGAATATTGCATGTTATGACCATCTTTGTTCATGCATGTTTTGATGTGTATTAATTTAATCTTTGATTGAATAGAAGAAAAGATGAGACGTGTTTACAAAAATATACTTTTCTAAATTTATGTCAAAGTAAGGGACTTACATCCAAATATTTTAATAAAGTATTTATGTTTGAATCATATTAAAGAGTAGAGGCATTAAATTTAAGGACTCAAAACCCAATTTTTTGCTCATGTTGATTTATAAAGAACATGCATAACAAAGTAAAAATAAGCTTAATATGTTAATGAACTAAAAAAATACATTTCAGTGAATCGTGAGCTTAAGGACTTGAAAATACTTGTCTACGAATGATGAAAAGTTCACAATCAAAAAGAAATGAAAAAATATTGTAGAAAAAAAATTAAAAAATCAGCTCATACATGAGACAGCGGCTCGAGGCGCGCCTTATAAGCCTTGAGGCGCACGCCTCACTAAGGCTGCATGAGGCTATAGCCTCAAGGCGTTTTTCCTGCGTTTTTAAAAACAATGCTCCTAAACATGAATTCCCCGCCAGCAAATTTATTGAAAGCAAGCCTTTTAAGAAGACAACCAACATGTTCGAATCCACATAGACATGAATTCGAAACTGACATCTCGATTATGGGGCAATTAAGTCCAAATTCAAAACCCACCTTGCCTAAATAGGCTAAACCCCCTTCGAAAAATCATGTACATGCAAAAGGTTTTGATAATGCCCCTAGTGCCATATCGATTTCTAAACATGTTCATCTCCCACGATACAAAGGCTATTAAAGTAATGTGGTCATGGGGAAAACCAACCCCGTACTAATTTTAAAATGGACAATAGCTGCTCCCAAACCGAACTCCATGCAAACCAAATTACTGAAAGCATCCTCCCGAAAAAGAACACCGCCCCTTTCTTGTGGATCTAGATCAAGAGTTCCATTTCTCGAACAGTGAAGCCTCTATTATATCAACTTCCAGAAATGATGCATAATCTCTCGTAATTTTCCAGGAAACTTGAAGTGACATGGTTGGGCAAAACCAAACACATATCCAAAATCAAAAGCCATGGCCCCAGGGGCAAGATGGTCCAATTTAATACTTGTCTTAATCGAATGGGACCAAACCCCTCCCAAAATATTGGACAAGTGATTGTGGTAATACCGCCTTGGTCATATCAATGTCTAAAGATGATATCTAGTCTCCCACAATTGTTGGCCCTAACACATCATATGCTAAAAACATTGCCTTATCTTCAGTGATCCTCTAATCCCTTCCAACAATCGGTTTCGTGTTACGTCTCATCAAGTGTCAATTACTCGTACACCCCTAACATCATTGCCGTTGCATTCACACCGCCCGCCTCCAATGACATTATCAAAAACAAGAGATAGTTGATCGTCGCAATGGTGGTTTTATCGACAAAGAAATGCCAACTAAGGTCCCAACTTCCACCATCATATGAGGGAAAGCTCCATGTTCTAGTCCCATCAACCTTACCGCAATAAGCTTCCCAGTGGGAACAATGAGCTCTTCAGTCGGGTGTCAGTTTCTTCAAATAAGAACTCTTCAGTTATGCAACCCAATTCCAAATGTTAACCCAACAATCTCTATTGTTGTCTCAAGCACCTCCTCCAAATTGTTACCCCCCCCCCCCACACACACACACACAAACTAAGCCCCATGACAACTTTTTCAATGTCCCCCATTCCCCACCTCCATGAATGCTTCCATCACATGACCACCATTACAAGCCCCTACGTCTCACTCTCTCGGCACTAGAAGCAAAGTATAGGATCCGTGTACTCCTTTCCCGATATTCATTCCCTCTGCGATGAACATGGACATTTCTCCTCGTTATGAGGAGAGACCCTAGTCCTCTCCATCTCAATGTCAATTCTCTCCAACAATAGTGAAATACTCGCCGACCCTCCCCTTCCCCAGCCTCCACCTCCCCAAATAGTCCCTTGTTACCACTCTCGTTGCTTCTCTTGTTCCCCTTTCCTGCTCCCTCCATCTTCAACCCTGAAAAAAATCTATGAAACAATATTCAAACTTAATTAGAAAATATAATGCATATGCATGTTCACCGTCATTTACAAATTAGAATATCTATCCAAACATCAAAATGATTTTTTAAAAAATCATCCTCACCACAACCATAGATGACACCTACCCAAAAGAATACTTAGATGGCACAATAAATAGCAGATGAAAGGAACGACTCTTAATGCATACCTCATTTCTTCTATCCCAAATTCCACATCATGAATTCAAATGTCACCTGACTGCAAAAATTTTAAGCCTGCTTCAGTGGCAAGAATTGCAAAATCCTCTGTTGGGAGATAGATGACCCTCGTGCTCAGCTCAATCTTGATATAACCTAAAAAATAGCTCAAATAAAATGAAACCTCATTTCAGGCAATAAGATGTATCATAACATTCCGGAACCCATTTAGATGTCAGGGAAATACAATTCTAGAATGCAGATTATACCAAACTTATATAGCAGATAACAAATTGTTACACAGGAACGGGATTACATGTGACCCTGTACAATGAAATTTTGCATTCAATGTGCAGAAGTTAGCTAGTTCAGCTATCAATCTGAATAACCACCTCCATCTTACCAATTCCATACAAAGTCCAGTTAGCACTGAAAGATTAAATTCCAAGTTACAGAGAATAGCCACACCTTCGAGGATCTCTAGAAAAGAAGGGATGCCGAAGAGCTTCACCAGCTTTGAGACGCTTTGCTGGATCATAGCAGAGGAGACCTTGCAACAAGTCTATGAGATCACCCGCAGAATGGTCCACATGATGCATGACAAGATTCTGCAAACAATATTGAAAATCACTCGATGGACGTAAATGGTATTATATCGCACTTATAGGGATGTGCAACATGATCCTTCTGGAAGTGCTATACTGTGCAAACTAGCACACCTGGAGACGAGGCAGCTTCCAGACTGCACGCATGCTTTCTCTTGATACAGCACCCTGAGGCCAGTCTAGGCATAAACCATGTCTAAAATACTTCGCAGCACGTCTACTGCAGACATAGTCATACAAAAAACCATGTAAAACCACTGTCAAGAGAATATTACAAAAGTAAGGATTCAGTTCCTCTTACTCGGCCTTGCCCATCATGTGCTGAGGAAGAGGCCCCAACACCTTCTCCATCATGGCCAGATGCTCCAGATTTTCATGAGTTTGAAATAGTGCTTCTCCCTGTAAAAAGGAAAAGAGATGCATAACTGTGAGATGGTCAAGAAAATGATGCCAATTTTACAGCATATGCTCAATATGTATTGTGGTCTACTTATAAATGAATTTTAAAGGGGGTTGCAAAAAGATGATCGCAGTTTCTTTAGCAATTGCATGTAAACCAGTATTTAATCAGCCTTTAGAATGATCTCTTTTTTAGACCAAAAAAGAGGGAAACACGCCATGGTGTCCACCTCAGGTAATTTATTATAAAAGATAGAAACAATCCTACAGTGGCCAAGACTCGGTGAGAGTTTTGCCACGAGAAATTGCATTTTCCACGTAGAAACAGTCTGACGAAAGAATAACACCATTCCGAGCCAACAAAATAGCCCATATCAGAGTCAGAAGATAATGCAACTCTCCAATTGGGTGTTGTTTATTCAGCCAAAGGGAATCCAAGAAGCTCTGAATATTCTGCAAATTTATCCATGTAAGGTCAAGTTCTTCCCAAACACCCGATGTCTTCTCACATGTAAAGAACAGGCGATCTATTGTATCCACTTCCTCATCGTAAAGTGGGCATATATGCGAAGTACCAGGGAAGAATCTGATGCATCTCTCTTGTCAGGATGTCATCTGCGCATAAGCCAAAGGAAGACAGCAGCAAGGCTCGGCATTTCGAGGCTCCACAGAAAATGACAATCATGCGGTACAAAATTGGAGGTGGATGGGGCTGGGCTATCCAGGACTTTGTAAGCCCATTTGACAGAAAAATCACATGTTCTCCAAGTCCAGTTACCTCTCCCACCTTCACTCCCAGAGATAGGGGCAAGGGAATCCAGAAGAGTCATAAAGTCTTCCAGACGTTGACCCAAGAAGTCTGTCACAAAGGTAGGCATCCAAATCCCATTTTCCCAACATTCAGCAATTATAGCGTCCTGGTCAGCAGCTAAAGCAAACAGACAAGGAAATTTAACCGCAAGGGGATCTCCATTGGTCTAGTTGTCAGTCCAAAAAGTAAATGGATGGCCATCTCCAAGAGCCGGTCTGAATAGAACAAGGAGCTCTGGAAAAAGAGAGGTGATGTCTCATTCCAGAATACCGAGTAAAAAGACGGTTGTGCATAGATCTCCCTTAGAGATCTATCCAAAAAATTGTATAAATCAAAAAATCGTAAATATTACATCCGTTCTTCCCCAAATTCTGACCACTCATTTTAGCAACAATGCCTTGTTCATAGTCTTCAAACAAGTCACACCAAGGCCTCCCTCACCTTTAGGAAGGGTAGTTGTGTCCCAATTAACCAGATGAACACCCGGGTCATTCTGACCTGAACTTCCCTAAAAAAATCTGTGCATGATCATCTTGAGAAGTTTCCGAATGCCGACAGGAAGAACATAAGAGGACATGAAAATACATGGATTGTCACAAGAACAGCCTTCAGGTGTACCAGTCTACCACCTCTAGATAGGATTGCCGCCTTCCAACTAGACAATTTTCTCTCCATCTTCTCAATGATTGGCAACCAGTCTGCAACTTTAAGCTTGCCACAGTTTAAAGATAAACCAAGGTATTTGATTGGCAAAGAACCACAAGTTGTCCCAGTACCTTGGCGCAAGTTAGCACCTCTTCAAAAGACATGCCTAATGGGACAACTGTTAACTTATTACAATTGAGATTCAAACTGGAAAGCTCACCAACTCCAGCATGAATGTCATCCCCTTTGCCTCAAGACGACCCTCGTCTATAAAAAGAACCATGCCATCCGCATACTGAAGCAAAGGGATAAGGATGTCACCGCAAGTGTAGCCCGCCGACAAACCCTGAATTGTGACCTGCGCCACCATACGCACAAGCACATATGCTGCAATGACAAAGAGAATAAGTGCCAGAGGACACCTCATCTAACTCCTCTTTGTAGTTGAAAGAAGTCCCCTTCAGGTTGACCATTTATCATAATAGAATACGATGTCGTGGTAATGCATCTCTTCATCCAGAATATCCAAAGATGGGGGAACCTCTTTTGCAAGGGGATTCCATAGGAAATGCCAGAAAATAAAATAGTACCATACGCCTTTGAGAAATCCACCTTTCATAGGAGCCCATTTATTTTCTTTCTTTTCCAATCTGTAATGATCTCTATAGCCATAGCTAAACTATCACCGATGTGTCTACTTGAAATGAAAGCAGATTACACCGACTCAATGTTGTGGTCCATAACCATGTTCAGTCTGTTCGCCAAAACCTTTGTAATTATGAGGTAAATCGCATTAGAAAGTGCAATCGATCTGAAATCGTCACTCCTCTCAGAAACCTCTTTCTCAATGATAAGAAAGAGTAAAGCCATGTTCGCCAGTTTCAAGCCACCATTGTCAATCATAAATTACTCTGCCACCTCCAAAGCATCCATGCCCACTAGTGTTCAGAACTCATGATAAAAGATAACTAGAAAGCCATCTAGGTCAGGTACTCCATCTGCATTCAGGTTCCAGACCACCACCACTTTGAGCTGCTCTAAAGTGATACTCTGTATAAGGTGTCTGGTATGTTGTTCGGATATACATTGTGCCCCTTGGCCCGACCATCTCCACTGACGACAATAAAACTTCTGCGAAAGTCACTGAAATACTAAGCTACGGCCACTCCCATATCGTGATCACCATCTATCTGTCTCGTATTATATCTTCTCTTCCCACTTGTCACACGCTAGAAAAACTTTTTATTTGCATCACCATCAAAAAGCCAAGTTTGTCTTAATTGTTGTCTCCACTCTTTATAGTTTTTTTGTCCTCTAGAATGATAATTTTCTAAAGCCCGAATCTTTCATTCAGTTTCGCCTCTGATAACTCTCTGATGTCTTCCAATCTATCCAGTCTGCATATCTCCTCTATTGCAGTTCTCCTTTCTCTCCTTAGTTCTTGAGTCTCCTTGTATCTGCAGAGTCTTATACAGAGTAAGATCAGCTTTTGAGCCAATCGTATGACAGCAATGCTGGAGACCACCGTGGAGGACCAATGATCTTTCACTAAATCTTTGAAACCCTCTTCAGGCAACCAAGCCTTCTTAAATCTAAAGAAGTTTCACGGTAACTGCTTTTGTGTTTCAGGACATACTGACTGGCAGGATGATTGGAAGTGGTCGTGAGCAGAGAGGCCTGTATAAGCTTGATATATCATCATGTGTTGATGCCCTACTATTCCCTCAGGATCCATTTCTCCATTCCTTTGGCATCTTCGATTTGGCCATCTGCCTCTGCAGAAGATGTGTCATGTCTTGTCGCAGATATCTATCCGTACTGCATTAGATTGTGAAGTCTGTCAGCTTGGGAAACACCATAGGTCTTCGTCTCCAGTTCGTCCGAGTCGTCATAGTAGTCGGTCTTTTGAGTTGTTTCACTTTGATATTTGGGGTTTGAGTCGTGTACCTGATCTTCAGGGACATCAATATTATATGGTTGTTGTTGATGATTTTTCCAGATTATCTTGGGTATTCTTGTTAAAACAAAAGTCTGAAGCTGGTGTTATTATTCAAAAATTTATTCTAGAAGTCAATAACATCTTCTCTACCAATATCAAAGTCATTCGGACGGATAATGCTTTAGAATTTTCAACATTACATTTGTCCGATTTCCTCAGCTCACAAGGCATTATTCATCAAACTTCGTGAAGTTACACTTCGCAACAAAATGGTGTGGCGGAACGCAAACATCGCCACCTTCTAGATGTCACTCGGACATTGTTGATCCATAGTCGTGCACCTCATTCCTTTTGGGGGGATACGGTTCTCACTGCATGCTACTTGGTGAATCGTATGTCGTCTACTGTACTAGGAGAAAAGGTCCCCTTCTTGATTGTGTTTCGCAAGAAGGACCTTCTGTTTTCCCTCACACCTCGTGTCTTTGGGTCTGTGGCATTTGTGCATAATTGTACCTCTGGTCGTGATAAGCTCTCTCCAAAGGCTATCAAATGTGTGTTTGTTGGGTACTCTCGTACTCAAAAAGGGTATAGATGTTATGATCCGATGAGTAGAAGATATTATGTGAGTGTTGATGTCACTTTCTTTAAGTCTATCATGTATTTTTCTCCGACAGATGACAGGTTATCCAATGACAATGCAAATGATATTGTTGTTCCTCCACCTCCATCTATCACATCACCCGAACCAGAACGTCATATATCCCTACCGCCACCACCGCCTCCACCACCACCTGTGCCAAAATTTTGTTTACATTCGCAGGTTTTCTACTAACACTTCTGCTCATCAGCAGTCCACATCATCCAGTACGCCTAAGGTATGTCATGATAACACTGTTTCTACTGATGGCACTGGAGTTTTACAGGATGACTATGTTGTAGAGGACACTGAGGAGGACGATTTGGATGTTCCTTTACGTTGAGGAAGCCACGTCGTCAATGTACCAAATACCCACTTGCGGCACATGTTTCTTTGGATCATCTTTCAGACGAGTACAAGAAGTTTGTTGTCGGTCTTTCAGTGATTACTATACCCAGAATATACATGGAGGCATTAAAAGACAGCAGGTGGCATTAGGCAATGGAAGAAGAAATGGCGGCCTTAACAACTCGAGGGACATGGTCTATTGTTTCTCCTCCACAAGGTGCTTCGATTGTCAGTTGCAAGTGGATATTTTTTTGAAAGAATAAATTTTTTTCGGGAGAGGCACGTCACGGTGCTCACCCCAAAAATTTTATTAGAAGGCGAAGATGCCCGAGAGAGAAAGAGTTACAGAACTAAAGGATCGAGTGGATCCTGCCGGATACCCAAAAAGAAGAATCACTACAACAAAGACCATTCGCCATAGAGCAAGACAGAGTGCGCCAAAATATTCTCCTTGTAAAACCTTTGTCCCATGAAAATCTTCGAATTTCTCCCAAGCCACATCGCCGAGATGCACGCAAATGGACGAAGGAGCTCCCCCCGCGGCCTATCTTTATTCGACCGCATAGAGTCCCAAAACGAAGAAGCAGATGAAGAGTTGATCCAGGGAATTTGTGCCTCCACCCAAATGTCGGCAGTCCCTGGACACTGGAAGAACAGGTGCTCCGAGGTCTCCAAGCTGCCATCACATAGCGCACAGACTGTAGAATTGAACCCCATGAACAACCTTGCGCACCTATCACGAGTCAAAATCCGCTCGCGTCTGAGCAGCCAGAGGAAGAAGATGACCCTCTCCGGGAGCTTGATACGCCAAAGAAGTTTAAGATCCGTGCTCGTGAGGTCCTGTTGTGAAAACTGTTGCTGCGATATGGCCCTGAATGCCCGCCTTGTGGAGAACACGCCATCGCGCCAAACCCAGTGATCCCGGCCCTCTGAGGGCGTGGGCGCATCCTTAAGCAAGGAGAGCCATAAGGTCAACGAACCGCTGATCAGAGAGGTTGCTGGCAAATGAAGGGAACCAATCATTCCCACTCCAGGAGGAAGCCACTGTCGCACGCAGATCCCTCGACAAAGCACAAAGACGAGGGAAGGTATCACCGAGCCCCCCCCCCCCACCGATCGTGCCAGAAGAGGAAGGACTTACCATTCCCAAGCACCGGTTTAAAGAGATGGGAATAACGCCGAGTAACAGATACGATCCCCCGCCAAAAGGGGGTACAAGAATGTCGATCAGCCAAATCAAGCACCAAGTCCACTCCAAGAGATAACACCTCCCGCAAAATGGAAGGGAAGAAGCTGTTCGCACTTCCCCAAAGCCTGTTGACCCACTTTAGAAGCAGCGCGTCATTTACTAGATCTAGCCGCCGAATGCCAAGTCCGCCATCGCACTTCCTCTTAGACACCTCATCCCAAGCCACCAGGTCAGGACCACGCAAAGAAGGTCCCCTTATCCCCCAAAGAAAGTTCCGCATCAGACCCTCGAGGCGCTTCCTAATCCCCGCCGGGATAATCCAATTCAAAAGGAAGTAGATAGGTATAGAAGCAAGGACCGATCTAATAAGAACGAGGCGACCTCCCCGAGAAAGCATTGCTGCGCTCCACCCGACGAGCCTCCTTTCCGCCTTGTCCACCACCTTGCGCCAATCACGAAGTCTAGATCTCCTCGCCCCCAGAGGCATCCCCAAATAGTCTATTGATAGGGAGGAAGGAGGAGTCCCCAGTAATAGCCCACAAGCATCCGCCGAGCCCGCATCCCACGCGAAGGGAATCACTTTGGATTTTGATTGATTAATGAGAAGCCCCGATAGCTCGCTAAATATTTTCAACGTTGCTGTCATCCATCTGACCTCGTCCATGCCACCCTCGATGAAGACAATAGTGTCGTCCACAAACTGAAGTGTTGGGACGCTCCGGTAGCCGCAAGAGAATCCCTTGGACAGGCCACGCTCGACCACCCTAGCCGCCATCCGAGGCAACACGTCCACCGCAATAACAAAGAGTAATGGCGCCAAGGGGCATCCCTGTCGCACGCCCCTTCTTGGCTGAAACCGTTCGCCAACGACGTGGCCGTTCAACATAATAGAGAAGGAAGCCGTAGTAATGCACCTGCGTATCCACGATATCCACATCATTGGAAACCCGCGCGCTCGCAGCACCCTCCAAAGGAATTTCCAATCCAGCGAGTCGTAAGCCTTAGCGAAGTCCACCTTCCATAGGACCCCTTGCTTTCCCGACCTCACCCAGCTCTCCACCATCTCCGAAGCAAGAGCCGTAACATCCGCAATTTGGCGACCGCGGATGAATGCAGTCTGGGAGGGCTCGAGCAAGTCATCAAGCAACGGCGCAAGCCTCCGTGCCAGAACCTTAGCAACGATCAAGTACAATGCATTGGAGATCGCAATCGGTCGAAAGTCTTCAATAGCGCGCGGAGAGGAGGTCTTAGGCAACAAAACAATGAGAGCCCTATTGACCTGGTCGAAGCCCGCGTTTCCTTTGCAAAATTCCAAGACAACCACCCAAACATCCTTCCCAACCACCTCCCAGAAATCCTTGTAGAACGCAATTGGGAATCCGTCCAGGCCTGGCGATGCGTCACCATTGAGATCCCAAATAGCACACTTGACCTCCTCCAAAGAGACCTCCTTAACCAACTCAGCGCAAAGCACGGGCGAGAGTTGTGGAGTACCCTCCCCCGACCAGAACCACCGACTAGGCGCACGAGCAGAAGAGAAATCCCTGTAGTAGGTGGCCACCTCACCCCCTAAAATCTCCTCTCCCACGAACTCCCTCCCCCCGAATGAAATGGAATGGATAAAGTTAGACCGCCTCCTGTTGGACGCCACCCTATGAAAATAGGAGTTAGCATCCCCCTCCCTGATCCACTTGACCTTAGCCCTCTGACTCCATTCCGCCACCCTCTTTCTTTCCTCCCTTTCCACCGCGGCCAACGCCGCCGACCTGGAGAGAACCTCCTCGGGGCTGAGGTCCCTCTCCCCCTCCAAAGCATCCATTGCCGCGACGGTCAACTCCGCATCTAACCTGGCAGACGCCCTTGCCTCCCGCGTCATTTTTTTGAACGACGACAAAGCGCTCCGCAGACGAGTAAGTTTCTTTCCAAATCTGACCACCACCGACCGACCCTCGCACTACTCATTCCAGATGCCAACCACCAAATCCCGGAAGTTATCCTCTAGCAACCAACACCTCTCATATCTAAAGAACCCCGCAGAGGGACGCGAAACATTGGAGACCTGATGCAGCGTGGACTCGACATATAGAGCCGTCTAATTATTTAAATTGTGGCCGTAAATTTTATTTACGTTTTTTAAGTTGTCGCAATTTTAAATAAAGAGATCGCGTGTGATCTCAATTAGTCTTAATTTGAATTTCAAATTTGGTAGTTAGTCGGTTAATTAGTTAGAGTCAGTTTAGGATAATTGGTTGTCGGTTTAAATTATTTTCTATTCTTGTAATGTCATCCCTCCTATATAAAGGGATGAGGGTCCAATGTTTTAGGCAGTTCAAGATGTGATAAAATAGAGATTTATCTCTCTCTCCTCTCCCCTCTCTCTCCTTCTCCCCGCGTGATCTACACGTGTTCTTCTTCTCCCAAACCCCTCGTATTCCCGACGAGTCTCTTCTCTCTTCCCCTCGCGGTCTACGCGTTTCTTCTTCTCTAACCCCGCGCATCCGGCGTGTCTTCTCTTCTCAACCCTTCCAGTTTCTCCTTCTCAACCTCTCTATTTCTTCTACCACCGAAAATCCACCGTCAAATCTATTTCCCGCGCCGCGCAGAATTCCATTTTGCATCAATTGGTATCAGAGCATGGCAACCGAATCGTCCCTACGATTCGACGATCCCGTCGCGCATTGGAAGATGCAATATGATTTGAGTTGCATATCTCACGATTCGCGTTGACGCGCACGTCGACACAAGTTCATGAAGCGCCTTATGTCAAGCCTCAAGGTTCAAGCAATTCGTCGGGAGACGAATTTTTTTAAAAGCGGAGGAGAGTTGATGCAGCGTGGACTCGACATATAGAGCCGTCTAATTATTTAAATTGTGGCCGTAAATTTTATTTACGTTTTTTAAGTTGTCGCAATTTTAAATAAAGAGATCGTGTGTGATCTCAATTAGTCTTAATTTGAATTTCAAATTTAGTAGTTAGTCGGTTAATTAGTTAGAGTCAGTTTAGGATAATTGGTTGTCGGTTTAAATTATTTTCTATTCTTGTAATGTCATCCCTCCTATATAAAGGGATGAGGGTCCAATGTTTTAGTCAGTTCAAGATGTGATAAAATAGAGATTTATCTCTCTCTCCTCTCCCCTCTCTCTCCTTCTCCCCGCGTGATCTACACGTGTTCTTCTTCTCCCAAACCCCTCGTATTCCCGACGAGTCTCTTCTCTCTTCCCCTCGCGGTCTACGCGTTTCTTCTTCTCTAACCCCGCGCATCCGGCGTGTCTTCTCTTCTCAACCCTTCCAGTTTCTCCTTCTCAACCTCTCTATTTCTTCTACCACCGAAAATCCACCGTCAAATCTATTTCCCGCGCCGCGCAGAATTCCATTTTGCATCAATTGGTATCAGAGCATGGCAACCGAATCGTCCCTACGATTCGACGATCCCGTCGCGCATTGGAAGATGCAATATGATTTGAGTTGCATATCTCACGATTCGCGTTGACGCGCACGTCGACACAAGTTCATGAAGCGCCTTATGTCAAGCCTCAAGGTTCAAGCAATTCGTCGGGAGACGAATTTTTTTAAAAGCGGAGGAGAGTTGATGCAGCGTGGACTCGACATATAGAGCCGTCTAATTATTTAAATTGTGGCCGTAAATTTTATTTACGTTTTTTAAGTTGTCGCAATTTTAAATAAAGAGATCGCGTGTGATCTCAATTAGTCTTAATTTGAATTTCAAATTTGGTAGTTAGTCGGTTAATTAGTTAGAGTCAGTTTAGGATAATTGGTTGTCGGTTTAAATTATTTTCTATTCTTGTAATGTCATCCCTCCTATATAAAGGGATGAGGGTCCAATGTTTTAGTCAGTTCAAGATGTGATAAAATAGAGATTTATCTCTCTCTCCTCTCCCCTCTCTCTCCTTCTCCCCGCGTGATCTACACGTGTTCTTCTTCTCCCAAACCCCTCGTATTCCCGACGAGTCTCTTCTCTCTTCCCCTCGCGGTCTACGCGTTTCTTCTTCTCTAACCCCGCGCATCCGGCGTGTCTTCTCTTCTCAACCCTTCCAGTTTCTCCTTCTCAACCTCTCTATTTCTTCTACCACCGAAAATCCACCGGCAAATCTATTTCCCGCGCCGCGCAGAATTCCATTTTGCATCAAGACCCAAACGATGGGAGTATGATCGGAGAAAGAGCGCGCCCGAGAGAGAACACTCGCGAGGGGAAAAAATGACATGAAATCCTGAGAAGCGAAGAACCTGTCAATGCAAGAATTAGAAGAAGAGTTCCTCCAAGTGAACTTAGTGTCCGACGTCCGCAGATCTTCCAAAGCCATGGAGTTAACGAAATCCGCAAAATCAGCTGCCCGGATCCGCACCCCCCCTGTACCGCGGTCTAACAGAAGCGCGCAAAGTAACATTGAAATCTCCCCCTATCAGCCAAAGAGAATCCGGAGAGTCCTGACTAACCCGCCGAAGCTCGTCCCAAAGCTCCCTTCTCGTAACAGCAGAACAAGGGCCGTATGCACAGGAGAAGATGATTGTTTGAGAGTCGGCCCTGGATAGCGTGACTGAGATTGAGTGATTGCCCTTGACGGCAGAGATAAAAGAGAAACCCGATGACTTCCATGCAACAAGCAAGCCCCCTGCATGGTCATTTGCTGGCAGAGCAGAGAATTCATCCAGATCCCCCGCGGCAAAAGAGCGCCAAACATCCTCGTCGAATATAACCAACTTGGTTTCCTGCAGTAGAATCACATCGCACCCCCATTCTTTGAATCTGTTACCTAACACCCTCCTCTTGTCCGCATCTCCCACGCCCCTCACATTCCAAGTTGAAACTTTCTATTAAGCATAATGCGGATGGGAGAGTGGATCGCTACTGAGCGAGGTTGGTGGCCCGTGGCTTCACCCAGACATATAGGGTGGATTATCAAGACATGTTCTCTCCAGTGGCGAGATACTCGACGCTTCGTATTTTACTAGCAGTTGTTGTTTCACGTGATTGACCGTTATTACAGCTTGATGTCAAGAATGCATTTCTCTACGGGGACCTTCACGAGGAAGTTTACATGCAGCAGCCACCTGGGTTTACTGCTGAGGGGGAGTCACAGAAGGTAATGCAGGCTACATAAGGCCATATATGGACTAAAGCAGAGTTCTAGAGCTTGGTATCAAAAGCTGCCAGAATTGATTGAGCAATAAGGATTTAAGAGGTCCACTGCGGACCACTCTCTATTTGTCCAGAAGACACAGCGAGGTACAGTTGCCATTCTTATCTATGTAGATGACATTATTGTGACAGGAGATGATGCTCAAGGCATTCAGGTAGCCAAGAAGTTCTTAGGTAAATAGTTTGTGACCAAGGATCTTGGAACCCTTCATTACTTCCTGGGGTTAGAATTTGTCAGGAATCATCGTGGCCTAGTGATGACCCAGAGGAAGTTCGTCATGGATCTCCTTTCTGAGACGGGTATGACTGGGTGTAAGCCAGCTATGACGCCTATGGATCCAAGTGTGAAATTGTATGACGATGACACTGAAGAGGTTGATAGCAGGAGGTACATGGAACTTGTGGGGAAGCTCCTATATGTGACTATCACCAGGCCGGATATTATGTTTGCAGTAAGCAAGGTTAGCCAATTCATGGAGTGTCCCAGAAAGACTCATATGGATGCTATCTATATGATCTTGAGATATCTGAAGAACTCACCTGGTTCAGGACTCCTATCCAGTAAGAATAGTTCATTGGAGGTAACAGCGTGTGCATACGCTGACTATGCAGGATGCCCCACGGACAGGAAGTCTACTTCAAGGTTTGTTGTTTTTGTTGGACACTCTCTTGTCTCATGGAAAAGCAAGAAGCAGACTGTAGTTGCCAGATCAAGTGCAGAATCTGAGTACATAGCCATGGCCCAAGGGAGTACAGAGATGATGTGGGTTAGATCGTGTTGACTGATCTTTCCATAGATGCTCCTCTTCCTATGCAGCTATTATGTGACAATCAAGCCGCATTATTCATTGCAAATAATCCTGCTTTCCATGAACGAACGAATCATATTGAGGTGGACTGCCATTACACTCAAGATTTGATCAAGAAGGGACTCATATCTACATCTCACGTGCCTACAGGAGAGCAGACAGCAGATATCTTCACCAAGGCTCTAGCACGAAGTCCGTTTCAGAAGTGTTGGTCCAAGCTGAGCATGATAGATATATATGCTCTAGCTTGAGGGAGAGTGTTAAAGTTAAAATATCGTATAATGTGTTTCTTATTCTAATTTCTTTTTCTCAGTGTACTTAGTGTGTAATTAACCCAGGGTCATTCTCCTATATAAGAGAGCCTTCGGGCACTTCTAATGCATCGACTTCGTTTTTCCCATCAATAATCTTCATTTTTTCTTAATAAATTTGGAACGGGCAACCTACACCTGTTTCCCCCTTTTAGAAAGTAAGAGGAAGGCTATCAATTGAATGGATCCATACATGGTCCTATGTTAATGAATATAATGTGTGTAAGCATCGGTTTGTCAAGAAACAGCTATAAACATTACCAAGCTCGCTGCAATTTCTTCACATTGCACTAAAATTTCACACTAGAAGTCAGTCAGGGCACTAGTTTGCCAATACAGATTGTGAATGTTATTAAATTATCATTCCCAGTAAAAATTGATCAGCCCCAATGTAGAGACAAGTAAAAAAATCTTACAGAGCAAAGTTCAACAAGCATGCAACCAATACTCCATAAGTCACAAGGATAATTCCAGCCAAGCCCTGTCAAAATAACAAAAAAAATATTGAAGCCAGTGAATTTACCGTAGCTGACAACATATCAATATCTGCACCTACCAAGAATGACCTCTGGAGCACGATAATGACGTGTTGAAACTACATAGCTGTGATCTTGGTGCTCATACGTTGTACTCCCAAAATCAATAAGTTTGATGGCACTGAATTTTGGCAGACTCTTAAAACTATCTTGAGACGATTGTGAGAAAAGCTTCAAACATGATATAAAGTGCAATGTAAAGCCCAAGTTGAACAAATTTGCAGACTAAAGAAACATAAAAACAATAAAATGAATGTGCACCACCAATTGTACAGATAGTAGTAACTTTGGGTTTAAATATAGATATCGGCTTCCATATCGACACCATGTCGATACGATATTTATGCGAAATTTCGTCAAAATTTTGCTGAAATTTCGTTCATATAGACCAGCATTTGTGAAGGAATGACCTGAAAAGGTCCCCATATCGCTTGATATTTCGGCCCCATGTCGAAACCGAAATATCAGTAAAATTTTGCCGATATTTCGCAGAATTTGAAACCATGGTAGTAATAAGCAACGAAAATATACAACCCCCCCCCCACACACACACACATTCCAAACTTGGTTACCTTGTTATCTGCAATCTTGATGGACTCCGAGGAAACAAGAAGAACATTTTCTGGTTTTAGATCAGTGTGGATAAGTCGCAACTCGTGCATAACTGCAAGCATTCAGAAACAAGTGAGAACAATAAGTTCATAAGAATTGTGCACTGCATTATATTATTTCTGTAATGAACACCCCACTCTTGATTATATTTACAGAAATTTAGAAATAACCATTTACTCTTGGGAGAAGAAAATAACTTAGTAATTGATGTATAAAGACAAAGGTAAACAAGGTGCCAACGCACATGCTACAGACTCCAAAAGTTGTCTGCCAAGCTCCCGAACTAAGTCTATAGGAAAGGAGCGATAATTGTTCTTCCGTAGAAAATCATATAAGCTTGGTCCAAGCTTCTCAAACACCTATTGAAAACATTTAACATCCAACCTTTGTGATATAAAACAAGAGACCAAAAATCTTTTAAAAAATGTACAATCAGCAATATGCAAAAGAATACTTACAATGCAAATGTGATTATGATAGTCAAACCAATTCCGGATTTGGACACAGCTGGAAACAACACAGTAACTGAGAGCATTGAACCGCGGATTTTTACAAAAGAATCGCAACAAATGAGAGATGGAAGAAGTATACCGAGTTCCTCCAATATCATGGGTGCGAAGCTTCTGTAAGGCCTCAATTTCGATCATGGCAGCATCACGATACTTTTGGATTGAGCGCACAATTTTTATAGCAACAAGTTCTTTTGTTTCCACATCCCAGCATTCCAAGACTTGTCCAAATGTTCCTGTATGGTATTTAAGGTGGGGGAATTTTTCGTCAGCTATCAACAACCACTGAGGCTCCCAGAATTTTCAAATCACCAAAAATTGTTTCGCTCTTTTATTTGTTTAGATCTTTAAAAGAGTTTTAGTTACATGTTCAAGAGTAATTACTGACTTTCATTTTTTACGTTCATCTTTTAAAGGTAGTTGAAGAGACCTTATGATCCCTGAAAAAAGCTGTGATTTGTGATTGAGTAGATAGTCAGCAATATAAAATTTTACTTTTTGGTGATTTTTGGCTTGATATCATCTTCTCTTATAGTTCATTTTTCTTTATTCAACAATTTACTCGTGTTTCGTGAACAACCTTTCTTCATCTACATCGCATGACATGACTTGACATGTATTTTCCCTCTACCCCTCTCACTTTCTTCCATCGTTAGCAAACTCCTCTCTTCGTCAGGAATTGCATCAATTATAAAAGAATGAGCACAATGGCATAAACCAACTTCCATTTGTTTCACACTCTGTCCTGCAAGCGCAACAAATTCAAAATAAATAATAGATTTTTTTTAGCATATGTGTCCCACGACATATTGCATCTACATCATATCCATGTCCTCATATTTAACCCCTGGCCATCTCAATGAACTCCGTGTTACCCCAATAACCCTCATTCGTAAAAGTCTTGGTGAAACAACTGCATTTGACCATTAGAACTGAAAGATAACTAAAATTTATAAATAAGCCCCTTAAAAGTCCAAATACTGACCTTCTCCCATTTTGCTGATGATTTTATCTGCCAAAGTGAATGAAATAGTATCAGCATGGAACAATAAAAAGATATGGTCAACAAATCATACCCAAAAATTTGAAAATTAGCAAATTTGTGGAAACTTAAAGGATACTTTGACAAGTGCTCCTCGATGAAAGTAAAAACAAAGACTATAGAACCGTGGTGGACCCTAGCATATTCCTCTGGACAGGGTGTCGAAAAGTAAAAGAAACATAACAAACACTATAGAACCGTGGCAGCCCCTAGCATAATGGTCCCCTCAGGATTTCGGACCATCATTTATAGCAGATGCAAAGGATATCTTTACCATAAAATTCCAAGGTTCGTGTTTTAGGGTGTATGCATACCTACGCTATAAAAACAAAACAGAGACATGATGACACTTTCAAAGTAATTAAATCCATGAAGCACCACACAAATATGAAAAATGACTTATACAGATATGAAGAGAGCTCGTAACCATCCCAGTTCGAATGTGCAAGAAGTTAAATAGCGCATCTTCAACAGCAACCCAGAAATAACAAAGAGGGATCCAAAGGAAACTATTGATCGTAGAATGTCTTATTTGGAATAAACCAATTTGACATAGGACAAGTTTTTGGAGACCAAAGATATAGTTGTACAGGACTAAGCATGTCAGCATATGAGACAATGGTAAAATATCATCCTCTGCGTCCATAATTATTTTGATAACTGCTTGGTATATAAAGAGAATAAAGTAGCCCAAACTTCAAAACCAAAAGAATTGCCGGAACAAAATCTCAAACCCAAAATGCCAAATTTCACAGAAAAATGAACAATTAGACCAGATGACTCTTCTATAAACAAAGAAGTAGATGAGAGGAGATCCAAGGAATTACATCTAGAAGTTAAGTTCTCTCCAATAGAAAATACATAATGGCCATCCTTATCATCCGCTCTCCACGGTGGAGATGCATTCTGTACTGGTCCACGACCATAGTATATGGAATGAAATGCAGAGTTCATGAAATGGCCATTTAAGGCTTCCTGTCCACAGTAAGATGCTGGAGCCTGCAAGAAAACATATCTGGGTGAGACTCTCACTCTCTCTCAACAGCTGTCAGTTTCAAGAGTGAATATCAAGGTAAAATACAGATTGTATGGTTCAATCGAGCTTATAGTTAATAGGACATGTGCGTGAAAACTGCAACGCAGATTGCAAACTGGGTACATACTGAAAGATCTGCTTAATTCAACTCTCCTGCTAACTAAAGCTGAGTGCCATATTTAAGCTCTCTACCCAAGATGAGTGTGGCACTCCATTCCATGAGCAAGACTGGTGTATTGTGTAATGAGTGTTAGGAATCACTTTATGTAATCTATCAGCTGATTATGGGCTTATAGGGCAACACCAATTTTGTGGTTGGAACCTCTGCGGAAATCATTATAACTGCCACGTGCATCGCAAAGAGGTCTAAAAACATCCGATTGACGTTCAGATTCTTCACATAGCAATCGAAATGAAGAAATCGACTGTGATCTAACATGCACTTCGGGATGCAAATATGGAGAAAATGGAACAAATAGTGAAGGGGGAAATCGAACCTTGAGGATATGGAGGGGAGCGGGGGCATCCCAGCCGATCCTCGCCCTCTTTCTGGGGCGCTTGTCGATTGCGCTGCATTGATGGTACTCGAATATCCATTGCGTCTCCATGTCCGTCAGCAGAGGTAAATCAAGGCAAGATGTGAGGGAATCTCGTTGCGGAGAAATGGAATTTCCGGCTTCCAGTCGGCCTTTGGGGCACAGGTTTAGATTTCTGAGAGAGAGAGAGAGAGAGAGAGGAGGGGTAACGTCCGTGATCTGGGGAGGGGGTAGGGGGGTGGACGGGGAGCTTACTATGTATGAGGAAGCACTCGTGTCGAAGAAAGCTGACCGTCCACGGGCAAGATCTGCTGGGAAGCACGAGTGCCGTTGGATCAGCCCCCTGCTGCTTAGTAGGTGTTGACAACACTCGGTCTTGGCCTGTTTGCACCCCCTTTTTTCTTGGGATAATTACACCCATAATCCTGAGTAATTCCTCAATCTCAATCATAACCCTGCATAATCGCGAATTACATGAGAAACCCCGAGTAATCTTTAACTCTTACATGACATGACCCTGGGTTATATTCCGTTTGGGATCCCCGTTAAAGTTGACGGTTTCCATTTGAAAAGACGAAAATACCTCTGATGTTTATACATATTTGCAAAACATACCATCCCCCTCTTCCCCACTGCACCACAGGCCATGCGTCGGCGTCGGCGCCCCCTTCTCTGCCGACCGCCACCCCCCCCCCCCCGCTGTCCCGAGCATGCCGTCGATTGAAGCCCCCCCCCCTTCCGATCCTTCCCCTCAATCTCGGTCGCAGATTGCAGTGATGGTGAGGGACGTTCGTGTGGCATCTGATGACGAGAAATCGGATTTCAAAAAATCGCTTCTCGTCCCTTTACTGGTTTCCATGTCCTTGGGCATCAGGAAATCCGAGATGAGTCCCGGCTTCATTATCTTGAATACATCCACATTCTTCCTGCCCTCCAGCATCCTCACGATGTACGACATCGGAGGCCTCAGCTTTGCGGAATCCTGCGTGCACATAAGACCGACCTTCAGGAATCTGCAAATCTCATCAGCGTCGAACTGTCCGTCGAGGTTCGAGTCCATAACAGCAACCAGTTCGTTGCGCTCGTGCAGACGCCACACCTGTTCCAAGAACAGCACAAGAACATATCATAAATCTGAGCTTGCATGTGCAACTAGCGATACAAAATTGAGATCATGGCTCTTACACACGAACCCCCTCCCTCCCGTACCGACCCTTCCCCTTCCTGCTTGCGGCCCGCGAGCAGCTCCTCCCTCCTTGCTCGCCGCCGCCAAGAAGCTCTCCACACCTCCTTCCTCGCGTCGACCCTTCCCCTCCCTGCTCGCGACCGATGATCACCCCCCTCCCTCTTCCCGCCGACTCGCTCAAAGCCCCCACCCACCACGTCGCACCCAACCCCCCTGCTTGAAACCCAGCCCCACGCCCAGCCTCTCTGCTCCCCTTGCCTCCAGATTCTCCTCCCCTGCGACCGACCCAATCCTCCCCCTCCTCCCTCCGCGACCGACTACCCTGACACCCCCCCCTCCCCCGGGACCCTGCGACCAACTCCCCCCTGCAGCTGACCCAATCTTCCACCATCGCTGAGCTGCCAAGAAAGGTGCAGGGCTTGGCTTCAGAGAGAGACAAAAAGACAAGATATTTATTTTTTTTAGATTAAATTTCAACCGTTAGATCGATTGTTGGTTAGATTAACTCAATCATCTGGTTAAGTTAACATAGTAAAGTAACGGAAGGTTATAGGTGTAAGACGGTACAATTATTCAGGGTCCTGAATGTAATTCGCGATTATGCAGGTTATGATTGAGATTGAGGAATTACTCAGGGTTATGGGTGTAATTATCCCTTTTTTCTTTTGGTTGCATGACTGGAGTTAGTTGTATTGATCCTATATCTTTTTTATTAATAATTGTTTTAACTGCTTTCAAATGAAAAAGTTAACACCAAAAATATATTATAAATCATAAACAAGCAAATATGATATTACATCGTATTTATCACTCCAACTACTTAACCATCCAAACATGTACTTTTTATCCGACTAAGCTTTGACAAGAGGTTACTCTCCAACCCAACCTTGTTATTAAATGTGTTGGTGCTTCAAGCTACACTCTTGTCATATTATCACGGTAACGAGATTTTTCGATCTCTCATCCTTTTTCTTTCTGGAAGCGGACACCCTCCATTATGTGGATACTCCTCCATTATGTGGATACTTCTTGATGTTTTAGATCTATTGTACGTTAGACCTCGCCAAAGTGTGGGCAGGGTCAGGTCATGAGCTGGGTCTAACGAGTCGAGGTTCTAAATTGCGGGTGGGATTTCGCCACCTCTTCCCAAGTCCAGAGCTAGGTTCGGGCCAACCCTTGAGGCTTATTTCAAGGCTGGAGTTCTGGGTATGGGCAGGGTGGATCATTGATCGAATGTAAAGTATATTTTTCTTTATTTTTCATATAATTTATACATATAAAAAAAATTTTAGCATCATTTAAATTTTCTAGATATAAGTAACTATAGTATGTATTACTTGACTTTTATAATGTAAAAGGAAAACTTGAAATGATATATTAAATGTATGTAAAATGAAATTTTGTAAATTTATTTTTTTATTTTTTGTCGGTCGAGGTGACCCAAGCTTTGTGTCACATATCCACGGCCCACCTAGTTGAAGGATGGGCTAAAGAGGGGGTCGAGCAAAGTCAGCCCATTCATGAAATTTCTTGGTCCAATCCTTAAACCATGAGAGAGATGGACAGGTAGTTCTCCAACCAACTGGTCAGGTTTATTGTCCGATATTCCCCCTATAATGAAACATACTACTCAAATAAGCATGAAGTGCAGATGAAGAGAAAGGTTAAGACTGGATCACAAAAACCTTTAATGAATAGGATTTGGAAAATTTTTCATGAGGTTCTGTTGTGAAGAATGACCTTATTTTCACGAGAGTCGTTGCCTATTCTTACAATGTAGTTGGATGATGAAAATCTAATCACATGCAAACCAGTGTGTTGAAAATTCGTTGAGAGAGATATTCGCGTTTTAAGGTCTTAGTCTCAAGCTAGGATTTGGGATTTATTGGTCAATTTTACAAGTTAATTAATATTTTTTTATTTATTAGTGTTAGTAATATATACACTATAGAGTTGATTTTATTTATTCTGACTTAATGAAAAATAGATAAAAATAGGAAAAATATGGTATTATATATGTGATATTTATAAGGGAATTTGGCTTCTTATTTAATGCAAATATGCGTGCTAAATAGAATACTAATTCTAAATGCATGAATGAAAATAATACAGAATAAATGAAGAAATGCATATAAATACTCGTGATCAGAGCTCTATTATCAAGTTTTAGAGTGATGGATCACAAATGCATTAACCTCTAATGTCATTTTGGTTTCCCAATTTAAAACAAAATATAATCTAATTACATTAATATCAAGGGAAATTACACTCATAACCTTGAGTAATTTCGTAATTACAATCATAACCTCACATAATTGTGAATTACATGAGAAACCTTGAATAATGCTTAACTCTTACAGACATATTCATGTGAGTTACGGTTTCCATTAAAAAGGTAAAATTACCCTTAATTCTCAACCTTATTTGCAAATCATGCCCTCTCTTCCTTGATGTGTCGATGTCGCTCCCATCTCCTCGACTCCATGTGACATATATCCTCCAAACCTCCTCCCGTCTTTGACGATGATGTCTCCTTCATTTCCCTCTCGTGGATCTACTGCCGCCTCGACTCCTCCCTCTCCTACGACCGCCTCTTCCGCTCGTTCCTTTGCCACAGCTCCCTCCCCACCCCCTTCCCCCCTCCTATCCACTGCTCCCTCTCAAACTTTCTTGAATGCACGACCAAGGTCCTTGATATCTTCAACGTCGTCCATGATAGCTTCGACCACCTTCGTGACTACCACAACCTCCTCAGTGAAGGGGAGGCAAAGGGGAGGAGCAGAAGCGAGGGGAGGGGGAAGACGGAGGGAGGAGAAGGGTTGTTGATGCTGCTCATGTGAGGGGAGGGAAGATGGAAGGAGGGGAAGGGTTGATGTTGCTGCTCGCACGAGGGGAGGGGAAGGCGGAGGGAGAGGAAGGAGAGGTGCGGGCTGGAGGAGGAAGGGTCGGGGAGGTGGTCGGCAACGAGGTGGGGGGGGGGGAGGAGATGACGAAGTCGGGTGCTCATGAGAAAGAGATGGAGGAGGGGTGGGAAGAGGAAGGGGTGCGCTTTTTCCTTTTTTTTGGGGGGGGGGGTTGTTTAATTTATAATTGTTGGATCGAAAGTGAGTTAGATTAACTCGATTGTGTGGTTGAGACGGAGTGAATCTATGAATTTTCTCGTGTAATTCACGATTACGTGGGATAATGATTGTAATTACAAAATTATTCAAACTTATGAGAATAAATATCGTGTAAATATCCCTAATATTAAATACAGCACTTATAATCTTAGGCAAATTCACGGCTTTCAATATAGGATACAATTGTATTTATAGAACAGAAACATATATTTCATCGATGTACTCTAAACAGCACAGTCTTTTTAATTATAAGTTCAGGTTCTGCTCAAGAAAGAGATGGATTCATCAACGAGCCTCAATCTTGTCAAACGAATTCCAGCGTGACGGTAGGAACATATACATTATCTGCTTTACTGTCACAATTCAAGAATATACCCTTCTCTTGCTTCCAACTTGAGGTACATTTCTCCTATACCGTATATGTGAATATATCAACGTATATATACCATATGCATCCACGGCCACGGTCATTCAGCAAGTCCCACTACATATATAGAACGCACAGCATAGATTTTACCAATTCATGACATGGCAGCATTCATGGCAGCATTCATGCCGAGCAAGATGAAGCTGAAGCTCCTCGTCGACACCTCCGCGCGGAAGGTTCTCTACGCAGAGGTGGACAAAGACTTTGTGGACTTCCTCGCCAGCCTGATGCTGATGCAGGTCGGCTTGGTGGCGAGAGTGCTCAGCCATGATCGGTTGGCCGGCTCGTTGGGGGAGCTGTACGGCAGCCTGGAAGGGCTTGGCCTGGAGAACTGGCTGCCGAATATAGACCGTGTGCAGATACTGAGACCGACACCGCCGACCTCTGCCTTAAAGAAGACGCTCGTTACGCTGCGATACGATGGGTTGCCCGCGGGTGCGGTGGGCAGCGGGACGGGGTCCGTGAAGGGCAGTGGGACTCTTTACATGGTGACTGACGAGCTAGTGGTGACGCCGTTGGCGACAGATAGAATAATTAAGACGCTCAAGGAAGTAGAGGATAATGTGTTCCTCCAGGAGAGGGAAGTGGAGTTTGGAAGTGAAGAGGTAATGGCCTGATCTTATGTATTCCGTGATACATATTTCTAGATATTCATATATGATTCATTGCACGGATATACATATCTTAATTTGCCTTTATTTTTAAATTACGTACATCCGAACAGAGAACATCATGATGCATGTATGCGCGTATATTACCAGTGAAAATGTCTGTTTTTCTGTTCATTATCATTAGAGACTACTACTTAATATGCGAGGTCCTTTCCAGGCAATCAACCTCTTGAAGAGCTCGTTGAGTTCTAGATCCGTGCTAACGAAAGTCTTCCTCGGAAGAACTGGTTCATGAGCACTTACTCTACAAAGAAGAAGATTCAGAGGACTAGTTCTGCAGGAAATCGTACATCTTCATCCGAGAGCAGTCAGCTGTGGACCGTGACTGCCGCTAAGTTACACTTACACATATACCTACGCACCATTTGCTTCGCTTTGGTCATCCATGGCGAAGAAGCATCATTGTTGTATAATCACGTGATATGACATGGGTTAGATTAATAGCACGGAAGTCTTTATTATCTATTGTTTCTTTTACTTTAGAAGTGTTGCAGTCAGTATTCTAGTTACGTACGTATATCGCAGATTATTAATAACACAGCATATAAAATCCCACTGTATTTTTTTCAAATGTAAACGTATATTGATCACAGATTCATAATAACAAAGAGGTGGAAAAAAAACACCCATCACAGTGAAATGGAAGGGTGCTACCACAAAAAATGTTACATTCAAACCTTAATCTGTCGTCAATTCCCCAGTGTCGACGAATCCTGGAATCGTGCCCGGCAAGTCCGAACCATACACGTGACCCATCTTGGTTCGCTTGGTCTCTAGATACCTCTTGTTCTCCTCCGTAATCGGTGAGATGACAGGCACCCTTCCGATCATCGCGAGCCCGTAACCCTTAAGCCCTATGAACTTTGCAGGGTTGTTGGTCATCAGACGCATCGTTCTCACCCCCAGGTCTCTTAGAATCTGCCACAAGCCAATTCCAAAATCAAGTAGAGGAATTTAAGTTTAAAGATACACATACTTTTTGGTGTTATTTTTAATTTTATTCACCTGAGCTCCTATGCCGTAATCCCGAGCGTCGACAGCCAAACCAAGCTCGAGATTGGCTTCGACGGTGTCGTGGCCAAGATCTTGGAGGTTGTACGCACGAAGCTTGTGGCCCAAACCAATGCCTCTGCCTTCATGACCGCGGAGGTAGACGATAACTCCGCGACCATTTTGCTCGATCAGTTGCATGGCAAGGGCTAACTGGTTGCCGCAATCGCATCGAGCGGAGGCGAAGATGTCTCCGGTTAAGCACTCCGAGTGGACTCGGACCAGGACGTCTTGCCCGTCGCCAATGTCTCCCTGATTGTTAAGGAATAAGTGCTGTAAACGAAATATAATGATTGATGTGATCATCTTTATCTCGAGATTAATATTAGCTACTCTACCTTGACGATGGCCACATGTTCTATTTCGTCAAGCTTTGACCTGTAGCAGTAAGCCTTGAAAATACCCCATTTAGTAGGCAATCGGGAAACAACAATCCTTTCTACCAGCTTCTCCCTCTTTCTTCTGTACCTGAAATCCTACAAATTTTGGTCAAGTTACTTGTGTAAATCGACATTTAAAGTAACGATACAATGTAAGATTGGTGAACAATTCGGGGATCACCGAATGAGGTCGGTGATGGAGATGATGGGCAGAGCATGCTCTTCAGCCATTCTCTTCAAAGTGTCGAGATTGGCTACGGAGCCATCCTCCGGATCCATGATGGTGGTAAGCACAGAGACCGGGTGCAATCCTGCGAGTGCAACTAAGTCCACGGAGGCTTCGGTGTGCGCCGCTCTGTGCAAGACCCCGCCCCTCCTGTACTTGAGAGGGAAGACGTGGCCAGGCCTTCGGAAGTCGCTCGCCTTCGAGTCCTGCGACGAGAGCGCACGTATCGTCTTGGCCCTATCCGCCGCTGAAACTCCGCTGGTCGTTCCCACTCGTGCGTCCTGTGTACACGTGTATTATGTGTAGTCACAACTAAATTACGTTAACTCATTTTAAAAGGGGTGAATTAAAAAAAATCCCAACTATACCTCTATTTTCTATTAAAGGTCTCATTTTTCAACTCAAGCTCTCTGGGTACAATTCAAAAATGAAATCCTTAATTAAAAATCTCTGGTTACAATTGAAAAATGAAATTCTTAATTAAAAATCGAGGTATATATGGAATCTTTTTTGTAATTTATCCTTTTAAATAGTTTGGTATGGAAATGGTTCCTCTATTGCTACAACACAGGGGAACTAAGAGCAGATCCTCAGAAGATTGTTGTACTCAGAGCACAAGCTGTTCGATCAAGATCGAACGTTTGGCACGGTAAAGGCCCACAAAAATTCGGATTTCGTACGAATCGCTCGATCTTAATGATTTGAATTAATCCAAATAAAATAGGAATATAAGTAATTAAATGTACATATGCTCAATCCATTTTTAGTGGGTCAAATTTTGAGCTCAAGCTCTACCTATTATAATCAAGCTCGGATCCAAATCGATCCGCAATGTTCATCCTTATCGACTTCTACTAAATGTATCAAGCAATAGATATAATGTAAATTTGCACTGGATATTAATCCAACTGTACGAATTAATGAAGCACCGGATGAACTAACGGAGCACTGTCCAAGTGACTAAGACAGAGAAAATATTTTTATTGGTTTAAAATATGCAGTGCATGTTGAATACTTATTTTAGCTTGCATTTTCATCGGGTAGTGACAAAAGCTTGAAGGTTAATAGAGAGTGGATAAATTCACAGTAATATTTTAATTATTTTGATTTAAAATAAATAATGAATATTTAATTACTTGCAATTTATATATTTTAATTTGCGTTGAATCGCTGAAAAAATTAGGCCATGGTAACATTTTTTCAAAATCCGTCACTAAATTAGTCGTTGTTAAATATAATTAAAAATCAGCGACGATTAGTTAAAATTTTGAAAAATAGCAACGGATAAGTCTTTCTATACAAAGATATATGATATTCATTACTAATTTCAAGTATGAAAATTTACTTCGCAATGAATAATATTATCATTATATATTTAACAATGGTTTATTTAATAACGAATTTAAAAAAAACGTTACTATAACCTAATTTTGTTGCGGTGAATGGACATAGGTCTCATGTGATATCTCATCTGTTAGTACTTAGTATTCTACGGCTCCATGCAGATAGCAAACATAAACAATTAAATCAAGTATGAACCATGTTCTCCGACAGAACAGTAGGCGACGTGGGAAGGAATTCAAACTTACTACTGATATGGCTGAATCAGTGACGGAGATCTCCTCTACACCTGATAAGGGGGACATCATTGGAAGCTGGAGTCTATTCAGATCCTCTTCCTTCATCCCCACAGATACGATTCCGGAGCCATGCTTTAGCATGAATGCCGCAGACTTCGTGTTCACCAGAGATGCTGCCATGATGAGATCTCCTTCATCGCCTTTCTCTTCATCCACAACTATCACAAACTATATATATAACAAAAGAAAACAAATTCAAATGCACAATCAGTCCTCTTTGTTCAAAATTTAAATAACATCGCAGTACGATTTCATCGCATGACCACCACCCATCCTTACGATCAAGCGTGGACGGTGGTGTCAACCATATCCTCTGCGGTATAATGCTCGGCTGATCTTTGTTGGAAAAACTATATCAACGTGCACGAAATTAATGGCAGAATCTAAGGAGAAAGATCATCACCTTCCCCAATCGAAGAGCTTCAATCGCCGTGTCCATGGACGAGAACCCATCTGATGGTCGATCCGGATCGCCGTCGGCGTCGCTGACGAAGAAATCGTTCGTTTCTTGCGTTATCTCAGCATTGACGGTTCTAAACGACCCTCCGACCAAGGCCTCGGGCAACGATCCATTGCTGTCAGCAGCATTAATCTCGTCTCCGGAGAATACGCAGCATCTGACATTGTTCCACCCCTTCCGATTGAGGCTCAATTCGCAGTTGTGTGGACCAACCATAGATCTGTGGCATCTGATATTAATAGAGTTCAGAACGTACCCAGTTGAGAAATTTTGAACCCGATATATATCGTGTTTTCATGGTGAAGAGATTCGATCACCTGAGCCTGATGGTTGCTGTGTGCGAGCAGATCGGGTTCGTGATGACGGAGAAGCTCCGTACCATCGTAAAAGACTCCATCACCTCTACTGGTCCAGATTGAAGACGCCGATTTTGGTACTTTTTCTTCTAGTTGGGCCATCTTTTGGTACGTCCTGGGGAGAAACAAGGACCCCATATTTTCGGGATAAGGTCAGAAGCCATCCATCCACGAAATCATCATCCCTTTTCCTTGTTAGAAGCTCTCTCCCTCCCCCTCTCTCTCTCCTAAATGACGTCGTCAGTTGCTGTTTTCCGATTTTTCTCATCCGAAAGGATCCTATGATGTTCGGCGGGGATCTGCAGTAACTCTAGAGGGTAACCGAGCCGTTGGATCGAGATTGAACGATTTGTACAAAATCAAAGATTTTGTGAATCAAAGATTTTGTGAACCCTTACCGTGCGAACCGATCAATCTCGATCGAACAGCTCAAGCACCCTCCCGGATTACAACAGATCCTTGTTGCATAGCAAAGGATCCGCTCCATTATCTCATTTGTTGTATTTTTGTTGTATTTGTCATATGCATTTTAATAGCTTCTATATATGGTAAACAAGTAAAATGGTCTTATGATTTTACAGGTAGATATCCCCATGACATAAGATGGAAGTTACTTTGTTCTGCTGATTGCATTTAATCATTCTAACTTGTTAATATCTGTTGGACTAAAATTGGGGGAAAATCGGGTTTAAATAAAACAGTATTCTGGGTTCGATTTCTAAATGAATCGGTTCTACATTAACATAAATCCATTCAAAATAATTCCATTCAATTCGATATTTATACATACCTACGTACACACATAAATAATATTTGCGTATATGCATGTATGTATATGGATACATACATAAATAAATAAAATCATATTATTTAAAGTCTGTGTATCTGTAAAAATGGCAAAGCCTTCTCCCACTGTAAGTAGGGTTGGCTATATGGATTCTTGCACAAATCCATGGTGAAATATTCGACTATTTTTTACGTTGGTTGTCGACTACCTAATGCAATCTCCGCAATGGTGGGTTGAAATCCTGATATATTGGGTGGTAAGCAAGCTGCGTACTGTGTTCTACATCAATCCAAGGGAAGAAATAGTGCATAGTATTCTTGTAGTGAGCACGGCAGTCGTGCTACATTGAGTTCCTCCTTGACATCTATCATGAATCATGGTATATCTGGTTATGCCTCCACTATCTTCTCGTGATGTTGGTTAACCTTGCATGACAAAAACCACTGCCGTGGTTAGCGATGTTAAAATGACCTTGATTATCCTGCAAGAAATCTACAAGCTCTTCATACCATCATGTAGTGTATACCGAAATCCACATGTGACTTATGACTTTAGTTTTTAGATATATATTCATGATCACTACGATTCATGAAGTGATTTATCATGGTATGTAATTTTGTTGCAATCTTTGTTATTTAAAATAACATCATTGGTTTCGATTGATTTTCTATATGAGCTTGGTGTTGTATATTTTCAATATGTAATGGTAATCATAATGTGTTTAATTCTTTTTGTCAATAACTTTCTATGTTTTGAATATGACTCATATAATAAAAATAACAATTATTAGTAATACATATGTACATATATTTACATATATATATATCATCACAAAAAAACACAAATTTGGATGGCAAAAAATATTTAAAATTATAATATTATTTATATAAAATAGTTTATATAACATATAAACATCAGCTAACATTTCAAATTCGAAATAAAAATAAATTGGATTTGAATACTCAAAACTCAAAATCGAATTTTGAATTTAAGTTAGTAAACCTGTTTAAAATTTGATTCGAGTTCGGATTCAGAACCATGGTACTAATGGTTAGCTTAGCGATTAAAGATAAAAATATATATGATGTTTCCTAACATGAATATTATTCCATTGAGGTCAGTCAAAGGGGTTAGAGGAAGGCATTTTTTAGTGGGCTCGTCTAATCCGCTTAGAAAGAGTGAAATTTTCTTAAGAGGCCATGCAAAACAATGTGAAATCAATCATCATGCATGGAAGTACATGAAAAAGAAGACACGCTATCTAATGGTGATTGGTCATCTCTCGCCATCAATAAGAAGGAAAAACACTATGAAAATAACAAATACAAATTCCTTTGTTCTCTTGCTCCATTCTTCTTCTATATATGTGTGTATGGGCATGTGTGTGCGTGGTGTGTTATGTTATATATATATATATTTTTTATGGATGAATGACTCCATCCCTCTATATATAACAAAGTTGAAGACCTATAGTCCTATACTTATAAGAACTAAACTTGGAATACACCATCAACATTATTTAATTAAAATATGTAATTCCTTTAGAATTCCTTATCCTAATAATAACTCTTAATATGATCGATCTCTCATTGATTTGTATTCCATTCTGATATTCGCATTGCCCTGAGTTTGCATTAATCCATCTGAAAGGAGGTTTAACCTTGCACATCATGGAAACACGGAAAATATGAATCAAATTCATAATCAAAATTGTTCATCTTATGAGCATCGATGCGATCGTATGACAAAAAAATTTGATTGCAAATGCAAAAATAAAAGGTAACAAAAATGATTTTCGCACCTTTCACGAGATCACAACAATATAGAAGAATGCCTTTCATGTGTGAGTCTCTATAATAAGAGACCTCCTGAGTTAAGTCGGACCCAACGGATGCTTGCACTTACGGGCACAACAATGACTTGTGGTACTTCCTGCAAACTTGAGCATTCTTCTCTGTCAAGATATCCATGCCAAAAGGACATCTAGATGATTTATACCTCTTGATTTCATATGTGAAATCATGTCACTCTAAGCGAGCACGAAGCACAAAGAAAAAGGTAAATGATCTAGCGATGACCAAGCTAATGGAGAAGAGATGAGAGGCTATATGGTGGATGGACAAAGGGATGGATTGTGGTGTATATATGGCATGACCAACGGAAAAAAGAGAATTATTCTCTATTATTTCCTCCCCTTTCTGCTTAAGACTCAAGAGTACTTGATAAAATTGAAATTGCAAATTGAAGAGACCTCAAGCCCACCTCATATACGGTCATGGTGGCCAAGTTGGAGTCTTACTCCATTTTGATGGGCATTCGTGAGAGATTGAGTAGATATCACATCTTCTGATTCTCTCTCCCCAATTAATTACAACTTCAAATTTCTCTCTTCTTTTTGAATTTGAATTATTTGATGAAGTAATAGACTAATTTAATTACCGAAAAGGGACATTCTTTTACCAAAGGGATTTTGGGACTTCACTCTCTAAAGAAAGGCGGCGGGCGTTCGGACAACTCACCCGAGTTCCCCTCACTTCCTGCTGCATCCCCAATACTCGCTCATTCGTTCGCGGGCGCTCACATGAGCTCTCTCAAAGAGAATGAGACAGGTCGGCCTTGTTTAAAAGAATAAGCTCCACAATGGCGGATAGAGAACATACCTCATTTAGAGACCAGCTCAGCAGTGAAGACAAGGCTCAGGACTAACCTCTCTGACTCCGCCAATTCTCGGCTTCCTTGGTTGGTCTAGCGGGAGATTGCCTCCCGCCGGATCAAAGGAGCGAACTTATATACTAGTTGGACGGCAGCAAAAAGGTCGAGGCCTTTCTTCACAAAATAACATTGTAGAGGAAAACAGAAAGGAAAAAAGTCACATCACCTTTATATTAGTCGGAGAAAGTTGGATTTAATATAACAATCAATATTAGAATAGAGAAAAAACCGCCAGACTGCCCAAAAGGGCAGACGGGGAACTCTTCTTTCTTGTTATATTAAATGGCAGGATCGTCTTCTTAGTCTTCCAATTATTTGGAACTCAACTAGATAATATAAGAAACAATTATCTTCAATTAGATTATAGCTTGAACTGAAATTCTAGCTTCAAGTTCGGGGGTTATCTTGGTCCCCTATAATGACGTCTTTCTATTTGATTTGAATTCAGGGGACAGGGATTTTGGCTTTGCTTAAGGTCGTGGGGAAAGTCTGTTTCATAATTGCATAAAAGGCTTTGTACCTCCTTCTCCCTCCCTTCGTCTTGGACTACAGCTCCCAACTATATATTAGGGCTCCATACTTGCTTCGTCAACCTATTTGAAAGCCTATATAAAAGGGGTGGAGCATGGTTTAGGATGTGCGGAAGCTTTCTGAGGACACGGGGACTGAGATCGAAGCCTATTATAGAGAGCTCCTCTTTCCGTACGTCTGTAAATCCACATCTGACTGACCGGTCTAACTTGTGCAAGGGAGCTAGGTATGCCGGGTCGACGTGAGCGGCTCTCAAGTAACATTTTTTTCTTTACTAATTTCATTAAAAAAATTTCAAGTTGGAATTGATTCATGGTAGTTTCTGGAATTAACTAATTTATTAATTAATTTAATTCCGTTAACCATTGTGATATAATTATAAAATCATCCAGCAAATAATGAATCTAACTCATTAGTCCATAATAAAATACAAATCTAATTTACATTTAATTAATGAGAAAATGTAGATTCAGTTCATATCAATATTAATTAATTATATGATTTATAGTCTCATAAGTCCTAAAATAATTGTGTATCGTATTATTATTAATTATTACGTATCCTTATCCATATTAATTAATTACCAAAAAAGTGAATCATATTATATATTATCGTATCTCAATGTACGACTCCTAAACCAGTTAGAATCCGTATGCAATATTCGTGGATACATTAAGATAGTGCCTGGAGATTATATAGACCATGTATAGTGACTTGATAATATCACATATGGTAATCCATATCAAGCTAACTAATCATAAACAAAAACCTTAATATTGACTATTCTAAAGTTCATTCATAGGTTACCACTTAAGTCCACTCATGCCTTCTGCATCCCAACGTATGTGTAGTACTAGCTCATTCAACGATGTAAACACGGGAGCATTTGTTTTTATAATGTGCTAAAAACATAAAAAAACTATTGCTAAACATCATATAATCACAAACATTCATCGTGTTATCTCATGAATTTGCAACGAAATCCATGAAAATTAAGGCATACATATATCTCATTGCCTACTTGCATTTAGGGCGAATAATGTGGGCACATAACAACATCAAAATGTATGCATAAATGCTCAACATGGTCCATTCATGTAGTTATTTGCACATTATAATCCATTTATAGTTGCATGAAATCTTTCACAATCTACTGACCATACTCCGATGCATATCAATACTTAGGCAACTATTTCATGTGCAAATCATTGAGCATTAACATCAATACAACTTAGTATTTATGTGTGAGCATATGAACCAAGTAGCATTGAGCTAAAAGGGCATCAACTAATAAAGCATGTTAAGTGCACAAAAATATTAAAAACAATAAAAATGCTTCCATAAACTCAATACCTCAACGAGCCTTTGGAATGGTCGGCTACTATCAACATGTAAAATCTTGGTTATTTCACTAGCACCTTCGGTTTCTAGAGTAATCCTAGATAAAATAGCATCTTAATTGTCTACAAAATCACGTCAACCAACTTAAAATACGATTATTCAACTAACACATTCAGATACTATTGATAACTCATCAGTCGATTGAAACAAGTAATTATGGGCCCAAAAACTCGATCAGTTGATTAATACCTTTAGTTAGTAGAGTAATATGGGATTTCTGGTAAGGGATTTTTACCCCCATAAACTCTAGAATCTTTCTATATTACCTTCTCAACCCTGCAAATATAGTTATTATCGCCTCAACCCTGTAAACTTGCTAACTCTCACTCTACAAACCATGTGGTTTACTCCTATCGATTTGATCGTCAGAACTAACCTGATTCCATAACAACAATAAAGCCTTTTTCCCACAATTAAGTAGGGTCGGCTACATGAATTCTTCGCCTCCATTCAGATCTATCTTGGGTCAATCTCGGGCTTATATCCAAAAAATTAAGATCCCTTCGTATAGTCTCTTTCCAAGACTTCTTGGGTTGTCCTCGCCCTCTCTTAGCTGGCTCAACATCCCAACACTCACATCTCCTAATTGGTGCATCAAATGATCTTCTTTGCAAATGACCAAACCAACTTAAGTGGTTTTCTCGCATCTTATCCTCGATCAGAATTACACCAACTTTCTTCCGGATTGCATCATTCTGAATTCAATCTTTACGTGTGTCCACCCATCCACCTTAGCATTTTCACCTATGTTACAATCATTCTCTGCACATGTCTATGGTTCACATGCTAGCATTTAGATCCATAGGGCATAGCATGTCTCACGGCTGCTTTGTAAAACTTTCTTTTAATTTTTAAAGAAGCTTTTATACCACATAGAACAACAGAGGCTTCTCTCCACTTTGGCTAGCCTGCATTTATTCTATTAGTAATATCTCTATCAATTTCCCTATCATGTTGCAAAATAGATCCCATATATTTAAAAGAATATCTCTTTCGAATGTTATCCTCACTAATCTTCACATTGATTCCTTCACCGTTGCTTCCATCAAAGGTACACTCCATATATTCCGTCTAAGCCCTCTTTATATGAAATCCTTTAGTCTCCAATGCATATCTCCAGACCTCAAGCTTCTCATTTACTCCATCTCTAGTCTCGTCAATCGAGATACAATATCATCAGCAAATAACATACAGCAATGTAACTCATCTTGAATGTGACTTGTCAACTCGTCCATAATCAAAGTAAAAAGAAATGGACTCAAAGCTCAACCTTAATGTAAATCAATGTTGATGTCAAAATAGTCACTCTTCCCAAACGAGGTCCTTACACAAGATAAAGCCATATCATACATATCCACAATCCTTTAATTTCATTTATAAAATTTAAGATATACTCCCTCCCTCTTCTCGCTCATCCTCCTCTTAATCTCCCCTTCCCCTCCCCCTCTACCTCCTACGTCCATCATCAGCACCATCACCATCCCTCCACCCTCACGTCGTTCGACCTTTACCCCTTTTCTCCACGTGGCTCTGACATCCCCACTACCCATTCCTCCTCCTCAGTTAAAACCATAGATCTCACGTTCCCATCGACAATCTTAATTGTCATTTTCTCCTTCAGCTTCATCTAAAAGCAAGCGAGCGTGTCATAGACCCACCGAAGTCCATGCTCGACTTCCAATTGGAGGACGACTCCTTCTCAACTCTGTGCCTCATTTTTCGACCAAACCATAACCCTAATCCGTCGCCAGAGCTCCTTTAAAGTGTGGATCTCCACGATTGAGATCACAGAGGGCCAATGCCCTATGGAGGGCGATCCGAGCACATGGAGGACCTTCAAGGTCAATTTCCGATCACTCCTTTTGCAGCGTACATACAAGGCACTAGGGAGATGCCCCCGCTGGACTCGAGACATGATCCAAGTGTTCAGCCTTTCAGCCACAAACAAATGACATTGGAGGGAAGAAGGGGATGAGGAGAAGGAAGGAGAGACGGAAGAAAATCCACCATTGATTTTGTCGTAATTTGATTAACTCAGCTTTAACCTGAGAAAGTTTACTCCATGTGAGTCAAATTAAGGGCATGGTCCGTGGGATAAGATGAAGCAAGTTTATGAGGTTGAGAGGATAATAACAATGTTTATATAGCCAAGAAGATACCTAAGAAAGATTCCAGCATTCGAGAGGTAAAAACTCCATGTTGTAATGGCAGCGTTAGATTAATCCGTTAACATGAAGTATTTGCCAACTTACCATAGTAATCTAGGCTATGGTCGCTTTCTCCTGTATCCCCGCGATCTATTTTATTATTAAAAAAATTTCCAATTGTACTATATTTTCTTAAGGAAACTTTTAAATCTTTTTATATTAGCTTGCGACCATGTTCACGAGAAATTGGAGCCATGCTATATGCCTAATATGCCTAATAGCTGATTTGGGCAATGGATATCCCCATATTATTCTGAAATAAGCTACAAGGACTTTTAGACTAATCATCCCTTATATAGTTTGTTTTAGACACGATTGATGCATTGGAAAAGTGGAGAGATCAAAGAAAAGATAGTAAGATTAATGGTGCTTGAGACGCGGGCTAAGATTATTGCTCATCTGGTGGAATTTAGATGACAATATGTTGCCATGATGTCATTCAAAATTCGACTTAATTCGAGACTTTTACCCCCTCCATTAAGACTGTCAAATTTCAACGGTCTCAATTGTCCCCATTTAGATGGAAATGTTAGGAATGTTTGTTTTACGTTAACTTTGAAATGTGTATTCCACTAATAATTCTAAATGAATCTCCTCAGATTTCATTCAAATTGCAGAAAGAAAGGTGGAAGCATACTCTTATATGCTCACATGAAGCATACTCATTTAAACCTTGTTAGAAACCAAACTATTGGGAAAATTTTCACGACTACTAGTTTCCTTACATATGCTAATCTGCCCTAAAAATCCTCCATCACTTCTAATGTACTGGCTCCATTTATCAAGTCTCTTCAGCCCACTAAGTGTTGATTGTTTTCAAAAAAGCACAAGTCTCGCTTCTTAGCTCAATTGAACTCTTGAATATAATTTTACCCATCTTGGTTCTTTCCACTTTTAATTTCATAAAGTCCTTGATCACGTAGGTTGCTAACCCTAATATAACCACTCATGTTATGGATACATAAGGATCAAGTTAGATATGAGCCCCTCCAACTTGACTCAACCAAGTAGACTTAAATTAAACCGGGTTGCATAAATAGGTACTTATGTCTAATATTTTGGATGTTATAATCATAAAAATCACAATGGAAATTTATCTTTGAACATGCAGTTAAAGCAAGCAAGATAACAATTCAAGACGAAAGGACTTGTTATTCAAATCATAACAATCTTAATAAATAATAAAGCAAGTTTTTAAAGGAGACCTTGGACCAGATCTAGATATTTAGCTCGTAATCCTCAGACAATTGGCTACACAAAAGAACAATCTCCCAAGGAACTGCCTTGTTTTTCTACCGCTTCTTATATTGGTCCAACATTTGAACTAGTTGTTTCCTCGAACTTCATATTACTATCGACCACATTATTTAGGCCATCCTTCCACTACAGTCGTGTGATTGTAGGTAGTAAGCAATACAAGTGTAGCATTCCGAACATAGTACATCATCTAGTAATCACAAAAGTGTAGTAATAGCCTATAAATAGTAGAGATTACTACCAAACAACTTGATCTTAAGCATTTTGGGCTTTGGTCAAGGGCTCCAGTTGCACCCAAGCCCAACAAGTTGTATGGGCAATAATCTCTGATTACAGATCGGGTATCAGGGTTCATGACGCTACAAATGGAATCGGAGTAGATTCACTATAATAGTGGAAATGATTACTCAAGAGGTGGAGCCACCCCTACCATAGAGTTAGGATGATAGGGATACTCGAGAGTTGAAGCCACCATAGTTACTGGGAATAGGCCACGTGCAATTATGCAACAAGGATGTTGCAAAATATAAGTAGAGGTGATTGTAGCACCCTAAACACAGTACCACATACAACAATCTTGAAAGTGTGGTAGTAGCTTATAAGTAGTGGGGGTTGCTACTAGACAACTTGAGCTTAAGCATTTTGGGTTGTGGTTAAGGGCTCCAGTTGAGCCCAAGCCATCGAGTTGTTTGGATTAGTAATCCCCAATAACAAATCAGATCAAGGACTAGAATGCTATAACAAGTAGCCATTGTTGTATTAATGCATGCATGAGGTTCTTGCCAGTTGTTGCTTGGAGCTGTTGTACATGATTGCACTTTACATATATAAGCACTTGTACATGATTGCCCGATGGAGACGTTGCTTGGAGCTGTAGAAGATGTTAACAAGCTTTGATGCAATTTGTTGCATCTGTACTTGAAAGAACTGCATTGACCATGTCAGATGTTTTAGAGCCCCTTAGCATGAACTATTAGAGCATCTCGAAGATATACCCAAGAAAATACGACATGAGCGAGTAGCTCTAACCATCTTATTTACCACATATTGAGTCATTTCTGATCAAAGATGCACTTTACGCTTTGGTGAACAGAGAAGCTCTTAAAAGTCTTACCAGTGTCACCAAGTATTTACGGTGAACACTACTGTTGTCACTCACAGATCTCGTATCTGATAGCGGGCTTCATGTGGTATAAGTTGGTGGAAAGCAACCACAATGACATGACCTTTCTCCATTAGAACACATCCAAAACTCAATGGGACGAATGATTCTAAAGGCTAGTTAGGTTCATGGGATTACATCAGCGATATGAGCATGGACAAAATGTGTTCACGAGGGATACGATATAAATATGAAGCATGCACTCGTAAAGAATCTAAAGACGCAAGTAAAAGGAGTCATGCATGTATGGAGCGCAGATCCTCTACAGTACTGCAAAGGTCTGCTGTAAAGGCTCACAAGGCTCGAGTCACACGATCAAGATCGAGCAGCTCACATTAAGAATTCAGAAAAAAATCGAATTTCATGTAAACCACTTGATCTTAATCAAACAAACTCAAACTTCATGAGCATTTAGGGCAGACCTCTGCAATAATGCAGAGGATCCGCTTTCTCGTTACGTGGCGTTCCATGAATGGCCACCACCAGCCGTGCTATTGGGAAGAAATAGGCCCAGTCCAGCCCAGATAAGAATGGACGGGCCATATCACAACCTATTGGCGTTGCCATTGCACCTGATCCTGAGAGAGCTCCTATCCCCGATCGTTCCCCGCACTCTCCCTCTATCTCTCGCTGCCGCCGAAATCCACGAGTTCTCTTTACTTACCTTCCGCTCCTCCGTAAGTTTCCCAACGCAATCGAAGTTCCGGTCTCTGTATTGACGGTGATCCTCTGCCGTCTGTTTTCGATCCGGCTGCGATTTCTAGGGTTTCGTTCTCCTCCTTCCCCGCTTGTCTTCGGATTAAGTGCGAAATCTTGGACAGGCGAATACGCCGGTGGGAATTTATGTTCTCGACGTGTTCTCTCTTGTTTACATCGTGTGGATCGCCCATTTTTGCCTTGTTATGGTTGCGTGGTGCGGGGTTGTGGACCTCGAGACTTCGAGAAATGTCGTTTCTGTCAATTTGGTCTCTTAAGAAATTTAAGTATTATTATTTTTAAATCTATAAGATATTGGTCTGTTCTTTTAATTGTTTGGTTAAAAACAATGTGGCTATGATTTGCAACTGAATTGTGACACTCTCTCTTCAAGATAAGTCCTTGAATCAAATCCGGGCAAATATATATGAGTAATCTAAACAGGCACGCTGAGTGAAGAAAGCACTGGATTCTGCAGGCTTAGCATTGCTTATGATTTCATTCTCTGTCTACCTTTTTTATTTCCACTCTTCATACTCTTGTGACATTATCGAAGATATATTTTTGGCTGTATCTACTTGGTTCAGTTTGTGTTTGCTAATCTTTTAGTGCATTGACATTTAAAATTGCATTATATAAAGTGCAACAGCTACGAACTTATTTACAAACAATCACAATTCAATTTGCATGTGCTAATCTATTAGTACATTTGCATTTAAAATATCTTTTATAAAAAGGCGCAACAACCATGAACTTCGTTACATCAACAATTCGAAATTCTTGTAGAATTGTATCGAACAGTATTTTGTTTCTTATAACTGAGTGGTCGTGTGTAAATCAGTGATTTCAACTAAGTTATTTGCTCTGTTTTGATTCCTTTCGGACTATGATTTTCCAGATCATTATAACATTCACTATGTTCTACTCTTGATAAATGCTGCATGTTTTTCCCTCTGCATCAAATGTGACCTACAGTTAAATTGCTATCTTTCTTTGATTATCATGTTAGATATTTGTATGGTTAATCACATATTTACATGTCTGAAAGGCCTGCTTATTTTCCATGTGAAATAATTTTGTGTTTACTTAGGTTTCTGAAATATCTTTGTATTTTATTTTCAGAAAAAAATGTCTGCAGATGCACCACCTGTAGAGAACTTTCCGGAACTTGATGCTGATGTTGGTCCTGAGATTGCACAAGAAGACCCCAAAGTAGGTCAGATCAATGCGATTGGTAACATGGGGACTGGTGATGTTCAGAAAAATTGGCCAGGGTGGCCTGGAGAGAGTGTTTTCCGTATTCTAGTACCTTCCCCCAAGGTGGGTGGTATTATTGGCCGCAAAGGAGAGTATATTAAAAAGACTTGCGAGGAATCTAGGGCTCGTATCAAGATACTTGATGGTCCTCAAGGCGCACATGAACGAGCTGTAAGTCTAGTGATAAGTGTCTTGGCGATGGACATATCACAGGACACACATTTTTGTTTATCTTACCATTTCAATTATCTTCATTTTCTATTAATATATCACCGCGCAAAAGATAATTTTCAGTTAATTTGGAGAAGTTTATGATTTCTAACTAAGTCGGTTGCCATTGTACAGTGTTTTGTCAAAGCTAATTGATATTCCCATTGACAATGCCGCTTGTTAATGGACTCAAGAGTGGGCACAAGATAGTAAATGATGAACGCACCCTCCATAAGTTCTAAGTATTAAAATATGGACCAAAGGAGAAATGGAAATTAACATCATCAATATAAAAATTATTGTCCTTTAAGCTATATCAATTTATCCAAGTAACCGAGATGAATCTGTGCAGGTTCTCTGCAGACTTTTAAGGTTACAGATATTTCTTCAATGTGTCTCCAAAATGAAGAACAAAGGTCCAGGTTGCTGGGATCAGGTTTTGGACAGTGTGTTTGCTCCAGTTCTTTCTGGTAAATTCGGAACTTGAGTAGTTGATTCTTGAACACAAAAAGTTCATGGAGGAACATACTATTCATTAAAGTGATAAGGCCAATGCATAACAAAACTGGAATTTAAAGTGAAAAAAACTTTATGTTATTAATTACTTTTGACTGAAGATAAAGAAGAAGAAGCCATTAAAGCTGCTTAATCTAAAGAACATGAAAAGCAAATGATACAAGTTTAACTAAACAATCATAACTTTATCATTTGCAGCAAAGAACATCTAGAGAACATTGAATATGATATAACTTCACTACTGCGGTAATTAAAATGCGGAAATAATCCAAAGCTAAGCACATGAATAATTGTGTGTGTTTAGATGGGGATCCTGCTTCCTGGTTGATGCACTCTGATCTGATACGTCTGCTGAGTTCCAAGAAAATATGTTAGTGGGATAAACTCATTTGTAGATGTCACTTGCCCTGACACCTCTATCTATAATTTTAGGCACATTAATGCTCTTGGTAAAGAATCTAAAGATACATGAAATATTATAGTTTAGTTATTTTAGTTCAATCATAAGTAGCTTCTTAATTTATTCCAAAAACTGGTTCTCGTAAAATTAGGAATTTTGTTAAATGAGTTTTACAAGCTAAAGGATTTTTGTCTTCATTTCATAAGCAGGTAGGGCCGATTTTTCAGAATACATCTGACAAGTCTATTCTCAGTCATTTAGTTTGTCTTTCTAAGTATTTATAGTGTTCATTTGCTTTAAAACTGGGTTGGAGTTGATTTAGTTAACAGATTATGTTTGCCATTTTCTGAATAATATTATACATCAATCCACGTGCCATTTCCCAATATATGTGCTATTTATTTTTATGAAACACATTTAAGTTCAACTCTATTCTATACCTAAGGCCATGGATCAATGCGAAAATGGACTTCTTGAAATGAGATCTTTGTATGAAGCCAAGGTTCGAAATCTCGATTTCGTTTCGGTCACCTCCAATACTGAAATTTCGTCGATATTTCGGGAAATTTTGACGATTTCAGTGGAAATTTCGGAAATGGCACAAAAAGTCATTTTTTGACTATTTTTTTGCAAATTAAGATCTTTCAAGTTATTTACAACAATAAATAGCTCACATATACACAATTTTATCATACATATTGCTCATATATGCCCCTTATATCGCACATATCGGTCATATCGATCATTTCGCTGTTAAGGCTGATTATTGATGGATAATTGGATACATATTGGAAATAGAACAACAATAGCTAACAAATGCGTACTTATATCACACATTTCTCTCATCCATATGCCTTATATCGTACATATTAGGCATATCGGTCATTTTTTTGTTAAGGCTGATTATTGAGGCTGATTATTGATTGATACATATTGGAAATGGATATAATTAAATCCAAGTTCTTAAAACAATAATAGCTAACAAATGCACACTTATGTCACACATATCTCTCATCCATATGCCTTATATCGCACATATCAGTCATTTCGTTGTTAAGGCTGATTATTGATTGATACATATTGGAAATGGATATCATAAATCCAAGTTCTTAAAACAATAATAGCTAACAAATGCACACTTATATCACACATATCTCTCATCCATATGCCTTATATCGCACATATCGGGGCATATCATTGAGCTGACTGATAGATATTGGAATCGAAATTAAAATAACTAAGTTAAAAATACTTATAAGATGTCTTTTTTGTTCATAAAAATAGATGAGTATTTTTATTCTAAAATGTAGATAATGATTAATAAGACAATGTTTAGTTCATAGAAATATCGGTCGTAGGCGCAGTTCTAGTGATTTACATATATAATTATAGACTTACAACAAAGATGATATTTTTTACAAAGATAAATGACAAAAGGAATGAAGCAAAGAAGCTATAGCGGATCTCTAGAATCTATAGAGTTGTTTCATCTCTATTGCAAAGGGAGGTGAAGCTCCCTACATTGAAGAAACATGGTATGCATCCCCCCTGTTGCACCATACCCTACCAGAACGGGGGCCTTGCTGCCCGGTCAGCGAGTCTGGGGGGCTAGGGGGGTCCAGTTTGGCCCCCCCTTGCGGAGGTGTGGGGGCAGCGCCCCCAACCCGAAACAAAATATATAAATCATGATGTGTTTTGATATAGAGAATTGGTGAATACTAAATAGTTAGTAAAATGATTAAAATTAAGATAACATGATTAATATCGTTGATTTACATAGGTATCGGCGAAATTTCGCCCATATCGATCGAAATCCAAGAAATTTTGAACTGAAAACATGAATTTCGACCGATATGTGTCGAAATGTCAAAATATCACCGATATTTCGACCCATTTTGGTCGAAATCCGGGAGATCGATATATATAGGTGTTTCGAAAGACCCTCCCTGTCGAAACCGAAATTTCGGCGAAATTTCGCGAAATTTAAATCCCTGAAGCTAATGTCCATTCCCTCTTCCAAATCATGTTGCATGGCACTTGTTGTTACATGTCTTGTCTTTCTCTGTTTCTGATTCCTCTCGTCTGATGTCGGAGATTCTCAAAATAGTGATGATGCTTTGAAATTAATCTATTTATACATACGAATGGAATGGGAAGAGGGGAATATATCTCTAGCTACTAGGGTTGAGAAGAGAATGGTGGTGAAATTGGGATATATGGAGTACGCTATCTCATTATGGTTTTCCCAAATCAAGCTTCATTTTCTAATTGATTCATGACTTACATGGGAATACAAGTCATTGGAATTTAGCAGTGATGTCTTCAAAATCGATCAAGAATTGATAAAAATGTACGATGACACTTATCATAATGTAAATGACTAAGACAATAAGAAACTATTTTAAGTTGACTAAATCGACTCTAACTGAGATTCAAAATTAGACCTGCTATTTAGACTCTAAAGCAATACAAATGAGCTAAATGTTTCATCAAGTCAAAATTCAGCACAAAGAGCATCATCACATGCATCATTTTTCAGTGTATGCAATTGGTTTCAAGGACGCTCGTCCCCATTCAGGTGTGACTGGGAGCTGCTCACTTTATGCTGCTGAGATGAAGAAATCCATGATCATCCATTCAGAATGAATGGGTGATAGAGGAGAAAAATGAAACGAAATTATATAGATAAAGAGGCAAAGCGCCGTAATCAAATGTGTCCATTTTTCCAATATATGATGAATTTACGGAGCTCTTCATTTTTGCCAAAAATGAGATACCACAATTATATCTTTATTTATTGAATTGGGTTGGTACATTTGATGTTTCCCCATTATTAACTTGCTTTCTGGCAATTTCATTAACATGCAATAGTCCAAAATTTCAAATTATTTTATTTTGTATTTTCTTCTCGTAATTTATTTTGTGATTCCAAGATTTCTAACCTTTGGAGATGTCCATTTGGTGAAATGTACTGTTGAGTTCAGATTCTCTTTCTAAAACCTCTTCTCCTTCTACCATGGTGGATTCCCGTAGATTCATATTGATTGGTTAGAGTTGTATTGACTGAAGGGAAAACTAAGGCATAAACCCGAAATGAAATAGCTCTTACTCTTGATTCTCTATTTAAAACCTCTTCTCCCTCTACCCATTGTAGCTTAACATATTTCCCTTCTCACACGCATTGCTTCATTTCTTGCTCCTATTTTCATTATTTCTAGATTCAACTCTGTTGATGTTCCCTCAATTTAGCATCCAATCCAGTCTTTAACATGCTTTGAAGTCTAAACTTCAACATTCCACGTCCATCCTTTTAGTTTGTTGATTTGTATTCATTAAAGCTATTGGTCCTAATTAGACTTGGATGTTGATTTTTACGTGCTTGATTTATGGACCTGAGCTTAGCAATTTTTGGAATTTTATAAATGGGGTTTTATCAGTTGTGCCCCTCTTAGATATTGCAATTTCAGTAATACCCCTCCCTTTTTTGAAATATCAGTTGTATCCCTACTTTCTTTCAAAATTCACAGTTCCGCCCTTTTGTAATATCAGTTATGCCCCTACTTTACCTTAACGGAAGGGCGGAATTGTGAATTTTACAAGAAGGTAGGGGCATAACTGATATTTCAAAAAAGTTAGGAGCATAACTGAAATTGCAATATCTCAAAGGGGCACAACTGATAAAAACCCTTTATAAATCTCACCTGCCTTCAGATGGACTAAATAAAATGGCTTCTTTTGCTTTACATCCCCTTATAATTGCATTCCTTCTCAAATGCAATTCTTTAATACTACGTTATTCCATGTATATAGACAATCCATCCATCCTCTCACTCGTCTTCGTTAGCATGTAGCTGTTGTGGTAACCTTCTTCTTTTGCCCATCCTAGTAAACAGTTCAAGCTGCTGGAGTACGTCATTGGTTGGGCAAAACAGAAGGCATTAATGTTCGTGGGTGCTGTTTGGTTGATCGTTGTGAAGCTTTTTCTTTGTGTCTATTGCCTTGGATATGGTTCCCAAGTACCCATACATATCCAACAATCGAAGGCCTTCTTGATCATTGGGTCACTGCAAGATGTTTGGAGATGCCACCTCACCCTTAAACTGGCACTATTGCTTCCCGCAAATCTCCACCATTCCAAAGCCTGCCAACCATGTCCAACCATCCACTGCTCCTCATCTGAAGCTGCATGCAAGGCCTTTTGATTTACTTTTAATTTTGAACGTGATTGGAGGTTTTTAGCACAGAGTTATTCTTTATTTGTGATGGTTTTTTCAGGTGCTAGTCATGCTTGGTACTTTGTCAGGCCTTTTGTGATTATTAGGGACAAGCACAGGGTAACAAGTGAAACAAGTTCTATTGTCAGGTGTGGAATTATTGTTCACCAGAGGAAAGATTTGCGAGGGAAGAATCAAATACTCACAAGATAGAATTTTATCAGATTCCATTAAATTATGATGTATGTCATGGAGAAAGTGTGGTTCTTCAATTAACTAGGAGACATCTATTGAGTGATTGCCTCATAGTCTCTATAGCATCCTACTTTCTATATCTATTCCTGGAAGAGTTGTCTTTGCAAATCACAGCTACCTTACAAGTGACATTTTAGCTGTTACCTTTCTAATTAAATGTACCATACTTTTCGTACTCCAAACGCCAGCCATATGTTAATGGTGGCTGAAGATGTGCCTAGTATTCCACTTGCATTGTCACACTGTAAGTGAGTGCTTAGACATGTTATTTTACGTTTGGACTGGTTTGAGAAGGGGAATACACAAAAAATGTTGATTAACCCCTACCAAGGATCGGGGTGCATCAAACCTCCAACCTCTTGTGGATATCTTGAGTTTTTCCATCTTTCTCGAAAGAAGGTTGGTGTAACCCCCTAGTTTAGTGCTAATATTTTTTCTTTTTTGACCATGGTGTCACTCTTCTAACCAAGGTTCAGGAAAGCGGTATGCGTATGCGTTCGGACTGGTCACCGAATACTGATTAAGCGGTATGCGGGGGCATATGCGGGGTATATGCGGTTCTACACGGTTTTCTAATTTTTAATTTAAAAATAAATAAATATTTATGAATAACATTACCACTGAATTTATGTATTTAAGTGGAGTTAAAGAATATCTAAGAAAAATGGTTGATGTTAAATAGGTGTGTATATATGCTTTTAATTGCCTCATACTTAATCACAAAAAAAACATTCACCATAAAAACTTCACACATTAATAACAAAACTTCAATATACATACATGCACTACAAGAGCAAAATCTCAATCGACATATATAAAAGATATTCGACGATACATTGCATATACTCGTGAAATCAATACACGAGAAAACCATAAACATTGTATGTACATAATGGTATAATGCATTGCAATTGTATAGAAATGCATGTCATATTCTTACCATTGAATGAAGGAAGAGGTAGAGTTACAGAATTAAGGACCTGAATGAGAAGATTGAAAAGTTGGAGCTGCTGGAGCAGTATGCGGGGCATATGCGGGATATACGGGGCATATGCGGGCCGCATATGCGGAGAGGGTGCTTATTGCACTGATTCATGTAATCGGTGCGGTCTGCATGCCGCTCAGGCATATGCGGTCGCATATGCGGCCCGCGCGGCCGATTTAGTGAACACTGTATATCGATTTTACTCTGCACATCCTCCATCCTCCTTATATAATCGATTGACAATTTAACACACCATTAAACTAAATGGATCATCTGATTTCTTACTTAAATATATCTATTGAAGTAACATGATTATTGCCTTTCCAAGGTTGTTTCAACTTTGTGCTTGCTGCGGATGTGCTGGCATCAAGGACCTTCTTGGCTTCGAGAGGAGTCCGAGCTTCCAAGGTTGCAGAAAGCGGTAGTCGGTACTCGATCGACGGGGAGACTGAGTAAGGATTAATCGACAATCGGGCGACTAATCGGATTTAGTCGGCTATTAGTCAATTTTGATTTTTTTAAAATTATTTTAAATATATAAATCATTTTCTATATCTACATAATGAAGTAATTGACTTTCTAACTTTCATAATGAAATAAAAGAAGTAATGAAATAAAAGAAGTAATTGACTTTAAATATAATATTATTGCATATTAGAATAAGTTTGCTTATGTATTAACATAGATTTGCATATTTTTTATACTTACATAATGAAACAAAAGAGGTAATTGACTTTAAATATAACATTAAGCATATTAGAATAAGTTTGCTTTAAAAAAAGCAAAAAACAAAAAAAAAATAAAAGTTTGATGTAAAAGTCGGCCGATTACTCGGCTCGACTAGTCGGGCTGACCGACTAATGGCCGACTAGTCCTAGTCGAGTCGGCTACCCCCCCGACTGGACTAGTCAGACCAACTAGTCAGCCTAGTCGGCTGATTTTTACAAGCTTGCGAGCTTCTTTGAGTGATGCAGCCAGACTCAAACGTGGTGAGCTACATGTAGTTTCATCATTAAAAGAGAACCCAAGGGTCTCCTTTTAATTCATCAAGTCTCAAGAGTTGTTATGTAGTTTTGCCTTTTTTACTTTAGCCTCAAGTCTGGGCCATACCCCTTGTTCGGGTGAGAGGAACCATAGTATTAGCACCGAAATGTATTTTGTCTTCTAGGGAGTTGGTGCTTGTATAAAGAAGGGAAGAGGGCAACAAGAGATGGAGAGAGCAGAAGAATCCATGAAGAAACCCATATGAGTATATCTCATCTCCCCTTCCTTTTCTCCATGCCTCTCTCTGCAACCTTTCCGTCCCTTCTTCTCTTCCCCATATCCAACCTTCTCCCCTCTTTTCCCCAGTCCAGCCTCCTCTCCTTTCCCAGCTCCCTTCTTCCTCTTCAATAGACCACAACCCAGATCACCTCCTTTCCACTCTTAGTTCTTTCTCTCCTCCCAGCTCTCCTTTCCCTCCTTAGTAGCTCGCCACCCTCCTCCTCTACTTAAGCATTCATAGAACCCTTCTCCCCTCTCTCAGCCCTAACCCATCACCGTCATCCCCCAACTCCTCTCCCAGCTACATTCTTCTCTCCCCCTCCCCCCCTTCAGCCACCCCAACATCCAACTGCACCTTCACACCATCATCACCTATTGCTGTCACCAGCCCCGCCATCGTCGTAAGCAACCCCATCCCCCTCCCCATTGCTAGAGCCCCCTCCTTGCCATCTCCATGTTCCTGTGGTGGTTATTTTTCTGATTTTGGTGTTGAGTTCAGTTCATCAAGTTTCTTGTACTTCTCTTCTATTTTCTATGGTTCTGATTCTGCTAGGAAATCGATTGCTACTATTTAATTTTGTTTAAATGAAATCAAACTCAAAATATTCCAGATCTTGTAACATTTTGGAATTGTCTTCAATCGCCATTTGATTCAGACATTTGAATACCTTGGTGATATGTTCTTGATCTTGGCTTACATGTTTTATTCTTGGTGTTCCCATCGTACTATTGCAAGGCTAGAAATTGTTCTCAAGAACTAATCTGATTATTTACCTCTGCGGCCAATTTGGGTTTGACCTTGTAATATCACTGCATCGTTTGGCGTAGTCATGCATTTAGTTGGTTAATTATCACGTCCATCTTATTCATTGGCCATACAGTCAGTCAATTGATGACTTAAGAAATAGGTGCATTGTATCAATGTGGTATTAGAGCAAATTGATCCATAATCAAGAAAAAAAATATCATTTCATTTTGCACTTGCATTGCATACAACATTTTTTTTCTTCTCTTTTGTGAGGCCTGTATTTTATTTTTTGCCAGCTGTAAGGCTTCACCTATCTTTTTTAATTTCTGTCGGTTGTCAGGTGCTGCCTACCTATTTAAACAAATACTATTTAGGAAGTTGCCTCATGATAGTCGATTCTTTTCAAAATGGGTTGGATGTGTGGATACACACACACACACGTAAAGATCAGATATGGAATGGCGCAATCAAAAAGAAAGTTGGTGTAGCTCCGATGAAGGATAAGACACGAGGAAATTGCTTAAGATTGTTTGGTCATTTGCAAAAAAGATAAACTGATGCACCAGTTAGGAGATGCGAGTGTTGGGAAGTTGAGTCTGCTAAGAGAGGGTGATGACGACCCAAGAAGTGTTGGAGAGAGATTATACGAAGGGATCTTAGTTTTTTGTATATAAGCCCGAGATTGACCCAAGATAGATCTGAATGGGTGTAATGAATCCTTGTAGCCGACCATACTTAATTGTGGGAAAATGCTTTGGTGTTGCTGTGTCAGGTGCTGCCTACCTATTTATTTTCTGCTTGTTGTACGTCTCAACCAACCGCTCTTTATTTCCTGCTTGTTGTTCGGCTCTGCCAACCATCTTTATTTCCCTGCTTGTTGTATGACTCCGCCGATTGAATTTTATTTTCTTGCTTGTTGTTTGGCTCTGCCAACCACCTTTAATTTCCTGGTCGTTGTATGGCTCCGCTGAACTTTTTTCGTTCATTATTCAACTCTTTTATTCCTGTCCTTTATTTGCAATTGTAATTATTTAAAATCTCTCTTTTTTGTTGCACAAAAAAAGCAGAATCTTCTTGTTTTTCTTCCCATCTGTGTCTATGTGAATTTAGAAACTAATCAGCAATGGCTCATCGACCCACATTCAATGGCATGTATAGAAGCCATGATAGCAAATCTTGGAAGTGGAATCCGTCATACTAGCACTTAGGAAATATAGAGAGAACACTGAGTAGGGATACATGGTAGTTAGAAGCCATGATACCAAACAAGATATAGAGGCAATATAAACATGATCATAGCTTTAGGGTTTGTAGGCAATCATCGAAAACTCAAGATCCTTGTTCCCATGACCATCAATATCCCCTACAAGATCAAGTGGTAGCTGATCCTAGGTCAAGAAGTGACACACAATCCCCAAAATGGGAATCACCGCATACCTCAAGCGGTAAAAATGAAACACATAGAGAGTCCCACAAGTGACGAGAGACTGAGAGATCTGAATAAGGAGAACCCACGCCATAGAGTTGACATCGTAATCCATCTTATGACTCCAAATGGGACCACGGTATTTGGATTAACATGAGTAATTTTGATGGACATGGTGACTCTGATCTATTCTTAAACTGGATGGATCAATTAGAACATTTCTTTGTCTAGAGGGATCTATCGAGTGAGCGTAGAGTCCTTGTTACCCTGAAATTAAAGGGGGATGCATTACTTTGGTGGACACTACTTCAGGAGGAGAACCACCACCATGGCAAATAGCACATTCGTTCTTGGACCAAAATGCAATAGAAGCTTCAGAAAAAAAATTCTTACTAGAGGAATACCATCATTACCCGTCCAATCGATTTCAACACCTTCACCGGGGAACACGTACCGTCAAAAGGTACACTGAAGAATTCCAGGTGACCCTTGATAGAGATGCTCAGATTAAGACCAATCACCACTCTATGCTCAACGATCGAAATCACGTCTAATGTTTCTACCACCACATCGAACACCTCCACTAGACCAATTAGGATTGGCTCACAGTCAACCACCAAATCGGTGAGCGTCAAAAAAAAACCACCAAATCAGTTGCTTCCTCTAATGTTCCTACCACCACACCGAACACCTTCACTAGACCAATTAGGATTGACTCACAGTCAACCACCAAATCGGTTGCCTCTGGATCTCGTACCACTTCTGGAGATACTACCGCCCAACCCCAAGCTGCTTATGTTGGATCTGGAATTCTCGACGCTCAGCCTACCATGGGACCTCGCCCCGGCTTCACCCTCATCAAATTTGTCCTTGCCCCGACTTATGGGGACGAGGGACGAGATCTGGTGTCTCATTACACTGAAGTGCCGCACTTGTCAATAGGATGCACTTGGCAATTTGGTCGATGTACAACCCATGGGGGGATGAAAGATACTGACATGATAGACAATATGCGAATCACTCTTCAACCTCATCCTGATGCTCATATCCCAAGTAAACGACAATCAATCGACGCAAAGATCCCCAGATGGATCACCAAAACTCTATGATGGTCAAATCACCTTACTATATACACAAATCACATGAGAGTTTTGGTGCATCTACTATCCAACTTCATCCTCTAGAGTTATTGGTCACTTTTGTTCTTATTGGCAGAGAGATTAGGTACGATGTTATGAACTTAGGTCAAGAAGACCATGAAGTTGTCCTAACATGAAAAGAATATGTGGATGTTGTGCCCAAGAAACCCCCAACTCTACGAGACAAACAACCCCACATGAATCATACCAATGAAGCTTGTCTATCCCATATGCCTCATGATCAGTTGACATCTGAGGGTTAAAATCAGAGTTTGGACCCCTACTCCCCTTGGTCCATTCCGACATGTCATTAGGAGGATATCCCTACAAGCGATGTAATCATGCTCCTTAAAACCACTACGAAGGTTAACTCTGAGTCGGGCTAAAAAAAGGTTAACACTGAGTTTGCCATGTTTGATCTGATTTCTAGTGGCATATTCTGTCAGGTACATGAAGTGCTCGTATACATCTCAAGCCAGTTCATCCTCTAAGGAAGTTGTCTGTGTGAATTACATGCCTCATTCATTTTTGTTTGATAAGGGCATCAAGTCATGGTATAAGAGGGTGTGCATTTACAATATAATATTGCATATCACTAAGAGGGTGTGCATTTACAATATAATATTGCATATCACTTCAAAACAAATGGTCAAACAGAGTAATAATCATATCTCTAGGACATTTGATGTTTTGCCTCACAAGAGAACTACTTAATGGGACTCGGTTCTTCTTCGTCCGGAACTTTCTTGTCAATTCATTGGGAAGTCTCCTTTTGAATGGTTTTATAAATTTTCTATTCCATATGTCCTTCATCAAGTCTCCTTAGTTCGATCCGAATGGTCTAGTGCAATTGTTGATCGTATGGTTGATCCTACCTATCAACTCTACCACAAAATCTATACCAAATCCCAAATTATATCAACCACAAATCCAAAACAAGCCAATACCCACATGAAAAAGATGAGATTTTGGGAAGGAAATTTGATTATGGCCCATTTTTAGGAAGAATATTTTCCCGAGCAAACTTAGCATAAATTAAGCCCAAATAAAATTGGTCATTTCAGAATCATCATGAAGATGGGTCCAAATGTTTATGCAACGAACTTCCCAGCAGAGATCATCGCCTCATCGATATCAAATATTGACAGAGATGCAACTATACTAGAGCTTCCACAGATGAAATTGCCACCAACAATCATCCTAACTACTTTGGATTCAGATACCGTTGACGAAACCATTGATATCTGCAAATCAGCAACATATCACAGTCTCACCTGACCATGGAAAGAAACTCACTTGGAGAACATTTCATGGATTGAAAAGCAAGTGTTAAGAAACTTTACTTTGACTTCCTGTAAAGTTACTAAGATACTATCTTGTCAGAGCACGATTCTTCTTAGCAGGGGGAATTGATTTAACCAGACTCAAATAGAGGGAACTACATGCAGTTTTAGCATTGAAAGAGAAAGCCTAAGGGTCTCCTTTTAATTCATCAAGTCTCAATAGTTATGTAATTTTAACTTTATTTTACTTTAGCCTCATGTTTGGGCAATGCTCCTTGTTTGGGTGAAAAGAACCATAGTATTAGCAACAAAATGTATTTTGTCTTCTAGGGAGTAGGTGCTTGTATAAAGAAGGAAGATGGCGATTAGGGATGGGGAGAGCAAAAGAATCAAAGAAGAAACCCCTACGAGGAAATCTCCTCTCCCCTTCCTCTTATATCGGCCTCTCTCTACAACCTTTCCTTCTCTTCTCCTCGCTTTTCCCCAGTCCAACCTCCTCTCCTTTACCAGCTCCCTTCTTCCTCTTCAACAGACCACAACCCAATACTTTTCCTCTCCACTCCCCCTAGTTCTTTCCCTCCTGCTAGCTCTCCTTTCCCTCAACAACTCGCTACCCTCCTCCTCTACTTCAATTGTCCTAGAACCCTTCTCCCCTCTCTCAGCCCTAACCCATCACCATGGCCCTAAATTTCAACAAAATTCCACCAAATTTCTCTGAAATTTTCATTTCTCTAGATCATTGAAATCGAAACTCTACCTTAATTCATTTTCTAGAATTTCAATGAGATATCACCGAAATGTCAACGAAATTTCATCGAAATTGCATGTCATTTCTATGAAACAATAAAAATAAGGGACTCTTCTCTTTCATTAAAATTTGCATATATTAATGAATTTTCACGTATTTATTCGTTAATGTGTTGAGTTGTTAGAGTGCTTTATGCTATTTGAAGAAGTTTCTTTAGTTAGTTTTTAAATTTTAGATCTAAATCCAAATCGAACCAGTTAGCCACAAGATTTAAAAGTTAAATTCTATTTTTAATTGAAGAGCTTTATTTTTTTATTCTTTCTTTATTTTAATATATATATATGTTTTGATAGTAGTTATTATATGCGTCATCTCATTCTTATTTTTATTGATATGGTGATTATTATGGCTTTTGCTTCTAGTTTAGGATACAGTTTTGACTTTAGGCAACACGTTGCTCTACATACCAACATGTGTGATGGTTATGACAATAATATTACTTCAAAACTTATATTTACAATTATATTTTGCAAATAAGCGCACACTTCTATTTTATTTATTGACTTAGGAATATTAAAACCTTAGTTTCTGAGAAAAAGTCCGGTTTAGAGACAATTTCAAGATTTCTGACCAAAATTCTTTGAAATTTCTCTTTCCAGAGATGGCTAAATGAAACCGAAATCCGAAATTTAAGGCTTTGCTTTCTTGTGTCTTCGCTCTACTACAAGGAGTACATATGGTTGTGTGAGGGCTAGGTTATTGACAACTTTCAAAATCTTGTGATTGTAAGTATTTGCCTAGTATCAGGTTGTATATAGAATATGCTTGTGAATGCTATTCAATTTCTTGGTATTAGTTGATTTGTTTATAGCATATGTTTTATGATCACAACACAAGTTATACGATGCATATATTAGATGTACATCTTACAAAAATTTGTGTTTGTGAATGTATGTATGTGCCTTATTTTATTCCTAAAAATAAATATTTTTCTATGTTGAAAGCATTTGGTTAGATACAAGTTTAAGCTATCATTTCAATTTTTAATTCTTACGTAAGATATTTTTTTCTATTACTCTTTGTTGACCTATGTTTTTCTCTGTTATTATTGCACATGTCACTATTCTCTTCACATTCAAGAGTTAGAAACTAATGGCTTCTAATTTTGGTTTCAAATCTGATTTTGATTTTGAGCAGTATAATATTTTTTCTTACAGTTGGAGTGATTGGATGGGAACTTAATGTAACATATCATGTTAATATCTTACTATTAACAAAAAAACTGTGTATTTCTATCTCATTTATTGAGTTAAAGAATATTAAAAATCTTAATTTTAGAGAAACATGAATTTTCAAATAATTTCTCCAATTTCCGATCATTTCATCGAAATTCCAATGAATTTCTTTTTCCAGGCTTACTGAAACGAAGCCAAAATCTGATACTTAAAGCCTTGCCTATTCACCCTTATCCCCCGACTCCTCTTCCAGATACCTTTTTCTCTTCCCCATCCCCCTTCCAGCCACCCCAACAACCAACTGCACCTTTACACCGTCACCACTTATTGATGTCACCATCCCTGCCATTGCAGTAAGCAACCCTTGCCCCCTCGGGCCCCTACTAGAGCCCCTCCCCCCTGCCATTTCCATGTTATTGTGGTGGTTTTTTTCCCTGATTTTGATGTTGAGTTCAGTTCATCTAGTTTCTTGTACTTCTCGTCTATTTTTTATGGTTCCAATATTGCTAAGAAATAGATCTACCACTGTTAAATTTTATTTAAATGAAATCGAACTCAAAATATTCCATGTATTTAGAATTGTCTTCAGGCACCATTCGATTCGGACATTTGAATATCGTGGTGATATATTCTTGATCTTGGCTTACATGTTTTTTTTCTTGGTGTTCCCATCGTACTACTGCAAGGCTAGAAATTGTTCTCAAGAACTAATCTGATTATTTACCTGTATGGTCAGTTTGGGTTCAACCTTGCAAAAGCACGGCGTCGGTTTGGCGTAGTCATGCTTTTAGTTGGTTAATTATCACCGTCCATCTTAACAGGCAAATAGTTGGATTGCATCAATGAGGGTGAGACATGCCCGACATAGGTGGAAACTTTTCACTTTGCTGATGACACAATGATGTTTGCGGTGGAACTGTTCAGTAATCACATCTTGTAAGTGTCGGGGACATTTTTGACAAGGTGTTGGCTTGACTATAAACAGCTGAACATTTTCGTTGTCCCCTTTGACATTGGTAGGGTGAGGTTGGTTGTTGTGCGGAGGTGCTACATACATAGTGCATTGAGTTTTATTTGAGACCAACATAGAGCATTGAGTTGGCAGTTATGCACTTCTTTGACCTTGAGATTGGTCGAAAAGGTGCTTGTTGTTGAGAGAATTATACTGAAGCTTGATAGCTGGAGGTCAAAGCTATTGTCCAGAGGGTGATAGTTGTTGCTCTTGAGATCCTCTTTGCCACTTCTCTTCACGGTTGATATTCAGGATATCAATAAAGGCAAAACATCACGAGGAGGTTGCATGGAAGGAAACGAGGATGAAAATAGAGAGGTGTGTGACTCGAAGTGGGGGGAAGCGTGTAAGTCAAAAGAGGTGGATTGGGGTTTTGAATGCAAAAAAGGAATCTTGGTTCTATGAGGTGTGCTTACTCATTAAAGATTTTTGATGAGGTTCTGATGAATAAGTGGGTTTAAAGTATATTTTGGAGGGGATTGTGTTGAGCGTTGGAGACGACCATATGGCATTGTTCGTGAAAATTTTGGTTGCCAAGGAGACAATCAATTTTCTGAAGGGGTTTGTTGATCTGATTTAAAGGATATAGGGGTTTTAGTTGAACCTTGGCTAGTGGTGATGGCATGGATTTCTCTCTCCAATTTTGGTTTGAGGATAATTTGGGAAGGAACTTTATCCTACATTAATACTAGGTTCTGTGGTTTGGTTGCTTGTGGGAACAAGTGGACTGCACATTTATGGGACATGAGGGTGAACCACGGCACCTGATTTTTGCACTGCAACTTTCAGATTACAAAATGTAGGACTTTATCTCTTTAGTGACCCTATTGGATGATTTGACCTTGTAGAAGTAGTGAGGGACCGGATGTAAATGGATAGACACGGAATGAATACATGTGTCGTACCTTTGTGTTTAAAATCTGGATACAGATATAGATGAAAATATTGATTGTTTTGAAAAATGTATTACTGTATCCTTCAAAGCAGCTATGCATATTGACCATATACATGTTGGAAACAGATAGTAGAAAGAATACAAATATTTGATGATTTATACACGCTACAAATAGATTGTTGAATTAGTCCATAATAATGGTATTAAATGTGGTTACCCGAGAGATAATAATTTGTTATATGCAGTTATAAGCGAATCTACAACTATATTAGAATATTATAATGAATATATGGGTTTGGATACAGATATTTACGGATATCGGAGTAATATTCATATACATTTTCAAAATTTCAAATTGATCAGTGATATGTATATCAAAATCATTATACAATGGATACAGCTAGCAGATTGGAAGATATATATATTCTTATATGATTGCATCCCACTTCATAGTCTAAGCTGTGCATGGTGCACTCAAAAAGCAATCCAGGAATCTAGAACATGTTTTGTGCTAGATTATTTGTTGATGTTGAAAGCAAGGTCACAACTGAAGATGTGGCCATGGCTTCGAGGAGAAAAAGCAGTTGGTGAATGTGGACAAGACGACTTTTGCACTTTTTGGATAAAGATCATAGGACGTGGACCATGCCACCTTTTAGAGTTCATTTTCTGACAGATTTGGGAATGGTATCATCATGCAGGTGGATGTTTGGGATTTGAGAAATTTGGTGAAATGCTGGTGTATGAAAAAGGAAATATTGAAGGTGGGAGGAGATTTACCTTTTGGCAATACCCCAAGCCTTGTGTTAATGGCCAATGAAGTCTGGATGGGTACCTCTAGAACAGTCATAAACTTTTTTTTGAGCAGACCAGTGAACCATGCTCATATGGGATTCTAGGATTTGCATACAAAGAATACGTACCAAAGTAGCAGGGAGCACAGATCCATCTCTCCAGTCACCAAACAAATCAACTACAGAACAGTAAAAGGAATGGAGTTGTCCATTTGGTCATCATCTTGGTGGCAACTCCCTGTCTAAGAAGAGGCCAATGTCTTGCAAGGCTCAGAATCCAGTTCTTTTTTAATCTTGCACCTGGTTGGAGTGAAAACATGTGAATTGAAAAAGTAAGATCACCATAAGATTAATTTGAAATGCTTATGCTAAGCTCCGTTAACTTTCCTGAGAGATCCGAGGTCAAAGAGACTGATGACTAGTAGTCATCTCACTTCTCTCGATGCCAACCGTTGATATAACCATAATTGAATAGACAATCATTTGTCTTGACCAGTATATCAATCATATTTTCCCCCTCATTTGCTTGACTGATTTTAATTCTTCCCACAGTGCCACATCCAAGTATAGTCATCAGTTGACTTTAAAAGAATATGTTTATTGCCTTATTTCCTTATAAACCAATAAATCCTGTCATAGATGACAACATATGGTCGTGTTCAATTTTATTCATTTGTTTCATCTTATCCGAAACAATGAATTTTTTATTTCAACTTACAAGTTAGTTATTTAGTAATCTGTTTTCTGTTTTACTAGCATGCATAATAGGAAACTCTTCTAAAGTTGTTTACATTTCAAGTGTACCAGAATCCCAACATACTCTCATCCTTTTATTTTACTATTTCCAAACATGAGGACTTTAGAACTTGCGTTATTTGTAGAAAATTCCAGACAAAATGTTTATGATATCCAACTTCTCATTATTGTCCTCGGTTAGCTATATCTCTATCCAAATTAGATTTATGGTACAAAACAGTATCTAAGAGCAATACTTATCACTTGGATTTACTTTGTGGTTGTGCTTTGGTGAAATAAATATACTTGTTTTCTTTGTGCCAACTTCTCAATGGAGAAGAAAAGTACACCAACTTGAGCGATCAAACTTGGATTATTCTCATTGAGGCTCTAGATAGTGAAATTTAAGCAGGTATATCTGCAGTTTTTTAAGTAATCATTGGAAGTGCAGGTGGGAATTGAGGAATGGAAGTGGATTTTTTTTTTCAAAATGGAATTGAGGAACGATTCGATTTATTGGATTTGTATGATATGTGATTATTTGCTGATCGACTGCCCAGGGAATGCTGTCATCCAAAGTTATATTTTGGATAGTACAACAAGATCAAATTTATTAGCCTTGGTATATAACCTTGGATTGGTATTTTTAGAGGTGCCAAAGGCATGTACCTGGTTGAGGTTGACCTTGGAAAACCAAGTTTGTTCTTTAAGACGAATTTTATGTATCTTTATCGTATTACTCAAAGCAGTATCTGCATTCTGGTGGTATTTTCTTTTGGGGTTTTACCATGATAATCTGTATAATGCACTAGGCGTTGACTTTAAAAATCTATTTTTGAGATATTAATTTCAATACTTTCTGTCAGTTCCCGAGTCAATGGTCTGCATTGGCTTGTTTTTTTCACTTCATTTTTGTTGTAGATTATTTACAAAAAAGTTAGTGATTTTTTATCATAAAACTAGAATATTTAAGAAAGTTAACGACTTGCCATAATTGTTGACAATAAACTGTCTATTTTTTTTACTTTGGATGCTGCACACCTTTATAGGTTATTATTTCTGCGAAAGAGGAGCCGGATAACATGCTTCCCCCAGCAATTGATGGCTTGCTTCGAATTCACATGCGTTCTATTGATGGTTTGGAGGGCGAACAGTCGCAAGGTCCAGGAAATGATGGAAATGCCGTTAAAACACGCCTTCTGGTTGCAGCATCACAGGCTGGTAGTTTGATTGGTAAACAGGGATCAACTATCAAGTCCATTCAGGAGGCATCCAATTCCGCTGTTCGTATAGTTGGTATATATCTATGCTCTTTGCCATTGTTTTCTATGCGAATTTGTAGCCAAATTAACCATATATTTGTGTCTCAAAGATTTATTCTTTGTGTTGTGTTGGACCAGATCGTCTTGTTTTATGTACACTTCTGGAGTACATATGCTATAATACGTGTCATTGTCCAAGATGTCTGTATTTTGCTTTAAGTTGTGGGTATAGGTAGCGTAGGTGCTACTTAATGTCTACCCAAATCTGTGATGGTCATGGTTCTGAAAAAAATACTCTGGCATACGACAGTGTCATAGGTTATAATATCTCACTATCTCTGATCAAGGGTTTAAATGTCGACATCGGACTTTATATCAGTCCCATGTCGGTATGATATTTCGGTGATATATCCTTGATATATCGCCTAAATATGGCCCATATCGACAACCATTTCTTAAGAAAAGACCTTTTCAGAGTCATACATCGCCATATCGCTCGATATATCGATCCCATGTCGTTACCCATATATATCAGTGATATATCGCGATATTTCGAACCCTGTCTCTAGTCATGCCGATGTTTCTCTTTATGAAATGAAACTAACCATGTTTGGTTACCTAATGTTTGACGTTCTTAGTTTCAAGGATGATAAAGAGAGTCCGTTCACATCACATTGTTTTTTTAAACTATTGTGGACTTCAAGGAGCAAATTGGTTAATCAAGTATATCGGTATATTGTTTTGTTGCCATCCAATTAATGCTTTCTTTCTGTAAAGATGTTATTGTGTTTTAATGACTGGATTTCTTTTTTATAATTCTGATATCAGATTTTCTGCAGAGGAATTGCCTATTCTAGCATTGCATGATGACAGAGTTGTCGAGATACAAGGACAGCCTTCTGGAGTGCATAAGGCTGTGGAATTGATTGCGAGACAGTTAAGGAAATTTTTGGTAGATAAAAGCGTGCTTCCACTTTTTGAAATGAATGTGAGCAACTTGGCCAACAATTTAGTGTTGTATTTGAGTATAGGAAAGTATGTTTCTGGCGATTTTTTAAGCTGCTAAATTATTTTGCCAGAAATGTTTAATGAATTATTAGAACATGATTTTATTTGTTGGACCTTTTGTTGCATGTCCTGCAGATGTCTATGACCAATGCTCGTATGGAACGTAACATGCCGCCACCACAAGTTCCACAACCTTGGGGTCATCCTCAGGGTCCACCACCAAATGCACCAGGTGGTTACGGTGTCAACCCTCAGTTCATGCCTCCATGTCCTCATGATTCCTTCTATCCACCACCACCTGGTCCACCAGAGATCCCTCCCGTTGAAAAACCGCCTCACCATGGTGTATCTACTTATGGAAGGGAACCGCCAACAATGGGGGCTCATTCAACAAATCAACAGCCACAAGCTGTTATATCCCAGGTACTTTTGTGACCTACCTTATGGGTTGCATACCGCAGCTACACCTGTGGATAAAGTGAAGAAATACTCGTGTTTTTTTTTGTTGGTTTTGGACTTGTTGCGATGGTGATCTCAGGTGTAAATATGCCGGTGCAGGTGACACAACATATGCAAATTCCTCTTTCGTATGCTGATGCTGTAATTGGGTCGGGTGGTGCAAGCATTAGCTATATTCGGCGTGCTAGCGGAGCTACCATAACTATACAAGAGTCAAGGGGTATCCCAGGGGAGATGACCGTTGAGATCAATGGCAGTGCCACACAGGTTCAAACTGCACAGCAGTTGATACAGGTAATATACTTTACAAAAACTTGGTTAATTTTAGGGTGCTTTTTAATATTTCCAAGGTCCACTTAATTAAATGTCGTGAATCTGTTATATGACTTCTTGAATATGTTAGACATGTTATAGTCAGGAATGGAACTTGGAATTTATCAAGGGCCAAGTTTATTGCTATCATGTATGCTCGAAAAATGAAAATATATTGTATTTTCAAGTGATTTTTATATAGAGTTCAATTTTCAAATGATATTTTTCCAATTATGATAAAAACTTGAAATTTAAATCGTACTTAAATTTATTAGTAAGTTTGGATGTTCGAATATATTATGTTACTTTCGGTGGTGATTTTTAAATTTTTATAAATCCAATAATTTAAACTTATTCAAATTCGTCTCCTTGATTTAAAAAATGAAATTTTAAATCATTTTTTTTCATTTTTGGAGCGAAACAACAAAATTAATTTCATTTATATAGAGTGCTAGAAATGATGGTGAGATAAATGAGCTTGAATCCCATTTTATATCAAATTATACCTATAATTTTAATATTTTAAAAGTGTTTTGATTAAATTTTATTAAAGAAGGTGAAATATAGGTATGGGGGACTTGAACCTTGATCCACAATATTGTAAGCACACTGTTCTTTATATTTTTTTAAAGAGCTAGATTTACATTTAAGGAGGGGTCATATTAAAAACTTAAGCTATTATGCAAGTTAAATCTAAGAATCATGGTGGGCCCATGGCCCTCCCTTGATACATACTCAACAGACCCCTGGTTATAGTTTTACCAAATTCTGCATGTAGTTTCGTTGCTGGCTTGTTTTATTGCTGTAGAATGTCAATTCGCACTGATGCGACCTCCTTGCATATGTTTCAGAATTTCATGGCAGAAGCAGCAGCTCCCCCACAGAACGCTGCACCCCCACCCCCCATGGACCAAGGCTATAGTTCCTACCCAAATCACAGCAACAATATGTACATGTCAGCACCTCCGCAGAACACAGGACCACCTCCCGCAGGCGGCTATGCTGGTTATGGAAGTAATTACGGATACTAGGTATGACTGGATGAATGAAGCATGCATTTGGCATCTGGCATTGGGTTGGCCGTTGTGAAATTGTAATGGTTTTCCAATTTAGTTGTAGCTTATGGTCGATGTAGATCCAGGAGCCAGTCACGCTTAACGTGTCTGCTGCTCCATATTGACATATGCTACTGTACCTGAAGTTCATTCTTTTGGAGAGTTTGGTTTGTTGACCCGGCTATATTTGCCTCCAGTATTTCTAGTTGATCTTACTGTATAATTTGACCACTTTACTGCGAAGCACTCTTTGGTCTGGTTGCGTGATAAGCGGGGACCTGTCCCTGGTTCGTTATCTCTCATTCAACAGATGATTGTGGTTTAACCAAACCCATCCTTTTCTAGGGTACCCTACACAGTATTCCTTGTTTCTTATCTCGCAGCGAACAGTTATGGTGTGGTATTGCTTGTCTCTTCCCCTGGTATAGAGGTGAAAACATAGTTTCTATGTATCCTTGATGCAATTTGGTGTTTGCAAATGTATGTATAAAGCGCCATACTAGCATACACACTTCAATTTGTTTGATGTTATTTATATGCCGCATGATCCTTGGGAATCACATCCTCTTTTGCATCTTACATGTCTCACTTTGTTAAAATGTTAGCCACCTGTGTTTAATCCAATGATACTTCAAATTGCATATATGCTGTGGGATCATGTCCTTGCCATCCTGCCCTCCCCAAGTTTGCGAATATGCTGTGAGATTTCCAGTTCATGACTATGATGGTGACTCCTTCCGCGGTGAAGTTTTTGGTTTGGAGTTGTAAGGGGGATAACTTTACTCATCCGCCATCTAACTAATTATGATTTAAAACTGACCAGACATTCATGACGAATACTGTTGTCAAATAGTATTATTTTTCTTCCATACCTTGACAATAGTGGTGAAACTAAAATAACTTCTGCTAACAAAGACAACCATAGTTGATCTCCCACCATTCTAGGGTACCTCTACTTCCAAAGTCCTGACTTGTTAGTTTATATTAGAGCTTGGTGATTGCTTTCAAGAAAAAGACCAGCTTAGCTTGATCCTGAGATTGACTTTTCACTCCCCACCCTCACACAAGGTTTCCTGTGGTGCGGGTTCGAGGTTCACTTTCATTGATAGTATACCCTGCCTGAAGCAAGCCATAAGACCGGCGGCATCTTTTCAAAAAGGGGCCTTTTGGCAAAATCCAAAGTGGCTTATCTACATGTTCGCAAGGGACTACGTGTCAAGGCTTCAGGGATAGGCAAGATTGTACACATATTTCATGAAATTCTCTATTTGACGCCCTTTCTCTTCGATCTGACTTTGCTCTGCTACATCTCGCACGCGTCTTCCACTATTGCTCACACTTAAAAAGCGGGTTCATTCTCCACGCATGTTTACCCCAATCTAGTAACAAATTCCAACCGAATTCCCATGGAATTGCCTTCAACAATATATAAAGAAAATCCCGACCATAGAAGATTGCAAGAAAATAAATCCCATAAGCGACAATATTGCAGATGAGATAACAATTTCGGTGTCAATAAAACAGTTGTTTCATGGCCACATCAAAAAATTCCTATCTAAAATGCAATCTTTTTAGTATTAATTATGATGTTTAACTCTATCCCTTATAAGATCAGTGACAATTAAAAAGATCCTCGTAAAGAATGATCATCTTTCTAAAATACCTATCCTGTTAACTATATCAGATGACTTACCACAGAGGTGATAATTACACTTGATATCAACAATCACACATGATCTTCACACTTTCCATACAATGCATTCTCTCCTCTTTAATTGCAAGGCTTCATCCAACTTTGTTAGTCATAAGATGTATAATATTCTGGAAGAATAGGTGAAACACAATTATCGAAGTTGAACTCAACCATGCGAAGTAAGGTAAAATTTTCTTTCCATGTCGCTCCTACTTGAGGAAAATAGATAATCACCAAAAATCTCCACAAGAACAAGTACCATCCTTGAATAAATGAAACCGGACAGCATCTCTCACCAGGATTTCTCGCCCGACTATCTTAGATATGTATTTTGTTGCATTGTGGCAATCACTGCAAACTCTTAGATTCTTCATGACTCTTATGAGCAAAGGATGTGGGATAAAAATCAATCCAAATGCGATTGCAAGTCGCTCACTGTGGTGGTTAAGCATCGCTATCTTCTCATGTTCAATTACATTATGAAAGACATTACTCAATTCAGGCGTGTAACCAGCCTCCACCATCTTATCATTTAGTTCCTCTAGTTTATCATATATCTGATCCATATAAGGACTCCTCAATTGATCGTCAGCTGAAAATACGTGAACTTTATTCTTGTACTTGATCCAGCTACAACCAGGTTCTTTCCTCACCTGCATGTCTCGCATTCCTTTTCTCAATAAAGCCACATCGTCCCATTTGCCTTTTGCGGCATATATGCTCGAAAGCAAGACATAACTAGCAGGATTCTGTGGATCAAGCTCATGTAGTGCTTTTGCTGCCCATTTCCCAATCTCTAGGTTGCCATAAACCTTGCATGAGCTTAGCAACGTTACCCATCCAATAGCATCTGGATGACAAGGCATCCCAACTATAAAACTTTGTGCTTCTTGTAATCTACCTGCCCGGCCATACAGATCAATCATACATGTGTAGTGATCCATAGAAGGAGTGATGGCATGGTCTTTGACCATAGAATTGTAGTACTTGGAACCTTTCTCCACCAAGCCCGCTCTGCTACAAGCTGATAAAACTGCGATAAACATCACGCCATCAGGTTTCAAGCCATGAAGAAGCATCTTCTCGAATAAATCTATCGTCTCATTGACCCTTCCAAACTGAGCGTATCCAGAAACCAATGCTGTCCACGAAACTTGATCCTTCAATTGCATCTCGTTGAATAAACGTCGTGAATCGTCAATATTGCCGCACTTACCATACAATGAAACCAATGCATTGGACACGGTGATAAATGGAATCAATCCTGATACTAAAGCTTGACAGTGGAACTGCTTACCTTCCTCTAATATCGCTAAATTAGCGCAAGAGCTTATTACACTCGCAAGGGTAAAATCATCTGCCTGGAGTCCACTATTCTGCATTTCATAGAAAACTCTCACAGCCTCCTCAAATAGTTCGTTCTGACCATAGCCCACGATTAGAGCTGTCCATGACACAATATTCTTGTACTCCATTCGTCGAAAGACGGCTTCCGCGTATCTCATGCTTTGACATTTCGAGTACATGTCAACAAGAGCACTGCCTACGAAGACATTGCCCGTAAAATGTGTCCTGATTGCGTAAGAGTGGATCTGCCGCCCTTGTTGCAAAGAAGAAAGGCTTCCACAAGCAGTCAGAACACTTCCAAATGCATACTGATCGATTCCAACCCCTTTCAGCCTCATTTCTCTAAAAAAATCAACTGCTTCCTCAGCCCGTCCATTTTGCACAAGACCCGCGAGCATCGCAGTCCATGAGATATAATCTCTTTCCTGCATCGATGTAAACAGCCTTTTCGAGTCCACCACCATGCCACAACACATGAATCCGGTGATCATCGTATTGAACACAACGACGTTCTTCTTCTTCATACCATCAAAAACCAATCTCGCATCCCTTATACACCCCGCTTTCGAGTACATATCCAACAATGGGCTGCCAACAAATACGTAAGGATCGAAACCAAGCTTTATCACATGAGAGTGAACTTGACGACCCAAGCCCATATACGATTTGGAGGACGACAACACCAGCATCGTCGACAGCGTGATGCTATTGGGACAAACACACCCTTCTCTCAACATGCTTGCAAAGGCCTCAACTGCATGCTTCTCCATGGATCCATAAGCCACATATCCCGATATGAAACAATTCCAGGAGACGATATCGCGGACCGGCATCGTCTTGAAGATCTCTTCCATCTCAGAGATGCAACGGGATTTGGAGTAGGCAGCAAGAAGGGCGTTCCATGAGTAGGTGTTCGGATGGGGAATTCCATCGAACACCTTGCGGGCATATGTGAGGCTGCCGGTTCTTGCATAGGCGGAGACGAGATTGTTGGCGAGAGCGGTTTGGGAGAGCAGGAGGGTCTTGGTGAGGACGCAGTGGAGCTTCTTGGGCAGTTCCTGGTTCTCAGACCTCGTGCAAAGCTTGAGAAGGGAGGCATAGGATGAGGATGGCAGTACAGACATGCCCCGCAAGAATAGGACGCAGATGTATCACAGCAAGAAGACATGGGGATTGCTACCGCTCATTGATAACGATATGGCGCTGGTGGTCTCCGGCCGAGAAGCCGGTCAGCGACGGAGGACAACGGGAAAGGAAGTCGAAAACGAAGTCGAACTAGAGATTTTTTTGGGGGTAAAATTAAATGGATTAGATCCATTCCAAATGGTGGTTCCATATCATCCGTCGACCTAATAATTATTTCAAAAATTAGGTTTAATTTATGTATAGGTCCTACTCTAACCATAGTTTACCTTTTTCACCTCGCAATTCTTCATGTTAAAGATATATTTACAATACTATCCATTTTGTTGATTTGGCAATGGAAATTACACCTATTTCAGCACTCTAAATTCTTCTAATCATAATTTTATGGCTAAAAATCAACTGTTAACCAACAAACTTAAGGAATCGTTGGTGCTATTAAGTCTCAAAAGGTTAAATATGGCTTACAAAAGATGTTATTCTCTTCCACTCCACCTCCCTCAACCTATCCCTCCTTCCGCTGTCCGATCTCTAGCTCCTCCTCTCCGAGCATTGCCCAGAGCTCGGATCCCCTCCCCCCATGTTGCCTAGAGCTTCGTTCATCAACGCACCCCTCCTCCTCATGTTCTGCTGCTCCTGCGACGTGGTGGGCACGATTGAGGTCCGACGAGGGTGAGATCATGGCACGTGTGGCCAATCCAACTACTTTCTCCAATTTTCTCTCTTCCTTGTGAAACGGCCCGAGAGGGATGCACGAAGGAAGATCAGACGGTTCTAGCTCAGCCATGAGGACCCTCTTTGCGAAAGAGAGGTTCCTCTGCGATCACATGTTCGGGACTGACTTCAAGAAGTACATCTTCTCAGAGGTTGCTAAGGAATCGGCAGTCCAATCTCCTATTCACGTCAACTATGTATTTGTTTAGCACATCATGGAACCATTCATCTCTCTAATCAATTGAGCAAATACATACATCTAGACCATTAGCCACGGATGATTAAATGCCCAAATAACTCGTGTCATCTCTTTAATTAACTATTGATTATATAACAGCCTTGGGAATTGAGAAATCGTAGATGTGCAACAAGAATTGTAATCAATCGGGACGGGTAACTACAAAAGCTCTCCACATGAACTAACAATCATCAACACCAAACACCTTTTAAAAAAGATCTTCAAGATATCAACTGTAATGCACATATCTCGAGAGATAATCCTACATCTAAAACTCACAAAGTCTAAAAGTGGGTTATAAGTGGTGGGGAATACTACTCGATAACTTGAGCTTAAGCATTTTAGGTGGTTGTCCATTTAGGCCCGAATCCAACACGTTGTCAAGGCCAGTTTGATAACAGACTGGGTATCTAACCCTATGACATTACAAATATTATCAGAACCAATTTCCCTATGATAGTGGAAAGGGCTACCCGAGAGATGGAACATTTCCTACAAAGAGATATGAGGAAATAGCTACTAGAAGCGTGTATCCACCACTATCACTTGAAATAAGTGATGTGCCATGTCGTAACAAGGACGTTGCGAATATATGCGAGGGAGATTGTAACTCATATACTCTCGGAGATAGTCTCACATCTAAAACTCACAAAGTGAGAGCGATTTATAAGTGGCGAGGATTACTACTTAACAACTTGGACTTAAGCATTTTGAGTGGTTGTCAACGGATCCATTGGGTCCAAATCCAACAAATTGTCAGAGTCAATTTTCCTCGATAACGGACCGAAAACCTAAGCATTGTACGTTACATCAACGCCCACATGGTATCTACTAAAATTACATCATCGACTTTAGATTAAAATCATAAGAAAGAGCCTCCCTTGATTAGGACGGAGCCGAGCTCTTCTTCCTTCATTCTACTAAATATTCGAGTCCTTGATTCTCACGCAACATATCATTAGAGACTGCATGCGATATATAGTGCATTGAAGGTCTATCTGTGACTGTTGAACATCGTAAAATTATCGTACGTCTTTGTGATCACTTATCATCGATGAATTTCTCCCGGATTCTTTCCATTGGTGACAGATAATATCACTTTAGATCATTTAAAGGACGAAGTCAGGATTGTTGGGTTGGAGAGATCAAGTAGAATAGGAAGATTATGTGTGTGTAGAGAGAGATTTTTATTTAGATGCAAGCATTAGTTTCACTTCATATGATATCATCTTTAAAAATATTAAATATTTTTTGAACATATCATAATATTTTGAATTATATAAAAGAAAACTTGAGTAATAAAATTATCAATAAATTTACTTCGTTGAAATAAAACTTGGATTATGCGATGCATATATTGACGAGTACGGGAACATATTATCAAGTCCTTAAAAATGGATACGGATCTAAAACGGGTACCGATATCACACGGATACTCTATATTACCTTAAATAAACAAGAATTAATGGGAATAAATATGGCGTAAATATACTACATGCACTTATATTATAATAGCTCTCCCAAATATGGTGAAAGAATGTATAAAATTAAGAAATTTTATCACCTACAGCCCTTTAGATTTTGCATTATTAGTTGTCTTTTTTTTATAATATCAGTTATGCTCATGTATTCTCACAAAATCCACATTTCTACCATTTTGTAATATCAGTTATACTCCTAATTTACTTGATGGAAGGACAAAACTGTGAATTTCATAAAAATATAGTGCAAGAATTGACAATACAAAAAGAAAAGAGCATAACTGATATGGCAAAATCTATGAAGGCTGCAAGTGATAGACCCTAAAATTATGTTACCTATGGTTAAAAATAAATTTACAATTATACATACATATATATAGGAAAATGGATATTATGATACAAATACAAATATTTTTGGATATCAAGGGGATATCCTTATCCATATCTAATTTAAAACAGATATAGATATAAAATCTTTATAAAAAAATACCGTGGAGGAACAAATATGGTTGTATCCTTACCATTTGCATCCCTACTCGCCCGACATTCATTATCATTTCCATAATCAAGTTTAATCCGCAACTTTCAAATATGTTGAGTAATTACAATCATGAATTAATTATTATACACCATACTTCTATCATTAGATCAATAGAAAAAGAATAATAAACTAATATATATATATATATATATATATATATATATGTTCGATGATATTGATACATACACACTAGCAATGTACAACGAATGAAGGTTAAATCAAATCAATAGAGTAGAGGCTAGAATGGTGTTGAAGCAATTGCGTCGAAGGTGCGGAACTTGTGGTGCAGGAAAGTTTCAGAATATAGCTCGTTCATGTTGTTGAACCTAGTAAGGATAAGATACCAAGATTGTATAAACATAATTTTAAAATTTTGGAAATTGAAAAGAGAGGAGATTAAGCCGTACAGAACCTCCCATACCAGGATTGTATAAACATAATTTTAAAATATGGATCATTGCGGTATCACTATTTTTTAAAGTAAATTTCAAAAAGTTTTTAAACTATACACCTGATTTTAATTATTGTAAATGAACTCTGAAAAGTGATAATGCAAGTTTCGATCTGAAAGATTCTCTTAATGACTAGTTGATCGTTTTATCTTTTTTACATTAAATCACATCAGCTCAAAATAACGTTGAGATAAATATTGGAGACCAGGTATCACATTATTGCAATTTAAAGTTGGGTATGACATTGAAATCTAGTATATAATTCATGGACTTTTATATAATTTACTCTTTTTTCTATTATTGTTTTTTATTCAAGAATGTCATGTGAGTTACAATAATAGCAATAAAACAAGCACTACTTATCAACAGCGAAAGCAACAAGATCTATTTATCAAAATATAAAATGAGATATTTTACACTCATAATTTTGAGTAGTTTTGTAATTACCTCAGGAACCTTCGATAATTTATAATTACACGAGTAACCTCGAATAATCCTTAACTCTTAAATGACATAACCCTGTGTTATTTTCCATTTGACATGGTCGTTATTTGACGATTTCCATTCGAAAAAGACAAAATTACCCCTAATGCTCAGTCTTATTTACAAATCATGCCATCTCGTTATAGTAGCCAGAGCTACAGGTCGAGGCATCACCACGACAAAGGGAGATGCCATATGCGCGGTCGGGCACAGAGCCGGGGTGGAGGCGAGGAAGCCGCTTGCGGAAGGCAGGAGGTGCTGCCCACCTCAAGCCAGGCTGGCCCAGGTGATTAATCACCCGCGCGTGCCTTTGCCTTGGAAGCATCAAACGGAGCCCCCTCCTACCCTCGCAAGCTCCCCTCCACCCCGCCCGGGTGTGCCCTCCCACCCGCGTGCGCCTTTGCCCTGGAAGCCTGAGCGAAGCTGCCCCCACCCCCTGCAAGCTCCAGCTTCCCCTCCCCCCGCCTATGCGCACCTGTGCCCTGCAAGCATCAGGCGGAACCCAGGCCCCTACCGCTCTCCCGGAAACTCCAACCCCCCGGGCAAGCCCTTGACTACCCCTGCAAGCCCTAGGCCCCCGCGCACCTCCGCTCGCCCACCCCGATGCTGCCCGCCGCCTGCTCCAGGATCGAACCCACCTCCTCCTCTGATCTCCTTCCTTTCTTTTCTTTTCTTTTTGATTAATCTCAATCGTTAGATCACAAATTGGTTAGATTAACTCAACCATCTGGTTGAGTTAATGAACTAAACTAACAGAAGATTATGGATGTAAAACGGAACGGTTATTCAGGATGTAATTCGTCATTATCGATGGTTCCTAGGGTAATTACAAATCCCATATTAAATTGCATAGTGCCAATAAACATTATAAACTATTATAATATTAAAATCTAAATTATAAATCCCAGGATTTATTGTATGAGGATCGTTTTAAATATTTACTCCAAACTTTGACTTCTTTTATGTAATTCACCCAATAAAAAAATGCAAAAAAAGAAGAAATCCTTGTACCGGAAACGTGCTCCCCAAACAAAAAAAAATCAAGGGCGGTTTCCACAGTAAAAAAATAAAAAAAACTTAAAATAAAAGCCAAAAAGATTAAAAAAAACCCAAACTCCTTGCCATGCAAGAAACTATATCGCTACCAAGTCCTATATAAATCATGGCGACATCTCGTCAACCCGCAGCTCATCTCCCTCCTCGAGCAGAACCTCTCCCAACCAAACCCCGAAGAGAAGAGGTTCCACTGCCGGCGGAGATCCAACCAAACCCGACCATCTTCCGAGATGGCTCCTTATCTTGCCGCTTCCCTTCTCGGCCCACCGGAGATTCACCACATCCCACTGCCCTCCCCGGAGCCCTCACCACCACCACCACCACCACCACCACCAGCAGCAGCAGCTCCCTCGAACCCATTCATGGAGCTCCTGACCACCTTCAACAGCATCCCCACTGCCCTCACGGAGAACCTCTCCCCGACCTTCCCTTCCTCCGGCGATCCCTCCCTCGACTTCTTTTTCCACGTCGTCCCCGACACCCCTCCCTCCACCACCACCTCCCTCCTCGACGCCGCCTGGCACCACAACCCCCTCACCGCTCTCAAGCTCCTCTGCCACCTCCGCGCCGTCCGCGGCACCGGCAAGTCCGATCGCGAAGGCTTCTACGCCTCCGCCCTCTGGCTCCACCAGCACCACCCCAAAACCCTCGCCCTCAACCTCTCCTCCATCGCCGACCTCGGCTACATCAAGGACCTCCCGGAGATCCTCCACCGACTGCTCCTCGGCCGCGACGTCAGGAAGAAGGCCAAGGAGGCCCGAGTTGCAAACCACAAGTTCTTCAAAGTCGGACGTTTCTGGAGACGTGTCGGGAAGAACAGAAATGACAAGACGAGATCGATCAAGGAAGGAACGAGGGAGGAGAGGCTCGCGAAGGAACTCGCCAGGGTTAAGATCGAAATGGAGAACGCCAGCCAATCGCGGAAGAGGAAGCGGGCGGAAATGGCGATCCGAGCTCTCCAGAGGTACAATCGCGACCCCGACTACCGATTCCTCCACGATCGCGTCGCCGATTACTTCGCCGGGAAGCTCCACGCAGACATCGAGCACCTGCGATCCGGCAATGTCTCCAAAATTGGTCTCGCGGCCAAGTGGTGCCCTTCCCTCGATTCCTCCTTCGACCTCTCCACGCTCCTCTGCGAGAGCATCGCCCGCCGTGTGTTCCCGCAGGGCAGCGAGGAGTACGCGGGGATAGACGAGCGGCATTACGTTTACAGAGTAAGGGATCGCCTCAGGAAGGAGGTGCTCGTCCCCCTCCGGAAGGCTCTCGAGCTTCCGGAGGTCTACATGAGCGCCAATTGCTGGGATCGGTTGCCGTATAACCGCGTCGCCTCCGTCGCCATGAAGAACTACAAGAAGATCTTTGAGAAGCACGACCGAGATCGGTTCGCGGAGTACCTGTCCAATGTCGAGCAAGGGAAGGCGAAGATCTCCGCCGGTGCGCTGCTCCCGCACCAGATTATCGCCGCTGTGCAGTCGACTGCAGAGGAGGATAAGGTTGCGGAGCTCCAGTGGCAGAGGATGGTGAAGGACTTGTCGGAGAAGGGGAAGCTCGAGAACTGTATCGCCGTGTGCGATGTGTCCGGTAGCATGTACGGTACTCCGATGCAGGTTGCCGTGGCATTGGGGATCCTTACCTCAGAGCTGAGCGCAGAGCCGTGGAAGGGGAATGTGATCACCTTCAGCTCAACTCCTGAGCTACAGCGAATAACCGGTAACAGCCTGAGGGAGAAGGTGGAATTCGTCGAACGGATGGATTGGGGCGGCAATACCGACTTCCAGGCGGTGTTCGAACGGATACTGGAGGTGGCGGTGGAGGGGAAGCTCGCGCCGGAGCAGATGATAAAGAGGGTGTTCGTGTTCAGCGATATGGAATTCGATCAGGCGTCGGCGAAGCCGTGGGAGACGGACTACATGGCGATAGAAAGGAAGTTCGGGGAGAGGGGTTACGGGTCGGCGGTGCCGGAGATCGTGTTCTGGAACCTGAGGGATTCGAGGTCGACGCCTGTGCCGTCGGGGCAGAAGGGGGTGGCGCTGGTGAGCGGCTTCTCGAAGAACCTGATGACGGTGTTCCTGGAGAACGGCGGCTGCCTCGACCCGGTGGATGCCATGGAGAAGGCCATTGCCGGGAAGGAGTACATGGACCTCGCCGTGTTCGACTGAAGCGGCTTTTGGCGCCAAAGGTGGGGTTTTATATATTTACACACGGATACATTCGGCTGTGGTTTGTTTATGGTGTGTGGATCGTCTGCCGGTGAGCAGACTCTGCTGCGAGCGCATAAATTCACACTTTTTTATGGGCTTGACCGTGCGAATTCATGCGAACCGCTTGATCTTGATCGAGCGGTTCCGACACTGCAGCAGAGCAGACAATCCGCTCCCTTGTTTCTTGCTTCTGATAGCAAATCTGCCGTGTGATGCATAACAAACAAAGATCGTTATTGTTGAAAGAGTGGATATAGATTTGAATAAATGGACTATTTTGCTGGCATTTTTCTATTCTTTTTCCCTCTTGGTGCAAGTTTGCATGAATGATTCCTTTTCGGAAGACATCCCAACCATTGATACTCCATCCAATGGTATTGATGAAAATTGTCTTTAAATGGTTGGTGCTGGAGCTATTGATGGATAGTTGGAATCTAAATAGTGCCTCTTTAAACGAATTCTAATGGTTATTAGAATTGTTATTTTGTTATTTGATTTTTTTAAAAGAAAAAGGTTGCAAAGTTGTAAAGGCGAGCACCCAAAAACTTTATATTCACAAGTTATATATCAAAAGTACAATGATCAAGAGTTCCAAGGATCTAGGCCTGCTCAAGAACATTTTCAGCATACATTCTCTCTCTTTGAAAGACTACACCATTCCTCAAGATAAATTGCCCACAATGTGGAGGGGAGTTCCAATGGAATTCTAGAAGGATCTATAATTCTTCGCATTGATCCCAATGAGAGAAATCTCCGCCTGGATCTCTCTTGATGTTGAATGTGCAAAAAACAAGTGATCAATGTCTTTGATACCTTTCGCACAATGTTGGTAAGAATCACTAGCTCTGGGGAATAATCCGGACCTTCGTTCACCTGTCATGATCCGCTCCCTACCTAGAAGCCACATGAATTTTTTGACTCGATGAGGAATCTTCCAAATACAAATCTGTCCCAAGGTTGGCATAGCTATGCTAAGATAAAAAATAAATGAAGCATAGAGAACCTTATATGCCTTCTTCACCGAAAACTGACTATACCTCCAAGTCCAACGACCTTTTCCGACTGAGGGAACCTCTACTTGAACAAGTAACTCCCTCATTCTCAAGAGGTTCGCCATCTACCGCTCAGAGAGCTTCGCATGAAACCTAGGTAACCAAGCATCATCAATCTATGTCTCACCTACTCATCCTTGCTAGTTCATCGCCAATGCAGAAAATGTGGAAAATTATCACTAAAAGCCCCATGCCCAGAGTAGTCATCCAACCAAAATCGAAAGGCTTCCCCAGCACCAAGACATGGCTGCATAGATGATGAGATACATTGAAGGATGGAGCAAATCTCCCTCCAAAAATTAGATAGTACACATACCCAGTCTGATATCTAGGAGAGAGTTTCTGGAACCCCATGATCTAATGCAGTAAAAAGCACAGAAGATCCGAACCCCTACCCCCAAATGCGTGTCACCTACTTTACTAGGAGTGCCTTGTTCATCATATCTAAATCCGGGATACCCAAACTACAATCATACTCAGAAAGCGTAATCGTCTTCCACCCAATCGTGGGAATGCTAATGGACTCCCCGATACTCAATCAACAGAATCATCGCATTAGAGTCTTCAAGGATCTACAAAACCATGCAGGGAGATGCCTTGAAGATAAGAAAAAGATAAGAATGGCGTATAATACTGTGTTTAGAACATCAAACACCCCCTTCGTGATATGAAAGAAGTATGCTAGCCCGCATGTCTTCATTCAATCCGCTCAACTACAGACATCCAACCTGAATGCCAAAGTCATCCACTAACCAATGGCAACCCCATATAGTTGATTGGAAGGAAGCCCCTCTGGGATCTGAGTGAGATCCCACATGCCATCACCTCCTCATCTGTCGAAGTAAAGAGGACAAACACTAACCTGTTCATTGATTTTGAGGCCAGAGATCTCCCAAAATAGGCCAATTATTGTAGTAATCCCTGCTGCCTCTCGAGCTCCCCCTTCTATGAAAGAAATGTGTTATCAACATATTGTAGGATGTGAATTGACAAGTAAGTCCTCCCAAAGAGGCAAGCCCTTGCCTGCACCAGATGGTCCATATACCAACGAGGACACATACATCGCCCAACCTAAAAATAGCAAATACATGATAGTTTGTAATAAATAAAATTGTTATTCGATTTTATTCAAGCAAATCTAGTTAGGAGGTGTTGATCCGGTAGAAATTTGTAATAATTCACGGTAAATAAAAACAATACATGATAGTTTGTGTTAATATGAAGGAGACGTGTACGACATCTTGTGATATTATGAATGATCCAGAAGCTATATGAATATCACTGTAAATAAAAGAAAACGATGTAACTATTTGTTTTGCGATAAATAAAAGCAAAGCAGATCGTTGTGCGTGATCACGCTGTAATATTATTAAGGGATATTTACAACCATGATCCTGAGTAGTTTTACATTTACATACATACATAACCATTGATAATGATAAATTACATCGAGAATTCGAATAAGGGTTAATTACATCGAGAATCTCGAATAATGCTTAATCCTTACATGACATAACCTTACGTTGAGTTCCATCCATTTCTTCCTTTAACTTTGATGGAATCCGTCAATTTTCAATAATTTTATCCCTTTACCATTACAAAACTTTAAACCCATTCATATCCAATCGAGGAAGAGTCCTCCTCCTCATGTCTCGTAGCCCTCCCTCGCCAGGGCACGAATCGTCGGCGATACCGCAGCCTCTGCAGTAACCGCACGGGCCGCTTGATCTTGATCGAGCAGTTCACACGAATTCGCACGGTACGGGCCCACAGACAGTACGAATTCGTGCGAACCTCTCGATCAAGATCGAACGGCTCACGTGGTTATTGCAGAGAATTCAGTACTGCGGAGGATCCTCTCATCCCTCGCCAATTTCTTCTTCTCTTTCTCATCTCCTGAAACTCCTCACCCTCCCAGTATCTGTGGCATCCATCTTCCTTCCATCCTCTCTGTTGCATCCATCTCCTTCCGCACCAGCGTCAAATTCCCACGGTGGCTGCTGCCTCTGCCGCACTTCTGCAGTAGCTCTCGACGGTCTCGGTATCGAAGTTAGCCGCTCTGATCGTCCCCTCCCTGAGATCCGCCGCACCGAGTCAGGCCTCCCCTCGACAACACCAGATGGAGCTTTGTGTCGTTGTACCTCTCCATGGCAAGCTTAACATAATTCTTCTTATTCACCTAATCCATCATTCACTAGCCCCCGTGCATTATCATAATTCTTCTTATTTATCTCACGAAGGTCTTCACGAAATAAATGATGGTAAGGACCTTAGATGGAAATGGAATGATGGATAAAACCGACCAGTACATTTCGTTTAAGTTATACATGGCTCGTATCCTTTCTTATCCCATAAAATCACTATCCCTCTAAAGGTGGTCAAAATTTGGGTTATGGAGACGACATGATATGTGTATACATTTAATCCCTCATTATCACGTATTCAGTATCTCGCGTCGGAATGACTCCTTAAGGGGTGGGAGACTACTATGTGTATAATGACTATACACTTATATATTATTTTTAGTAATGCTGATCAACGACGAATGAACTCTTCAGATCAACGGCAATCCTCTCCATAATTATGTTATACTATATATGGGAAAAATGAGACTGTCCCTTAGAGGAGCTAACTTGACTCTCCTGTAATATTTCTCATTTTTTATTTTTTTGAAAAACAGACCCGTGGATTTTCATCACTATATCCCTATATTATGTCATTCAAGTTTCGTGATTAATAGAGACTCCTACGATCTCCTTTAGGTAATCATTTTTTAACGATCACAATTGTTAAAATCGACCCCATCTGGATGTAGGCCGTAGGAGTTTCATCACTATATCCCTTTAATATGTCATTCCAATTTCGTCAGAAACAGAGACTCCTATGCCATCCATCCAGAACAATTCAATTACAGTAATTCTAAGATCATTAAAATTATATGTTCTAGATGGAGGACATAAGAGTCTCTGTTTCATTTCAAAAAAGATAAATAATACGAGAAAAAATTGTAGGAGCATGCTCCTTTTCTCATTGTATAACTATAACTATATATATAGCAAGAGAGGTAAAATATGACATTCATAGGATCGATACAATATATAATCCCAAAATATTTTTTTTATTATGGATATCAATACCTTTATATTGTTGATAATGCAGGAACACACTAGAACATTTTTCAGTCGAAGGAACCAGCTGCAAAAATGTACTTGTTAATTTCGATACTACGTTGATAACCATAACGATAATATTACGAAGGATAATCAATGTCATATATGTTTTTATTTAAATATTAGTGTTGAGAATTTATATTGTAAACCCTAAGGGCCCGTTCGGTTTGGGAATAAGCAGGAATAAGGATGACGAATAAGGAGAATAAGGGTCGATTCTCTGTTCGGCTGGATGATAGGAATAATGAGAATAAGGTGAAATAAAGGTAGGTAAGGTGGGGTAAAGATAGGAATAAAAGTGAAATAAGATGTAATAATGAGGAATAGTCGTACCACTGGGAACCGTGTCGGGAGGAGAATTGACCCCTTATTCCAGAGCTTATTCTCCTACCAAACAGGGCCTAAGGCTATTCCGGTCATCTCATATATGAGAGATGATTTCTATTATAACCCTAATCCTAAATCTCCAACTATACAATAAGGTTCTCTTATCAAACAACGAAAATTCTAGTATGCATTTGAATCTCTCAATCAGACGACGCGCGCGCGCACACGAGGGGACATGATTGGTGGAGATCATATCTCATACATAATGAAAACAACAATTAAAATAATAAATGGCCTTAACATAAAAAAATTCAAAATGACAAAATGTTAGTTATTTTACGAATTATTTTTTTATGATTTTTAATAAATTTAATGATATATACAGTACTATGTACAATATCATTAATATGTACATGTATAATATACCTATATAAAATATTTACATATTTTTATTTTATTATATATTATATTTTATTTATTTACGAAATAATTAAAGGATTTTATGTAGTTTTTTATTTTTGTGAATTATTTAAGATTAGTGAGTCACATACCAACCGTATTGTTTATCAAACCAAATTCTTGTGGATCAATCTGAAAACCATTTGGAACTTGATTTAGTTCGTTGAATTAAGATTTACTCCAATCAAGTCTCATCAAACTTCTCTCTCCTATCTTGACATATTTGCTTGTAAATAACACTGCAATAAGTTAACAACATTCAAGCCCACACAATATATTTCATATTTTTACAAAAATCTTTGTTAGACTGACCTAAATTTATTATGAAAAATGCAACTTTCCACAGATCATCTTTTGATACTAAGAAATAAAAATAGAGTGAGACGAGAAATTAACCCAACTTTAATTTTACTTTTTACTATACAACCTCTTCTTAGGGATCCTGCCGGTCAGCACCTGCTCCATCCAGAATCCAAGATATGAAAGAAAAAGGCAGATGGAGAGAGCCTCTACAAAATACTGGTGTTCTCAGATGCATTGCAAAATCTTAATCTGATCTATCATTCATGGTGATACCCACAAGTGATTCTAAAATCGAAGAGAAAGAATGCCCGGAAATTTAAAATTATAGGTGAGATTGTCACTGCACACATGTTACTATTGTGTTAATCAAGATGTAAGTATCTACCATGATCGATGGGAGCCTACCGAAGGAGACTGCGTCTCTGTAAGCATTCCTCGCTTCGAACCCGATATCCATAATCGATCAAATAGCAAGCTCCGCACGACTCCCTTCCATCGTCTGCATCTGGTCGTCTCTCCTTTTTCAAATTGCCCCGGTACCATTAAAAGAATATGTTTACAACATGCTGCATTAACCGGCTGAATCCAGATTCTGATGAATGGTTAGCGTCAACTACCGATGTTTTCTGCACAATATTACAAGACAATAGGTTGCCAATTTACATGGGTCTGCGCTGCCGGAATCCCCGACCCATATGAGGCTGCATCAACTGCACATATAAACCATTCTTTCGCATCAGGACATCGTGTGTCCCCTGTTCCACAATCCTGCCACAACTGAGGACCACGATGTTGTCGACGTGTTTCATCATCGCAGCTCTCTGAGCGATGAGGATTGTTGTTTTGTTCCCCATGATTAGTGTACCAAGAGCCTCCTGAATTACTCTGCTTGATTCAGATTCGATCGCGGAGCTGGCCTCGTCAAGCAACAAAATCGGTGCGTTCTTCAGCACGACTCGTGCGATGGCGATCCTTTGCTTCTGACCTGGAGTTAAATCCACTCCCCTCATCCCGATATGGGTGTCATAACCATGAGGCAAGCCACTTATGAAATGATGCAAATTCGCAACCCGGGCTGCTTCCTTCATTTCAGCTTCTGTCGCATTATGTCTTGCGTATATGATGTTTTCACGGATTGTAGTTGAGAATATAATAGGCTCCTGCTGCACTAGACCCATGTGAGTTCTCAACCACCGTAAATTGTATTGCTTTAGATCACGACCATCGAGAAATATCTGTCCAGATACCGGATCGTAGAATCTCTCGATCAGACTAATTATCGTGCTCCTTCCAGATCCGGATACACCCAGTATTGCAACAGTTTGACCCCCAGTGATCTTTAGGCTAAAATTGCTCAAGACTAAATTCTCCGGATGTGTTGGATAACAAAAATCAACATTTCTGAATTCAATGCTTCCATAGACATTAGGAGGTTTCTGGCCAGTAGTATCATCTGGATCGATTGTTGGAACACGGTCGATGATTTCGAATACAGATGTGAGTGCCTCCCGACGCTTGAGTATGTATGGGGCAAGACCAAATGGCTCCACCAAAGCAAAAGCGGCAAATGAGAAAACGACGTACTCCTTTATCCCTGAGCGTAGACTAAACCAATCCCTTTTAACGGAAAGGCCCGTGCACCAGAGAAGCAGAGCGTTACAAGCAAAAAGGAGGAACTGCGAGAAGCCAAAGGCAAAACCGATAGCGATGCATTGAATGAGGCTCTTCCTGAAGATTTTACCAAGCTGCATTCTGTACAATTCCATCACTTTTTTACTGGAGCAAAATGCCACAACTGTGTAGATGTTTCTAACTGCGTCCTCAAGAATCAGCGCGGCTTTCTTGTGCATCTGCTGAATCCCTTTAGAGAATCCAGCAAGCCACAGTTTCTGCAGATGGGGAAAAAGATCAAGCGAACTAAAGTTAGGAGAGAATTATTCAGCATATAAGATTGCTGGATTGCAACTAAGGAAAAAGCATTTAGCATATAACATTGTCAATCTAAAAAGACATGCAAACAGATTGTTAACAGTTTTACAGTAGTGTCCCTGCAGAACATTGCAATTACGCCTATCTGCGACCGATAAATTTTTATACCCACCTTCTCACCCTTACTGCTAAAATCTGCCACTGGAACCAACAGAATTTTACAACCTCCCCCAACAGTCACGCACAGAGAAACCCATATTTTACTGATATAGAAGAGGTTTTAACAGCAAGCGTAAACATGTATATATAGAAATTCGACAGAGGTTGGAATATTCCTAGAGGCTACAACTATAAAAATCATTAAATAATAGACGTCATGGCGTCACAGTAATTAAACTCAGGAGAAATGCGTCTTAAATACAACCACATCCACCTAGATGACACTATTTTTAGGATGTGGGATTTGGCTTACATGAAAATGATATACTGCAACATGGGAGTTGCTAATAACTTAACATAGGAACATTTCCACAATTACCAGATTCATTTTTGAACTGAATAAAGTTTTTGAAACCCGAAATCATAGCACCAGAAATTCCAACTTTGACTACATTGAATTAAACAATGATATTAAACAGTAACTTTCCTTCAGCAATTTTGCCTTCTGCATAACATCTGGATATTCGGTTTTGAAATGTAGAAACATAAAAAAACATGTTATAATGATAAAAATTGTCACTAGAAAACACATACTGTGCAGGTGGAACAATGATTAACCCGTTTTCTAAAGCCTTGGGAACGTTAAAGTTGTTGAGATATGCATTGAACAAATAAGAGGCTAACCTGTGCAATAGCTGAAAGTATAAGAATGGGGAGGGTTGCCAAGGCAACCAAAGCCAGACGCCATTGCAGCAACAACCCGACAAAAAGAGACACTACGACAGCTGCTGCATCCTGAATCAGTATTGAAAGTCGGTTGCTAAAAGCTGCTCGAACAAATGTGGCATCATTGGCCAAGCGCATGGATAGTGTATCTACACTGTTTTCCTCTTTATCAAACCAGCCAACTTCATTCCGCAACATTGCTGCAACAGAACTGGAACCGTTGAGCATACATATCTTCTAAATATCGAATATGTTTGGTTTGAAAAAAAAAGAATAAAGGCAAAGAATGCTAATTACCTGAGAACATCATCCTCCTAATTCGTTCAGTCATTTTTTCACCCATTATTCCAAAGTAGAAGTGCTGCAAGAAATTTGCCACAACAGTGACACCTCCCATGCATGCAATAACCAAGCATAACTTATTCACCTCAGACCGTAATGTTTTTTTCTCGTAAGTGTAATATGCAGCAACTGTCAATGATATAGTATAGGCCAGCAGCGGGTTCAAGGAGCCAAAGATAGCAGCACCCGCACTTCCCAGAAGGGCATAAGGCAACTCGGCAATGCTGAGCTCAGAAAGCCTGCTGAAAGATGGAGGTTTCTGAGGCCATGAATCTTCATAATCCTGCAATGTCACAGATATCTCATCAAATGGAAGTAGTCAGTTAAAGTTCCTAGAGTGAGAGCGTCCATTTTTGGGATCTGATGTTAAAAATGGGTAAACAGGTGATTCTGGATTAGCTTTGTTTGTGGACTGTTCTTTCATGCGACGAGCATCAATCTTGGGGAGATCGGATGACTTATTTTCAAAACTATCCTGTCTGTGTAGAAATTGTTCTCTGGTGATACCAATGATTGTTGAAGGTCAACATTGTTATCTACCTGCTGACGCACAGAGAAAGTGCGCCCTCTTTGTAGAGAGGTCGAGTTGACCATTTTCGGAGATGGCAGCTCATCAGTCCCATGGCACGCTGCTGAGTTATTTTCAAATCGAGAATATGTCAACTCCATGTTATCCGATGTCGCTGTCCTGAATGCACAGATTGTAGGAAATCAGAATAGTCTCTGCTAAGGTGGAGTTTAGATACACAAATGAATGAACACCAAAAATTAAAGAATGTTGCATTGGAGAGAGCACCTTAGAAAAACAAACAATAGTATTTATAATCGTAGCATCACCAGAAACCAAACTTGCATAATTCATATTTTTCCCCAGAGTCTCGTTATCCAAGGGATCATAACCAAAAAATATAGATTTCTATTTTCTCTCTCAAAATAAGCAGCGGTAAAAGGTTCGCATAAGCCCCATACTTCCAAACAAAATCTTTTGATAAGCAATATGGACTTAACACAAATCAAAACACAAGGGATCCAAGAGAGGAGACACAATATGTCTGATTAAGTATCAACAAGTACCAAACTTGTTGAGATAGTTGTTCTTATTTGTACTTTATTCATATTTCTTATTTTTCTATCTACTTTATGTAATTTTCCCATAAGATTATTCTCCGGTATAAGAGATCCCTAGGGTCACGATGAGATCTATCAATTCTATTTTCCCTTTCCACATGGTATCAAAACGACGATCCTAAACTGAAGCTTGTGTCCTATCCGCCCATCCCCACCAAAACCGAAGGAGACGTGTCCCCTGCATGTTTCGACAGTAGCAGCAGCCGAAGGCCGCCGCCGCCCCCTTCCGTTTGGCGACAGCCGGAGCAGCCAAAGGCTGCCGCAGCTGCTGCCCCTCGCGTCTAGCAGCAGCAGCAGTAGGCTGCCGCTGCCGCCGCCGGTGTGCTGAACAGCAGCCGCCTAGCGCCTCCGCCGCCACCATAAAGGGAGTTTTCCTCCTTGTGTGGTCTCGACACTTGTGGTGCTCTAGAGGTTCTTTTCGACATCCATTGAGGTCTGAAAATCGCTCCCAGTCTGATTTTGGGTTTTTAGGGTGTGGTTTGATCATCTAAAACCACCCTAGTTACACGAAGAGACCTTTAACGAATGGAAGAGGTTGTGGTATGAGTATATACCATTGTTTGAAAAAACACACCTCAAGGCGTAAAGACGCTTGAGGGGAAACATGACGGAGGAAAAGAGCCGAGGCGACCTGTTGGAGTATTTGGTTATACGTCACTTATGTGGGAGATGGGTAAATGGATCCCTCCATTTACCACATCCATAAGTTTAGTCCCACATCTACCAGTTGTGAGATGTGGAGACTCAATGGGGGCTATATATAGGCCTCCACACCCATTGTATAAAAAAAGTACTAAGCCTTCTCCCACTATAAGTAGGGTCGGCTATATGGATTCTTGCTCAAATCCATGTTGAAAGATTCGACTATTTTTTACGCTGGCCGTAGACTACCTAACGCAACCCCTGCAAGAGTGGGATTTGAACCCTGGTCTTTTGTGTGGTAGACACACTGTCCTGCTACTAGACCATTAAGTGAGTACATTGTATCCCGAGAGAAAAATAATAGACTACCAGCCCTTTGAGGCGTTCTCCCGTGGTTTCATCCCGCTCCTTAGGGAGTAGGGTTCCATGTAAAAATCTTGTTCTCCATATTTTATCTTTATTTCTTTGTTACGCTTTCGCATTCCTATATTTTAACATGGTATCAGAGCCAGGTCGATTCTTGAGGATTTCAAGTTCTTATTTCTGTTCAAGATTCGTTTTTTTATGTTGAAGATCTGATTGTAAAGATTATCTCTGCATTTAAAAATTGTGATTCATCCAAGAAGATTCTGCAGTTTGAATTCTAGGGTTTCGTTGAAAATCCTAATCATGTCTCACACAAGATCATCTCCAGATCGTGCCTCCCCAGGCGCTTGTGCAACGTGCGAGCCCTCGCAGCCCCAATGCGCATGCTCCTCGCATCAGGAGCCTCCAAGCCTTGTCCATCTAGCTAAGGCTCCAAGCCCAGGCAATAAGTCGTCTCTCTCCTCCAACCAAACCTCTAGCCCTAGCCCTAGCCACTGTATTCGTTCCTCCAGGCAACATCTTCCAGTTGTGGCCCCATCTAATGGTCACGTGTTCGTTCCACGCTCACCGCACCGTGCGACGCTCCAGGCGGCACTCCAGGCTCGAGGCAGCCCATATCGAGATTCTTTGGCACATCCCATTGGGTGCTGCTACCTCTCATGATATCCCAGGCAGATTTTACAAAAAAAAATTAATCGATGGCGGCGCTCGGAGCCAAGCTCCCCCACTCTGCTGCAGCTCCTTATCCAAGCAGCGCGTGAGCCTGCGGCTCCTCTGCAATCTCCTGGTGGCAGCACATCACCGTCACCATGCCTCACCAAGCGGTAGCCCCTCCCTGTCAAGCCCCTCCAAGCAACGACGCGCCACCCATTCTCCTCCCTTGTGCTGGCGCGATCGCATCGCGCCGATCATCTCCCCTTCTCGTCGACCTTTAGGTCGCGCCCCTCCAACGGAAAAAGAGAGAGAGGGAGGGAGGCCACTTTCTAGGGCAGCGAGCCCCGTCTACCTCCAACAATCCAAGTTCTAGTCAACGGTGGGCTTCCTCCGAGGCAGCTCCTCCTTGCGCCTCATCTCCTGGCACGCAATCTTCGGGGGTGGCGGCTAAAAACGAAGAAGCCCCCACCCATCAGGGGCAGCACGCAACAGAAACCCCAATTGTCAGGGGGGCGGTTCGAGAGTAGGATTCCCACTTGGAATCTAAATAAAAAGGGCACGATACGAGTTTTTTTTAAAAAAAATCTCCCTCTGCAGCACATTCCAGCCCCAATTGGCGGTGTTTTTTAAAGGAAATTAGTTAGAAAATGATTTCAAAAAAATGAGAAAAGAGATGCGTACAAAAAAATCGTATGCGATAAAAAATGAGTTGGCTATTAAAAAAGGGAGAAGAAATAGTCGATTTTTTTAAAAAAGAATGATTAAAAAAGAGAGAGAAAGAAACCGAAAAAAATGAGATCGACATTTGTGATGTTTTGTTGTTTTTCCCATCTTCTTGTCTTCTCCCAACATAGTCGATGACATATATTCTGATTAGTATGGGAGAAAGGGGGAGTATTATGTAGAGTCAAAGGTCTGTTCCAGAATCAGATTCTAGACCAGCCAGAATTTCCAGACTCTACAGTTCAGATTTCTCAGACTCAACGTGATATTGGTTCCGAGTCTTCAGTTGTATCATGTATGCGATCTTTTCAAATGTACACATGTTTATCATCTTTTATGTGGTCCCCATCTTTTATGTTTCGACCAGACTTTTCATGTGTTCCATAGGGACTCCTGAGTAGAGATACCATTCCCTATTCTATGTGAGCTAGGGTTTTCATGTGGTTTCAAAGGGACTCCAGAGTAGAGTACCATTCTCTGTACTAGATGGGAGAGACCCACTTCTGCGACGAGGAGACTTCTTCAGACTCCATTCTCAAGCGATCATGAACTTCAGTACGAGATCCTTCTAAGGTTCCTATGAGAGAGAACCCACTTTGAGGTCCCTATGAGAGAGACCCATCTTCAGAGATCTACATATGGATAATTAGCGATGCTCTTTGTTTGCCTTTTTCAGAGATGGAGCAGTTGCCCACATGTTGTGGCGAGCCAGAGTACTCTGACGAGGAGAATCATTTCAATTGCAGTGACTCTGACATACGTAGTACAGAGCACAAGCTCTAAAACGAGGAGATTCAGTTTGACCCACAATCCAGCCCGTTCGCCCTCCTCACATGCACGGCGTGACAAGCAACGTCCTCGACAACATTGACATTTGTGCACGTTGAGTTGATATTGTATGTAGTGTCTTGTAGTGTGAGTTGAGATTTCTTTCTTTTTGTCCAAGCTGAGCATTGCATGCTCCATCTTAAGGGGGAGTGTTGGAGTATTTGGTTATGCGTCACTTATGTGGGAAATGGGTACACATCCATGAGTTTAGTCCCACATCTACAAGTTGTGGGATGTGGAGACTCAGTGGAAGCTATATATAAACCCCCACATCCATTGTATCCCGAGGGAAAAAGCAATAGGCTACCAACCTTTGAGGCGTTCTCCCGTGGTTTCATCCTGCTTCTTAGGGAGCAGGGTTCCACGTAAAAATCTCGTTCTTCATGTTTTATCTTTGTTTTTCTGATACGTTTCCGCATTCTTATTTTCTAACATGACCGCCTCAGACCCCCTGACCGAGGCGAGCACCTCGGATGATCAAGGCGATACCTGAAACTTTATGGATTTACCAAGCATTTTTTAATAAAATAATTAGTTCTATTGGTAGTTTTAGATGTTTATAAAGGCCTAGTTGTCGAGGATATATTTATACAAGATGAATGCTTAAATTTGACCTTTTTCTTATTCATATTTACCATCAACATCCTATTATTTCATTGAACTCTTAATATTACTCCCTTAAATATATGAATCCACAAATCTCAGATGCATGAAAATTCGAATACCCATATAAGAAAAATTTTCAGGACGGGGCGCTGCCCCCTGCAAACCCTGCAAGGGGGCCCCGCATGGGCCTTCCTAGTCCCACAGGTAGTGGTAGGTAGACCCTCGTATTGGTAGGGTATGGTGGCACAGGGAGATATCTGACCGTTCCTCAACTGGGTTCAATATAAAATACAGTTAGGATTCAAAATTCAAATCATATGATTCATATCAACATCTTGAATATCTTTAATGACAACTATAGCCAATGACTCCCTTTCTGATAAATATTTTAGTGGTCAATGATTTTCTTTTTGATTGGGTAGAAATTTAGTAGAAAGGTTAATGGTTTTGCATATCTTTTTTTCATATTCTTATCTTCATAATTTCATCATATATTACAATGTTATATATTGTATGTCTGTCATATTAGATTATTTCATCAATCAATATATTTGTTATACTTTTTGTAATTATTTTCCTATACAAACTGAGGTTTATGCCTCGATCGCCTCGAGGCTATGACTTGCTTCCAGGGAAAATACCTCTTTCCGCCTTTCATTTTTTCAAACCTTGGTCTACACCTACAACCATCTTCTTGTATGCCCATGTATACACATTCATTCTTGTTTAGAACCCCAATTTTTGTAGCAATCGTCGTCATGTCAGACAACAAGGTCGACTCCAAAAGCCGACGTCCCATTATTGGGTGCCTTCAAAGGTCCAACACCTATTGCCAATATGGATGTGACTAATTATGAACTAAGGGCTATATAATTCATGAGCCTAATGCAGTGCAACGACAAGAAGCACAGTCTCACATGGGATGAGCCAAGTGACAAGATTGGGGTTAACGCCTCGTGGGAGGCAAATGACACATATGCGTATGTTTGGCTCTCTGGGACGGTGTCGGTGGAGATAACAAATGGTATTCTAAATTTTTAAGTCAGCCTACAACAAAGGCGATGTGGGATATCCTCATTGTTAACTTCAGCATGACATCTTCACATCAAAGTAAAACTGGTGTCGTCTTCATACCATTTACACTTCTCTCAGGGGTATATTTGAGAAGCTTCATGGCTTCATTCCCTTGGCTGCTTTGCCAGAACAATTCAAGGCTTACAGAGATTCGGTGAAGGCCTGAGTCTTTCTAGCAGCTCTTGATTCTGAATATGATGCAACTCGATCACAAATCCTTACTGATGCCACTATACCTCCAATGGAAGAGGCATATCGCAGATTGAGTAGGCTCTCTATTGTATCTGAAAGTGCTACTCAATAGTCTATGACCACCTCGACTATGGCTGCACTTCGTGGTGGAGGAAGCTCTACACAATACCACCGTAGGCATGGCGCGACAGGTTATGGGGTAATCGACCCCGTCAGCCATGTACTTACTGCCACAGGAAAGGTCATTCTGAGGATACATGTTACTCCAAGCATGGTTTTCCTGCTTCAGCTCGGGATGCAGAACAGACTTCGCCACTTGGTGTTCCTCCTCCCGCATTGGATCAGAGGTTTGATGAGTTCGTGGCATGATTGAGAGAGATTATGCATGCACAAGGGTCGTCTACTGCTCCCTTCTGGATCTTAAATGGTAGGTGCGTCAACATCTGCCACAACATCAGATATTGTATATGCTTTTACTAACTGCTAGAGAGCAGGTTTGTCAGAACAGATTATGGACTCAGGAGATTCACATCATCTTGTGATGATTGAGGACAGATTAGAACACATAAATCGATTCAACCAGACATATCTGTAGTCATAGCAGATGGGACCCACTCTCCCATTATTGGACATGGGGAGGTGCAGTTGACTTCGATAACGCGTCTAGGGTCTGTTTGGTTGCAGGGTTGGGCAGGGTTGGGCTGGGTGAATAGTAAATTGTGAGGAGGGGGTACCCCTGTGAATAGTACCCAACCCTGCCCAACCCTCCCCAACCCTGCAACCAAACAGACCCCTAGGGTCTGGGGTTGGGGAGGGTTGGCCCAACCCTGGTTACTATTCACAAGGGTACTTCCTCCTCACAGATTACTATTCACCCATCCCAACCCAGCCCAACCCAACCCAGTCCAACCCAGCAACCAAACAGGCCCCTAGAGAACGTTTTTTATGCTCATAATTTTCTATGAATTTATTGTCTATTAGTCAGATCACAAAAGACTTATATTTTCGTGCCATATTTGATCCATTTTCACATTCTTACAGACAAGATGGTTGGAACTGGTTGTGAGCAGGGAGGTTTCTATAGATTGGTATCGTCCCCATATGCTAGTGGCTTCATCTCTTCACACGATATCGGTGGAAATCTCAGAAATGGTGCAAAAAATATTTTTTTCCGCAAATTAAGATCATCTTACTTATTAAACAATAAATAGCTTATAAATACACACCTATATGCAATAATGAGGTCTATTTAGCATACCAATACAAATTATTATTGCATATCATTGCTGCCAATGTTTGAATTTTAACTGTATCAGAAAGGAAATAACAAATTCGAAACATAACCTAGTAACAAAGGACGTGCATTTAGCATATCAACTTTATATCACTTTATATATTATACATAAACAAAATACTGAGCTATATATCAAACAAATAAACGAATGAACATAATAAAATATAGTTTCCAAAGAACATCATTCATAATTTTGAATGGAACAAGATTAATTAAATATATTAGAAACAAACTTTCTAACTGAACTAAAGAAAACCAATGCCGATTGGAGCAAGGTTTGAAGTATCGATATCGTATCAATATGTATTGAAAAGAATATATTGGGATATATCATATACATATCGGTGGAAATATAAAAAAATGGTCAAAAGAGAAATTTCTCGTGAATATAAAATCATCTTAGTTTTAAATTTACGAATATACTCTTACAGACATGAAGGAGATGCATTTAACATATTAACAATATATTATATGGTATACCATGTATAAACAAAAGTCTTAAAGATATCTGAAATGAAATAAACAAATATCGTATAATAGCATGTATACTACATAGTACATCATTCATGATAATCATATATTTGAAAGATGATGATCTAAGATAGATTAGAATCTAAAATTTCTCATGCACTAAGATAATCAATACCAAGGGCTTGTCTTGGATTCATATTGATAGATTACTATTACTTACTAATTAGAAATGTGGTTACTTATTCGAGTCGGATTTATATCCATGTGTGTCAATACAAGGACTGTTTATATAAAATCTTAAACAAATCAATCTATAGAGCTTGCAAAGTCAAAACTACTTTCCAAGATCCTTGCTTAATAAAAACAAGCAGTGAAATCAAGCAACAGGGTCGATATCGATGATACCGTATTGATATCGACATGATATCAACTTTGTCGATCAAAATGGAAGAAAGCATGCACTAAATACATCAATTTCGTTGATATCAATGTTATGAGATGACATACTACCGCTCGATATCAGTCGATATCGATATCTCATGTGATATCGTTATCGTTAACTTGCTGATATGGATATATATATATATCAGGATATTTAAATCTAAATTTAAAGCAAATCAAGCACTATCTTCCTTTCCAAGCAGATCGGTCGATATCGATATCCCGAGTGATATCGTTTTTGTTAACTTGCTGATATTGATATATCAATGATATATCAAGATATTTAAATCCAAATTAAAACAAATCAAGCACACATCTCCTCTTACAATCCCCCGCCATTCTGAAGCATCATTACATTATCCATTATTAGTATGCCTAGTATAAAAATCATTTTCCAAGGGTTAATCAGATAATTTAGTACTGCGTGCAACATGTCCAAAAGGAGATTTTCTATACATAGATAAATAGAATAAAAGAGTACGATCAACATGAAATCATCAATCCTTTATGTCATTGTCTTCCTAGGTGACAAAAAGATAACTGTACCAAAGACATGTTTTCCACACATTGAACTCTTATACAACCAAATCCCAAAGTTCCTTAAAGAAGATTAGGAAACCATCAAGCTATGAGGGCTCCACATTTAATTTAACCCCCCTCCTCCAACTTCACTAACAAAATCCTCTTGTTTTTTTCTTTCTTTATAGCACAAATCATTTTTTTGCAGCCATCTCTTTTTTCCGGCTATTCTCTTTTTTCTGTACGACTTCTTTTGTACAATAGCCTTTTTCAAATATAAAATTCTCCTTTTTTGTACCGATCCTCTTTTTTTGGATATTCGCTTTTTTCTCTCAATCAACCTTTGTTTGCTTTCGGTCCTCTTCTCTCTTTCTCTCTCATTCCTTTTTTGGGCAGTACAGTGGCTTACTTGTTCCCCGAAAGTGCCTCCTTTTTTATTAGTAAAGCCCAATTGGGACTGGAAAACATGCTCACCTCCTTTTTTATCAGTTGGGCTTCATTTTTATTTTTTAATACAAAGAAGCAGTGGCCCATCTTTGGGCTTTAAGAAATAGAATGAATGGAGGAGGGGCCTATTTAGGAGATGTTCAACCCCCTCCCTTTTCTTTGTTACCTACAAATCTTAGGGCTCGAGGAGCCCAAATCCAGAAGGTGTTGTTGCTGCCAATGATGAAACTTGATGGAGGAGATATGTTCATGCCAGTCAAAGGAGTCTTTGTTGCCTCTATCAGGACATAGGAGAGGATGCACAAAGGTGCGGGTGTTCGTGCTCACGCTGGAGATAGCCTGGAGAGGGTGGCATTGTCGCTTGGAGGTGTTGGTATCAATCGGAGGAGATGGAGAAAAGCTCACCATCGCCTAGGGTGTCGGTGCCCCTAGGGTTCTTCTGGGAAGGAGGATCCTTGCAAATCTGGAGATGGTTCATGAGATTTTGAAAACATTTTCGATGGGTGCATCTTACGGTACCTCGTCTCCTAAAGTAGTTGAGTACCACATGAACCATGAATTTTTCTCGAAATTGGATTTAGCGGTTGGCAGTAATTTAGAGGAATGATTATTAAAAAAGAAAGCGACATTGACAAGTTGAGTTGCTTTCCCTAGAGTAGCCTATCTATCACCTTGTGTCGAATCCAGTGAGTCACTTCACTAACAGGTCGAAGCGTTGGTGGCAAAGCATCATCTTCCTTTCCAAGCTTTTAGTCCTCCACATGCTTCTTTGATGTTAGGGGTGATATCGCATGAAGTTCTCCGTGCGCGGGATATGCAACTTTAGGTACGTTGATTGGCTGATATGCACCATTCAGCCTGGGATGATGTCAATTTGCATGCAAGGCGGCGCACCCAAGAAAGAATGGTCGTTGGAGATCGACAGGAGGGAAGTCTCACGGGAGATGTACCCCTACTTGGAGTGGTAGGGAATTAGGGCAAGCAACCCGCCAACAAGTTGAAGGATATGGATTATCCTCAAGCGCATCACGGAAGCGTGATCGTCGTATCGGATACGACGAAGAACGACTAGTCGTACTAGTTGTTCTGAGCAGCGGAATTTAAAATTTTTCATCCGATGAAACCACATGATCCAAGAACAATTCTCGGATCGTTTCATCTATAACCACAACAAGTATAAAGGAATACCTCTTGAAGCGTAGTTGATCAAGTCTCTAAAGAAAGAGACCTCTTGTCTTAAGTCTGATCGTCGGTGAGATCGCTTGTGAGCGCGGGGATGAACCGCGTAGTCCTCGCGATCCAAGAAGATGATCCAAGCACGGTTGCTCCTGATCTCGTCGTACGAGATCGAACGTCTCCTTTGCGAGCGTAGCACTCCAAGAAGACGGAGAACCGAAGAACGTCGAAGCGGCGGCACGGTGGCGAGAGCGTCGACGAGTCTCTCCTCTAGGGTTTGGTGGACGACCACCAAGAAGAGGGAGAGAGAGATTGGCGTGTGAGAAGAAAATGAGAGAGAGAAAGAGCTCCAATATTACATGTAAATAGAGAGCATGGTATGCCTCTCTATTTATAGGGTTTTGGGATCCATGGATCTCAATCCATGGGACATATAAAATCAATGGATGAGATTGATTTATGTCAATCCAATGGCCAAGAATGTTGTTGGTAAAAACCAACAACTTGTGATTTAATTTAGATTAAAATATATTTGACAAATCAAATACATATCAATCCTAAAATTAAATCAATCAAATAAATAGAAGATTACAAAGGAGATCATGCATCCCCATGAAATGGGTTGGACGGCCACCCATTCCATATAGGAATTGGGTGTCGCCCACCACCTTCCAAAGTGGGGCAATCTCATGGATTTCCATGAGATTGCACATCTCCTTGAATTTCTCTATTATTTATTTCCAACAACTTTTGTTGGGAATTATTCATCAAAAATAATTCACAATTATATTTGAGAATATTGCAATCTTGCCATTGAAAAATTGTGAATCATATTCACAACCCAAAACAACATATAATTTGCTTTGTCAATTAATCACACAATGTGTATCCAATATACATAATAATTAATCAACAAATATAAATTATAATTATCTCTCTCTAATACATTATAAATCACATTTATAATATATTATGAATAATTGGATATTTCTATCCACATTATTCTTATCCATAATAATTAAATCATATTTAATTATATTGGATAATCTTCTACACACATCAAGATGATTAAATAACATTTAATCATTATTTCTTCATTGCTTAGATCTTATGGAATTATTTTCGAACCCTTCAAGAATAATGCGATTTGTTCGCAGATACTTGGAGATAAGGACATGGCGATTGTATTGTTCCACACATAGTGACTTGGATGTTGAGATCATATCTCAAATCCAGATCCCATGGACCTCCCACTGATGCTTGATCAAATCAAGACCGTAGACCTAATCTTCTCATTGTATCCGAATCTCATTCAGATCAATGTCCATTTCATGGACTAAGATTAGGTCACTTCTCTAATGAGAGGAGTCAGTAAAATCCAAACTTGTTTCATCACTCCCTCAGAATGGAAGCGTCATGGTTATACAATCGTTTATGATCACATCACCCTCAGGTATTCCCAATACCTGTACATCCTACATACTGGAAGACCTATGATCATTCTGAAGATAAAGATCACTTTTTCACTGTCATCTTCAGGGTTTGATCATTAAGTTTCTCAATCTTGGTTACTGAGAATTGGTATAGATCATATGCTTTCACAAAGCATATATCTTACCTTCAAATTCATGTCATGCTTCCAAAGCATGACGACCATGCATGGAATTTGATCAGTCCCAATACCTCATGAGTGAGCTCATGTCTCCCGGTTCACAAGTGAACCTGTATAATCCCTTTGAGAGATCGTATTACTCATATGTCCTTACGTGCACACCAGCTCACCGGTGTATAGACCTTGGTTAGGTCATCAACCTATTGGTCTGCCAAATGTACACTCAGACATATAGCAACACATCTGTCTCCGGACAGAGGATGCATGCCTATGCTGTGACAGTATTCAACATAGGTCTTTGGTTATCTCGATCTCGTTAAGTCAACCCATTGACTCAACTAACCTGACACCTCCGAATCACTATTCCCATGCAGAGGACCTGCATCAAGAGGTCAGTCAGATATCAGCCATTTGAGCAAGGATTTCCATCTCCTACTCAGACTGGAGATCATCACTTAACAATCATTTGACGATGCTTGATGAGTCCTCTATCTAACTCCTTAGATATTCATCCAAGCATCAGCCTCTATGATTCATCCAATGAATCAACAACTGTATGATCATCAAGTTGGCCATGGTACATAACCCTTATTGTACAGAGGGACCTTATAGTTCATTCAATCTCAGAAAGGGAGTGGAAAATAATCAATAACTTTTATTGATAATTTACTTATTACAATAACATTTATTGTAGGAATGGTTCGCCCGGGGCTCACATTGCTAACACAAGTAGGGTTCCAAAACCCTATGATTTTTCCTCGAACTTGGCAATGAAGATCTTTAGAACTTGAACAATCATGAATAATAGAACTTGGAATAAAAACCAAAATCTCCCTAAATTGTCTTGCTCTGATACTATGCTGAAATATAAAGGCGAAAGAAAAATCAATAATCAAGAACAAGAAACATAAAAAATACAAAAGTACACTCATGTTTTACGTGGAACCCTACTCCTGAAGGAGCGAGTTGAAACCACAGGAGAAGGCCTCAAAGGGTTGGATCTTCTATATTGAATCTCTCTCTGAGCATTGGGAATGTGTGGCTTTTTATATAGCCCCACAGACAGACATGAGTCCCAAAATAGTAGATGTGGGAATAAACATGAGTGGGGGTAATTGGATTTTAGAGAATCCAATTGCCCCTCCATTACATACTCCAAAAAGCATAATGTTGAATATGTTGATAAACTCTGTAATATTGAATGGAAAAGAATTTGCAAAACATGAAGAGGAATGCATTTAGATTCTACAATGTTCAAATTATGCAACCGGTATGAATTCATTATCGCGTGGTCTAGAAGAGAGAGTGTGAAAGAATAGTATGCAAAGCACACCACAGAAATATTCTAAATCTAACCTTCCCTCCAAAGCCGTAACCCTAGTTCCCCCTCCCAAATTCGAGAAGAAGGAAATGAAGACTGAGATCGAAATGAAAGAAAACATTTCGAGAGAATGAGCCTCTCGTCCTCCTGTCTGGAATAAGCCAGGATCATTAAATAAGGTTGATTCACATTTCCCCATTGTCTTCCCTAATGGACCCGTAAGAGAGGTCTCGTGTCTCTTGCCATGCCTAGGGTAGGTCTACCTCAAGGTTAAAAAGTCCTGCCTCGCCTCGAGGCTAGTCGTTTCAAATCATGGTCTAAGAGAGTTGTAAAATCGCACCCCTTGCAGTTTAATGATCAGATCACAAAAGTTGGATGAGGCTCATCAGAATAGCTAATAGTCATGTTAAAGTGACGTTGGGGCTACACTATAGTAACATAGAAACTGGAACAAGAATTGCACCTAAACAAAGTTGAGGGCGAAGACGAGGCTATGCATGAATAGATGTTGGGCCATGTTAGACTAGCTAGCAATAATACTGGGTAGTGGTCATCGATGTTGGTAAGTGCATAAGGCGAGGCTAATTGAATGGCTGATGTAACATGTTTTTGGTGGAGAAAAAAATGAGAATCAATTGCATAATGTCGATTTAGGGTCGTCATTCAAATACCATGTAGAAGAAGAATACTTTGTGTATTCAATAATGAAACACATACCCTTTTTATAGAAGGGTATTGGGTAAATTACACGAGTGCAAGAAAAAATATAAAACATAAAAAAATCCACGAAATAATTGAATGATAACATGATTTTTTTGTAAAAATTTCCAAGTTCAAAATCAACAAGTACATTATGATTGTAAAGAGGACTTCATTTAGATTCTACAATGCTTAAACTGCTCAATAGCACATTGCTGAATCTGCCGATAAACTCTGTAACATTGAAAGGAAAAGAATTTGCAAAACATGGAGCGGAGTTCATTTAGATTATATATTGCTAAAATTATGCAACCGATAAGAAGTTATAAATTCATTATCTAATCCCTCAGATTTCAGATTCTACTAAAAGAAATCATGGTGCATAATATGCCGATAAATTCTTTATTATTATGATTAAAGGGAAAGAATTTGCAAAACACAGCCCACTACTCAAGTAATTATGCAGTGAAGGCAAAGGATTTACCTCTTTGGTAGTTTGGCAGCTTCTTCACACCTAAGGAGATCAGCATAGAGGCCATCTCGTGCAAGCAACTCATCATGTGTGCCCATCTCAACAAGTTGTCCCTCCTCCATTACAGCTATAAAATCAGCATTCTTTATAAGGCTATAACGTCGAGCTATCATTATTGTCGACCGTCCCAACATAAGGGCATCCAGTGCCTCCTGCACGATCCTTTCTGCTTCAAAATCAAGTCCTCCAGTGACCTCATCAAGAAGAAGTATAGATGGATTTGAAAGAACTGCACGAGCTACAGAGAGTTTTATTTTTTGTTCTTCTGTTAAAGCTAGACCAGTCCTGCCCACCTGCCATTCATGACGGCAGATGTAAGATAATATTTATTACTTCACTGCTCTAAAATATAACAGTTTCCTTCACGTTACCTCTGTATCATATCCTTTCTTAAACGAGCTAATAAAAGAATGTGCATGTGCCATCTTCGCAGCCTCTTCTATCTGATCAGATGTAGCAACTCGTCCATAAGCAATATTGTCCCTTATGCTCAAACTCAACAAGGCAGGTTCCTGGGTGACCAAACCAATTTGACCTCTCAGCCATTCAACTTTCAGGCTTTTAATATTCTCCCCATCCAGGAGGACTTCCCCTGCAAATGAATTACCAAACAAAATTGTAAATTATTTCCCTAGGTGCAGATGCAAATTTTACAGCATAAGCTAAGTCCTTCAAGTTTGAAAAAGAAAGAACATGTACATTACAAATGCCCTCAGTTACCTAACGTAGGATCGTAGAAACGCTCCATGAGAGGAATAATACTGCTTTTTCCAGATCCATTCCTGCCAACAAGCGCTACTGCTTTTCTAGCAGGCACTGTTAAGAAAAAACCGCTAAGGATAGGAATTTCAGGACGTGAAAGATAACTGAAATAGACATTACGAAACTCGATTGTTCCTTGAACAGAATCTAAGGTTTTTCCCTCCTGATTGACATCTGAGTTTGAACGACTTATCATCTCATATAGTCTATATGCAGCAATTCTCCCTTGCTCAAATGAGTAGAAATTAGTGGCAGCCTGGTTCAGACCACTGCATATTGAAAGGCTTGAGATATAATAAAAAAGACAGAAACTATGAAAAAATCAAGAAAAAAATTGTACTTACAGCCCGCTGAGAATCACAGCAAAAAGGGCAACTACGATTTCACCCCCATTGGCTTTTCCATGGTGAACAAGAAACCTGCCAACCCAAAGTTGCAGTGCACAAGAGCAAGTCGCTAGGCCGTAAGTGAATCCCAGTCCAAGTCCTTGTACAAGACTAATCAGAATCCCGTATCTCAGAGTAGCTTGGAGTGATGCGGCATAAGAATACTTTGCCAATGTGTCATTCGTAAATGCATACAACGTTCTAATGTATGAAATTGCCTACACAGCAAATTAAACATTTTTACCACTTTAGAAAAGAGAGTAATAGAGCTTGCTGTTAAGGGATGATCCATTGAGTTTACCAACAGAAATGTCTGAACTCTTCACACTGAAGATTCATTGGCCTCATCCACCACCAAATCCACGAATATGAATAAAAAAAGACTTTGAATAAATAATAATTACCCATAAATATAGGATCCATGTGGATTAAGTAACTTGGCAAAACAATATTTCCGTAGTGACGTTCCAGAACCAATGCAAGCTCATGACAAAGCAACGTAGCATAAGTTACGGCTTTAACTAGCCTAGAAAATTTGTATCGAAATACCAACCACTTTTTTCTTTATATATAAGCATGCCATTAATAACTTAGATTTTGTTAATGACAAAGACAGTTTGTATATTTGTTTTTTTCACTATGATCACCTTTTCAAGTAAAAGATACTCAATGATGTATGTGCAAAACCTAAAAAGATAACAACGAAGCTATAATTGATCAAGGTAAGGAAGTATTACACTTGAATGCATCAACATCTCATAAGCTCAAGACCCATGGTTGCAGAAATTGGTAGTCGGTACTCGATTGGCGGGGTCACTGACTAAGGATTAATTGGCAGGCGGGCGACTAATTGGATTTAGTCGACCATTAGTCAGTTTTGAATTTTTTAATTATTTTAAATATATAAAAAATTTTATGCATATATTCGTATATATTTGCATAGATTTGTACGTTTTATACACTATTATAATGAAATAAAAGAAGTGACTTTAAATATAAACACATCAAATCTCATCATCTCTAGCACACGCCCACGGGGCATAGGAACCTTGGCATCTTTTCTCAATGTAGCACCTTCCTCAACAAATTCTCTGGCAAACTCTCAGAGGAATTATTTTCTAGTAATCTGTCGTGCTTCTTGAGCTTAGGTAATCTTTTACAACTCATAATATGCAATTGATGGCCAATGCAATGTCTGCCAAAATCGAATAACATATTTTTCACCATTCACACCTAGCATTCCAGTAATATTAACATGTTAATCTTGAATCTTGATTTCTGATAATGCTTTATTTTCAACATTACAAAAATATCAAAATATTTTTTAGACATATTAGAATAAGTTTGCTTTTAAAAAAGGCAAAAAAATAAAAATAAAAAATCTTTATGTAAAAGTCGGCCGAGTAGTCGGCTTAGTCGACTAGGCCTAGTCGAGTCGGCTATCCCCCCCCCCCCCCCAGACTCGACTAATCGGCCGACTTTTACAACAATGTCAAGACCCAAAGCTTGACAACTCAAAGAATGAAAAAAAGAAGTCAATGAAACTCAAAACCAAGTGGAGAAGAAACACAAGCTCTCTTGCAAAAATCGTGACGTCGGACGTCTACATAATTTTATTTTGTCGAAAGATAGTCTTCTAATTTTTATATATTCTTACATCACAATCAAAATAAGTCAATAACAAATATGTCGCTAACCCATTTTAGGCCACTAATTCCGCATCGAGTCAGCTCCTGAGTTCGCTAACAAATAAATATTTGACTAACCTTGAAAACCAAAAATCAACGATTTGATTTCGGTGATCAATATTATGCCCCAGTCGACTAGAATATTCTTCAATCGGCTGCTAGTAAAACCCAATCGACTAAAATCTGCCCAGTAAATATGTTTATTGTTTGTCATTTCAGCTGACTAATCATTTTGACAAGCCGACTATAAGTTTGTCCAACTAATCAAAAAATTCAATCGACTGCTTTTCACCTAAACTTTTACATATTTTATCGTTAGCCTTTTTCATTTTAAAACTCTAATCAGTTCCGTCGAGTACCATTCCAAACCAGTTGACTAATTCAGCTTTCAGTAGACTAACTTCTTTTTTAGCCGATTACTTTTCTGCTAATTTTGTTGGATATCATTCCAGCCATTACTTAATTAATCCTTATTATCTTTAAGAATCTTAAAAATTATTTCACTCTAAATACTATATAATAGGACCCTTAAGCTGCATTGCAACATTAACAAATGAGAATTACAATCCTCTCCGTCAAAGTGAGGATGAGTTCTCATCTATGTGCGATATTCAAGATTTTAAGCTTTTTGTGCTTTTAGTTGCTCTCAAGTTCCATTTCTTTCCAATATGGAAGGCCGTATCCCGATATATCGGCGATATATCGGTATCGACAGGTCACCGATATATCGCCGATATGTCCGATATCGGGTATCGATAGGCAAAAAAGGCAAGCTCAATCCCGATGTCGACGATATGGCGTCGATATATCGCCGATATATCGGCGATATATCGGTATCGACATGGTACCGATATCGATACCGATATCGATATGTCCTTCCATGCTCCATCAAGCTTTTCACACCTTTTTCCGACCTTCATGACAGAGGAAGTTTGCGAAAAAGATTATTACCCTAACAAGGCACTTTTCTTTTATTAGCATTGGTGGCACTCGGGTAGTAGGTTCCCTTATCCATGTTGTGGCAACATCCCTGCAATTTTTGCCCACATTCAAGTAGGGTAAGGATGGGTCCAATGGAAAGCTGTTCGATCTTTTCCTCACTTTGCCCCTTCCGAAAGAGAGAGAGAGAGAGAATGGAGAGGGGTTCAGGGATTAATATTTTTTAATTGCATGTAGTTATTAAGATGAATGCGTAATTTTCTCGGATTACATAACAATGAGTTATCTTGTTACATGTTGAATTTTTAAACTTAGCGGGTGTTTGATGATAGAATTCATGGTTTATTACATTTAATTATGGTATTGTTCTTTGAATAGATGGAATGTAGTAGATAAAACAGTCAAAAATTATGTATAGATGCCCTTTTGAGTGACAATATGGAAGAAAAAGGAAGAGGGATATATGGATGACTATTTCATGAAGAAGATACTATAAAGAAAATACATGAAAATAAAAATTTGAGGTTACGTCTATTTAGTAACTGAAGATTGAGGGATGAAAATAATGGTGAAAAAGAAGTAGGTTTGCATGTAAATATATTATGAGATGATGATGTATTTTTTAATATTATCCCACCACGGTACATCATCACTTATGTTGCATGTAGGAGTACAGATTCTTACCAAATGAATAAATACAAGAATGATTTCGTGTGAGTAATATTGTTTCTTGATGGAAAAAATGAAATGAGGTGAATCGTATCAAAAGCTAGGGAAAAGAAGGTTGATGATCGTGGGTCAACGGCAGCGTGAATACAAGAAGTAAAGGTAAATCTCTTTTCAAAATCATTATCACTTTGATTTATTTTAGCTGATGTTAGGGTTGTAAAGTATGGAGTTTGTCTGGTGTTGTATTTGAGTATGACATCTTGAATAGATGACTGAGATTTGATGAACAAACATCTATAAGGGTTGAATATTGGAATCAAAGAGGGGATCAGGGATTAATATTTTTCAGTTGCACATAGTTTATTTGAGGTCCAATTTGAAGGTAATGGAGTTGTTAGGTTGAACTCATACTTGTTTGAAGAGACTAATATTTAATTATCGAATCCCCCCTCCTCGATTTCTAATAAGACATCAGATTTATTTTCTCTCTGTTTAGCCTTCATTCAAAGATACGTTTGAAGGGATGATTCAACAAATTCCCATATTCTATCTTAAATGAAAGGAGCACCCGCTAGGATACAAGAGTTCATGGGTTCTAGAGCATGGAAGGAAATATCGGCGATATATCACCGATATATCGATATCGACATGGGACCAATATAGGCACCGATATGGTGATATATCCCGATTTCCAGACATTTTCTTCACAAAGGCTCGTCGATATGAGCGATATTTCGGCGATATATCGTCGATATATCGTCGAAATATCGTATCGATACGATATCGATATCGATACGACCTTCCATGTTCTAGAGTTGACAGCATCAATAAAAGTTGTTACTTCAGAGAAGGCTACACCTAGGGGGATGTCTAATATGAACAAATCAACCCACATAATTAATGACTAACTCGGGTATCAACAGACATTGGTTGCCAACAAGTGGCGGGGTGCTGGAGAAGGAGGATGGTGGCTTTAAAATGAGGAGTCTAAAAAGATGAACATGACCTTGCTGACCAAGAGGGTGTCTAAAATGGGGTAGGGGCTCGGATTTGTTGAACCAGATGCTTCTCACCATCTATGGAGTGTCGACAGATCTGGGGTAGGGGCTCGGATTTGTTGATCCAGATGCTTAACATTATATATGGTGCATCGATAGAATTATTTTGGTCAAAAGGGGATGGTGCAAGCTCCATCGAATTTTAGAATGGGTATCTACTTGGTGTTGCACATGATCTCGTATATCTTTAGGTTGGTTGTGGGTGATGGGGGAGGGGGGAGGGTTCAACTTTGCCTTGATGACTGGATGGGGAATAGATGTTTTGTGGTTGTTTCCATCGTCTCTTTGCTCTGATGGCGGATAGGGAGATATTTATTAGTGAGGTCAGGGATGGAAGTATTTAGTGTCCCTAGTTTCGTCTAAGTTATCGAACTAGATTGTGACCGAGTTCCCGGTGCTCTTGAAATCTCTTTCTAAGATGGGAGTCCTACTATTGTTGGGTCAGACCACTTAATCAATCTACCGGACAAATGAAGATTTTTTGATATAAAGGAGTACGCGACCAGGGTCTTTGATCCATGTATTGTTACCATGAAGTTTAGTCATCTTTGGAGGCATGGGTCAAAGTGTTCTTGTGGTTGACAAGGGCTCATAGGGATAAATTCTTCCAAGGATGGAGGGCTTGTGTCAATAATGCACGAAGGCGTTTAAGGACACCAATCACCTATTCTTTTTATGTAGCTTGTTCATGGAGGCAAGAGAGGTGGCAAATAGAGTCATGATATCATGGTTTTATCGAGTTGTGCTTCCATCTTTTTGGGACTCCATGGATCAATAACGTGATGGGGGTGGACTTGGCCATCATATCGATTGCAGCCACATTATTAGCCATGTGTGTCACCCTTTTTCAATTCCAAAAAAATAAGGTGAAGATGTGACAAATAATGAAGTGATCAAGCTAAACACATGGGTCATAAAGGGGAAGGGAACATCACGGTGCACTTGCAAAGGCGAGAGTGCCAAGAGATCATAGAACTAGTTTGTTGATGCCTAGAGCCACTTCGTGGAAAGCGTACATCTAAGGTGCTTGTTGATGAGCACATGTAGGTTCATTAGCATAGACGAGTGCAAAAAAGAGTACAAGATAATTTTAGGGGACAAGGGATTCTGGAGGCTGCATAGGCTAAAAAGGGTACAAAGTACAAGGAACTTGTATGAGCATAGAGCCATGGCAAGTCATCAACAACTAGTGGGGAGCTAGTGGGGAGCAAGAGAGGATCCCCAACATCAAACATGTGCGCGCTTGGCAATTTCATTAAAATGGTATTCAATTTAAACACATTTTATTGCTCAGGGACAACATAAGAGTAGATTTTTATTCCAAAAGCCTTGATAAAAAAACGTGGATAATAGAATACAGGCTCCATATTGTTCACAAGGTATCAACACAACAAACAAAAGATATAAAGATAAAGAACAACGGACCAAGAGTGTTTTTGGATAAATTTTAAGCATGCAAATCTCAATTTATCCAGAAGTTGACCACATTCCTCTTCTTCTAAGAGGTGCATCCTTCAATTCACCACTAATAGTTTTTTACAAGGCTAAAGAATGACCAAAAGAGGTTGGTGGTCATCCATGGAAATTTATGATAACAAAAATATTACAGTCAGGAACTATAAATTCATTAACTCAGAAGCTCCAAGACACAAGCTGTAAAATATTTTCAACATAAGGCCTAGCCTCCAGGGTAATAGTTGTCTTAGAAACCAAAGTGATAGGGTGAATAACAACTTGGCAGGTCAATAGTTGCTTAGACAGGGAAAATTGTATTCCATTGCATTAATATTTGACCAATAAGCAAATAATTTCATATTTGAAATTATGAGTCTAATCAAGACCAAAAAAGCGAAGCACTTCTACAATAAGAGCATTATATTGCATGGATTTGTAGCTGCCAGTCTGATGTATCTTGTCATTCATGGACACACACAGAACCCCCAACCCCCAATATGCACGCAGAGAGAACCAACATCCACAACACACACACAAGCCCAAAGAGAACTTCTTGTGTTCATCACTAAGGAAAGACAGAGACAAACCTGCTCGGCCATGTTAGCAGCTTCGGCATATGCATCCTGAATATTTTCGGCAAGGCTGTGCAGAAATATATTAGATATCCCCCCTGCAGCAACAATAAATGGGCCAGCACCTATAGTCAAAACAGCAATCTGCCAGCAGTTCAAGAGTCCAATAACAAGCCCCGCAAAGAAGGTAGCCATGTTGTGGATGTAATTCCCAACCTGTCAGGGAGAACATCCACACTTTTTTATATTAATTGCTACATGTAACATGATTCATGAAACAATTCTGAAGGAAAAAAATATCACATTGCCAGAACTCAAAAAAAATAGACTGCCAAGAGAAGCACTGACGGTATCCTCTAACATTTCTAACCCTATATTGTAAAGCTTTCAATGTAAAAAAAAGTTAGAAAAATTCTCAGTGACTGAAATCAGAAGGCTTACTTTTTCACTTAAAGCAGACTGAATAAGTAACACGTCACTCAATACTTGACTGACGATGTCTCCATTGTTCCCATAGGTGTCAAAGAAACACATGTCCTGGTTCAGTAGAACTTTAACATACTTGGACCTAATAACAGCAGTCTGTCTTTCACCAGTAAGAATCCAGCAAGAGACCTCTGTTTGAACAAAACAGAGAGAAATGCAAGCTTCAGTTCTCAATTAACATCAAATTTGAGGACAGTGGGTTGAAATTTTAATGCTTACCTATCCATCCTGCAACAAAGACACCTGACGCTATGTACATAATGTACAATGAACGCTGTGAAATATGGAAAAAAAGATATAAGCCCAAGAAGAAACCGTAAACATCAAGCAAAAAATGCAGATTGAAAAAGAATAGAAGAATAACTGATTCCAAAGGATATTGATATGAACGTAACTACAACACTGGAAAAAAGGCAAACTAAGCTGATACATTTACAAATTGAAACCACACTTTGCTTCAAGAACCCCAAACCCGAGAGAGAGTAATTGGTATGCAAGGTCAGGATTCAAAAGATGAAACCAACAATAATCCTTTGAGACCCCAATCACATGCACGGATAAGATCATGTTTTCCAAAAAAACGTCAATCCCATTATCCCAGGCACTCTTTTTTTAATAGTAGAATTCAAACCCGGATCCTTTAAGATGGAGGCGCACTGCTCTAGCACCAGACCACTACTTGAGATCCAATACCAGACACTCTTGCAAGATGGGTTCTTCCTTACGGTAGCAACATAGTCAAAATCGAAATTCCTCAAAATTAAGCACTCCGAAAGAAAATTTCGATTGATATACTTAAAATATCACTACGTCCTACAAATACAGAAGAGATGTAAAATCAAATATTCTTCTCAAAATGCGAACTGAAATCTTTTTTTTAAGATTATCCGACTCAGCTCCAAATACAATCATTATACAATTAGATATAAAAACTTATACCCAAAATTCACAAAATAAAGAAAATTTTCTCAATAATCAGATTGCCAAAACCATTTCAAACACAGCAACAAATCGCGATCGGACCTTCTGGAACTCCTCCATGAGCTCATTACTGCTGACGTCCTCGGGCTTCCGGAGCATGTTCAGTATCTTCCCGAAGAAGTGCAGGTATACAACCAGCGCCGTCCCGTGCGCCGCTGCCGCCAACGATCCAATCACAATCAGTACCCAATCGAACCGGTCAGCGTACGCGAACAGCCTCGTGAACGGCACTGCAGCAGGCGGAGGCTCGATCTCGTCGACCTCCTCCACTATATCCTCTTCCTCCAACGCCACCCCGTCGGCGTTCACGTCCCCAAACGGCGACGGCGACTCCGGCGGCTCCGAGACCTCTGACACCGGCGTCAATGGCTGGATGTGCGGCGACGCCCATCCGAACAAGCCTCTGGATACCATCATCTTGACGGGAAATTCTCCCGTCCTTTCTACCTCGAATTCCGAAACCCTAACCTGCGCGGATCATCCGAGAGCAAATTCGTCGGAGATTTTGATACGAGAACCGATCAGGCGAACCGGAGGGGATGAATCGAGGGATCGAATCGGGAGGGAGAGGCGAGAGGAGGGCGATTAGCGCTCCCGCTGGTCGCAGCGGCGGGGTGAGAGGAGGAGGACGTGTGTTGTGAGGTGGTGATGTTGAGTTGCTCCGGTCTCAGTTGGGGGGCCATCTCGCTGGAACGTTCGGGACCCCACTGCTGAGCAGCGTCCTATTGACGGGGTTGGACTCCAGAGAATGGACGGCTGTGATTGGAGATGGGGGTTGGTCTCCATCGAATGGACGGCTGTGATTGGAAAACTGGGACGTTCATTAGCTGATCGTGAATCCCACGCCGGCTTTTGCTTTGACTGTGGAGGGAGGGGGTCAGCATAGGCGGGCAACGGTCGCAGGCTCTGGGATTTCAAGTGGTGATAAAGGGGTATTTACGGTAAATTAGATGAGAAGGTAACTCCCGTACAGAAGAGTTGGAAGACCTTGCAAGTAGGGATGCAAATATCTTATCCCCTAATCCATTTTAATATTATATATATACACGGTTTAAATAAAATGGATGGAGAGGGAAACCCATATACTCTTTATTTATTTATTTATTTATTTATTTATATTTATATTTATTTATATCTATATTTATATACACTGTAAAAACCCCAAACAAGGTCCCATACCGTGGAAAACAAAAATTTCCGGGTGGGATAAATAGTGAGGAGCTTACTACCGAACAACCCGGCTTAAGCATTTTGGGGGTGGTTAATCGGGTCCGTATGGGCCCGATCCCAAGAGATTGTTAGGGCCAGTAATGCTCCGCTAACGGACCGGGGACCTAAGCCCGGGACGTTAACAAATGGTATCAGAGCCGAACGCCCTCTGACAGTGGAAAGGGCTACCCGAGAGGTGGAGCCGCCCCTACAAGAGGTTGGAGGAAATGGCTACTCACAGCGTGCAGCCGCCACTGTCACTGGGAAGAAGTGATGAGCCATGTCACAACGAGGACGTTGCGAATATAAGTGGGGGAGGTTGTAAAAACCCCAAACAAGGTCCCATACCGTGGAAAACAAAAATTTCCGGGTGGGATAAATAGTGAGGAGCTTACTACCGAACAACCCGGCTTAAGCATTTTGGGGGTGGTTAATCGGGTCCGTATGGGCCCGATCCCAAGAGGTTGTAGGGTCAGTAATGCTCCGCTAACGGACCGGGGACCTAAGCCCGGGACGTTACATACACGGTACAGAATAGTTAGGAGGCTTGGTGGTGGAGTGAAGGGGTGCAAGAGAAGCTAAAAATTAAAAGAGCTTGCTTTAAAGCTATGTCTAAGGATAGAATAGAGGAAACTGTCACAGACTATAAAATAGCAAAGAAGGAAGCAAAGAAGGCTGTAAGCGAAGCTAAGTCAAAGCTTATGAGGTTTTGTATAAAAATCTCAACTCTAAGGAGGGCCAGAAGGATATATTCAGGTTGGCCAAAGCAAGAGAAAGAAAGACCAAAGACATTTCTCAAGTGAGATACATTAAGGACGAGAAAGGTCACGTGCTTGTTACTCAGAAGGATATAGAGACTAGATGGGAGCAATACTTCCATAAACTTTTCATTGGAGAAGGAAATAGAGAGATCACTTTGGGTGATCTAGCTAGTAGTGAAAGTTACTTGAATCGTGCATGCTATAGACGAATACAAAGAAAAGAAGTAGAGGAGGCTTTGAAGGTTATGAGACCTGGGAAAGGTGTTGGACCGGATGGCATCCCTTTAGAAGTATGGAAAGTTTTAGGTGAGCGTAGTTTGACTTGGCTTACGAATCTATTCAATGTTATTTAGCGAAGCAAGAAAATGCTTGAAGATTGGAGGAGGAGTATTGTGGTGCCTCTTTATAAGAACAAAGGAGACATTCAAAATTGTTCAAATTACAGAGGTATCAAGCTGATGAGTCACACCATGAAAATTTGGGAACGTGTGATCGAAAGAAGGTTGATGCAAGTTTCCCAAATAAAAGAAAACCAATTTGGCCATGCCAGGTCGCTCAACTATTGAAGTCATCCATTTGCTGATGAGAACAATGGAGATTTATAGAGCTAAAAGGAAGAATCTCCGTATGATCTTTATTGATTTGGAGAAGGCTTATGATTCCGTCCCACGAGAGATACTGTGGAGAGTTTTGGAGAAGAGACAAGTACATGTCCTATACATTAATCTCATAAAGGATATGTATGATAGGGCTTTATCTTGTATAAGGACCCCGACTGGGAAGACTGACTATTTTGATATCAACATTGGTTTACATCAAGGTTAAGCTTTGAGTCCATTTCCTTTTACTTTGATTATGGACGAGTTGACAAGTCACATTCAGGATGAGTTACCTTGGTGTATGTTATTTGCTGATGATATTGTGTTGATTGACGAGACTATAGATGGAGTAAATGAGCGCTTGAGGTTTGGAGACATGCATTGGAGACTAAAGGTTTTCGTATAAGTAGGGCTAAGACGGAATATATGGAATGCACCTTTGATGGAAGCAATGGTGAAGGAATCGAGGTGAAGATTGGTGACGATAACATTCAGAAGAGAGATTCTTTTAGATATCTGGGATCTATTTTGCAACATGATGGGGAAATTGATGGAGATGTTACTAATAGAATAAATGCAGGCTGGCTAAAGTGGAGAGGAGCCTCCGCTGTTCTTTGTGATAAGAAAATTCCTTTAAAAATTAAAGGAAAGTTTTACAAAACAGCCGTGAGACCTGCTATGCTTTATGGTTCTGAATGTTGGCCTGTGAACCATAGACATATGCAGAAAATGGATGTAGCAGAAATGAAAAGGCTAAGATGGATGTGTGGACATACACGTAAAGATCGGATTCGGAATGATGCAATCAGAAAGAAAGTTGGTGTAGCTCCGATCGAGGATAAGATGTGAGAAAACCGCTTAAGATGATTTGGTCATTTGCAAAGAAGGTCAACTGATGCACCGGTTAGGAGATGCGAGTGTTGGGATGTTGAGCCAGCTAAGAGAGGGCGAGGACGGCCCAAGAAGTGTTGGAAAGAGACTATACGAAGGGATCTTACTTTTTTGGATATAAGTTCGAGATTGACCCAAGATAGATCTGAATGGAGGTGAAGAATCCATGTAGCCGACCCTACTTAATTGTGGGAAAAGGCTTTGTTGTTGTTGTATTTATATCCATATTTATTTATAGCACTATTCAAGAAATATATATATTTTTTCATCATATTTTATATACAACAACAAAACCTTTTCCCACTTTTTCATCATATTCTATATATGAAATAAATATATATTGTGATATTTATTTGAGGTGTAAGCCATCCAAGGCATGTGTGTTTAATCTTGTTATAGATTTTTGTTATTGTATGTAACCAATTTGTATATATTTTATGTATTGATTCATTTTAATAAAATAGTACCGTATTTTTCATATTATTCATTAATATTTATTTTCAACGACATTTACTTATAGGAGTTTGATTTTATAAACCCCATTATTGCAAGAGTTTGGTTTCATAGGACAATCTCCCCCCCCCCACACACACATAAAAGCCTCCTAGTAAGGTTTGAAATATTGATCTCATATCAATAATTCTGTAAATGGATATATCATGACATATCGTAGATATTTATAGAAATATCTGAAAATGACTTAAAAAAATAATTTCTTCATGAACTAAATTGAACTATGTTCTTAAAGTAATTAGTATCATATAAATACACACTTGTAGAAATGAAGAAGGTGTATTTAACACATTAACAATATGTTTCATCGTATACGATGTATAAGCAAAGGTCTAAATAAAAAAGAAAATCAAATAAATAAGTGCAGTACAATAGCATATATGCTATATATTACATCATTACAATAACTTTGACTTCGAAAGAAGATGATCTAATGTAGATTACAAACTGAAATTCTATATGAACCAATGAGAGCCTATATTGAATCCATATCAATGGATTTTTTTATACTTGTATATTACACATTCGATTATTTATCCTTGCGAATTTCTATTAATACAAGGAACAACTATACAAAATCTTGAAAAAAATAACCTATGAGGCTTTAAAAGTCAGAAACTGTCTTTCGAGCTTCTCCCCAATTATAACATCATGCAACAAGATTGGTATCAATGATAGAACATCAAATCGACAATATCGGTCGAAAATGGTCGAAAGTGTGCACCAAATACTTCAAACTTTATTAATATAGAAGATAATAGATGGTTTATCATCAATATATCTCTCTACATATGTCGATATTAAGGAAAAAGATATCTAAAGTGATGCCATTATAATTAACTTGTCTTTAAGGATATATTATCGATATATCAAGATAATTTAATCCATACTCCTAACATCCATTAGCTCCTAGCTCCAAATTGTCACATATGTTGCCCCTTTCTTGTGTGTCCACTCTAGTAGTGTGTGGCTTCTTCTGCCATATTTATTTCTTTTATCTCCTACCTACTTTCTTTGGTGTTATGTAACATTGGTTACCTACTCCTAATTTTTAATCATACCTCGTATGCACCCCATGCCATGCATTCTTCGTATCTTTGTCCATGTTTCGCATATTTGCATTTATAATAATTTCCAATCATCATATATGGTTGCATATAAACCTACAATACTAAAAATCTATTTAGAATATTTATGTATCTCATGGCAATAATGAACTTTGCAAAGTCCTCGTGATTATGTTTGCATGTTGTTTAACATTTTGCTTATGAAGAAATTTACAAATATCATGACCTTGGACAATATTGAGCTCATTTTCATTTTGTTTGTACTTTGTAGGATAAGGATATAGGAATGGCAAAGGAAGGAGAACTAAATTGTTATCATATAAGGGCAATGTGACGTCATGCCTTGAGAATGTTGGATCCAATCGCTACCATGTTTGATCCACCTAACACCTGTAAGGATAAAGATCCTCAACAATAGACACATCCATTTACCTTTATTAACATTCAAAATAAAAGAATAAAAGTGATTGAATGAATTTTCTAAAAATATTTTATATTCATAGTTTCCAACAATTCATAATTAGACAATTAAAAATTAGATTCACAATATGTTCTACATGAAAATATGAAATGGGAAAGCAAAATAGATAATAAACAACAAACATAGATTTGCGTGTAACCTTACTCTCTAAGGAGTGAGATAAAATCACGGGAGAAAGGTTAAAAGAAAAGGAGAGTGGGAATCAACTAATATAATATTATAAAGAAGAGGAAGATGAATAATTTGAGAAGAGGGAATCATTTCCATACAGATCATTGAAGGAATCTTTATATTGCTGAGTTTATTGGTTTGCTCTGACCTTGCTCTGACATGAAAGACCCTTCGGTTGACCATAGAAGCTTGAGCTAGATACTCAATTAAGTTTCCAAAGAGATACAAGAGGTGTGGTTCTCTTCGTATATCCTTACTGACACTACTGTTGAAAATTTGCAGCTTGTATAAAAAAATGCGCAAATCATCTTTGCTCAAAATTTCTTCTAAGAGTTGGGAGGAGATCTGCTCAAAGTAATTGTTGGTGGTAGGAGACCTACGTGGAGGAAATATCACTGGGAGGATACCTGTACCAGGAGTGGATGCTCAGTGAAGATGATTGGTTATTGATAAATTAGCCTGAATTATACACAAGTGTGTGATTAGTGTAGTACCAACGACTAACTTTATATAGAAAACTTATTCTTTTTATTTTATTTGGCAAGTGTACCAATGAGTAAGTTATAAAGTGAATTTGTTCTTTTTATTTTATTGGGTAAGTGTACGAACGACTATGGGAGGCCAGACAAACTGACTCGGTCAGATTCCTAAATTGAGTCTTTATTAGTGTCTAAGTATGTATAGTTATTTTGTTTTTGGAGTTTTAATTATATTATATTTTTTATTTCTAAATTTAAATTAAACTAATTTTAAAATTTTAATAACATGATAAAATGAAATAAAATAGAACAAAAATAATTTTTTATATATAAGGAGGAAAGTGATTTTAATATATAAAGTAAGTGACAAAAATATAATAAAAAGAAAATATTTTTGTGTTTTATCTTGTTGTTTGACAATTTTTGAAAATATAGAATATGAAGGTAGGTATTTTCAAAAAATAATTTTCTTCTCTAAAATAACCCTCAAAATATTAACTGCATTTACCTAATTTATATATACATAACATGGTTTACAAAATAATATATTTTTTTTCAGAAAATATTTTTATTTTTAACGATTCAGATAGTTTTGAAGTTTTTTAGATCATAAGGATATAACTGTAACAAAGATGCAAACCAAAAATAGTAGAAGTGTGTCTGTACATACATAGAGAGTGTATGTTAATTTTTTTATTTTTTGGGGATAAGGAAAACTATTTAAGATTCAAGATCCACATAAGCACAAAATTGAAAATTTTAGTTTTTCATAAATACAATAAATTTCCAAAAATTCATAAAAATCAAATATGGTAGAGCATGAAAAGAAACATTATAAGATACTTTTATTTTTCCAAAAATTGCAATTTTAGATCTAGAAAATCCTTAAAGGAATTCACAATTTAATTCATTTATGAAGATTTTCTTGATATTTTGAAAAATCTCATTGCGGAAAAATTTCCACCGTGTACTAGAACAATATATCCAAAATCCATATCAAAATGATGTCAACATGATTTTTAATAAAATATGCTCAAAATGACCATTAACTTCAAAATTTCACATAGTACTCAAATTAAATCCCAATTTGGTGCACAAATCTCCAAATGTAGAGCATAAGTTCAACAATATAACAAATACTAAAAGCATAAAATTAGAATATTTTGGGAGCAAAAGCATAAAAGTTCAAAAGTAGGGGTCTATTAGCAAAGATCCACATAAAACTTATACTTAAAGTCTCAAGAGTGAGCCTTATTTGCAGCTTGCATAACTCATAAGGGGATCTATGTAAATATCATGAATGAGGTTCCAATTACAATGGGGGTTGTTCTCACGAATCTCTAGAAGTAAAGGTGCTAGATTGTAAAAACATGAGTCACGTAAGCCCTCTCATGTGATCTCTTTTGCGCACTAATGACCTATATGGACTAGATTCAGAGGCTTTGAGGGAACACCGTGGCTCTCTGATGGACTTCTAATCATGATGATCAATTGATCAAAGAATGATGATGATCAGTTGTTCAATGGAAAGTAGAGATTTGAATTTTGCAGCTCAATTCTCATCCCTCCCCCATTCTCTTGCTTCCTTCCTTGATTCCCAAAAGAGGGGCGAGGGTCTTCTTCCTCTGCCTTCAACGTGCATAACAAAGGGCTTATGGTGAGGGAAGAAGGTGCTCCAATTGTCCTCATCTAGATGGAGGAAGCGAAGGCTCTGGAGGAGCATTGGTATCTCCACATGTTTGTAGATGAGGAAGGGGAGCAGGGATCGAATGAGCAGGCTCTCTTCTCCTCGTTTTATCCTCATTCGTGTGAAGATGTGAGAAAAATGGAGCCAATGCTCCACTTGGTGTAACAGTGATGTCACAACTCTCCTACAACAAATGGAGCGGTCGTGGTGCTCGATGAATCTCCAATGAATGACCTACAAAGGAACAATGGGATTCGAGAGATGGTGTCTCAGCTGATGGGTGTTCAAGATGTCCAACTCAGGTGAAGGGGAAAAGAGAATGGTGGATGGTTGATGCTCCTTCTAGCAATGGACATAGTGGTAGTGCATGGAGTATTGTCTACTGTTATGGAATTAATTATTTGAATTTTATGTTTTAAATTTTATAAATTTTATTTTCTTTTAACTTTGCTTTTTTGTTTGATTTTTAAAATATTAATTAGATTTTTAAAATCATCATATATGAGTGGATTTTATTTTGAAATATGATAAAAATTAAAAAATATTTTTGTGTTTTTATATTTTTGAAGTGTATTTTGCATCTTTATAAGTTTTATGAATTTAAATTTATTTTAGAACGTGATTTTTTTTGAAAAATTAGATTAATATAAAATACAGGTTTTATAAGCCTTGTACATGGCCAAGGAGTATGTATGTTTATTTAGATATTTTTCAAAAATATGGAATTTCATTATCTTGAAGAGTTGGTATTTTCTATATCTTTTTGAATTATGTGAGTTTTAAGGGATTTTTACAATATTTTTATTGTTTTTGGATTTTTAAGGTATGTGTTTTTTAATTTGTTGGGATTTTTGGAAATGTGATATTGAATATATAAGCATGTATTGCCTACTTTTATATTTTTGAATCTATTTGGAATCTTTTAAATTTTTTATTTTTGAAAATATGAATTAGTAAAAAAACCTTTATTTTTGAAAATACTAATTAGTAAAATACATCAGCAATACTCTCTACTAGTATTCAATCAATCAGTCTTCACATGATAAATCTCAACACCAACATGATTTGATGGTTACGACTTACGAATATGAGGAGTCTCCCATGATCCCTATTTCTAGCGGTAGACACGAATTGGAGTCAATCTATATGCATTCTTATGCTTTGGCCTCCCCCACTTACAGTCTCCCTTCTCTGAGTTGTATTCTTGAAGGTGCTTTTGTGAGCGATCCTTGTTATAGTGCATCATTGTCAATCGTGTGACATCGTCTAATCTTGGGAACACGTAGTACTGTAGGACGATGTCTTCTCCGTGGACAGTCTTTTATGAACTATTCGGTGAAATCTAACGCTAATATACTTATATTACGTTTGCTCATGCATGTTTATTCTCTCTCTCTTTAGGGGCCTTATTGTCGTTCAGATCGATTGACAAATTGCAGTTATTATTTACCGGATGCTAATGATAATTTGATCGATAATCCGTGTGATAATCTATGATGATAGTACTTTGAAATATCTTAATAATCTGGAAACATATCTGTCCATTCCATTGGATATGCTTTTGTTAACAAAATAAAACCGAACAGAAAAAAACGAGTATGTTTATCAGGTGCTGTCAGCGTGGTCAAAAGTTTCTCTCCTTTGGGCTGAGCTGCTGCGATGGACAAAGAAAGAGTTGAAATCTCAAATGGCGTACAAAGTCGGGCACCCCCGAAGAAGAGGAACCCGTCCAACTTGTCAACTTATCTGAAAAGTCTCTCAACTGCTCGAAGCGTCTTCAATATTTGGACTCGAGTATTTCCTTAACAACGCACGTCTTGACAATCTATATCTGTAATCATCTAACTGTCACCGGTTGCTCCTCCACAGTTCTATTCTATTCCATTCTATCTCCTTGATTGAGGCCGTTGTTTTTTTTAATTGCAAGATTCGATTCGTGCTTCATGTTCTCCTCGTAGGTTGAACTCCATACCCTTTGCTTAATATACGTTTCGGTGTCCAATCAAAGTTGAATTCCGATGGTTTTCTCAGAATATACTTCGGTTTTTAGGTGTTGTTGCCCGTGTTCTTCTCTCTGTCTCACGTTGGTCCCTGTCTCTTGTGCAACTTCTTTTAGATTTTTCATACATTAAAGGTTTGGATCCGAGCAATCTGCCTATGAGAAGTCTGATTTGTAGAATATTGAAGTATGTAAATATGAATTAATATAAACGGGATATAATATATCCAAACGGAGAAGCTTGAGTTTTTTAAAAATTTTCTAGTTAATTTTGCTAAAAAAATCAGTTCCTATCCGACAGAAAATTGTCACATGATCTTAAATTGATTTTTAATCGTAAACCTCGAGTTTGTTTACGAAGACATGATCTAATTGTGTTACTCTGTTCAGATTTTATCAATTGACTTTTTCAGATCTCCGCTTGTATATTGGACATCTCAGCACATACTCCACGATTGCCGATCCGCTTACCAAAGGATTGCCATGTCAAGTATTTTATGATCATAGCTTGAATATGGGTGTCATCTCAGTCAAAGATGGTTTGCATTTATGTAGTGCTTGTAAGATCTAAAGTACGTTGATATTTCTTTTGGTCATTATTTATTATCATTCTAAAGGAACAATTCTTTTATGCTCATCCATCAAGTTCGATCTTAATTGAGTGGATTGGTTAGAAATTGATATGTTAATATCATATTGCATATACTTTCCATGCTACATACTCACGTTCTTATGAATGTTATTAAGTTGCATCGATATGTGTGACAATTAAAGTCTTGGTTACTATAACCAAACAAAATTGTTTTGATCATGTAATTGATATAACTAGTTGACATGATTTGCAGATATACAGTAAAGTGTTAAGTGATAGAAGGCTGAGCTCATCCGAATATCATGTAATTATAAAACTACACACATGGCCCAAGTGGGAGATTGGAGGAATACTAATCCGGATGGGCTTATATATGCATATTTATGCCTTAGTACCATCACCTAACACTATCACCTAACACTATTATCCAATATACACAGGTAATCAAATAAATATTTTAGAAATTATTTTGGACATCGATGTATTTTAGCTTTGTGGGATTTTTCTATGTAGGGACCAAGGGATAATTATCAGTTCCATGATGACAATAACCGAAAGTTATATAGTTAGGCAGTTATGGAATGGGTCGTGGTCTCCAAAAGAAACCAACTCCAAGTGAATACCACTCTACACTTTTTGAATCCCGTCTTCATAAGGGTGGTTACTTATCTTTTATTCTCAAGCATTCTAATGAGAAAGTTCTCCCCTATGGGCAAGAGACTTGCATACATGTGTTTCCTTTTGGAAGATTCGACTTTGTCTTTCAATGGCAACTATTTATTAGGTCGCTAAACCTTTGCACTCTATAATTCTTTTTTAAAACACATAAATGCATAATACTTGTTTGTATTAGCTTCACTTGCCTTTGCACAAAGAAATTACCTTCCATGTTTTTATTTAGACATTTATTTAGTAGACATTAACCCTTATCCACTCATCATGCAACATCTTTATTAACAATGGTCAAACGATTACTTTTTTATTATAATTAATCACATGCTATTGAGTGTTCTATAAATATTCTACAATTACTCATTTTTATTTACTTTTTAATTAGCAATGATAGTCACATATTATTACCATATTGTGGTCTTATATGTTGTGTATGCATCTATAACTCCCACAATTATTGTGTTATAGTATGGTAATATTGGTCATGTGGATTGTACGAGGGCATAATGTGGTCTACACAAGGCGAGACCAACGTTGTCGTTGAGGTGACCGCTCACGAAATCCGAATGTCAATCAACAATTAACCCACAAAAGATGAAGCAATGCAAAGCAAAAATGTAGAGTTAAAATATATTATAACTCTAAAAAATGTATGTATAATGCAAGTATGTAGAGGTCGAACACATGGAGCAAGGGGAATAGACAATAAAAATTAGCAAAAAGACAATGATTGTTTTGGTGTTTTTATAATGATTTTTTATTTTTAATGGGTTTTTACTTATATATTTTTTGGAATTTTTAATTTTATATATTTTATGTATTTTTAAATTTTTTAAATTTTTAAATTTTGTATTTTAAATATTTATATTTTAATATTTGTTGATTTTTGATTTTTGTTTTTCATTTTTATAAATGAAGGTAATAGATATATATATATATATATATAATTGTAGATACTTAATAGATAATAAAGATAAATACATATAAAATAAGGAAAAATCAGAAAAATACCCTAAAGGGTATTATAAATATTTTGAGTTTTTAATAATAATAATAACTATTATAAAATAAGTAAATACATGTATAAATATACAATATAGACTAGTGTATATATGCACCTATAAATATTCAAAATACACAAAATAAATTCTTTGTCTTTTTTATATTTTACTCTGTTTTTGATTTTATCTCAATTTTTACTAATTTTTTATATTTCTAATTGAATAAAATAAGAAAGCAGTAACTTAAATTAATAGGCTGAATTGTTTTGGATTTCAAAAATACCTAAAATACTTAAAAATCTCCAAAATTATCTTTAATGTATATTACATGTAATAAAAAATAGAACCAAATATTTTTGAATTTTATAAAAAAAGTATAATTTTTATAAGTATTTTGAAGCTTTTTAATTTTTAATGATTTCCTTTCGTTATTTTTTTGGGATTTTTGATCTGTAGGTGCAAAATACAATAATAAATAGTATCTATTTTTTTAGATTTTTTAAAGATGATTTTAAATTTTTTATTTTTGAATGAAATAGGGATTAAAAGCACGATTTTTGAATTTTAAAAAATAGGAAAATAGTCTTAACAATGGCCTTACAATGTTGATTATTCCTGCATGGTCGAACCTTGCTCTTTCCGCCTTATGGCAATTATACAAAGAGAGATGCCAAAGATTTTGGGAGGTGGCCTACCTATTGTTTCAATTAACTTATAATTTGCTACATGATTACACATGATTGCACGTTTCTCTTTAAGCATCTTTCTTCCGATTGTTCTTATTTCGTGAATGACCCATCATTCTTGCTTGTCTGTCCTCTAAATTAGGATCCATGAATCTCATGCATCAGGGAAGAAAATGATCTCTTCCACTTCATTGTTTGCTATTTTTTGGAATGCGCTATGGAAGACCTCCCTACTTAATTGTGGGAAAAGGCTTTGTTGTTGTTGTTGTGCTATGGAAGACCAGCTATGTTATCTTTGTTTTTTTCCGATTGTTTTACTATTTTTTGTTAGCTTGGGAGTTTGGATTGAACCCTTTATCTTATATTTGGTTGAACATTGCCTTTCTTTTGTGTCTTTTTCGATTCGAGGGACAACATACATGGGATTTTGTATCTCCGACAAAACTTGTGATTATGTGTAGTTCTTTGCTCTATTTCTTTCTTAGATAAATATACCATCTCTATGCTCGCTCAAAAAAGGTAGTGGTCTAGTGACTATAGTTCTTCTTAGAGAGTCGAGTAGTCGTTGTATAAAAGTAGTGTGCATGTGTCTATTTTGGATTAGCAATATAAAACACATCATTTTCTTGTAATCTATACTATATGTGCAAAGATATGATCATATCTCTACTTTATCTAACTGCAGTAAACATGATATAATGTTTAGCACCTATTTAAGTGCACATTGCAATCAACACCAAAAGAAAGTCACTTAGGATCTGTAGAAGCGGTCTTTCGTTGTAATGAGGGTACTCTCCTGCAAGAGCATCCTGTAGTAAAGAAAATCATCACCAATTTGCATTCGAGGAAAAGAAATTAGACAATAAACATGCACAATATATACTTACATACTTCTCTTTGAAAAAAGGATTCGTATACATAGAGAGGATAGCATTACATGGATTGCAAAATATATTACATAATAATTGATACTATATGTCAAGTATCCTGAAAGAATCGGCAACAACCTTCAATTTGTCTCTGACTCTCCTCCATCGTCTCTCATTTGCTCCCACAACCAATGTATAGTACCTCCCTTCAATGCATATTTTCATAGGTGTCAACATAGCCGATAAATTTGAAAATATTACATTTCTACTTAGGTTATGGTCTTCTCATAGAGTAAGTCTTCTTTGTTATTCTAAATGCATTATTTTTGCTATGATCAGAAATGGTTAAGAGGGAGATAAATAACATACTAAGTAGCTTATTTACATTTTTCCCAAAACAATACAATAAAATTGACATAATTACAATAAATAAATTAGCATTTGTTATCATATCTTTCGAAGTTAAATATGTGTAATAAATAATAATAATGAATATTAATCATTACTTGATTCTTTAAATTTCTAATGATTATTTTATTCATTGTCATATTCCTTGAAACCAATCATACAACTATGTTTGTATGTTGACTTTTTTTAATAGTTATTAGATTTAGCAATGATTAATGTACATTTTAAAAGAGAGTTATAAAATAGATCTTGATAAAATAATCGTGACATTTTACTATCACCATAACAGAATTGGCATGTTATCAGTTGTCATATCTTCTGTACGTAGTCAAGTGTATGGCAACAATTATTGTTTGTTATAAAAAATACATGCGATTCTTTGAATTCACGGCGAATATTATCTTCATTGATGTAATACCAGCATTGAATCATATAGTGACTAATTGTTGACATTTTATTTCAATTATTGCTAAATTAACAACGATTAATACTGATTTTAACAAAAAATCGATGAATAGTCATCGTTATATAAATCTCTAACAATAAATATGATATTATTTGTGGGTAACAAAAAAAATAAAACTTTACAATGAATTATATTTATTGATATATATATTTGGCATCGAAGAACATCATAACGAAGATTCAAATTATTTGTTGCCATATATCACATTTGTTATAGTGCACGACACTTTGATAATACCAAAATACCTTTTCCTTAAAGTAAGAAATGAACCATACAACACGCTCTTGAGATATAGTAGCTTATTAGCTATATGTCATCATCATTATCATCATCATTACTGTTACGAATACGTTATTACTCCATACATAGATGATAAAGACAATAATAAAAATGGCATATATATCTGATCCGACATATAATAGGTTACAAGATTAATTAGTTTTATTGTTATAATAAAAATGACAAATCACTGCATAAAATTTACCTAAGATATTGAATAACTTGAATATGCATTGCATTTTTTTAACATTAAAGATATAACAACATATATTATTCATTATCGAATTATCTTTTATTCCTATAATTAGCAAAGAATGTCATATTAGTTAAAGATTCATCTACGGTGATTTACCGTAAGCTATTTGTTAATATTTATACTAATTATTGATAAATTTAACTATGATTAGAAGAAAGCGTTAATGAATATTCGCTGTTATATGACTCATTGAGAGCAATATAGTTAAAGAATAAATCAACAAATAATATTCATTGTTATTTATTTCATTACTGAAGATATAACGACAAATATTAAATTATTCACCGCCTTACCCCAATTCTGAGTTGTAGTGAGTATTATAGTGTTGAAACGGATTTTTTAATAATTGGCTGCAATTTAATATCTCAAAAAAGTGTTAGAACGTGTTATTATTTTTCCGACGATTATAGGCAATAAGAAAAGTACCGTTTCCTATGCCGAGAGTTGCAAAAGCTGTTCGAGCAAAATTTGGGGACTGGAGCTCATATTCGACAGTCCAGTAATTTTTCCCATCAACAGTCCACTGCATTATGGAACAAATAATGATGCCATGTAAGTGTTAAAACCAACTGTCACATACTTCAAATTAACCATGCATATACAACTACATTGAATGCATGCCCATTTATTATATATTCATATTAAATTAACATTCAAAAATTTTAAATAAAACAACAATATATGAAGAGTAATGACACCTTTTGGTTGGAACTTTTTCCATAGTTATATCACCACAAGAATGAAGTGTGCTAAACCTTGAAATTTAAATCTTATTAATTGGATGTACGGTGGTAACAAGAGAATAATATTCTTGTGACCGTCTTCTAATTTTGATGTTATTGATGCTCATGTGCTCAATCCCGTCTCATGAAGGATGATAGGAAAAAAACCTCATTCTATTATATGATGGTCTAAGAGAAACATGCCCGTTGACGTCTCCATAAACATATCTATAAGACATTTAGCCTCAATTCCAATGATGTACAAAATAAATATCTTTAATTCAAAAGTAGGTCAAGATAAAATTGCGCAGTCCTCAAGGGGTACACCACCTCCTAGGGTAAATACATACTTACTGATGTTGTTACTCCCGACATTATCCATTTAAACTATAAAGCTTGAAACATTATATTCTTGAGACATCGATTAATATTTATTATATTGCATCCCAAAGAGAGTAGTTCCCTTTACATATTTTTTTACCTCGTTCTTTTAATACATCTATATTCAATATCTTCTACTAAGTCATAGCGACTAATACGAAACACCACCCAATTCAAAATTATTTTCACATGATAAAAAAGCATATTAAATTTTTTTGCTACAATAAAAATTGATTTTTAAGAATTCTAATTCTAGGGAAGATATTCTCAAAGAAGGTTGCATTGTCGAGTTCATGATGGTGTTACTAATAATGCGTGAGATTTCCGATTAATAATCTAAAATCTATTATCATCACTATTACTCTAAAAATACAAGAAAGATGCATATTATATGATTAAATTTCTTTCTCTTTTGATTGAGAATCAACACCTTAGCAAGGCTATCCCAAACTTTAAGACATTTTAAATTATTTTTTTTGTTCCTTTACAACTCAAATAGACTACTTTCCTTATGTTTCGGGGAATCTCTATTTAGAAGATAGTAAGATTATTTTCAGAATTTCACCAAATATAGTTTGTTAGTCATAAGCTCTATAAGAAAATTGTTGTCCATGTTAGTTTAGATTTGTTTTTTTCTCTCTAAAATGCCATAAAACAAAGGTGAACATAGAATGATAATTTTATAAATATTTATATACGACTTGCATTATTAAAAGAATAGGCTCCACTTCTATCAAACCCAAGTCGTTAGAAAGCTTAACATATTTGTGTTTTAATTATTTGTTAATGATAAAGTTAAGATTTTTATATGTTTCAAAATTTTCTAGGAATATTTGTGCACCTTCCTGATTTCATAGTTACATGACAACCTATAAAAATGGGATATTTACCCCCACAAACCTTATAAACTTTGTAAATTACCTCTATGATTTTTTGTGCAACGTAATTACCCCCATCGATCTTGTATATTACCTCAAAAACCTCCACGAGCTCCAAACAGATTAACATCATAGTTCATGGGGTAAGAATTTGCAAGTTTACAGGATATAGGAGGGAATTATGTTGTTTCAAAGGTCGAGAAGGTAATTTACAAAGTTTATAAGGTTTGTGGGATAAATATCCCTATAAAAATTTATATCTATGTCTACGTTATGCAGTAACATCCACGTGTCAGACTGCTAGAGATAACAATCAAAGGATTAAAATTCAAAAATCTTTTACAAAATAATCCTGAAACTCTAAGATATTTTTTAAAATCTTTGGCATCCTTCTTCATTTTCTCCATCTAATCCATTTCTTACATTCTTCAATTTCCTCCTCCTCCCCGAAATCAAGACTTCTTCCTCCTACTCTTAAACATCCCTAACATTCTAGCTACCTCCAAATTAACACTTACCCTTCCATTTCGGCCTTCCATCCTTCTATCATCCTCCTCCTCCTTTATGCCATATACCACACAAAATATATTCTACATATCCACCAGCTCCTTTTCTACATCATAATATTTTCCTTACTGCTCTCCCCTAAACCCTTCATAGCTTTGGCGAAATTTCCCCCACCCTCATAATGTTTCTACCTTCCCACAGCCTCCATATCCACATACAAATCCCCTCCCTCATTGAAGATCCTTCCCTTCAACTATGTCTTCCATTCCCTCAGGGTCACCTACTAACTTCATATTCTTTGCTTGCTTAATTCTCCTCCTCAAGTTGGTATGGAATGGGGACGAGTTAGAAAGGGGTCGGGGATGCCATTGTAGAGGCCAGATATGATGTTGAGAGGTTCCGTAGGAGGTTGGGGAGGAGGCTAAGATGTCGGCAAAAAATGTTAAAGAGACACAGTGAGGGTACACCCGTAAATGAGGACGAGGTGGATGAAGAAGGTGACAAAGGTAGGTGATGGATTGGATGAGGAAGATGAGGACAAGGGATGGGGAGGATAAAAAAATAAATATAGTATAATTTGAATATTATTTGTAAAAACTTTTATGTAGTTTAGTACTTTCTCCATTATATCTAGAACTTTGACTCGTGGATGTTAACAACATGGACCCAATCGTAAATACAAATGTATTGTAAGGGTTGTGTAATTGTGTGATAGAAAGGGCAAAAATGCTGTTTGCGGAGTTTTGAAAGGGTACAAGAATGAAAATGGTAAGAAATGTTTTGAAGTCCTTATCCTCAAACTAAAAGAGATACAAATAGTTAGTTTTTACTAATATCATTGGTAAAGTGACATATTAACTCGTATTGATTCCATTGATCTTTTAAGCTCAAAGATCTCTTAATGTATTGAATTTAAAACCTCATTATCCCTAGTCATAGAATGAAGCTTCCAGACTTTTTACTTGTATTTAATTTATTAATGGTCCAACATGCACTATATTAATTTCCAATATTTTAAGCAACATAATAACAAGAAGAAATAAAGCTCTAATCTATCAAATAATCAACTAATGCTCTCATACTCGATATGAAATACATGATCGTGTTGGTATAGGAAACACGTGACATGTGTATCTTCTCTGCGTCTGACTGAGGTGCGAAAGAAACTTAGAGATGAATATTTGTAGCAGATGGAGTAACTAGATGCTTGGTTGTAGATATATCGAATTTCATTAGAACTTTGTTGATGCAGATCTTTTTAGATAAGAAAAGTTTTTCTTATGCACGATTTCTAATGATATCCATCCCAAAAATCCTATTCGCTGCACCAAGGTCCTTCATGTCGAACTCTGACCTTCCAAATATGGGACCCATGAAGAGCCCCAACAATCAGCATGGATGTAATCAAGCGTATCCTTTATCCTGTGGATAGCTTTACTGAATTGCTTCATGTGTTTTGCCGAACCCACAATGCTCACATAACTCCACTTTAGATCTCTTGAAATCCTTAATAAGACCCTTATGACTGAGGATATTCGTCTCCATCTGACTCATGTGTCCTAGCCGTATATGCCATGATTCTGACTCTGATCTTACATCTTGGGATGCCACTACAACCAAACCTATAACTGTAGACCCTTCATGACATGTAGGGGCTTATGCTTGTTGCCATTGATGACAACCACCCCCACCTTTGGCAACTTGCATGACTCCACCTCCAGCATTATACCTATATCATTTAGAGTCTAAGACTGTAAGGGATATTAAGTTTTTCCTCAGATCAGGAACATGACATACTTTTGTCACCATCCCCATGACTCCATTATGCATCTTGATCTTTACAGAGCTTATCCCTACAATTTTCTATGTTGCATTATTCAATGTGACAACATTTCCACCATCTATCTTCTCATAGGTGCAGAACCAATCTTCATTGGGAGTCATGATAAGAACAACCTGAATCAAGAATCCATGTGTTATTCATCGTCTTCTAGTATGTGATAGTGAGAACTAAATCATCTTTGGAATCTGCGCCTTTGTGAGCCACGACAACAATCGTGGATTTCATTTCTTCTTCAGACAAGCCTTCTTCCAATGTCTTGGTTCCCTGTAGTAATTGTAGATGTCTCTAGCATTGTGATTCTTCGACTTGGACTTTTGTTTTCCGTTCTTCTCGCAAAAAGTATTGACACGACTCTTTTCATGAGTCATAACCAAACTCACAACATCAGAGTCTTGCTATCTGATAGCCATATGCTGAAGTTCACACATATGCATGCTCGCACGAACTTCCTCTAGGGTATCGATTCTCTTCCCACAATAAATGATTGAACAAAATTCTCATACGATAATGGGAAGATAAAGCAACAAAATCAATGCAACATTCTCATTTTCAATCTTAACATCGACATTTCTTAAATCCATCAACAATATATTCAAGGAATCTAGATGTTTTTTAAGAGATGTACCTTCCTGTATGCGGAGAGAGAACATATGTTGCTTCAAGATTAACTTGTTGGTCAGAGACTTCGTCATGTATAGACTTTCGAGGCTCAACCACAGACCAGCCTCAGAATCATCATCAACAACCTCAACGATAAGCTCATCTACCAAACACAACATGATCATTGAGTGTGCCTTCTCTTCCTACATCATCAATGCAGAGGCTCGAGTGCCTTAGCCCGCTCCTGGTTCAACGACACCCAGATGCACGGCTACTTCAGAAAGGTGTGCACCTTGATCTGCAATAGACTAAATCCGTTCTTCCCTATGAACTTCTCGATCTTCAGATTGTGTAATGCATATTGCTGGATCATCCTGGTGGAACTCGAATCTCTAATACCAGTTTGTTACAGGTTGTGGAAGCAAACAATCACAAACATGATCAAACAAGAAAGGCACAAACACACTGATTTACAAGGTTCATCCAAAACTGGGCTACATCCTTGGGCAGTGACGATCGATTTTCACTATGCGGAGAGAGAAAGAAAAACAAAGGATATGGAGATCCCTAACCCTACGAAGTTTATATAGTACTCTCGTACAGATGGATCCCAGAAAAACAAACAGATCCATATACCCGAATACAACGAGACCCCCATCTTGTTGGGGTATGATACAATAGGAGGAGATGCATCCATAGTTCTTCAACCCAGGTCAGATGGTTAGGATACAAGGCTAATGTTATCGATAATCCTTCCTAAAATGGTTGATCATACTAGCTATGTAGTTTCGTTTTACAACACATGGTAATAACCTAGACAATGTAAGTCAATCACATATGCTTCTATCTTCCAGCTCATTTCTTTTGAAAGTTCATACATCATTTTAACTACAAGTGATCGATCAAGGGGTTGGGTTACAGATAATTTCCATGCCAGTAAGCTGAACAAATTGAGCACATGAGAAAAAGTGGTTGATCAAGGTGTACACTTGATTAGATTAACCGATCATATTAACCATCATTCTTATCTCAAAAAGTGTGGATTTCATTTGTAAGGTCATAATTTCGGTCACATGACATTCCCACTATCTTGCTAGCATCCTGAACCCTCCAAGTGGTGCAAATACCACAAAAATGTGATAAACTATTTCCAGGCATAAAAATCACAAAGATCGGGACCCCCTCTTACCCATGCACTATGTGCACTTCAAGACAGTAATTCAAAATGAGGTAGTCTTGGGTTAGGTCTTGACACACTAAATCGAAAAAATTGAGAGCTCGAGAATGTTACATTGTTTTCTTGGCTAGTGGAGAAGGATGTCCTTAGCTTCCTCCTCACATCTCCATCTTTCTAATGACGACAACTTTTTGGCGAGATCTGACGGGAATGCAGCAAGTACTCCGATAAAGAAGGTGGGAGTGTTCATGTTCATTAGGATTTCAACAACTAACACAAAGGACAAACCAAACTTCAGATCCAATCCCAAATCCAGAACACCCCTCGTATATGCATCACTCAAAGTAACACATAACATTACTGTGCAAGGAGTACCAGAGTGTACACCTTCTGTATGAATGAAAAAACCAGTGAGCTACCATGGGAAACCTCACATTTTAATGCATATTAGTAGTGAGGAACCTCATCTTTAGAGCACATATTCACATGAAGAGTTTAATCATATATAATTTTGAGTCCCTCTTTCTAGTGACACTCAGACAACCTTCACTGTGTTTCAAGCCAGGTTTGGTGGGACTCAGACAAGGTAAGTGCCTAATAGGTTTTAAAGCGAGGAGGGATTAGGCTAGTTGCCTCTCTTTCTATAGAAGTTTAATCGCAATGACATATTCTTGAACTCGTTGGAAATCTCTTGAAAATATGTTTTCAACAAAGATAACATTGTGAGGTTAACAAGATGAAGAGAACGAGGTAAACAAGACACATGGTTTAGCATTTGGTGATCCAGTAATTTTTGATCTCATTTTTTTTCTATATTGTACTTCTTGTTCAACTAGTATGATCAATCACTTTATTTCTATATTTGTCTGGATCTTATTTCTCATCACACTGTTTAAAATGACATCATGATCAAGATGTTTCTCCATGATTGCTGAAACCAGTCTATGCACAACAGCCATCAGTCACACATACATGAAAATGTGATGAGAAACATACATCACATACACATCCATTGTATTATAGATATGTATACACATCCATTGTATTATAGATATGTATTACATTAATAACATCCATGAATCTTATACAGAATAATAAGAAAAGAAACAGAAATCGATCGTGAACAAACCCCATTTGCAAAGGGCTAAAAAATAGAAAAATGGACATGGAAACTGGGCATTAATTAAGACAGTATATTCTTTCTGGTGATTTCGAAGCGAAAAGACAGGAAATAAGCTTTTTTTACAGAGGTTAAATTCTGTTCCCTTCCTATTTATACTAACAGTTAAATTTGAACTAAGCTCACAGACAAATATTTTCAGTCAAAGATTTCTTGTATCATGTGTCGAGTAGCTAAAGATCAACGCATACTATAGCTTAGATTTGCACTTGTGATTGTTTATATTTGGGAGCTAGTTAACATCTATCCCATCCATTAACATAATTAGGATATCGCACATCTATGTTATTTCAGATATAGTGAGTTCGAGGAGACAGACCTCACGCATACTAAAAATAGTGGGCATTTGAATCGGCGCAGCATACACATCCTTCACAAGATCAGGTATAACCTGTTACAGAAGCCAGAACCTGTGTAAATATAGTAAAAGACATAGATAAATAATCATGCTTATCATGATGAGCTCTCCCTGAATCGAGAAGTTTCACATGGAAAACCATAATTTCTACAGTAACTTATGCAAATCAACAAAAGGGCATATGACATCTATAATTAATCAACCTTTTACGACAGGTTTAGATAGGCCGTATGTACCTCTTCCATTTGACCCAAGTCACGAATGTCAACTTTATCAGTTGGGATGAAACCCACTCTAACATGTTGTAATGCAACGTTGCGGTCTTTGAATGCAGAGTCGTGTCCCAGAAAGTCGAATTCCTGTATGATAAGGAGTGTTTTCTTCAGCATATATTTGTACAAGATTAATTAGGATATAATCATAACTATGCAATGAAAATTTTCAGCGATTTTATACACATAGGCGAAGCCTCGATTCATATTTACTTACTCTCCAATCTGCAGGATAGTAATAGGTGTATCCATCTATTCGATCCACGAAAGCTCGATATCTGTCTGGCACATCTGCAAGAACTGAAGCTACAAGATCAGTGCTTCAGATTGGTAGGGAAAAGAAGGTAGAAAACAATGCGGCACCTTCCGCAGACGATGATCTTGTCGGAATTATGCTCAAGGCCAGTGTTCCTGCTCCTGCCAATATCAGCCTTCTCTTGAAACACTCTGCATATGTCATACTAAAATAGATTAGAGGTCTGTGGTCCGACTTGTTAGTGGTTAGAAAACTATGTGATCATTTAAAATAGTAGTACATCTTAACAATTTAAAATGATGGTCATGAATCTTGAGTACCTTCTTCTGCTGAAGGCTTCTCCTCCCGTGAACACGCCCGGACCGACGATGCGGGGATCGCATTGCCTCGGGTGTTTGCTGTTGGTCTAGATAGAGATAACTGCTAGAAATTTGACACAAAGATACTTCAAATGGGGAGAAGAGTTACATGAAGTGAAGCTGATAGAATGGAGAGGAGAATGGAGTGGAGGACCTGATTGGTGAGCGTGGAGAGCCAACCAGCAGGAGATGCCATTGGAACTAATGGAGGATGGAGGAGTTGGAAGTTCAGCTGCTCTTGAAGCACATCATCTGTTGGGAACGAGAGGCTCAGATTCCCCCTTATCTTTTGATGCTATTGGGCTTTGACGGATGCTCTCTGGTTTTTTTGCAATAACTCTCCTGTGGTTCTTAGATACTAGCATGCATAGTCCGCCTAATATAGCATGTATTCTACTCTGAGTCATGCATGTCTTGTACGGATGCAAACGGACGAATACATATACATATATAGGTGTTAATGTGTTATCATATCTTTATTCCTTTTTAAATACGAATATACTGATATTAATTAATACAGACATTATACTACCATTTCTTTGAGAAATGTATATGAATGTTAAACAATATACTGATTGCCACGAATACTTTCCGAGTTACTCTAAAGAGTGAATTAAAATGTACATATATTGGATGGAGACATGATAAAAAATACACTAAATGTGTGTTTATATCATAAAAATTAGGTAAAATATGATAAAATAAGACATAAAATTATGTTATATACAATTAAAAATAAATATAAATTTATATTTATGTCTGAAAATGGATATACAAATACATATATTTCCTGATATCAAGTGATATTCAAATTCATATTCATTTTAAAATAAATACAGATAGTATGATAAAAAATATATAAAGTCATTTAGAAAATTAAAACTTAATTATCCCAATTTGTCTGTTAATTGTCATGAAAATTTATATAGGAGCTCGTAGCAGTTATTTGTTAGGTTAGATTCCTTAAATATTTAATGTTCGGTAAAATCGCCGTAAAATAAATCTTGTTGTGTAGGAAGTAAAAACTTCTCGAAAGTAGTCAAAGGGTAATTTCACCTTCCCTTCATATACCACGAGGACTTTTATACGAAAATATTAATTTTGTCCCTGACTTCTTACAAAATTCGCAGTTCTTCTCTTCTGTTAAGGTGAAGTAAGTGCATAACTGATATTACAAATGGATAGAATTATGAATTTTGGAAGAAGTTAGGGACATAACCGATATTACAAAAAAACAAAGGGACGAAATTGATAAAACCTATGATTTTTCGTATAATAGTCCTCGTGATCGATAAAGGGCAGGTGAAATTACTTTAGCACTGCTTTCGAGAAGTTTTTACATATATTGCAGAAGTTAAAAATCCAAAATCATAGTGAAGTGGGAAATATATGGGAAGCTTGAATTTTTTTAATGAAAGTTATAATAATGTATTTTTACACTTGTGTCCTTCCAAGTTTTCACAAGAACAATCACACTCCTGATTTTTTTCAACAATGGCAAATGTACCCCTATATTCTTTTAAAAAAATCCACAGCATACAATTGTCTCTACTACATTAGACTTAGGGTGGAGCACTGGGCTCGACCTGGCCCAACCCAAAGAAGCATGGCCCGAGCCCGTCAATTTTCCGTGGGCTTTGGGTCGGGTCGAGACTCGTTTTTTTAGCAAACTGAGGACCTGGGCCTGACCCAAATCCCGCGTGATCGGGCTCGGGTTCGAGCCGGGCTCAACCCGCACCTATTTCGATTCCAATTTATTGTTATTGATATAATTCATCCATAACATATGAATATTGGATGTATTGTTATGATATAATATTCTTATTTATGGATGAAGAAATATTGGATGTATTATAACTATAAATCAATGTTCCCTAATTTGGTTCTAGCATTATATTTTGAAATATGAGGGCTCGGGCCTAGCCCGATCCGAGCATAATATTTTTGAAATATGAGAGTCCGGGCCCGACCCATTTATATATCGAGTTCGGGCCGGGCCCGGGATTTTTATTTAACAGTGGGCCAACTCGACCCGACAGAAAGGTATATGGACTGGACCAAGTAGGTAGGGCTTGGCCCAGTGTCTTCCTTGTAGCAGTGGCCGATCTGGCTGGATCCATTACTTAAACCGGATTTTACAGCATGTAGTCAAATTGTACATACCATGTGAACGGGCCTAATAAAATTTTGCGTTGATTTTTTTACAAACTATAGTTTTATGGAACAATATATTTGATCTACGTTTTTATAACATGTGACTACGAGGGAACTCTAGTAATTGTATTGAGATAGTGATTTCAAAAGAAGTGGAAATCTGGGCATTAATCCGTTCTTTGAGGAAAAGGAAAAGATAATTCGGATTTTATTCCCTTATCATGGGTTTTTCATATTCACGTTATATATATATTTTCGGAATTGAGTTTGTTATTTTTTAATATGTATGTAACTTAAAGAGAATTTTATTTACTTGTTAGACTCCAAATAAATAAAGAAATTCATTAGTTTTGATATGAATAAAGGCTATTTGTTCATCTACTAAATAAACAACAAATGTAGTGATTTACTTGGCCAATTAATTCGAGAAGCTTATTTATGATCAGAAGAGAATTGAGAAAATTCTACTATAAGTGTCTGTTATACTTAAGACAAATTTATTAAAAGAACACAAAAACAAGAAGCATTTACATTCCAAGTGGTCAACAAAAAAGAGAGGTTAAGGACGAGTGAACTCGGTCTCAGTCGGACCTCTGCCGCTTCCGGGAGGGATGACTCAGCAACTCGCCACCGCCGGAGCTCACCTCCACGCCCTTCCTCAAGCTCTGCCCGCCAAGCCCCGATCCAGAAGAGGCGGAGCCACCGCCATGAAAGCCACTCCCCTGCATCACGTACCTCTGGTTCTCCATCGCCGTCGCGCACAACTCGCTCGGCGGCACGCGTATCGCGCGTAACGGCGGCGGGTTCTGCCACCGCGGCAGCGCCCCCGCCACGAGCAGCGTGCTGAGCATGGGCGTCAGCATGATCTTCTCCATGGCCTCCCTCATCCTGCCCTTCTCCGGCAGGGGTCTGTTCATGGCCAGCTTCTCTATCTCATCAGCCGCGCGATCGTAGACGTATGCCGTTGGGTCGTCGGAGACGTGGTGGTTGAGGAGGTGCGGGCGGGCGAGGGTGGCGAGGAGATGGTGAAGTTGGTCCCTCGCCTCGTCCCTCTCCTGCCGCGTGACGATGAGGAGGTGGTGGAGGTGGCAGATCGTCTCCTCCGCCCTTCTCATCGTCAGCTCCCGCACATCTGCGGTCGAGTACTCCTCCGGTCCCTGCTCTCTCCATCACATGTATCAGAGTTAGGGTTTGCATGAAAAAAAACCTACGCATGGATTAGGGTTTACATGAAAGAATCGTCTCGATGGGTATCATAATCCCATCAAGATCATCGACAGTGATCGTTAATCACAAAATTTTCTAAAGATGATCATAGGGCAAACCTCGCGGTAGCCGCAGAGAGAGGACATCTGCTCCATTGGTACGTTGGTATGGCAGCAACTAGAGGTTTCATGCAGCAGCTCCTTCCTTTTTATTCATGAACAGAGCAATGATTTGAGGTTTTCCATAGAAAAACATGGAATTTACGTACCCGATCGAGAAGGAAACAATTGGAGAACGAGCTACCAAATAGATCGATATTTATTGCCCATTCTGTTTAGGTTAGACGAGATTTTCCTAATCTCATGGTTTTCCTTCCGAGATTGCCGATATCTCGTCAGTTGTCCTAATTGAACATGGATTAGGAATGAACAGTTTGAACACTTTATTTCCATCAGAAAAAAATCCAGCACCAGTGAGTAAGATATCCAAAAGGATGTCGTAATCTCGATTATTGTTTCTTTCTTTCTTTTCTTGGATGGGGATTAGTCGGATCCATAGTTAGAGATTACAATTAGTTAGTATCAATTAGGACTTTGATTGGTATTTTATTTTTGGGATTTCGACACCACTGCCCGTATATGGAAACTATCCCAATTGCGAAGTAGCCTATGTATTTTTCATAGTTGCCTCATAACTGTACTCCTCTCCTTATTATTTTACACGGTCACCTTAGTACAATTTTACAATCCAGCAAAACTCTATTAACTTAATGTAATAAGCCGATCAACTTTGGAAGAACTTAATTATATCTGTCATGTTAATTGAAGATTCTTACCACATAAGTCACACCCTCGATTTGGTTAAAGAATTTGAACTAAAAGTGTATAGATACGTGTGTGTGAGGGGAAATTGCATGTATAATCAGGTAAGAAGCATATATGGGATATATATAAATCAACTATACTAAATTGGACCTAAGACAACAAATAATCTGAATATTTGTTTACATATCTTTCGATGTTAAATATATCACTACGAATAGTATTCGTTGTCAAAATATATTTTGCACTTATAATTAGCAACGAATGTCATATTCGTTGGTAACGGTCCATATACCGACAATTTTTCCGTTGACTTATTTGTTAAAATCGATACTTATCATTGATAAATTTAATAACGATTAGAAGAAAAAGTCAGGATATAAGCTTGGGATTGACCCAAGATAGATATGAATGGAGGCGAAGAATCAATGTAGCCGACCCTACTTGATTGTGGGAAAAGGTTTTGTTGTTGTTGTTATAGAAGAAGAAAAAGTCAACGAATAACCGCGGTTATATTGTTTGTCACGAGGAACATGCAAAGTTAAAGAATTAAGCAACAGATAATAGCTCTTATTATATATATTTAACTACCGAAGATATGGTAATGAATCTTAAAATTTTCATTGTCTTAATTCAATTTACTTGGAGTGATCATAGGAAAATCAATAATATAAGGAAAACGATTGCCCACGAGAGATGGTGGGTGGCACTATGGGCGATATCCTCATTGTAAAATTAAATTTCGAACCTCATTAGGGGTTAAAACTAAAAAAAACATCTTTTTGCCCCCATCTATCGGACTTTTTTTTAAAATAATTATTAGAATAATATTAATTAATTAAACAATCATCAAGTTAAAAAATTTAAAAATATAGCCATCAATCGGCACCTCAAGTGCCAATTTGGACATCTCATTGGGTATTTTACATTTCCATCATTTGGGTAATTTATGTTTCATCCATTGTTTGTTATTAATAGTTTTTTTCAACTAACCTTTTTTGTTATCAAAAGTACACATTTACCATAGGATGTAATTACATTTGAATGGCAAATGTATATCCTTTCTATTCTAAAATTGTTCTTTTCAAAATATTACCTTCATTATATTATATATTTGGATCCTTTTCCTTCATCATATTATATATTTAAGATGCATGAGACCCTTATTCGTTGGCATCTAATTCATTAATTATCAAACCACCTATATGTATTATATAATGAACGATAATTAAGAATAAATGTTTCTATTGCAATGAGTTAGATACTATATATTCATTAATTATCAAACAACTCGTTGTAATCATTTTTTTGTGATTTTGATTCGAAAATCTAACCTTATAGATTGAATCTTGGATTAATGCTCTACATATTGTTTAATTTTCGTTCAAATCGGAGGTCGTTTGCTATTCCATCTTGATGTTTGAAAATTCGGGTAATATTTTGAAAAGAACAATTTTAGAATAGAAAGGATACACATTTGCCATTCAAATGTAATTACATTCTATGGTAAATGTTGTACTTTTGATAACAAAAAAGGTTAGTTGAAAAAAAACTATTAATAACAAAAATGGATGAAACATATATTACCCAAATGATGGAAATGTAAAATACCCTATGAGGATGCCCAAATCGGCACTTGAGGTGCCGATTTGGGCAAACACATTGGGTATTTTGCACTTGCATCCCTTATGTCTCCAAATCGGCACCTGAGGTGCCGATTTGGGCATTACTTCCCAAATCGACACCTCAGGTGCCGATTGATGGCTATATTTTTAAATTTTTTAACTTGATGGTTGTTTAATTAATTAATATTATTCTAATAATTATTTTTTAAAAAAATCCCCCATCTATCCTTTTCTCGTCTTGTCTGGTAATGTGATGATTTGACCATTTAGAAGTGTTACCACACCCGTCACAATTGACCATAAAAGAATACAATCACTTGATCACTACAAAACAACCTCAGCATTCACACATCTTATCATTATACTATTATATTATACCTGCGCTAATTATTTATTTATAAACTCCTTATACATCCTTAGATACATCCTAGGGACATCGGAGTAGGGTCGGGCGTCAGGTTTGATTTGAGTTGGCTCGGTTCGAGCCTATTTAAGTATAAGGATTAATGGGTCCGGCTTAGTTCTATTTTATTTTCAAATTTCATACTCAAGCATAAACCCGATCCAAATAAAATGGGTAGTGTTCGGGTCGGGTCGACCCAATTTAACACCTATGTACACCAATATCATGTGTTCCGTTCTTGCATTTATCTGGTTGTTTCTTATGCTTATGTGCATGTTTAATACTTTAAGTACGCCGGCTAATTCATGAATATGACATTAGTTGTATGTTGGAAATAGAACTGTGGTAAAAAAGATGGTAACTTAAACCACCATTCAATTCACCATTACATATTCTATTGTAGATGCAGACACTCTGCCTAATACAGATTAGTTTCTTACAGTTGTAGATGCTCTAACAGTTGAGGACACATATTCCATTCTTACATATTAATGTAATAACCTTGCATATTAATATAATAATGTACTCAATTTACGCTAATGGATATGATTATCAATGGATCTAAGTGTATGTATATATATATATATTCAAAACTCAAAATAATGATATGAAAGTTAGAACATGATGTTTGAAGATATAATTATATCATGTAGGTCAAGTTGTCGAGCTTGCGGGTTCGGACTTTCTTGGGCCCGGACCCGACTCGATAATCAATACGGGCTCATTTGAAGCTCACGTTCCACCCACTAAATTTCGAATTCGGGTTTGAATTGGGTTATGAAGGTCATGTTTTGGACCAGGTCGGACCGACCCAACTCTATGCTCAACTCTACATTGGAGTTCCATAAAAATGTTCACATACACATCCTAAAATATTTATTTATTTATTTATTTATTTATAAATCCCTTTATAAATAACTCGTTTCTATTATTAAAAAGCGATAAAGGTAATAGTTACCGCCCCCGCAATCATGGAGAATGTTTGACCAATATTGCAATTTTTATAATAGTCAATTACTATTCAGTTTGCGTATCTTGCCCTCCACATTTCATTATTATTCATTCCAGTTTCATATCATAATCAATATTTTACCAACTCCACACACAATTCACTTACAACTGATTCATGTGATCCTTAGTCATTACCTAAGTAAACAACATGCATTTTTTTACCAACCCGTACTTTAATGTTGTAGATGTTACCCAAATGCTTTAAAATTATTTATTTATAGCTATTTAATGATATATTCGAATATTTTCTATGAATTGAAAGCATGCTTTTCAAATCACGATTTAATAAAGGAAGAGGTTAAGTATCTAACATCTTATGTCTCATCACTACAATAATTTTTTATATGCAAAATATCTCTTTATATATATCTCTATGCACATGTATATTTATAATAATTTATTTTTTCTTACAATATTATTTATTTATTGTTTCTCAGTATGTCAAGCCTATTCTGTAATCTGAATCCGCCACTGATTTATTTGCTAGTAGTTTATAATTTAAATGCTTTTTGCTTCTAGCCGTGCATCTTGTTAAAATAAACTCCCATCTTTAGATCTTACATATTTTTCTAACAAGGATATCGTCCTTCCTAAAGCCCAGAATGCTTTGGTAATTTCTCTTTTTAGCAAAATTGTCAAAGAAATTGAGGTTGAATTTGACATGACAGCTAGACATAAGGTAATTTTTCGATGCTTGCAATCTAACCATGCTCAAGATTTTCTTCTAGCTATTTCTATTGATGGTCTTGGAACGCATGTCACCTATTGAATATCGTACTATTCTCAGATATCGCCTTATGATTCCTCTATTCCAAGCAGATGAGGCATGTCCAGTATGCCCCAAATCTTGCCTAGATTCCTTTGGAGAGCATGCCGTTCATTGTCGTGAGCTTCCATATTTAAATATAGACATTATCTTGTTAGAGATGTCCTCTATGATGTTCTCAAGAAGGCTGGGGTTGCGTCAAAGAAAGAAGCACCTGTGAATTTTTTGTCTGATCCGCACGAGGGGAGATCCACACTCAAACTAGCAGATGTTTTAATTTTTGGTTGGGCTGGAGGAAAATATACATGTGTTGATTTAACTGGAGTGTCTACGTTAGTTGGTCTAATAAAAAGTGATTTTACTGCGGGATATGCTGCACAGAAAGCTGCCTTAGCCAAAGTTGCTAAACATGAGAAGGCTTGTATTGACAATCAACATGTCTTCATCCCTTTTGGGTTTGATACCTTTAGGTTCTTGACTTCTGAAGCTGTAGAGCTCCTTAAGAAGGTTCAGAAAAGTATGCATAGCAATGTTATGGTCCCCAGATCTATAGATGTTGTGTTCCGAAAAATTGGATTTATAATCCAAAAGAGATTGACGGTGCAACTTGTTGCCCATCTCCTAACAATTTCTTTATAATATGTTAGATGACAGGTGATTTTAAACTAAAATAAAGAAATAAATCCATATGGTTTAGTCAAGATAAAAAAATATTGAGAAGGTGTGAACACGATTCTTGATCTTTGACGTTCCAAACTAAGTGACGCGCGAATCGATTATGCAACTTTTCAAAGGGATGTGGAATATTAAGCACGTGAGATTAGTTGATAAGATTCCAATCTACGTGGTCCTATATTTTTATTTATGCTTTAATCTAGACGTCCAAATTTCCCTTTCCCGCACGTTTTAAAGAACGCTAATAATCATATGAGGTTTCTCTTCTTATCAAAGATTTTTATTCTTCTAAATAGCGAATAGTTCTTCCACTTATCCCATTATAATTATTTTTTTCTGTCTATCTGCCACTTTGAAAAATATTTGCTTATGAAAAAAAGGTGTTATAAAAAAATTGATGGGAAACGGGCAACAAGTTGCGCCGTCAATTCCTTTTGGATGACAAATCCATTTTTTCGGAACACGAGATTCATAGATTTAGGACTCATAACATTGCTATGCATAATTTTTTGGATCCTCTTGATGAGCTCAACAGTTTCAATTGCCAAGAACCCAAATGTATCAAACCCAAAGGGCATGAATACATGTTGATTGTCCACACAAGCCTTCTCATGTTTAACCACTTTAGCTGCAGTTTTTTGTGCAGCGTATCCCGCAACAAAATCACTCCTTGTAGGACCCACCAAAGGAGAAACTCCAGTCAAATCAACACATGCATGTTTCCCTCCAACCCATCCAAATATTAAAATATCTGTTGGTCTAAGGGTCGATCTCCCATCCCGTGGATCCGTCAGAAAATTCACAGATGCTTCTTTCTTTGAAGCAACCCTGCCTGCCTGACAACATCATAAACGGCATCCCTGACAAAATCATGCCTATATTTAAAACCTGTCGGTTCGCGACAATGAACGGCATGCTCTCCAAAGACGTCTAAGCAAGATTAGTGGCATACTGGACATGTCTCATCTGTTGGAAATATAGGAATCATGAGGCGATACTTGAGAATAGTATGATACTCAATGGGTGACATATGCATTGCGAGCCCCTCAATAGGAATGACAAGAAGAAAATCTTGAGCATGTTCAGCTTGTAAATATAGAAAAATTCCTTTTTGTGTAGCAGTCACGTCAAACTCAACTTCCATTTCTTTTACAATTTTGCTAAAAAGGGAATTCGCCAAAGCATTCTGGGCTTTACGGGGGACGGTATTCTTATTAGCAAAATATGTAAGATCAAGAGACAGAAGTGTGACATGTAGACCTTCCAAAGCATTAAGAAAATCAGAATCCATACCATCTATCCCAATGTCTCGTAATATGTGATCTTGAAGCACCCAAGATTGAACTCTAGAGGCCACAAAAGCATACGAAGAAGCCTCAATAGCCGAGTATAGAGGTAAGCCACCGAGTCTAATTCGTAGCGACGTCACTCGCCATTGATGGTCACCAAAGAAAGGGCCTCCACAAACCACGATATCCTCAATAGCTCCACGTAAACCTTTGTCAAACCACGTAGCAGCATGCTCCATGTATGCGGGTTGGCACATCCTCAAGCCGAACATGAGCTTGACAGTACCCATACAAGATCGTAACAAAAGTAGTTCACTTTGCAGATCATTCAACTGAGGAAGTAAATGCATTAAGTCAGCATCTTTGGTGGCCCACATCATAGCCATGTCTTCAACAAAGTCTTTATCCCAACTCACTGCTCCCTCAAGTAACTTCACGCCTAATTTCGGCCTCCCAATATCAATGGGAAACAACCCTTTGCAGATCTTCTGACCATCACATGAAGGTAAGAAATATTATATTTTTTTATATTCAGAAATAAGCTCCATCTCGGGATCCCTGCGTTGAATAAGGTCAAGCGCCTTATAGTCCCATAATCAAGATACCATGCATGGAGCATGAGTTTACAATTGTCTCTGATCTCATGAATAAGTGGATGCAATGCTAGAGAAAAATAAGTGGATCTAAAGGATCACCTTGTTGCACTCCTGTGGAAGATCGCGTATGATTGTCTCCAATGTATATAATCTGACGGCTTGAGCATATATAAATCCCACCCATGAAGTGATAGAAGGGCATCTCCTCCTAACTTCATCGAGCATCAACTATCTATCTATCAAATTGAAAGCATTTGAGAAATCTACCGTAATCATAGAGAGAGACCCGTCCCCATGAAGCTTGCTCAAAAGACGGTTGGTGCGGTGTAAGATGGCTTCCGCTCCTCCAAATACACCAACTCCAAATTGAAAGTCGTTGAGATATTTAGACGTCTCTTTACCCACCATGTCATTGCAACTTTGGATACAAGACGCCTCCAGATAGTGCCTACAGCAATAGGACGAATGCTGTTGTCCGATTTGAGCAGTGGAGTAAGAGGTGCAGAGGCTACAAACTCTGCCAAACTTAAAGGACATCTCCCACTTAGCCATATATTAACTAGCAAGGAGATAGCATGTAGGAGATCCCTGACAACCACCGACCCCTCCCCACAGAGGGCGTCTAAAATGTGCTGCTCTCAGGCCATCTCTTCCACATGATGTTCCTTTAGGAAAAGATTTGATAGCTCGCAACATAGTATCTACATCAGCTGTTAGAGGAGTTTCTGAAACCAAGATGTCTGTTAGAAAAGGAGGCGCCTTATAAGGAAAATTAACCTCGAAGACCTTCACGGTGTCTTCATTACCCGTCGTTCTCCTTAACAATAAACAAATTAGAAATAAATCCCTTCATTCCATCAACACAACCAAACGAGAAAGATAATAAACCTTCCTGTATCTTGCTATTCCACCTTCCTTATCGCATAACCAAATAAAGTATTATATTTAGATAAATGGAAAATAAAGATATCCACTTCTAAATATTCTTTGTTATCATATTTTTTTATTATCATTGCGTCAAACAAGGTATGGTTTTCGGATTAATAAAAAATATGTATTTCGATAATCAACGGTTGTTATTAGTGCGATAATAGGTGTTCGTATTTTTTTAATCTATTTTAAAATGTGAACATGAATGCAGAATTTTTTTTATTATTTATCATACAAATAAAGGGGAATATAAAACAGATTCATATTGGATACAGCAAACATCATAAGTACTATATAGATTTGCTTCATTGGATGGCTTACAATTGATAGCGATATAGTAAATGTATTTATTTTGTGACAATTATAACCAATAAAATAAAAGAAAGTATAAAATTATATTATATATAACTAAAAATAATTTTACAACATTATTTATGTACGAAAATAGATAAATAGATATAAGGATATTTGTCAAATCCATATCTGCGTCGATTCACTAGAAAATATAATATGTATTTTTTATTTTGCAAAATAATTAAACGAGAAAACTTCAGAATGGAGAAGATAAGTACAGAGTTTCTTATTAATGGACACGTGTCATGAATTCCTTTCGAGTGAACAATTATTTCTGCACGGAGACAAAAGAAATCATACAAAATATTAAGCTTTGCTTGTGTTTAAAGCAACATTTGATTATTGGCCACTTGACTATTGCTGAAGCCATTCTTTCCTAATTTTTCAGGGAGTTTTTTAAAATATTAGTCTTATTCTTTTTACTTTTTTGCCATGCAAATGTTTCTTATTTATAAATAAATTCATTCATTTTTCGTATTACAGTAAAAAAAGCTTAAACTAACCCATGGAATTCGGTCAACTTGCAAATGACTCTCGTTTACTTTTCCTTTTATCCTTAGTTTTTTATGGTAAATTACAAAAAAAACTCCAACTACATATCAATGAAGGATTTCGTTTTTCAAATGTAACAAAAAAAAGACATGATCTTATTCTTTTGTATCACATACATGCATATGCTCTTAATTGAGACCGATGCATAATTATGGCTATTTTTTGTAATTTATATTTTTATGATATTTTTTATTATACTGTGGGAAACTTACTTTATTTTAGTTAATTTTAATTGGTACTTTAATTATTATTTTTAGTCAAATACTGATCTCAAGATTATAACTGATAGAGTATGTGGCCTCGTAATGTAAAACGAATATATCACGTTTATGGCTACGCCAATATTCAATTCAACGGAATAGACATATATGGTCGTGGACAATTCAACACATGACATTAGTTACATGACTAATCGAAGAAATTCAACTATTTGTTTAGGAATTTATGCAATACCTCATGATATTCGTTGCCAAATTCTTTTTCTCCACTTTACATTCTGCAATATCAGTTAGGCCTCTTTCTTTTGCAATATCCGTTGTGCTCCTACCTTCTTGGACAATTAAGAGTTGTGCTCCTCGGGTTTGTTTACATCCATTCCTTTCTCAAACGGACGTTATCTCATGGGTACACGTGTAATTAGAAATACGAAAGAAGGGCAAGCTCTGATTTTGTATAAACTAAGATTCTCGTTAACAACATTACTAATGGAAGGGTACATATGATAACCGTGTAAGAAAGTTGGGGTACAATTGATATTGTAAAACAAGAATGGGCATAATTGATACTGCAGAATCTAAGATTGCTAGACTGTAAGAAAAAAAACCTTAAGCCCATGTTAAGCACTGGAATAAAGGGTCAATTCCCCGCCATGCGCGGTTACCAAGAGTATGGTTATTCCCATCCACATCCCATTATTTTACCTTATTTCATCTATTCATATCTTTATTCCACTTTACCTACACTTTATTCCACCTTATTCTCTTTATTTCTATCTTTCCAACGGAACAGAAAATATACCCTTATTCTTTTTACTTTCCATCCTCATTCAGGTTTATTCCAGAATCGAACGTTTCCTAAAAGTTTGATCGGAACTCCGTGTAACACCCATAGCCCACAAGATAGTCCCGCATCTAAAACTAACAAAGTGTGAGAGCGTGTTATAAGTGGTGGGGACTACTACTTGATAACTTGAGCTTAAGCATTTCGGGTGGTTATCAACAGATCCATTTGGGTCCGAACCCAACAAGTTGTCAGGGTTAGTTTTTCCCGATAACGGATCGATGATCTAAGCCCGGGATCGATGTTACAAATGGTATCAGAGCCAATTTTCCTCTGATAATGGAAATGATTACCCGAGAGGTGGAGCTGCCCTTACAAAAGATAGGAGGAAATGGCTACCCAGAGCATGCAACCGCCACTGTCACTGAGAATAAGTGATGTGCCGTGTCGCAACGAGGACGTTACAAATATAAGTAGTGGAGGTTGTAACACCTGTACCCCCACAATATAGTCCGACATCTAAAACTCACAAAGTGTGAGAGTGGGTTATAAGTGGTGGGAATTACTACTTGATAATTTGAGCACAAGTATTTTGGATGGTTGTCAACGGATCTATTTGGGTCCGAACCAAACAAATTATCGGGATCAATTTTTTCTCGATAACGAATCGAAGATCTAATCCCGGGATGTTACACTTTGTTCATAATCTTTTATTTTATTGAGCAAATGGTTAGTTATGTATGCATGTAACGTGTGATGCATGCTAACATATTTATGTAACTTGCAAGCTATACCATTGGTGTTATGAAGCCAACTACATCCTAATCATCCCATCATTCCGAAGTTGTGGCAAATTGGTATTAGAAATTTGTAATGTCTTAAATTCAAACTCATATCAAGCAATAGTGAACCTGATAATTAATTACATATAGTTTTAACTAGATCAGTTGACGATCATAAAAATTACTTGAGCTCAAATTATCAAATACCACTTATAATACAATATCACACATGCGAAATTATTTTTCTCGATTTTTTCAGCCGTTTTTTACTGAGGACGGAATTTTATTTAAATGATATGGTTGTTGAGTAGTATAAATTTTGACGAGAAAAATATACTTCAAACAACCATCTGTTTCGTCGTCCATTGGTTACAAATGAGGTCAAAGTTATCTGATTATTAATAGTGTGAACAGTGAGAGAATTTGCGAGAAATATGGAGCTTAAGAAGTCAACGGTAATAATAAATATATCTAACGTTTTATTTCCATATTTAAATATTTAGGTTCAGACTTTGTCAAGAGTGTTTTATAATCCGCGGATTTCGATGAACAATCTGCTGTTAATACAGTTTATCTTGAGAAAGGTTTTAAAAACCGAACCGGACGTTGAATCAATTAGTCTTCGGTTTGATCCAAATTGATTAGACCACTGATAATTTCAGCATAATGTCATCATTTCTTCAGGAAAAATCGGATCGAGCTTAATTTATTGATTTGACCGACCGAATCGATTTTTTGAACTGATAAACCAGATATGTGTGTGTAAGTATGTATTTATATATCAATGATTGTCTATTTTCAATAAAACATTACAAAAGTTAGTCACATTTTCTAACATTATATATGAATACAATATTCTAATCATTTATTTATAGTTGCTTCTAAAAAATTACTCTAAAAAAATACTTGTACAACTTATATACCAAAAAAGAGATGAGCATAACTGATATAACTGATATGGTAGAAGTTAAGATTGCAGAAGTGATACTTATTAATTCATTATTTTTTGAGAAATATTATTTCCATCTCTATGTTTAAATATCCTAATCGATTTTGATGGTTCGGTAATTTTTAAAAAGTAAAGGCTTAAATAATGAAATAAAAGTGCAAGTTTAAATATAAAATCAATCTTATATTCATGGTTGATATACCAGAACAAAATTTTAGATTATTGCAATAGTTCATCCAGATGTATAAATGTCCTATCCAACGTAATTGCACATATATTTTACAGATATTATGATATATAATATGACACATACTATACACATAAAAATTATAAAAATGATTAAGAGTATTAATCTTATATTTGATGTTAAGATTAACTAACAAAATTTTGAATTATTATACGTACGAATGCTTCGTAAATTATTAATATTGCATAAATGTTCTTTATCCAACTTAGTTGAACATACGCTCTACAGATCTTATTTTTTCCTTCTACATTATTACTTATTTAAAAGATGCATGCGCCAACTTCTTATTTAATAAAAAGGGATTTTATCACCTGTGCCCCTCTGAGATATCGCAATATCAGTTATGCCCCCATCTTTTTGGTAATATCAGTTGTGCCCCTCACTTCTTTCTCCGTCATCAGTTGTGCCCTTCCGTCAGTTTGATCGTCAAAAAATTAAAATAACCATAGTTTACTCAAACCATGGTGTGGTTAAGAGGGGTATTATGGTCAGAATAAAATCAAATGAGGAGGAGGGTTGGGGAGGAGGTGCGGGCTGGCGGCGGGGGCCGGGGGAGGTGCGGGGTCCGGAGGAGGCTGTTGGGCTCCTGGCGGGGCCGCGGGAGGCGCGGCGAGGGAGCAGGGACCGAGGCCAGAGGCGCACGGGCGGCTGAGGGTCGCGCACGACTACGGGGAGCAGACACGGCAGCTGGCGGGAGAGCGGGAGGACGCCCAAGCTGTGGCCGGGAAATTCGTGATGGTGATGGGGAGGGGGAGGGGGCGGTGCGGGGCTGGGGGGAGGGGGAGCAGGGGCGGTGCATGCGGGGGAGGGGGCGGTGCGGGGCAGGGGGGAGGGGGAAGGGGAAACAGGGGGCGACGCCGTGCAGGGAAGGGGGAGGGGACGTTGCGGGAGGCCGTGCGGGCAGGGGGGCGGTGCGGGGCAAGGGGAGGGGAAGCAGGGGGCGGCGTCGTGCGGGGCAGGGGAAGGGGGCGAGGTTCCAGAGGAAGGGGACGGTGCCGTGCGGGGCAAGAGAAGGGGGCGGGGGTTCCAGAGGGAGGGGGCGGTACGGGGCAAGGGGAGGGAAAACAGGGTCGACGTCGTGCGGGGAAGGGGGAGGGGGCGGTGCGGGAGGCCATGCGGGCAGGGGGTGGCGGTGCAGGGCAAGGGGATGCGACGTCGTGCGGGGAAGGGGGTGGGGGCGGTGCGGGAGGCCGTGCGGGCAGGGGGTGGCGGTGCAGGGCAAGGGGAGGCGACGTCGTGTGGGGAAGGGGGAGTGGGCAGTGCGGGAGGCCGTGCGGGCAGGGGGTGGCGGTGCAGGGCAAGGGGAGGCGACGTCATGCGGGGAAGGGGGAGGGGGCGGTGCAGGAGGCTGTGCGGGCAGGGGTGGCGGTGCAGGGCAAGGGGAGGCGACGCCGTGCGGGGAAGGGGGAGGGGGCGGCGCCGTGCGGTGCTCCTCTCTTACTGTTCTCTTCCCCAGATGGCTGCACCACACAGAAACAGAACGCGGGACGTCCTCGAATCGTGAGCTCGGGGCAGAGCTGGGGCGGAGAGGGAGGAGTGGGAGGTTGGAGGAGGAGGGAGATGATGGGGGAAGAGGAGGAAGAAGAAGAGAAAGAGGAAGATGTGTCAAAATGACCACTGCCCCTTTTTTTTAAAATTAATTCCGGTTATGTCCTCAAAGTTAACGTCCTTTTGCACTGTAGCTGGACTGTAACTAACCCAAGGGGCACAACTGATAAAACGACAAGAAGTGAGGGGCACAACTTATATTAGCAAAAAGATAGGGGCATAACTGATATTGCGATATCTCGGAGGGACACAAGTGATAAAATCCCTAATAAAAAATACCATAACCAGTCAATTCTTTAACATAATTTCCAAGCTATCGATGTTATATTTCGAAAACTACGATTTATTGATATTCATGATGTTTTTTTTCTTAAATTTAACACATTTCACAAAAGATCGTTATCACAAGTGTTGTTTTAATTATGGTGATAACTTCATTGCATTTCGTATTATATTTTCCAATATCATCAATATAATCCATTCAACGCACGAGGTATACACTAGTTATTTATGATATTATGAACTTTATATACAGATAAGTGACGAGTAATATGCATAATAAAGATAATAAAGTTAGATAAAAAGGGTATTCGCAAATGTGGACTACAAATCATTAGCATGACCTTCATTTGGTAAACGTGAATATCAATGTCTTTTAAAAAAACCCACATCACCTTTTTCACTCGTTTGCACACACGACTTCAAACATTTCAATACGTACCGGCACTAAACACTTACCAAATACCAATCAAATCAACTCACTCCAAATCAACTTACGATCCAACTCAGCATCCATTGGACATATATTTCCCAACTTCATAGGCATAAGTTCACTAAAAAGGAGAGAAAGGAAAAATTTATCCAAAATCGGGACGACACGAAAATATTTTTCAGAATAGGTATATATAAGCAAACTGTTTGTCGCTTCATGTTTCGTGTATGACAAACGATTTATCGTGCCACGTGGACCCAGGGACGAAGCCAGAAAATTCATCTTGGGGGGCTAAATTATTTAGGTATTATTTATGTAATTTATCTTGTCATTTTAGTTGTTAATATTTAGGGAGTGGTTCTTCTGATGTAACGTGAGTTACAAAAGAGGTGTTGTAACTATTTTTTATTCAATTTTGTTTCTTCAAATCATTTGCTATTTTATATCAATGGATAAAAGTCTTTCTCTTTTTAAATTTCTTAAATATTGATTGGATTTTTAACTACTAAGATAAATTAAGAGATTATCCGATTTGAGCGAAATTTGAAGGATATATAGAAAAGAAAACTAATGGAAGTTTCAATCTATAAAGTTGGATTTTTGGAAACGTATTCAATTTATAAGGTGAGTTTTCAATAATTCCTTAATTGATCGAAACTAATATTGGAAACAAATTTTTATAAAGTGCCTATATAAACTTATGATCGGACATAAATAATCTCTATGAACGTCGTATTGACAAAAAGATCTCTACAAAACTGTTCATATCACTGAAATATGCATTTATTAATATAATATTAAGTAATACCACTAGATTTAATATTTTCAAACAAGTAACATTATACAATACTTTTTACTTGCATGGATGCAAACAAATAAAGATATATGCATCAATTCTTTTATCATATTTGTTATATATATTTTGACATGTGCACGTTTATCTATATATCTATTTTAAAATGGATGCCGATACAAATAGGGTTGTAAACATACGGATACAAATAGGTATATGTATCCATACATGTACACCTAGAAAAATATGTAACCATATCTGTTTTACGATCCTAAAAAATGAAAGAGGTATCCAACTTCATATCCGTACATGCGAAGAAAATAAAAAGAAAATCATTATCTATATAATATATCATAAAAATAAATATCTATGACAGTTTATAAACGCTTATGATGATGGACATATAAAGATGTATTGGTATCTGGTTATGCACATCATTTATTGTTAATAGTTAATTATTGTAATTAGATTATATATGTTGGTGCATTGGGGTTGCCCCCGCCCCATTTTTTGAGTTTTTTTTATTTTTTTTAAAATATCATCATGTATATTCATCTATATATACCACTAGGGTTGGGCATGGGCCGGGCTCGGGCCGGGTTCGCCTTGGCCCGGCCCAAGCCCATTTTAGAATATGGGCTAACGGGTCGGGCCTAGGCCCATTTTATTTTCAAAAATTAGGCCCAAGCCCAAACCCGGCCCAAATAAAATGGGTCGGGTTCGGGTCGGGCCGGCCCAATTTAACACCTATGTATACGAATATCATGTCTTCCATTCTTCTTGCATTTGTGTGGTTGTTTCTTATGCATGTGTGCATGTTTAAAACTATAAAGTATGCTAACTAATTTGTGATTTTAACATTAGTTGTATGTTGGAAATACAAATGTGGTAAAAATATGGCGACTTAAACCACCATTCAATTCACCATTACATATTCTATTGTAGATGCGGGCACTATGACCCAATACAAATTGGTTACTTACAGTTGTACATGCTGTAACACTTGAGGACACAGATTCCATTATTGCATATTAATGTAATAATCTTGTATATTAATGTAATAATATCCTCAATCCACTATTGGATATGATTATTAATGTATCTAAGCATTTATTCTACACTTGAATAAGGATAATAAAGTTAGAACATGGTATTTGGAATGAACATGAATATAATTGATATAATTATACCGAATTGGATATAAATATACTTGCTTTAGAATGGATCGGGCTATCGGGCTAACGGGTTTGGGCCTTCTAAGGCCCAAACCCGGCCCGTTAATCAATATGGACTCATTTTAAGGCCCACGGCCCGCCCATTAAATTTCGGGTTCGGGTTTGGGTCGGGTTATACGGGTCGGGTTTTGGGCCGGGTCGGGCCGGCCCAGCCCAATGCCCAACCCTATATACCACCTATATGTCATTCGAATTTCGTAAGAAACGGAGACTCATATGCCCTCCATCTAGAACAGGTCGATTACAACAATGTTTAAACCATTAAAATTACCTGTTCTAGATGGAGGGTAAAGGAGTCTTTATTTCTGACGAAATTTGAATGATATGTTGGAGGGATATATAGATGAAAATACATGCTGACATTTTTCAAAAAATAAAAAAAATTGCGGAAAAGTGTGGTAGGGGCGGCCCCTTTATTCCCTATATATTGATTTTTTTTGTTGAGATATTGGGGGGCTATTATACATGTAAATTTTAATTATCAAATAATGTATATAGGTTATAAATAGTACTATATATTAAACATACCCCCCTCTCCGTCACTGCGTGGACCGACGGGAGGGGATCGGGAATCCAGATTTTGAGCACTGGTGCAACTTTTCGTCGTCCATGTAGCACGACAAACCGTTTACCGTGCGTAGAACATGATACTGCAAATAGTTGGTCGATATATGCCAATTATGAGAATTATTTTCAAGCCGTCCCCATTTTGAAGAATATTTTGCAAGTTAATACTCATTAACTCATTTCCCTAGAGTACAAATAAAAAAATATTAGTCCTAGTTTTTTATATGGCCCATCATGCAACTTGAAGGAATGTTAACGGCTATAAAAATGCCCAAATCAATTGGCCTATATTTTTTTATTTTTTTTGATTTTTTACATGTATAATCCCACAAACATATGTAATTAGATGCATGACCTTGTAGGTATTATAATTACACGAAATGAATCCAATGTAATTGGATATATGTTATTTTGAGGCGTATATGTAATTATTTAAATATGTAGGCGTATGTATACAATAATCCCTCTTTATTTAAGAGTCAAATGTGCCGCGTCTGGACGGTGTCGTGGTCTGACCGGGAACGCATGCGGGTCCCACCCAACTCACTTGGCCTATTAGCCCTCCTTCTCATCCTTACCGTCAACGGCCCACCCAAGTGATTGATTGATTGCTCTCCCACCACAAAGCTACCCCCCTCCCCTCCCCCAAATTCCAAAGCACCATCTTTATCACGTTATCGATCATCACAGATCTGTTTCTCAGGGTGGGTATCCTCGATTACGCTTCTAGATGCTCCCTGCAGCCTCGTGGTTGGAGTGTTCCACTCGTTTATGATGACTGCAGCTCCAGATTCCCCCCACTCGTAGTTGAACAAGTTCGCAGCACCCTCTGGTCTTCAGGAGGCCTTTGAGAGCTTCTGATGGAGTGATCTCTGATGTGGGTTTTGCCTTATAGATCCAAGAACTGAGGTATGTTGGTCTGCCATCTCTACTGTCTGTCTGCTTTCTCTGTTGCTTCTGTTCGGATTTATTCTTTTCCCAATTCTGCGCTCTTTTTCTTGGTTCTGAATGGATTTCCAGAACACTTTTTTTGTTGATTTGGGCATCTGAAATGGATACCGGGAAAGCTGTTTCCTTTTAGAAATCTTGGAAGCTGTTCTTCATGTGGGTGATGATCGGTTGTATCCATATGGTTTTGCTCAGTTTATTGTTTCTAATGTGAATTGGAATAGAAATCCCAATTTGAGTTGGGTCGCTAAAGTGGGTACCTTTATTTTCTTGGTGGGTGCGGTTCATCATGTGCTCCAGTTGCTGCACTCCTTTTTCTATGGAAGGTATTAATTAATGGAGGCTATGTGGGTGATGACTAGACAAAGTTGATTTGCTTTGGAACGCATCGATAAAGTTGTTGAAGATCCCTTTGGCTTTCTCCCAATAAATTTTTTTATCTTTTTTTCGCAGTTGATTGAGATCTGAAATTGGATTATCTTGTTGCGGCAGGTTTCAGAATCTAAGTTGCGAGAGATGGAAGCTAAAAGGAAGAAGATAACGAAGCAACTCACAGCGAAAAGAGACGACACTTTCCTTCACACGGCTGTGAGATCGGGGGATTTATCGCTGGTGAAGGAGATCCTGTCAGGAGCTAGTGAGGATGAACTGGCTGATATGATCTCCAAGCAGAATCAGTCGGGGGAGACGGCTCTGTTTGTCGCTGCCGAGTGTGGGCATCTCGACATCGTGACCGAGATGATCAAGTACTACAACGTTGCATCTGCTGGGATAAAGGCAAGAAGTGGCTATGATGCTTTCCATGTATGCGCAAGAGATGGGCGCTTAGGTATTGATCTGTTGTTCATCTCTTGGATTATTGATTAATATGAATTTCCAATCCATTTAGCTTGTGTATTTCATTACTAATACGAGGTTATTGAGTCAGAAGAACGATGTTTCAAACTTAATTTCAGATTAGAATACTTAGTTGATCATTCGCTTTGTGGCACTCCAGATTCTAATAATAGATCACATGTTTACAGATATGTTGAAGGTTCTGCTGACAGCTATTCCTGAGCTCTCGATGACCGTCGACTTGTCGAACACAACAGCATTGCATACAGCGGCCACACAAGGCCACACCGATGTAGTGAACCTCCTTCTCGATGCTGATGGAAGTTTGGCGAAGATCGCAAGAAGCAACGGGAAGACGGCTCTGCACTCCGCCGCGAGAAACAATCACCTCGAAGTGGTCAAGGCCATCTTAAGGAAAGAGCCCGGTATAGCCACCAGGATCGACAAGAAGGGCCAGACTGCACTGCACATGGCTGTCAAAGGTATCAACTTGGAGATCGTCGAGGAGCTTCTCGCGGCGGAGCCTTCCCTGGCTAACATGCTCGACTCGAAAGGGAACACGGCGTTGCACATCGCTACCAGGAAGAATCGTGCTGAGGTGAGTGAAGCTTTCTTTCTAAAACTCATAGTCATGTTCTTCGCCTATCATCTTGACCGTCGACTAATCAAAATCACTATTTAAAAAGTTTGATTCCAAGATTACAAAGAAACTGTTGGGAGACGGGCAACAAGCTGCGCCGAATCCCTTTTGAACTAATGTTGTTGAGATATATGAAACGCTGTTCGAACTTTTGATATACAAGTACTCCAGAAAATCTAACTGTGAGGTGGGATCTACCTGTGCAGATTGTAAAAAAATTGCTAGTATTCAAAGATATGGAGATCAATGCCATCAACAAATCCGGAGAAACTGCACTGGATACCGCAGAAAAGATCCAGAACTCTGAGATTGCGGGGGTGCTCGCAGAGCATGGTGTACAAACCGCGAAATCGATGAGGACACCGAACCCTGCCCGAGAACTGAAGCAGACAGTCAGTGACATAAAGCATGAAGTTCACACCCAGCTCGAGCATACTCGACAGACGAGGAAACGTGTCCAAGGAATCGCCAAGAAGATAAGCAAGCTCCACACAGCAGGCCTCAACAATGCCATCAATTCAACCACCGTGGTTGCTGTCCTCATCGCGACCGTCGCATTCGCTGCAATCTTCACACTCCCAGGCCAGTATGCTGGTGGGCAGAATGACATTCCTCCTGGCTACGATCCTGGAGAAGCCAACATCTCGCATAATCCGGCTTTCTTGATCTTCTTCGTGTCGGATTCGGTGTCTCTCTTCATATCACTGGCAGTGGTGGTTGTCCAGACATCGGTGGTGGTGACTGAGCGGAGGGCTAAGAAGCGTATGATGGCCATAATCAACAAACTGATGTGGCTGGCCTGCGTGATGATATCCATCTCGTTTCTCGCGCTTTGCTTCATCGTGGTCGGACGCAGTGGCAGGTGGTTGGCAGTAGGAGTGACGATCATCGGGACGATCATATTGGCAACCACACTGGGAACTATGTCATACTGGGTCATTGCTCATCGGCTTGAATTGAAGAAGCTGAGAAACCTCAGAAAATCATCTTTAAGCCGGTCAAGATCGTGGTCGAAATCCGGTTTTTCAGATCCAGAGCTAGTAAATGAAGATTACAAGAAAATGTATGCAATATAGCATTCCTGCGAATAGCCTGTGTATAGGTTAGTCTGATGTATATTAAATAGATCTACTGATCGGTATCGGTGCTCGATCAAGCGATTGGGATGGTAGCCCACTCCTTAAGGTCATGCCTACGCGCAAGATTGGCGCTTGAACTTCTATCATACTGACAGTTTTCTGGTACGATCTTTGGCATCAGCGTCGAAGTCGATCTCGATAGTTGAAAACTGAAATCTCTGTACTCATAGTTGAAAACTGAAATCTCTGTAATTCGTTCAGTAGTTGGTCTGGATGTCAACTTGAACGAACTCATCTTAGTACCTTTCATTGTTGAGAAGCATAGCGAACTACGATCTTTTTTGCCTAACAATTAAGTGTCATTCGGTGATCAAGATCTATTTATAAACTTAACATTTTGTAACTGAAATCAAAACAGATGAAAGAAATGAGTAGGACACCAAACACCATTGGCTCGTGTCTTCATGATCAGCGAAAACATAATGGTATTAACGTGGGAACCCAATCAAATAAAAATCACAACTTAGAACCTCATTTTAAATTTTTTTCAGCCCTGTTTAGTTGGAGAATAGGCCTTGAAATAATGGGTCAATTCTCCTCCCGACACGGTTCTCAGTGGTACGACTATTCTCCATTATTTCATCTTATTTCACTCTTATTCCTATCTTTATCCCACCTTACCTACCTTTATTTTACCTTATTCTCCTTATTCCTATCCTCCAGCCGAACAAAGAATAGATCTTTATTCTCCTTATTCCCCATCCTTATTCCTGCTTATTCCCGAACTGAATGCACCCTAGTGTAAGAGAAAATGAGAGAGAAGATGAATGAATTGATTGAAAACTCGATCAATTAGGAACTCAATAACTGGTTAAAACTGCAAATCATTCAACTGAAAATTGGACCAATTTTGATTAAATATTGGAAGGAGTATGTTGTTTTTTCAACATTTATAAATCACTACTAATTGCTCAAGAGAATAATGTTGAAGGGAACGAATGAGATGCTTTACCATTAACCCTAGAGCTCTCTTATATAGGAGAAAAGCTCTAGGGTAATTTACATAACAAGGACAAATAAATACTACAAAATAAATGTTACTCTAACACTCCCCCTCAAGCTGGAGCATATATATCTAACATGCTCAGCTTGGAACAACAAAGATGAAATGGACCCCTAGCAAGGGCCTTGGTAAACATGTCTGCAACCTGATCTCCAGATGATACATGAGAAGTTGAAATAAGTCCTTTTTTGATTAAGTCTCGTGTAAAATGACAATCCACTTCAATGTGCTTCGTCCTCTCATGGAAGGCTGGATTATTGGCTATGAACAGGGCTGCTTGATTGTCACATTTTAGATGCATGGGAAGAGGAACATCAATGGTTAAATCGGTCAAAACGGATTTAACCCACATCATCTCAGCACTACCTTGGGCCATTGCCCTATATTCTGACTCTGCACTTGATCGAGCCACCACATTTTGCTTCTTACTCTTCCAAGCTACTGGTGAGGTGCCAATAAATACAATAAATCCTGAAGTTGACTTTCTATCATTAGGACACCCAGCATAGTCTGCATCAGCATAACCTGTGATGGATATGGAGGTATCTCTTCTATACAGAAGACCAGTACCTGGAGAGGACTTCAGATATCTCAAGATCATAAAAACAGCATTCATGTGAGCCTGCCTGGGCTGCTCCATGAATTGACTTACCCTATTAACCGCAAAGGTTATATCCGGTCGGGTAATCGTGATATACAAGAGCTTTCCTACTAGCTCTCTATATCGTCTCTTGTCTACCTCCTCAGAGTCATCATCATAAAGTTTGACATTAGAATCCATAGGTGTAGCAGCTGGTCTACACCCTGCCATACCTGTCTCAGATAAGAGATCCGTAACATACTTCTTTTGTGTTATTACCATTCCTTGCTTGTTCCGTGCAAACTCCAGCCCCAAAAAATAACGAAGTGTACCCAAATCCTTCATAACAAACTGCTCGCCAAGAAACTTCTTGGCTGCTTGAATGCCCTGCTCATTACTGCCTGTAATAACAATATCATCAACATATACTAAGATGATCACAGTACCTCGCTGATCTCTCTTTACAAAGAGAGTATGATCCGCTGTGGATCTGACGAAGCCCTTCTGTTCAATCAACTCTGAGAGCTTCTGAAACCAAGCCCGTGGGCTCTGCTTCAGGCCATATATGGCCTTATGGAGACGACACACCATACTAGACTCCCCCTCAGCCGCAAACCCTGGCGGCTGCTGCATATAGACCTCTTCCTGCAAGTCACCATACAAGGCGTTCGTGACATCAAGCTGAAATAGGGGCCAGTCTCGGACAACAGCAACTGTAATGAGAATCCGTAAGGTAGTATGATGGGCTACTGGAGAGAACGTCTCCTGATAGTCCACCCCATATGTTTGGGTGAACCCACGAGCAACCAATCTGGCTTTGTATCTATCAACCGTACCATCTGCTCGATGCTTAACAGTAAACACCCATTTGCTTCCAACAATGGACGCACCTGGAGGAGGATGCACAACACTCCACGTACCACGTGACTGCAACGCCGCCATTTCCTCTTCCATAGCTAAACACCACGGGCTGCTCTGTAGGGCCTCCTGATAAGACCGTGGAATATGTACTGCCGATAACCCAACAACAAAGTTGCGAAAGTCCGGGGACAACCGCTCCAATGACGCCTGAGAGCAAAAATCCACCCCATATTTGGGATTCACCGTCCGAGCACGCTTCGGCCGTCTATGAGCAATGGGTATATGTAGGTCATCGACAGAAGGAATAACAGTATCATCAATAGCCTGTACATCAGTACCCTGTACATCCATCGGCACATTCAAATCACCTGTGCCATCAGTAGAACTCAAATGATCAGTACATACCTCGGGCGTGCTGGATGAAGGAGGAGGCACATGAGCAGAGGGCCGTCGCTGATAGACTTTGGGATAATGAGTAGTAGCTGGTGGTGGTGGTGTAGGCTGCGGTGGTGGTGTAGTAGGTTGTGGCGGTAGATGAGAACTAGGAACAGATGGAGGTGGAGGCGGCACATAGATGTCGTCTCCCTGCTCTGAGGGAGTGAGTCTGTCACCTGTAGGAGAGAAGTACATAATGGACTCAAAGAAGGTGACATCTGCACTAACGTAATACCTTCGTTTAACCGGATCAAAACACCGATATCCCTTCTGGGTTTTGGAATAACCCACAAACACACATTTGACAGCTCTGGGAGAGAGCTTGTCAAGACCAGGAGAAAAATAATGAACAAAAGCAACAAACCCAAAAACACGTGGTGTTAGGGAAAAAAGATCCTTCTTGGGAAACGCAGTCAAGAACGGAATCTTTTCCCCTAACACTGTTGAAGGCATACGGTTAAGAAGATAACAAGCAGTTAGAACCGCATCCCCCCAATAGGAGTGAGGAGCACGGCTCTGAATCAAAAGGGTTCTGGTCATATCTAACAAATGACGATGCTTCCGTTCAGCCACCCCATTCTGTTGGGAGGTATAGGCACATGATGTCTGATGCACAATCCCATGAGACATAAGAAAGTTGGAAAGTTGAGTACTACACAATTCTAGAGCATTGTCAGACCGTATGTACTTCACTTTAGCAGAAAAAATATTTTTTATTTCAATAATAAACGTTTGAATAATATGACCAGCATCAGATTTATTTTTAAGAAGAAAGACCCAAGATAGTCTAGAGAAATCATCGACTGCAACAAGATAGAACCTGTGCCCTTGAAGATCAGGGACACGGCTGGGACCCCAAATATCAAAATGAAGTAACTCAAACAGACTACGATGACTCGGACCTGGACGACTCTGAAACGACGATCGGTGATGTTTCCCAAGCTGGCACGCCTCGCATTGAAAAGTAGACCTGGGAGAAATCTGGGGAAGGATATGGATCATCTTTTGTAACGGAAGATGACCAAAGCGTAGATGCCATGTGTAAGGTGAGACAGATCCAGCACGAACAGACGAGGCACCAACATAAGGAGACTGTATCAGTCTATAGAGACCCCCTTGCTCACGGCCAGTTCCAATCACTCTGCCCGTTAGGATGTCCTGAAACACAAGAGCAGATGGGTCAAATATGGCACGACAATGTAAGTCTTTAGTGATTTGACTAATTGATAATAGATTCATGGAAAAATTAGGAGCATAAAGAACATTGTGAAGCCGTATCCCAGGGGTCAATTGCACCTCCCCCTGTCCAGTAATGGGAGAATGTGTCCCATCAGCTATCACCACGGAGCGGCCTGTCTGAGTTGTAATAAAACTATCCAACTGCTTCTTGTTACCACATAAATGGTGAGAAGCTCCTGAGTTCATGATCTATTCGGATAGATCTGCACTATAGCTACTAGTAAATGCATACATTGTACCTGAATAGGATGCTGAGCCGGCTATCTCTGATGATCCTGAAGTACTAGCTGATCCCTGGCCAGGCATGATCTCTCGAAGTCTCGCCACTAACTCCTCAAACCTCTGATCCGGGACAAGGGATGAGCCTCCTTCCTGCTGAGCCTGCTCCGCCATACGTGCCGTAGTAGTAGGAAACCCATGCTTGGAGTAGCATGTTTCCTCAGTGTGCCCAGTCCGGCGACAGTATGTGCACGGCTGCTTAGGAGGTCGACTACCTCCTCCTCCTCGACCGCGACCGCCTCTACCTCGAAAATGTGAATAACCTCCTCTGCCATGAAAAGATGCCATGGCTGAAGGTGTCGAACCTCCACCATGGGATATGCAGAGTCTACTCAGCCTGCGATAAGCCTCCTCCATAGGTGGGATGGTGGCATCTGTAAGAATCTGTGCTCGGGCGGCATCATACTCCGGATCAAGAGCTGCTAGAAACACTCCAGTCATCACCGAGTCCCTGTATGCTTTGAGTTGCTCTGGTGTTGCCGTCAATGGAATATACCCGTGTAGCTTCTCAAACATACCCCTCAGAGAGGTGTAGAGGGTATGAAGAGGGCGCCCGTTCTGCTTTGAGGTAAAGATATCATGCTGAAGTTGTAATATCTTGGACTCGTTCTTCGCCGGAGAATAAGTGGCTGCTAGGATATCCCACATAGCCTTCGCAGTGGGTTGGCTCAGGATGTCGTTGGCTATTTCCATGGATACAGTACCGGATAGCCAAACACGTGCATAGGCATCGTTAGCCTCCCATGAGGCATTAACCCCAGTCTTGTCCACAGGTTCCTCTTGTGTGAGGATATGCTTCTTGCCATTGCATTGCATAAGGCTCATGAACTGCATGGCCCACAGTTCATAGTTCGTGCCATCCATCTTTACCACAGGTGCTGGACCTTTGAAGGCACCCAGAGATGGAACATCTACCTTGTTGTCTGACATGATGACAACAATAACCTGTAACTGGGGTTACACAATCAAAAGACACTGACTACTTATTCATAGACTCAAAACGGTCACGTGCACAAAACATGTGCCTTCAAGAGAAATACGGCTAGGGCATACACAGATGATTTACACATGCTTTAGCGCAGATACGGAAGGCGTGCAGACTGGAACCGCAGATATGGAGTGCAGATGCTGCGTGACGGCTAGGGCATACGCTGACTGGAACCGCTGCGTATGGAAGGCGTCAGGTTGCAGATGGGCGCAGACTCTGGAAGGCGCCGCGCTACAGGCGATGGGCGATGGCGAGAAGCCCTGCAGCCGCCAGACGCGCGATAGGTGCCACTTTCAGATGGGCGAGACGCGCGATTGGCGATGGCTCTCGCTCGATGGGCGATGGGCGATGGGTGCCTGACGCACCGCAGTCGCCACACGCGCAGGTTGGTGCGATGGACCCTGCTGTCGACGCCAATGGATCACGCGCTCCAGATGGTGGTCTAGGGCTACAGCGCGCCGAGATGGAATCGCCGATTTGGAGTCGCGTGTTGGGATGGATCACGCGCTACAGAGGCGATTGGCACCCAGGAGGGCTTGCGCACAGGCGATTGGCGCACAGGAGGGCCACGGTGGTGGCGATGGCGCACCCAGAGCTTGCGCACAGGAGGGCCACGGTGATGGCGATGGCGCACACACGAGGGCGGCGCCAATGTCGAGATAGACGAAGAGAGAGAAAGGGCGGCGGGTGGGGTAGGGTTAGGGTTCAAGAACTCCGGCCTAGGACCGTCGCTCTGATACCATGTTGAAGGGAACGAATGAGATGCTTTACCATTAACCCTAGAGCTCTCTTATATAGGAGAAAAGCTCTAGGGTAATTTACATAACAAGGACAAATAAATACTACAAAATAAATGTTACTCTAACAAATAATCGACCAAGTGAAGAGAACAGTAAGTTGAAGATAAGTTAGCGACTGAAGACATGAATTGTCAATTAAATTAGTCATTTATGCCCAACTTCCAGAAACTTCTTCAAAAGTTGACGTTATTAGATCGGTAGACTAGTCAACAAGATGATTCGCCTAGATAGTATTTTTTTATGGAAATTTCATGTTTAGTGTATTTTATCTTTTGCCACTTTTACAAGGATCCTGCTAAGATAAAAATAAAGCTTCAAGTCTTTTATATTCCGAGCTTGGTCAACGGTAAATAACAAGAATCGTCAAAGTGTTTGCTAAATATATCATAAAAAAAAGGAACATGCTTCCTGGGAGCATGCAACTCGCATGCTCCCACATCCTTTTTTGCTGTTTTTTTTGTTTATTTGAAAAGAAACCTAGGAAGACTTCGATCATCATATATCACCATTCTATTTATATGTTTCTCTGCATCATATTTAAAAGTATAATTTTCGAAAAAAAATACTAATTTCCACCTTATGTACACCCTCAAGCTTAGGGCTTAACCTAAGTTAGCTTTAGAATAAGCGATGGTTTAGGTGATTTAGTGGGTAAATGTGAATGGTTGAAATGGCTTTCCATTATTGTGGGTGGACATTTCGTAAGACCCCTTTCGGTAGGTGGGGGAGTTTACCCCCCAACCTACTCCCTCTTTCTCTAATGTGGGTCCCACATTTATCTTTTTTAAAAATCAAATAAATCAATTCTACATCATCAATTCCATCAAAAAAATAATATATTATACCATTATATCATATAAAATTATAAACTACTCAACTTCTACTCATTTTTCCAAACTTCAATATAATCACATCACAATAACTACTCACTTTTTCAAGCTTCAATACAATCATATCACAACAAAGCCAATTCTAATGCATCTCCAGTTTAACCCTCTATTCAAACAATAAAACACAAAAGAAACGGGTTAGCTTTAACCCTCGTAACAAATTCACCCTAAGACCCCGTTTGGTTGTGGGGTTACCCCCCATTTTGGGTGGGTAACTCCCTAAAACCCACACTTTTAACCGACTATTGGGGCCCACTCCCTTCCCATCGAAAAAATTATATATTATACCATCATATCATCTAAAAATCATAAATTACTCAACTTCTACTCATTATTCCAAACTTCAATACAATCATATCACAACAACCACCACTTTTTCAAATTTCAATACAATCATATCATAATAACTATCATGTTTTCAAATCTAATACAATCACAAACTCTCCCAACCCTTAACCCAACAACCAAACACACAAAACGCAGTTTTCCTGTCCTAATAACTCACGAACCATAGATCCATCCGAAGCCGAGGTGTATGATTCCAAGCCCCCCCGGTTGGTTTGTGACTAAAAATATTGGATTTTGACTGTTCTGTTGCATCAAGAGAGTTTTTTTAATCGTTAGATCGTGTTAAGTAAGATTATTGCCGTTTCTTTCTTGAGGTTTCTGCTTTTATTCGCATGATCAGGTCGCGCACAAATGGCCATTGATGGCAAGCTTTGCAGCGGTATATCTTTCTCAGCGATTTGTTGTTTTGGAGCAGACGAGGGTTCCTAAGCTAAATTGGTAAACAAAGTTATGCTCTTCTTAGGTTTTAAGGTTTTTTAGATGATTCTGTTGAATGCTGTCAGGATTTAGGTCAAAGATGATTGCTTTTTTTTCATATGAATTATTTTGTGTTCTCCTATCTTATGGAAACTTGAAAGCAAAAGGATGACGGCTCGAGAGTTGACTAGCCTGTACATAAAGTTGACTGCTAGGATTTATAAAATGGGCGAATGGCCCATCTGAATCATCAATATTGACTGAGATATCTAATGCAGAGGTCTGTTTCAAATGGTCGACGAGAAGTGGTCAAGGCATCGACAAACAAGTGGTATAGAAATTTATATCTTGATCCATTAACTCCAGTGTTAAAGCTTTTCTATTGTTTCTTCCAAAAAAAAAATTTTCTGTTACTGTCCAAACTCAATCAGGTCGGTTTTTTCCCATTCATTCTTTGTTTCCCTTTCACCTATGCCTTCTTTTTTTCTTGCTACAATTGGGTAAACTGTGATCATCCTCACAAACCAGTCACTCTCCAACTGCATTTCCTTGTTAATAACTCTTGGAATGTTCATTTTTTGCATATTCTTCATCATGGCAGGAGTATACTGCATCATCATTTAGTACTGTCAAGTTACCCATTTTTGTGTGCACTGTCAAAGTTAATAATTCACATATCCGCAATCTAATGCACAACCTATCATGCCATTTCAACTAATGACCTTACAAAGGGCATCTCATTGGAGGTGAAATCTTGAATAATATGGGGGTTTTTGAGCCCGGATTCTCTCCATCTTTGATGCATCTGGATTTTTTTAGTGAAAGATAGGTCCTGAGGAATATGTTCATCTTCTTACAATGTCAAAACTCGAGACAGATGATTATGGGCAAATACAGAGTCGATATCTTGTAACTAAATTTGTGCGTACTGTGATACCATAACTAATTCGCCATTTACAATGGAAAAACTTTCTTTTGGGCAATACCATAGGTAAGCCGTCTCTTCGGTTTTGAAATTCTGTTTTGAAATACTGTATGAGGAAGACGAATTCAGTCTAAAACTATATTTCTTAGGTGGTGGCCGCTTCCTAAAGCTAATAAAGCCGTCTTTTAAAAAGGCGGTGTTGGTCAAAGTCTAAAACCAAAGCTGCTTCTTCAAGAGGCGTTATTCTTACAATATTACTAAAAGGGGTTTTCATTGTATATGGCGAATTAGTTGTTATGGTTACAGAAAAAACAAATTTACCTCTAATTCACTGTTTGTATAAATTGTGTCAATTCTTTATGAAATCTGATATGCTTGTCAATGGATTTTAATTGGATGATGGGTCTGCTTTAATATTGTCAACAATTTTTTATTTGATTTTTTCTGCTTGGAATATTCTTGGTCACTAACTACCTGTTCGAAATCTCATGCAAATCTTGACACTTCTTTTTCTTTGTCAGAAATAAACCCCAGGGCATCAAATTTTGCTACAGAAGGAACTCACAACGTCGATGGGCAGGAAGGCAGCTTTGAAGTGAAAAAACATCATCAGATTATAGTGAGTGGGATCTGAAACGATGGCATGCTACTTCAATCTTCTTAATTATTCAACTTTTCCCTGATATCTCACCATGTTCTCATTATATCATTGTTGGCATTAGGGAAGTAGCATTATGCAAGCCAAAGTGGTTAGAGGCAATTATGTAAATTTATATTGTTGCATTTTCTATGATTGAATCAGCACCCATCAGTAGGATTTATTTAAGAGAATTGGTCACCATGTGTCGAGTTCGTAGGTTGAGTCAAATTCTCTGCACATGTCTATAGTTTATTAGCCAAACTACAGCTTTAGGTATTTCCTTTCAAGCTTCAAAGATATGCTTTTATCGTATAGAACACCTGAAGTGCCTTTTCACTTTTCCATCATGTATAAATTCTGTTTATACGTCTCCATTCTTCTATCCATTTAAAAATCGAAACTAAGGATTTTTAGCCACCTTCTTCAGAATGAAATATGCTCCCCATTTACTGCCACATCTTTAGCTTCTTTTTTGATGAAATATTCCATGTGTCCTCTATCTTGGTTCTGAATGTAGTTGGAAACTCTTACACTCCATATCCTGCCCCTAAAGCTCAATTTTCCTTTGACTCCATCTCTTGCTTTGTCTTCATTTGCAAACAACATCCATCAAGGCACCTCCACTTCGAAGATGTTCGAAAAGGAGAGGAGACTTTTCTCCACACCATGAATCCCATTCCATCAAGGTGTATGGAAACATAAAATAGAAAATGTGAAATCAACGAACAAGAGGAAAATATGGATTCACGTGGAATTCTACTCCAGAAGAGAGGGAGGAAATTACGAGAAAAACCATGAAGGAACGGACATTGCATTAGTTTTCTCAACAGATACAAGTGGCGTGAGGCTCTTTTTATAATCCCACTAGCACAACCAAGTCCCAACTCTAACCAATAAAGTACTAAATGCAACCTCATACAATGTGGTCCAATCTCTCAATTCTCTCCACACTAACCCTCAAGCTGGAGCATGAAATGCAGATTGTTCAATAAAACTCTCAACACGCACAAGCCAAATACCATCTCTCAGATACAACTCTCAAAGTCCAAACTGCATCCTCTCGCACTTGTGATGTGAGGAATTTGCAAGTGCTAGGTTGTGGATTGCTTTGAATATGGAGACTAAAGCAGGATTCTCCTCTGGAGACCTCTGTGAGTACCGCCACCATATGAAGATCTGAACGATGAGATTTCCTAATGAAACTCCTGAAGTAGATCTCTCTTACACGAGAATCTCAAACTGGGTTGGGTTTCTTACTTACACTGATTTATAGAATGGGATCTCCACTTGAGAGTCCCTTTTGGAAGAATTTATCGAGCTTAATCTATATTCTCTGTTGTCCGTGATTCCCGTTATGACTTAACGATATACACATAAATATGGGAACCTCTCAAGTTTCAACTTAGCTTCACTTACAACCTTTTTTGCTTTCTTCTTCGTTATTTTATAGTTTGTAGCAATTTCCTATGTTCTATCCTTGACATAGCTTTAAAGTATGTTCTTTTAATTTTGAGCTTCTCTTGTACCCTTTGACTCGCCTAACATCTCTTTGGCTACCCTTCGTATACAATATGCTACCGCCTCCCATATCTCATTTGCACTTCCGCTATAATCCCAAGACAAGTATTCTAAAACCTTATCTCTAAAGCTTGATTGGTTCTAGGGGTGTAAACAAGCCGAACCTGAGTGAACCAACCCATGGTCGGTTCGGTTCGTTTAGCATACTTTAAGGCACGGGTTCGGTTCGGTTCGATAAAATGAAAGCTGTAATTAGGTTCGATTCGGCTCGGGTAAGGTTCTTCAAGATTCCGTTCGACTCGTTAAAGGTTCGTTTAAGAATAAATGTTGTGCAAATGTTTCTGTTCAAAGGGAAAAACCGCAGTCGTGGGGGAGAGTTTTGAGGGGTTTCGAGAATAAGGAATGTGGACTTAGTGAGTGGATGATTGGATGGGTTTGAGAAAAATAAATGAATAGCCTTTATGTTAATATAGAATGTATTTTTTCCTTATATATACAATACGTATGTATATATATTTTTATGCATGTATGTGTGTATATAATCGAACTTTTAACAAACTGGACTAGAGCGAACCTATGTTTTTGATGTTTGGTTCGTTTATTTAATCGAGCTCAAACACGTGTTCAGATTCGGTTTGTTTATTTTCTAATCGAATCCGAATCGAACTTTTAGCGAGCTGAATTTGAGCGAATGTCGGACCTGAAGTTTTCCTGACAGCCCTAATTGCTTCAGTTGAAGATTCCACCATCTAGTTCTAGTGAGGAGGGTTGCGTTAGGTAGCCGACAATTGGCATAAAACGGTCGGAGGCAACTTCTTAAATAGTATTTTTTTTTAAAATACTATTTAGAAAGTTACCTCAAGCTTCCTAAACAGTCGGATCTTTTCAACATGGATTTAAACCATAAAAAGAATAAAAAAAATTTCTATAAAAAACTAAAAGTAATAAAACAAAAAATTTAATATAAAACTAACAATAAATATAAATACCAAATATAACAAAAAATAATAATCTATACATCAGTATCAGCTCATACACATGCACGTGATGTAGGACTTTGTTCCATATATACAGTCTTGTTGGATTATTTGGATTTATAAAACTTGGCCAGTTGAGCGATTCTTTTTTCTTTTAAAAAAACTTGGCTAGTTGAACTAGTTGAGGTCATTGATAGCTTTCAATACACATGGATACCTTGACTAGTTGACTGGGCTGTGTTCAGATGCATGATACATATGGTAGAAAATCATCTCTCAATGTGACAATGCATGCGAACGTGACCAAAAAAATATCAAGATATTAATTAGAGTACAAATAACAGCAAAATCCACACATTCTATTGACGATATATGCATTATCTTGTGCAGAGGCATGTCCAGTCGTTGCCATCACAAGCTGCAGCTATCCGAGCCACCGAGAGCGAACATCGTCCAATATCACTCAGACTCTTCCTTGCTGAAACCTTCTGCAGAGAGTCCTTGCAGTGCGCAATCGCTCCTTGGATGGAGCTCTCTGCCTCGGATTTCATACTGCTGCTTCTCGTCAGAATTTGCTGCCCACGGTTTCCCAGCTGGAAGGAAGAACAAGACAAGGACGACGAGGATGTGCAAGAAGACGAGGATGAATAAAATGAATAAGAATGGACCGAGTTCATTGTGGCGCTGCTGGAAATGGAATTCCTAGAGGGAGAGTTCTCTTCTCCACTCGTGGCCTTATCAAAGAGATGCCTCTCTCTTCGTACATGAACAAGTGTACCGTTCTTGCAGCTCTCCTTGCCCTTGGTGAGACCAGACGACTCGTCTTGACATGGTGATTTGGCGAAGAGGGACTTGATATAAGCTCTTGAAGCCTTAAACTTAAGGCCCAAGGTGGACTGCCTGATCAGCTTCAGCTTCAGCTTCTTTGCCCAAGTCTTTTTCAGCATTGCATGGGCATTCTGGTACCCTTCTGAGCTCAGTTCCTTATCTGCAACCTTCAGTGGAGGGATGACTGGTGTATGAACATCACCACCGCTAGAAATGTTGAGGAGCTTTTCTACCATTTGCATTCGAGGAGGTAGATGGAGAGGAAGGAGCTTTCCTTTGTAAAACAACTCATCGGCAGGGGAGGGAGTAGGCTCTTTCTCTACTTGGTTGGTAGGAAGGTGGAACTCGAAATCTCTCGAGTGCAAGGGGGAACCAGTGTTGTAGTAAAAGAACCTCGACGAGCTCACGTCCATGACTATGTACTCCCCATCGAGCATATAATCATAGGGAGGAGATTCAGCAACCATGGTGCTATGGGAGGATAGCTGATATTTTCGGTATTGGATGGGCAGGAAAGACTGGATGTAGATGAGGGTCATCCTTTAAAATGGGAGGATGGAAAGAGAACAAACACAAAATGCAAAGAATTATGGTGGTCATGAACTCCTTTTGACCTTGACCACCAACTTGTCTCTCCAAATCATTCAGTCAGTATAGCATTGCCCTATCATTGTAAGCCTCAGCCGACAGCATTGGTTGGATGGCCTTGCAATGCATGTGGCCTCTTCTCGAATGGCTTTGTTTGGGCATATCTCAATGAGAATCATTCATCCTAGATGCTTTGCGGATCCATTCGAATACATCTACACGCCTCGCATGGATCTAGTTGAGTCTGCAAGTTCTGGGTTCAGCCTGATTGTACCCTTTTTTTTGCTGTAATTTGATTTTTTTACATAAAAGACCAACATGTTTGGAAAGTGGTACATGCTCAAATGAGAACTTGAAATGGCTCCATTTACGCTTTAATTTTGGTGCTTCATACAGGAAATAGAGAGGCAATGATGGGTGATGCTATGCATATAAAATACTTGAATACCAAATGCCAGATGTAGCTATCGTCTAGATGACGACAGGCCGAAAGCACTTGCTTTGTCTCCATCTGATTGAAACCATGCATGGAGGTTTGTTCATTTCAACTGGACCCATAGCCATGAAGGGTATAAATTATAATTTAGAATTTCACACGACATAAACTGTTGCTGCATAGTTTTCACTTTTCATACTCCCGGAGATGTACAGTAGAGTAATTATTTTCTGAGACAGAGGTGCAAGTGTCGTAGATCTCATCGAAAGGAAGGAAAGAAGGCAGTTGTGTTCAATCTGCATGGCTCGAGGTCCTTTCTCTTTTACTCTTTTTCTCCGGATATTAAGTTAAAAAGGAGGGGGTCCAAATCCAATAAAGGGGAGTAGCAGTAAACTCCTATGTGTATGGACCCCGCCATGGATTGAAGTGAAGGGGAGAGAGGAGAGCAGGGACTGGATTGGACTGGAGGAGAAGATGGAGTGGAATGTTGTTGGAAGCTTGGAGCAGTGCAAAAAAGGCAGAAATTTGGGCCCCTATGAGGTGTGGATTTTGCTTTGGTGGGATCCGCAACATGGGTAGCTCAAACATCGTATCTGATTTGCTTTCTTCCTTAAAAAATAGAGAGGGGGTACTGGTATCTGACACTAATGACGGATTTCAATCCCGTTATACAATTCGTGTAGAACGAAGAAGGAAGGAAGACGGAAAATGGTTATGAAATAAAAAAAACCACTCAAAATCTTGTCCATCCTATATGGCATGAGATTATGACAGTTAAGACCGCCTCAATGGTAACGCAAGACCATTGTGCATTGGAACTTGTTGCATCTATATACATAATGTGCTAGTCTCTAACATCCATCATATCAACGTTGTACCCATGACATGTTTTCAGGTTAACATGTTATAAGTTTAGGGGGTGTTCGTTTGGAGGATAAGGGGGAATGGAATAAGGGGAATAGTCCCCAACACGCTTCCTCGTGGTACGACTATTCCCCATTATTTCATCTTATTTCACTCTTATTCATATCTTTATCCTACCTTACCTACCTTTATTTCACCTTATTCTCCTTATTCTTATCCTCCAGCCGAACGGAGAATAGACCCTTATTCCCCTTATTTCCCATCCTTATTCCTGCTTATTCTCCTACCGAACGGGCCCTTAGAGGTGTGTCGTATATTTACTTCAAACATACGGTGTGTTTTTGAACTAAGTAGCCATGAGTTTGGGACATGTCATATGTTTAGGTTGTTTATTTGGCAAGTTTTCTCGTGACTTGTCGTGTGCTATTTTTTAATGGTAGGTCTTCTGATCAAGGTTTTAACAATCGAATCGAAGCGGTTGGTTCAACTGGTTAAATCAAGAATCATCTTCTTCTTATACAATGGTGATTGGTACGGAAGAAAAAAACGATCCAATCATCCAGCTTTTGCTCAGAAGTAGTAGAACTCGGACAATGTCTGGTTGGACCGCTTGAATCGGTTGAACCAATTAAACCAAATGACTGGTTCAATCATCTATTTTTTTGACAAAAAATAGATTTCAATTGTTTAATAAAATGCAAAGTTTTAAGAACTTTATAATTTAGTTTCATTCTAACTCATAGTATGGTACTCCTTTATCTATTCTCTTTCTGTTTGTGGCAATTATCCAATATCTCTTCTCCCTTCCCGCCTTACGAGTATTGCCTCTCTCTTCCTATATTTTGCAAGATGTTGTCCGCTTCTAACAACAACAAATGATGCCTCCACATAAAGAAGTTGTCATAGTCACACTATGAGAAAAAGTAAATTAACCACACTTGTCATCAATTAAACTTTGAATAATTTTAAAATTATTAATTTTATGTTTCACATATATGTATTTATATGGATTCGACAAATAATATTTATTACACCCTTTCAAGTTCTTCTAGTAACATTTATATGCTTAGTTTTTTAGTAATTAAACTTGTATCTCTATATTCATATAAACTAGATTCGATTTTTACCACTATCTTCTCCTTCCTCACCAACTACCACCACAACAATTAATTTGTCCTTATTTGCCACCACCACTACCACTTTCTCCTTCCTTCCAATTTGCCACAACCACCACCACATCTCCACCACCATTGTCGTGCCACCACAACACTTCATTTTTCTGAATGCTATAGCTTTCACCATCACTACATCTTTACCACCACTATCGCACCCCCACCGTCCCACCACTACGCCGTTGCACCACCATCACCACCAACATGCCACCACCACACCATTGCGCACCGCCACGACAAATTGTGCTACCACCAATACTATTGCTCATTCACACCATCATCATTGTTGTCTCTTTCTGTGCCATTGCAAGTTCATGCATCAACATGCATATTTTGATGATAACTAAACTTGTGCAATTAGCTTGAAGGTAGGTCAAAAATAAGGAAGTTATTAGATTAACAAAGCTCAAGGCAGAGGAGCTCAAGCTGAAGTAAAGAAGAAGAAGCTCAACGAAGTCAATGCTAAAGAACTCCAATTCAAGTTCAAGAAGAAGATAAAATCTTTTTTTATTGATTCATGCATATAGTAATTGTCTTAGATTTTAAAATACCTTAACCATCACACATCTTTCATTTAAGACTTTACTTTGATTCTCATGTCAAAGTATCTAACTGATCAGTCTGCTAGTTTCGTTAATCAATCATTTATTTGAATTCTGATCGATCAATCACTCTCACTAATTGATCACTTATTTGAATATTATCCAGTTTCATTGACTGGTTTGAATTATGATAGATCATCCAATTTCAATGATCGATCATTATTTGAATGTGGCATTTCGAGAAACTTTTTCTTGCCATATTTTGCCTCCAACGGCTATGGGAATCTTAGGCCTGTAAATATGACCTCATATATCATTTGTTCAACACACAACCAAGATCAACGAGTCTCTTCTTTCTTCTCTCCACTCTATCTTTCAATAGAAAGTTCTAAGAGCAATTTTCTGATCTACAATTCATGCTTACTACTCTAAAGCTCTGCAGTTAAGTCTTACGAGCACACTCCTCACTCTGTAAAATCATTCTAGTATCACATCATATTTTTCATTGCGTATTTATCTTTGATATTGAGGTTGTTAGGTTTTTTTTACTTCTAATACAATTGTGATTTGATCACATAATCAACTCATGTTTTGATTCAACTGAATTGTCTGCATAAACAACTCAAGTTAGTGAAAGACCCATATATTATTAGTTTGTTTTGATGACATGCCTCTGAAGACCTACAATATTATTAATTCCTTTTGATGGCATGTCGAAGACCTACCATTGTCACTTGTCGTCGCCGCGACCACACCATCTTTTGCTTCTCACCACGTGTCGCCACACCACCTACTCTTTCCTCTCCACTTGCCACCACGACCACTACCTCCACCACCATAGTATAACCACCACCATCACCTTCATGAGACCACCACTGCCATGCCACCACCTCTCATGCCATTACAAGCATCACCAACACCATTACGCCACCATAGGTACCGTGTGTCGCTGCACACACTATTATATCCACCACAACCGCATCGTACCATCACCACCACCAGCTACAACAACATTGCTCGTTACGTCACCACCATCATTGGTTGCTCGAATTGTCACATCACCACCTTCGCTCGCTCATCCCACCACTTGCAAATGGGAGGTAAGTCTATGCTCTCCCTCCCATTGAAATAATAGAGACTAAAAAGCGAAAATTTAAAAATCATGGATGACAACAGGTAGGATTGGGGTGCCACAATGAATGGCAGGTGAGATGCCACCTAAGATTTGGGTATGCTTTGAGGTAGGTTGTTTTAAATATATATATATATATATATATATATTAAAAAAATAAATAATATAAAAAGTAAAATAAATAGTTATCATAATATGCTAATGTTCTACAGTAGGTTGCAACTGTCGAAAGAACCTATCATAATTAGGGATGAAAACGAAGGTGAATATATTCGTATCCGATCCGTTATCGTATTCATTTTATATATATTTTGACATTCGTATTCGTATTCATTTTAAAATGGATGCGGATATGGATATCACTTTGACATTCGTTAATATTCGTATTCGTATTCGTATATTCGTTTTTGTACACAAGTATAGTAGTATATTTATTTATACATGTGCGTAACAACATTTTATGACTGCATTCACCATTGTTGATATAGTTATTATGAAATTACTATATCAGGTATATCTATTTTATGTGTAAACCATCCCAAACATGTATATTTTAGTTAATTTATTAAATATTTATGTTATTATTCGTATCCGATTCGTATTCGTTTTTAAGGATATGGTAACACATTTTTTACATTCGTCAATATTCGTATCCACATTCGTATTCGTATTTTAAAATGGATAAGGATATGATTATACCTATATTCGTATCCGTATCCGACCGTTTTCATCCCTAATCATAATGGATGAGACATTAAATCAATATTATTTTGAACTAAAAAAAGAAACACTATCGAAAGAATGGTTCATCAAGAAAATACTCCACTAGCTATCTTTGTTCATGATCCTACCACTATTGCATTTCCTTCCCCGCCACATTTTAAATGATAGCTAGTCATGTAGCAAGTCATCTATTGCAGGTGATAATATGTAACACATAGTTTGAATCATTTACTTTCTTGTAAACTTTTGAGTTGGCACTAAAGAACAAATGTAACATGCACTACAAGAAAATCGAGTTGTGATCATGGAATGTGGTTACGAAAACTTGTGGTCACGATAATTACGTGGTCACTAGTTTCTTGTAGTTACAATTCCGTGGTCAAAGTCTTTAAATATGCAAGGAGGATATTCATGCAAGAGTTGTCGCCACGACAAGTTCCGTGGTTACTTATAAGGATCACACCATATTCGTGATTATAGAACTCTTGTGACGAGACTTGTAGCTACGGCTACTGGTCACGATGTGTTGTGGTCAAAGCTTGATTCTGTGACCACAAATCTCACATATGTGGACATAATTATGTAGCAACATCTTGTTTTCCTTTAGTGATGATCTGGGAATGATTTGGAATTATGAGCTAGAAATATACAATTTGATGATGATAAGATAACTTCAAATTTTTTTTCCTTGGGGAAGGACGAACATTTCCGGAAAAAATGATCACTACATAAGCATGACTCCAACATTATTACATTTGAAGTGGTTTAGGTCAATTTCAAGATACATTGATAAAATTACAATCTACACATAATTGCAATGACAAAGAAATTAAAGGACGACTATGCAAGCTCAAGCTACACACATCCAAGCTCAATATCTCTCTATAAAAGCAAACCAATTATTTTATACCTTTTCTATTTTTGAGTAAATATAAAAGAAAGAAAGTTAAATCTTAAATCCATGTCCCATATAAATATATGACTTCTAGACTTTTTAGTTACTTCAAGTTTCTTAGTTGAGTGCATTCCGCAAACAATTCATCATACTTGCATACTTGTATCTCTAGTTATCTCTTACATTCATAGGTTCATAACCACCAATAACTAGGTCTTACAACTATTCATAGACTCTTGTATATCCCATTAAACCCAAGTAACTTTCCAAGTGACTCAAAAATTAGTCAATCAACTAATTCACTTTTTCTAGAGTCCTAAAATTTGATTATAATTGTCTTATTCTTTTATCCAGTCGATCGATTCACCGGTTTAGGAATCCCTAGGATTTGGTGTTAGTTGTCTCATTCTTTTATTTAGATGACGCGTCAATTCTCCAATTGACTACTGATCAAGTTCGTAAACCAAGGTGGTGTTTCAACCCTAAAATATAACCCTAAGTTGACTTGATCATTTATCCAGTTGAGTGAAATATCACAATTCAACATTATAGTCGTTAACTAAATATTTGTTAGTAAATTTTCTTCAAGCTTATAATATTGTTTTTTATTATTAAAAATTTTATGAGTACATATGGTATTATAGATTTCATGGTTGCTTCACATCAAGCATGAAACATAGTGAAATATATTTAAGGGAATGAATGACAAAAGAGAATTGACTTAGTTGCTCAAGCACATGATTAATAAGAATGATGACAAAGCCAAATCTAAAATACAAGTTGAAAGATATAGCTGAGTTAACGACAAAAAAGATCTTTTTTTTATAAATCATATGTGAAAGAGTCTCAATGAATATGCATATGTAACATATAAGCATTCTAAGACATTTCTCTAACATTATCTTACTTTGGTTCTAGTCTACATTGATCTATCATACTTATTAAGATGATCGATCGATAGCCATTGATTTATCATCCTAATTGTTCTGATAAATCACTTAAGCCATTGATTATGTAGTGATTGATCACCCTATTTACTTAATCTATCACCTTGAGATATTATTTCCAATCCGATCAAAATCAATACCTTTAACCTGATTGAGCACTGTTAGCTATTATCTTGTGATTGATCGATCATCTCGGTTTTACCGATCAATAAGTTTCTAAGCACTAATATATAGTTCTCCATTGATCTCTTGATTGATTGATCACTAGTCAATCTGATCAATCACTATGACTTTCCTACTCGATTAATCTACGATTAAATTAGTTAATCTGAATTTTCTATCCGCTAGCTCACATTATAAAGATCTACATAATAATTTTCACTCGATTTCTAGTAGTTTTATTTTTCTAATTCAGGATATCTTGCTTGATTTTATAGCCATTATATTTTTTTTCCAAAAGAGCCTTCTACCTTGCTGAACATTTTGAGTTACCATAAATACAATGCAACTTCTTGAGTATTGGACACAACAAATATACACAATATAGAAGTATCTTTCGTACATACCTCTCTCTCAATGATCCATTCGAGGTCGCTTTCACTCGATGCCTCAATCTTGAGAGCCATCCTTCTACATACTCATGGCATATTCATTATTTGAATACTCTTGAGAGCCATTCTTCTATATACTCGCTTTCTTGTTTTTACTCGATCTCTCAATTTTGAGAGCCATTCTTCTACATACTCGATAGCATATTCATTATTTAACTACGACGTGCATTTGTTAGCGTGATTACTAATTTCATATTTATATTCATGATTTACTGGTAGTTGTAACATTTACTTTAAATTATTGTTATATCATAATTCTTGGTGTGTGATCCAAATTATGCAATAACTTGATGCATGATCTAAGTTATGAGAACCTTTAGTGTGTGATCTACAACACTTATAAATGGTCGAGTTATCTGCAAGAAAATAAATCAGGTAGTGGATTACTTGTCAATGCGGTCAATAGGAAATCTTAATATATGGGACTTGGGTCATGGTGTCAACTTAGAAGGGCTTCCACACTAAATTATTTGTCTCTTATGGTTTTTATTAGTGATATCTATTATGGTGATTATTATATGTGATAATTATTCAATATCTATAATATTTATTTTAATGATCTAAAAGATATTCTCATTTGGTATAGGAGCTTGGTTCATGCAGAGTAAAAAAATTAAAATCCGTGTATGTGGCCGCACTCACCAAGTCCTTGGAAGAATAAAAGAAATTAGAATTAATTTATTACAATAAAGATAATAACTTTTTATTATTAATAAAGTTAAAAGATATCGAGAAGATATATACATGTTTCACAAATAAAAACTTGCTTAAGAAAATGCGAGAGTGAAGGAAGTCACTCTCATCATGAAGCTCCTTGGATCAGTTACAATAAAGTGGAGAACCACATCCTTGATAATCAAGGAAGCACATGATTTAGAGTTACTTTTTTTTGGATGATTTGATCCGAAAACTTTTTGTTTACGAAGTTGAGAAGGAACAAGAAAAAAAAAGTCAAGCTAGTACTCCCAGTTAGTAGGAGTGAAGATGAAGAGATATCATTTATCACTCGTCAATTTAAGAAGTATTTATAGAGCCAATATGAATTTAGAAGAATAAGATAAGATTAAGAAACAAACATTTGGTACACCTAGAATGCGTTCTTCCCAATACGAGCCAAAAAAGGAGGATTTAGCAATGAAAAAAAAAATAAAATTATTACCTATCAAAGAATCAAACAAGAAGTCTTTCACATGATATGATATGTATCACTTACAAGCAACAATGAAGAAGTGGTTCATCTCATATTCATAACTACCATCAACTCCGATTCAAGTGAAGATGAAGACATGTAAGTCATGGTACATGAAGATGATAATGATGTAACATTTTCTTTTGATGATAATTGAAAGGTTTTCGAAAATTGCATCACAATGCAATAAAACTAGAAAAATTCAAAAAACTTGAAAGGAATCTAAGAAAAATGGTAAAGTAGAGAAGTAATCACACATAAAGAAATCAATTGTTTAAAAGATCACATTAGTGTTGATACCGATCTTAAAAAAGTCAAGAGAAGAATCACAAAATCAAATGGATGATCTTTCTAATTTTATTAACAAAAAAATGTAGATATATCTTTGAGATTTTTTTTATATATTTGAAAAATACTTCAATGGATTTTCATAATTATATCCCATATATTATGTCATTCAAATTTTATATGAAACAAAGACTCCTACGGCCTCCATCAAGATGGTATAGATTTCAACTATTATACGACCTTTAAAAAATGACGGTCTAGATGATAGAATCGAAACGTGAATGGAAGAACTGAATTTGACTCTTTTGATGTACATATTTTAAATGCGGCTTTTGCTGCTGGTGTGATGCCAGTACTAATCAGTATATCGTTCAGCTCTGGCAATCAAGTTTTTGATGTGGTTATTGCGGCGATAGACGAGTTGATTAGTAGTGTCACTACTCAATGAAGCTAGATGGATCGACCACGGTCGCTTGGTCGTGTAATCGACAATCCGGACACTATTATGCGGCTTGTGCTGGGTGATAACGTAGGTTTCGTCTCCTAGCATGAAAAAGACTGAGAAAATTAATTGTCCTGAATGACATGTTTTTGGTGCCATACTTGTATGTATATTCGATTCATGCCATCCTTTATTTGGAGTTTGTTCTTTTTTCTGCATCATTCACAAGTAGAAAACAACAACAAGGACAGAGTGTAGACGTGCGTTTGCATTCTCTCTTTCATGTGAAGGAAATGAATAATTGTAGGATCAGACAGATGCATAATATTTTAGGTATCTAGTCCCATGAGAGCAAATCCTCTGCTGCACCGCAGAGGACTGCTGTAATGCGTGAGGACGCCATAGCCGTTCGATCTTTGATTGAACGGTTCGCATGAAATCCAAATTTTCGTGGAATCTTACTGTGCGAACCGCTCGATCAAGATCAAGCGACTTGGACGCCCTCCCGGATTACAGCAGTCCTTTGCTGTACAACAACGGATCTGCTCCGCTTGCTCTAAACCCTAATTCTAACGTAATATCGTTGCCAAGATATTTGATGGATGTGCACCTTCACATATTAAGGGATAGATTTTTTTTAAGAAAAAAACCTCAATGGCTACAAATGCCCTAATTGCCAAACATATGTAAGTGTTGATATAATACGTCCACTTAATAACTCAGCACGTATTACATGAATGAATAGATGTAGCCCGAGAGAAAAAAAAATAGAATTAATGGTGTTAAGTGGCCATTCGTCTCTTAGATTATAATCGCATCGATTTCACCTCATGATATTGGGACATTTTAAAAAATTAAAACAACAACAAAGTTTTTTTACACGTTAAGTAGGTCTTCTACATGGATTTTTTTGCCTCCATCAGATCTATCTTGGGTCATTGTCGGGCTTAGATCTAAATAATTAATATCCTTTCAGATAGTCTCATTCCAACATTTCTTGGGTCTTTCTCGCCCTCTTTTAGCCGATTCAACATCCCAACTCCCACATCTTCTAACTGGTCATCAGTTGGCCTCTTTTGCAACTGATCAAATCACCTTAATCGATTTTCTCTCATCTTATTCTCTATCAGGGCTACATCAACTTTCCTTTTGATCACATTGTTATCTTCCAAAGGAATAGAAAATTTTAATTTAGGTTTATTACGACTTGACATTGGGTGAAAATGTTGAGAGTCTAATTGGTCTTTCTATTTTAAAGCCTAAGTCGCAATTCATCAAGAGATTGGATTATATGATCCGAACTCTATTTTTCAGAACGACAAAAGTAAGAAGACCCAATTTAGCTATGCTTTTGTCAAATTTGAAAAAAAATAATTTTATATTAATTGGATTTTTACACTTGTTCTCTTTTGAGTTTTTCCAATAACACCCTTATGGAGACTATTTTTTTTTGCAATTTTACCGGTGCCCTTATATTCTTACAAAAATTATAGTATTGTCCTTCTGTTAGTGCAGTATATAGGCGCACATGTATTAACAGAAAGGCATTATTATGAACTTAGTACAAAATTATGGATAATGGCGTAATTGCAAAAATGGTCATGGGTATGAATATTATTAGAAAACTCCGAAGGGCACACGGGTAAAATTCCTAAAAATAATGGTATTTTGCAACTAATCCCAACTTCGAATAAAGAGGGAGGGCCGTCCTGAAAATAACCAGTCAAAAACATAGACATCGACATGGTAGAATTACGACTCAAATATTTTTATTGGAAATCCTTATGGAAGTGGACTCCTCTGTGACCTTGTACTTTGGTGTGTGTGTGTCTATATATATATATATATATATATATATATATATATATATATATATATATATATATATATATATATATATATGAGGTAAATGGGGCTGCCCCGAGGGAGTAGCCAACTTGGCTACTCCCACCCCCATTTTTCCCTCATTTTTTAATTTTTTTGGAAAATAAAAATTTGTATATTCATCATTATATCCCTCTCACATTCTGTTAAAATTTCGTCAGAAACAGAGACTCCTACGGCCTCCATCCAAACATGATCGATTTAAAAAATCCTGCGACCGTTAAAAAAATGACGTCTGGATGGAGGGCTTAGGAGTCTCTGTTTCTGACGAAATTTTAATAGAATGTGAGAGGGATATAATGATGAATACACAAATTTTTATTTTCCAAAAAAATTAAAAAATGAGGGAAAAATAGGGGTGGGAGTAGCCAAGTTGGCTACTCCCTGGGGGCAGCCACATTTTACCCTATATATATATATATAAATTTGTGCAAGCATTAGCACCACCACATGATCAACTGATGCACCAATTAGGAGATGCGAGTGTTGGGATGTTGAGCCGGCTAAGAGAGGGCGAGGACGGCCCAAGATGTTGGAAAGAGACCATACGAAGGGATCTTAGTTTTGTGGATATAAACCCGGGATTGACCCAAGATAGATCCGAATGGAAGCGAAGAATCCATGTAGCCGACCCTACTTAATTGTGGGAAAAGACTTTGTTGTTATTGTTGAATTAGCACCACCACAATAGAAGAAAACTAGAGAGAGAGAGAAGAGAGAACAAAATTGAGAGAACAGAGAGATATACACTGTCTTCTTAGCATCTTTGTTCTCTGATGATCATGGGAGGTGCTCATTATATATCGTGCCTTCTTTTGCTTCACCTATGTTTGTGGTGGTTGAATGCGTCGTGAAAATCTAATGGTCAATTTTACATGAAAGAGTTCATCATTCTCAATAGAACCCTTTAATAAAGAGAATGCCTTCACATGTATGATCAAAGGATCCAAAAGCATATATATAGGAATGCAAACGGTCGAATACGGATAAGGATATAGGTATTACCATATCCTTATCCGTTTTCTAATACGAATACGGATGCGGATATTAAAACTATCTTACCATATCCTTAAAAAACGGATACGGATATAAAACGGATATTGATCGCACACAAGTAATGTTAGAAATACTCTATAGAATCGACTTAAATATATAAGAACTGGATGAAAAACACATGATATTAATTTACTAAATGTATTTCTATCATAAAAATTATATAAATATGGTAAACAGGAGGTAGAGAGTTATATTATATATGGTTAAAAATAAATATGTGACTAGGATATGGATACGGATGTTTGCGGATATCAAAATGATATCCATATCCGTATCCATTTTAAAACGGATACGGATGTCAAAATCTGTATAAAACGGATACGATGACGGATCGGATAAGGATATATCTGTATCCGTTTGCATCCCGACATATATATCATACAGTGAGTGTTTAGTACCGAAATAGGTACTAACCACTACCTATTTGGAAGGGTTTAATGTGGCTGCCCCTAAGGGGGAGCTAACTTGGCTCCCCACCTCATTTTTTTTATTTTTTTGAAAATTTCTTCCGTGAATATTCATCACTATATCCCTATATTATGCTATTAAAATTTCGTGTGAAACAGAGACTCCAACGGCCTCCATCCAGACAGTCATTTTTTACGGCAAGAGAATTGCTAAAAACGACCCCGTCTGGATGGAGGCTGTAGGAGTCTCTGTTTCGCATGAAATTTTAATAGAATAATATAGGGATATATTGATGAAAATCCACAAAGAAATTTCCAAAAAAAAATAAAAAATAAGGAAAATGAAGCGGGAGGAGCCAAGTTAGCTCCCCTCAAGGGGGCAGCCCCATTTTACCCTATTTCGAATATACACTTCAGCCTCAAGTAAACATTTCCCTGCTGTTAATATCTGCTAGTCAGATGGTCGCAAGAGAGGAGGCCATCCTTGCCTATGGCCTGGACGTCTAATAGAAACGCAAGTGTTTGTTAAATTATTATGACTAATAACAGAAACAAACATGTAATTTCGACTATAAAATGGACATCATCTGCACAGGATAATATACACCCATCGGGTTCCAAACTAAAGCGGAGGAACTCACGACGATATGGAAACAAATTTGAATGTTCCTTGGCACGTATCTTGTGATGTTAACTTGTACATAGGAACAATGATATATAACATAGTACCTGGAAGTTGGTGTTATCCTTTCCGTGCACCGGCATCCTCCGCCATAAGTTCCCGCTCAAGCTCATCGAACTCCCAGCCATCGATCTCCGTTGAGTAATCTCCGGCTACTTGACCGAATTCCGACTCGAGCTTCGCCAACTCTGCTTCAGTGTCCAAGGGATGATCCCCAGCAACATGGGGTGACTTTGGAGATTGGAGGGGCCCTGACTTGGGCACATCACTGGAAGGACTGCCCTGAGACTTCCTCTCTAGCTGCGGGGCCAGTCGCTCTGGCGGCGCCTCGATATCCAGTATTGGTCTCTCGATGGTTTCAAATTCTTTTCGCAACTTCTCGATGTCCTCGAATAGCTTATCAATTTCAGCACAATCACCCCTGCACAATACTATCATTCAGACTGCTTCCTAAGCATCAAGATTTTGCCACATCAAGAAAAAACATACTACACCTTGACGTATTTCTTTTTCCAGAATTGAATAGTTCTTTCATGTTATCGATCACACTAAAAGCTGTTATAATCTGCAGGATTAACTTAGATTAAAATTATTATAATTGATCGTGAATTTAGAAGTGATCGTCAAATAAAGCCAATCTAGGAATTTGTATTACTTTTGTTTCCGATTTCAAGTACTCCTCCTCTAGAGGACCCTTGGGATTTGATTCCTTTGGGAACGCGCCATCCGATCCTACTCTGAAAAGTAGCAGAAAAGAAGATTGTGATAAGAATGCATCAGCAATCGAACTTCAACGTGTAAAATGAAATCAATTAGGTAGTACTTTTCATTCAAGTTCTTTAAGTTATCCACTATAGCTCGAATTCGAGTGACGGCAGGTGCCAGATCATCCTGTATAACAATAAAACCCATATGAAATAGAGAACAAATAATGATTTTTCAATGGACTGGTGTTTTATATACGAGAAATCCCAAGGCTCAACAAAACCCTCAATGCTCCAGCATTCGCCAGAAAACAACTAGGTGCTATAATATATAATGGAAGTAAAACTAAAACAAAACAAATCAGCGCAGAGAACAAAATAAAAATAAAAATAAGGTTTGAAGCAAACTATCATTTTTGTTGAAATGCGAAGAAACTCCAATCTTTTAAGAAGGGGTTTGATTGCCAATTGTAGTTCTTAGAAACCCTATTTTTTTGCTCACTCACCGGTTAGTTTAATTCAAAAGAATAAAATGCATTGTTATGTCTTGAATCAATCATACATAAGCCTGCAAACAAAGTCCTATGTGATTTGAGATTCAAAGTCATGTTTGCTTTAGGATTTTAAAGTCCTATTTGTTTTAGAATTTATTTATATGAAGGAGGTACAACATGTTAGCTATGTGAACTCGGGGCGAACAACTTCTACAATAAATATTATTGTACTCTTTGATATATCAATAAAGGTTATTGGTTTATTTCAAGCATTGTCTGAGAAGAAATGAACGGATGCACTTATAAGGTCGCTTAGTACAATTAAGGTTATGTACCATGACCATCTTACTAATCAGATAGTTGTTGATTCAATTGTTGAATTATAAAGGCTGATGCTTTGATGATATCTAAAGAGTTAGATTGAGGACTCATCAGGCATCGTCAAATAATTGTTAAGAAAGGATCTCCAGCCTGAGAATGAGATGTCAATCCCTCTTTAAAGGTTGATATCTGACCGACCTCTTGATGCATATCTTCTGCATATGAATAAAGATTCGGATGTGTCAAATAAGTTAGGTCAAAGAGTTGACTTAACGAGATCGAGATAATCAAGACTTACACCGTATGTTGTCACGATATAGGCTCACATCCTCTGACCGGAGACAGATGTATTACTATATGTCTAAGTATGTACATTAAGTAGACCATTAGGTTGATGTCCTAATCAAGGTCTATACACCGACGAGTTGATGTATATACAAGGGTATATGAGTAATACGATCTGTCAAAGGGATCATACATGTTTATTACTGAATCGAAAGACATGAGCTCACTCATGAGATACTGGGACCCGATCAAATTCCATGCATGGTCGTCTTGATTTGGAAGCATGACAAGAATTTTTAAGTATGATATATGCTTTTGTAAAGCATATGATCGAAAACAACTCCCAATGACCGAATGAGAAACTTAGTAATAGAATCCTGAAGAAAACAACCTAAATATGATATAAAAACTTCGTGTTTATTTAGATCTTCCAGTATGCAGAATGTACGAATATTAGAAATACTCGAGGGTGATGTGATCGTAAATAATTGTATAACCATGACACTTCTATTCCGAGGGAGTAATGAAACATACTTGGATTTTAGTGACTTCTCTTAATAGATTAGTAATCCAATCTTGTTCCAAATGTTAAACATTGATCTGAATGTGATTCAGATACAATGAAAGATTATATTTATAGTTTGATTTAATTAAACATCTTTGAGAGACCCCTGAAATCTGGATTTGAGATGTGATCTCAATATCCAAGTCACTATATATAAAATGTACAATCGTCATTTTCTTATCTCCAAGTATAACCATGACACTTCCATTTCAACGGAGTGATGAAACATGTTTGGATTTTATTTTAGAATTCCACTCAGTAGATTAGTAATATTGTTCCAAATGTTGGACATTGATTTGAATTTCAGATACAATGAGAAGATTGGGTTTACAGTTTGATTTAATCAAACATCTTTGAGAGGTACTTGAGATCTGGATTTGAGATATGATCTCAATATCCAAGTCACTATATATAGAGTATATCGTCGTCATATCCTTATCTCCAAATATAACCATGACACTTCCATTCCGAGGGAGTGATGAAACATGTTTGGATCTTAGTGACTCCTCTCAGTAAATTAGTAATCCAATCTTGTTCCAAATGTTGAACATTGATCTGAATATGATTCAGATACAATGAGAAGATTAGATTTATAGTTTGATTTAATCAAATATATTTGAGAGGTCCCTGAGATATGGATTTGAGATATGATCTCAATATCCAAGTTACTATATATAGAATGTACAATCGTCGTGTCCTTATTTCCAAGTATATGCAGAAAAAGCACATTATTCTTGAAAGAGTTCAAGAATAATTCTATTATTGATAATGTATATGAGCATTGGAAATTGATGATTAAATGTCATCTAATTATCATGAATAACATGAATACGATTTATATTATTTGGACACAATAGTCATCTAAGATATTTGAATATGATTTAATTATCAAGGATATAATTAATATGGATATCGCTATCAATGATAATCATAAATATTATAAATGTGATATATAATATGTTGGAAATATTTAATTGTAAATAATATTTGTTAAAGTGATGATAGGCGAGTCAGGGAGGAGCTTTAGATCAAAAGGGGGCTTAGTGGTGGAGTGAAGGGGTGCAAGAGAAGCTAAAAATTAAAAGAGCATGCTTTAAAGCTATGTCTAAGGATAGAACAGAGGAAACTATCACAAACTACAAAATAACGAAGAAGGAAGCAAATAAAGTTGTAAGCGAAGCTAAGTCAAAAGCTTATGAAGTTTTGTAAAAAAATCTCAACTCTAAGGAGGGTCAGAAGGATATATTCAGGTTGGCCAAAGCAAGAGAAAGAAAGACCAAAGATATTTCTCAAGTGAGGTGCATTAAGGACGAGGAAGGTCACGTGCTTATTACTTAGAAGGACATAGAGACTAGATGAGAGTAGTACTTACATAAACTTTTCATTAGGGAATGAAATAGAGAGATCACTTTGGGTGATCTAGCTAGTAGTGAAAGTTACTTGAATCATGCAGGCTATAGATGAATACAAAGAAAGGAAGTAGAGGAGGCTTTGAAGGTTATGAGACCTGTGAAAGGTGTAGAACCGGATGACATCCATGTAGAAGTATGGAGAGTTTTAGGTGAGCGCGGTTTGACTTAGCTTACGAATCTATTCAATATTTAAGATCTCTAAAAAACATGAGATTAATATATATGAGTCATTAACCAATATATAACAATATGACATAAAAGGCAATGGGTAAAACTTGGGGCATTTCTTCAAGGTAGCGTGAAAACTTTTTCATAACAGGTAGCGTGAAAACTTTTAGTTGTTTATGCATTACAATTATTTCTTTTGCAATCACTTTAAATGCTTGTTTATTTTAATAAGTTTTCGGAAAGTATCAACGCTCGTTGACGTCTCCTGTACCTTTCATGTGACGCAGGGAAGCATCTTGCAACTCAGTAGCTGGTTGATGATTCTAGAAATCCACTGCAATTCCATACGGTACAGTTACTTTTATCACAATTTTTATTCAGTTATAATGTAAATGCTTTTCTTTCTCTTCTGGATAATTTTTAGGAATACATGCATGTACTGTCAACTCTTTTGTACATGTTGTAGAAATATATGAAAATTAATGAAATGAAAATTTTGGCGGCACATCTTCCTTTTGTTATGTGGTTGCGACTACCACAAATGTGTTGTAAACGGGTATCCAAATCCGAGGGGGCACAATGGCAGTAGCAGAAATGAAAATATATAAGATCATGTTTTAAAAAAGCGTGCCTCGAGGCACAAAGGCGCTCGAGGTGAAATGGGGCGTTAAGAAAAATCCTTAAGGCGACCGCCTTCGGACCCCCTAGCCGAGGCATGCACTTTGGATACCTGAGGCGGTCGAGGCGAGACGAGGCAGTGAGACGCGGCGAAGCGCTAGGTGAGGCGTTAGGGATTTTTTAAGCATTTTAAAGAAAATAATTAGTTATATTCGTATTTTCACATGCTTATAAAGGCCTATTTCTTGAGTATATATTTATGCAAGATGGATGCTTAAATTTGACCTCTTTAATATTCATATTTATCATTAACATGTCTTATTTCAATGAACTCTTACTATTGCACCTTTAAACACATACGAAACTGTATGCGGATTCGAATACCTATATAAGAATTTTTTTGGGGATGAGGACGATGTCCCCTGCAAAAGCGAGACCCCCATACTAGTAGGGTACAATAGCACATGGGGACATTAGATCGTTCTTCATCCGGGTTCAATATAACATATGGTTAGGGTTCACATCATACGATTCATATCAACAATTTGGATATCTTTAATGACAACTATAGTCAAACTCTTTTTGATAAATATTTTAGTGATAGTTATAGACAATGATTTCTTTATGATTGGGTAGAAATTTAGTAAAAAGATTTATGGCATTGACATCTTTTTTTCATGTTCTTATCTTCATGATATCATCATATATTACATTGTTATATATTATATATCTGTCAGATTAGATTCTTTCACTAATAAATATATTTGTTATACATTTTCTAATTAATTTCCTATACAAATCGAGGCTTATGCCTCGAGTCTACGCCTCACCTCGCCTCCAGAGAAAACGTCTTGTTCCACCTTTCATTTTTTCAAACCTTGGATAAGATGCGAGAAAACCACTTAAGGTGGTTTGATTATTTGCCAAGGAGGTCGTCTGATGCACCGGTTAGGATATGCGAGTTTTGGAATATTGATCCGGCTATGAGAGGGTGAGGAAGGCCTAAGAAGTGTTGGAATGAGACTATCCGAAGAGATCTTAGCTTTTTGGATCCAAGCCTGAGAATAACTCAAGATAGATCCGAATGGAGGCAAAGAATTCATGTAGCCAACCCTACTTAATGTGAAAAAAGGCTTTGTTGTTTTTGTACTTATTTGAAGATAGAACTTCGGGATTGGAATAATTCAAAAGGAATAAATAGAGATTTTGAATTCCATCTTAACCAGATACCCTAACCCCTCCATTGGAAGCTGCCAAATTCAACAATATTTATATCCTTAACAACTTTAATATGGAGGTTGGGGACGTCAAATTGGGTTGTTTGTCCCTTGGAGGTAGCCACCGTAAAGGATCACATATTTTAACCATGGAAGATGTATTTCAAGCATGGAAGGCAATATCGATATCGATATCACATCGATACAATACTTTGACTACATATTGGTGATATATCGCAGAAATATCGCCCACATTGACGATCTTTCTTGAAGGAATGACCTGAAATGGAGGATATATTGGCATATCGATACCGATATCGGTCTCATATCAATATCGATATATCAATGATATATTGCCGATATATCGCGATATTCCCTTCTATTTTTAACTATATTAATGGAAATACTAAAGAAGCTTCTTCTGTAATTAATACCTTGCATGCAGAAACATGATGGATGGTCAAATTTAATAAATGCTTTCCATATTTTTCCAACTCCTCGCTGCAACGTGCAACACAAAAGTAAAATATAGAGTTCCACAATCATATCACATAAGAAAGGGGAGGAAAGTAAAAAAGCACAAGGTATATAATATTCTGAATATTGAAGTCAAGATTTGCGTACTCAAGTTGCTTCTCTTTCAATTCTGAATATCTACACTGTAAAAGCCATGTGTCTTGCAGGAAGTTAATCCATGTCCGGACCACCAAACCTTCAACTTTACATGATGCCACAGATCTAGAAAGTTCATCCTCCTGTGCAACGAAGAAAACTTATCAATGTCGGCATTCAAAGAACTCACCAAGAAGGAAACATGAATTCAGAAAAATATGTACCTTCGACTTCAAATGCATGACAATTTGATTGCTTGCTTCCTCGAACTGTTCCCTCTCCTCCATGGTCTTCTTAAGGCGCCCAGTGGCAGCAGTCAATGATGCATTTACCTAAAAGTGTGGTGACTGAGTTGTTTATGGGATCAACATAAAAAGTTCAGCATTTCTGTCAGGAAATTCAAGCAATGTAACAGGTTGTCGATGATTCATTCAGTCATTTTAAGCAGCAAATTTCTTCCAACTCTACAAATCAATGATGAATTCTATTTGACATTAACAGAATTCACATCGAATTCAGATTAAACCACAAATATGTGGCAGGCTATTGTTCTCATGTTCTTTCGGTCCATGGACTAAGACATCCATTTCTCAATAAGATCAAATATATGGATTGCATAAGGAACTTTCTTGAAAAGCATCGGCACATGTTAAAGCGAGTTGCTGTACTTAACTGAGCTATAAACATTGCCATAGATATCTTAAGATATAGATATTTTCTTGTCAAGATCGATATGAACTCCTTGGCAAGATGAATATTCCACAATGCCAGTGCTTCACTTGTGCAATCATTCAAGCAGCAAATATCCTCCAACACAACCAAAACCGCACCTTCCTCACGCTAAGAATCTCGGGTCATGATTCATTAAAGTCGTGAAGGAAGCCTTAAAGAAACAACGTTTCGCCAGAGTAATCTGCACATTTCTCAATCTTGGGAGAAGGCAAAGGATAAATATCTTGCTTTCCATCACTTATTTAACATTTTGTTTATTCATACAGAAAGTTAGTGTTATCTCATAGTGACCATTATATCTCAAACATTGTTCAGCATTCAATGTAAATGGATAAATGAATTGAAGATGAGGATCCATTTACCCTTCACCTAATAGTTGTTGCTCATTCCACCTTGCGGGGAGATGAGATGTCAAAGCGGAACCCCCAAAACATCAAGATTAGGTTAAAGCTCTGTGGTTGGTAGGCATCACTGTGGATTCTCCCTCTATTGACGGGTTTCCATGTACATTGTCGTGATCCCCTCTGTTTTGATCTTGCTAGCATCAGAACATGGTTTATCAAATTTGTGAAGGCTCTATCAGCCAGATCTCTGTCTACGTAGAAGGCAATGGATCTCAGTTCTATGCCTACCGCAAGAATGATGCAATAGTCATTACCCAAGTGAACCCACCCACAACCCCTATCTCCTACTCCCATGTTTACTTCAGCCCTACATTCACAAGATAACCTGTGGATTGGATCCAGCCCTATATGCAACCCTGTTGCAAATGTAGCCCATGTTTACATCTCTTCACTTTTCTCTGCTGCATTTATTGTTTTTCTGGTTCTATGTGTGTCAGTATTTCTATAGCTATGCCGAATTTGTCCATTCTAATGTTTGGAGCCTTGCAATTGACAAGTTGGAAAGGTTTTAGCACTTTATAAATGTGGAGAAAATGATCGAGGAGAAATCTTGTCTTCTTCTGATGCCCTAGGGTCTCTTATATAGAGCGGAAAGTATGGTTTCAAATTTCGTGAAATTTTGGCTTCGACACCCTACCGAAATTGAAATATCGATATATAGCCTTCTTTAAAAAATCTAGGCCGATTTTGGCCACAATTGGCGAAACTTCGACGAAATTTCAAAATTACTTCGTTTTTTCACCATCTCGAAACGAAATCGAAATAGAGATTTAAAACCTTGGCGGAAACCCAGGGAGCCAAAAAGGAGAAATTTGCATGAATACCCCATAGGGGCTACAGTAATAATATGACTAAGAGGGAGTTCACACAAACTGAGATTGAAATGAGTTATCGTAAAATATGACTAAGAGTCGAGATCAGTTAAGCTGGTATTAATTAGAGTTGATTGTAGTCAAACCTAGCATAGAATCATTAATCATTGTCAACTATCAATCGTCAGTAAATCATCATATATTTGGATTACTACTATGAATATATACTAAGTTAGTGGACGTGTTGGGAACTTAGTTAAGATGCATTATACCCCATTGCATGCCTATGAAGGCACCTCAATCCTAAGGCACTCTTCACGCCTTAGAGTCATAGTGTGAGGTCACACACAAACCAAGAACACAAACTATCCACTAAACTTGAGAATTTAGATAAAAACAAGAATTGGTTCAAAACATCATCTTCCCCATCATTAAAATCATAATTATGATCTCTAAATAATAAGAGATTATTATAATTATATATGAGTAATTAATTACTATATAAGAGTATGACATATAAAAGGAAATAGGTAAAACTTGGGCATCGCTCTGAGTAGCTTGAAAATCTTTTTTCATAGAAGGTAGTTGTTACTTTTTAGCTGTTTATGTCTTACTACTTATTTCTTTTACAATCACCTTAAATGCATGTTAGTTCTAATAAGTTTTCCGGATATACCGCTGATGTCTCTTGTTCCTTTAATATGTGGCAAGCAAGCAGCCTGTAACTCAGTAGCTGGTTGACGATTCCAGATATTAGCTACTTTTTCAAACGGTACAGTTACTTTTGTCACAGTTTTTGTTAAGATAATGATGTAAAATGCTTTCTTTCTCTTCTGTATATTTTTGGGAATATATGTATGAACTGTCAGCCTCTTTTGTACATGTTATTTATATATATGGAAATTAATGAATGGAATTTTGTGGCACATTCTATTGATAATTATGTAGTTGTTACTTCAATTGTGAATGTCATCGAAGAAACGCAAAAAATTTCCAGTATTTTCATATAACTTGTGCGATCTTTTGTGAATGTAATACCGTGAATGTGTTGTAAACGAGTACCCGGATCTGAGGGGGTTCACAAATATATCGTGCAACATCGCCTTCGAGGCTACATAGGTGAGATGGCCCAAAGATCATACCTGTTAGGAATGCGATTGGGGAGAAGGGGTCGAGGCGATCGACGTCTGTTGAGCGAAGGGCATTCACGCCTGACATGCGAAGGACATTGCGGGCAAAATTGTTGCAGTGAGGTCAATGCGAAGGAGATCGAGTGTTCGCATGGTTGTTTTGTGTGAGGAGTTGACTGAAGATGGTCGCAGTTCATCTACTCCAATTTGCGAACCATAATGGGTTATTGCGCCCCAAATGGGGGTTTCTCACTGCCATCGCAAGGGGTGTGCTGGAGGTGATAGGACATCATCGTAGAATGAGGTCCTGACATAGAGATCAAGTTGGTGGCGTGCGCGAACAAAGATCGAGATGGGACCGCGAACCTTGCTTTTGGACGTGCTAGTGTAGATGGGTTTTTTTTGTGCCTTGTCAGATCATCTGGAGATTGGAGTAGGATTGAGTTAGATTGCATCATGAAACCTAGAAGGCAACGGTGCCGGAGATGTCTTGTGGTGTTGGAGATTGTGCCTCAAGTAGGGTTCCAAGAAACAATCCCGAGAACCAGGATTTCAGATACCAGAGTTTCAAAAAATCCTTTGATCTTGTCATCAATAAACTTTGAGATCCATTGATAGACTTTGCAGCAACAAGTTTCAAAACACAATATTAATTGATAACCAAAATAAATCTTGAAATTGACGAATGAAACCAAGAGCGACTTGCTTGGATACCATTTTAAAATAAATACTAAGGAAGTGATAATCTGAAGAACATAAAAATAAAAAAGTGGAATGCCTAGATTTTATGTGGAACCATACTCCATGATGAGCAAGTAGAAACCACAAGAAAAGGCTTCAAAAGGCCAGATCTTCTATTGTGAATATCTCAATGAATACTAGGCGTGTGGGACTTCTTATATAGCCCCACGGACATGTCGAAGTCCTACTTATAGATGATGTGGGACAAAACAAGAAACAAGGTAATTGGATGCTAGAGACAATTACCCCCATCTATTATATACTCTAACAAATGGATCCCAAAAACCACTATCGATAATGAAAGTGATTTTAGTCTCCATCATTGAATGGAAATCTGACAAAGTTGATTACTTGCTCTTCAATTTCCTAATGGAACAGATTGGAAATTCCCCGTATATAAACATCCAATCGAATTATTGTCAAATATATTTAGGTTAATTCAAATTCAGTTTTTTGTCAAATTCATATACAGTTTATTCTTTTTCAATTCCATTTTCTTCTATTTTTTATCGAAAAATCCTAATAATCAAATTCAAATACTTCAATTCAATTAGCACCCCTAATAAACATGTCACATAACAAAACACATGGCTCTACAAAAAGTGAATGTCCTTTATCGGCATCTTTTCTTTTCCACATTCTACCAAAGTGTGTCTAGGAAAATATTCATAAATCATAATCCAACAAAACCTACTAGACATATGATTTAGAAAACAGGTGCATAGTATTCAAGGATTTACAAAGAAAAACTCGAAAATGCACTATGTTTAGAAGGTATATTTTAAGCATGATGAGCAGAAAGAGAAGCTCAGCACTGTCATGGTAATTATAAAAAATACAGTTAACATGGTTCTCAATAAAACATAAAGAATAGCGAGCACTTGCCGAGCCAAAGCCGAGCCAAAAACATAAATACCAAGAACTTGTAGTACATACCAGAACCATCATATAGGAAACAAAGCTTGTATAAACCCACACAAGAACTTGCACACTCAAATAATTTTGCACCAGCATACAGACCATGTGCTATGCCTTGAACAGCATTTGCACAGGGCATAGGATAGAAAATCAGTACTTTTGTTGCAAACATCTGAACCTCTGAAGTAAACAGGAAGGAATTGGGTACAAGAACATGCCAATAGAATTCAAAGACCCGTTACTATATTGGGCATAAGTACAAGTGCTAGTTATAACTTACTATTAGGAGAAAAGGGTGCCTAAAGACAGCCATTCAGAGAAATATTATTGAATGGTAAAGATGTTGGAAAAAGGCCATTTCAATTTGTAAATGATTGTCAGAATACCTTTTTCAGTTCAGCCTCAAGATCATCTTTCTGCTTCTGAAGCCCAGCGATTTCTGCAGATAATTCCTTCAAAAGCATACACAATGTATAAGGTAGTTTTCACTGAAATAATTTCATAGTTAAGGAGTGTCTTCGACCAAACAAACCAGGTTTCTGACCCCACAAATTACTATTTCCTAAAGAAAATTGAGGCATGTTTCAAAAAAATATTTATAAAGATCTTAAACCAAAATGATACATATGCAAAATTGGAATTAATACAAGGGCATGCCAGAATTAGAAGAAAATTTGGACGGGATATCTGGGTTAGTATAGCAAGGTAGCTAGATTTGGCCTCAAGGAGATAGATCTGTTTCGCAAACAATAGCATTAAAATAATTGCATAAAACACTAATCCACAAACACAAGACAAGACTCATATCCTCTTGGCTTTCTTTTTTTCACTTTCTGCTTTTTCAACAGAACTTTCTATATATCCCACTTACCTGCAACGCTATCATTTTTCACCATGCCACTCTTCTGTCACTAGCACTTTTCAAACCCATCATCAAGCAGCAAGATTTTCATGGCAATTTACTTGTCTTCTCTATGTGATCATGGCTCCATGACCCAACTCCAATTCTGCAACTCTCACCCTTAATTCTAGAAATTAAGAATCATATTTCAAGTCCGCGCATCTCCACCCGACGGATAACAACACCTGCTTCAATTTACCACCTTCCTTGACCAAGCCCCCTTTTTTTAAGAAAAAGTGGGATGGACCTCCATTAGAGGTACATTAAAAAAATATACTATAAAAATAATTAAGTAATTACATCCATCAAGTTTCAAAAAGCACTTTGGCATGACCAAGTACATTTTCAAAATAACTCACCCCCTCAAAGACATCATTCTAGCTAGCCACAATGCCCAGACAAGTCTCGCAAACCTTCATTCACCACTCCTCTAAGCCTGAACAATCTCTACCAAGCGAAGCCCGAAAAAGATTCCTTATCGCTCCACTTGACGTCAGAAATGTTCGCATTTCTCCACAAGTCCATTGATCCCAGGAATTGAAAATAGATGATCAACATCTTATGTCGTTCCACCACACCTTTTGCAGCCCTCCTCTGCTCTAGGAAAAGCGTGCATGGGTCGCGCACCTGTCAAAACTCGTTCTCTTCTCAACAAGCATAGGAACACCCTAACCCTCGTAGGTATCTTCCATCTCCAGACCTTAACACAGTCCCGAGAGATCTCTGTATACACCATTGTGCACCTTGTACGCCTTTCTGACTGTAAACATCCCATCTCTCCAGCACCATGAATTACTACCTTCTGATGACACATTAAGCCTCGCCAACCTGCCAGAGAGACAAATAAACTCTTTGATTATTTGCTCCAACAACTCAGTCACAAAATCAGGAGTTCAAGAATCATCTAATCACACATTCGCAACGCATGCCTCTATGTCCACTGCTAGAGTAAAAAGTCTGGGGTACAAGCCACATATGGCACCCTCCTCGGACCAATCGTCTCTCCAAAAGCAGAATCCACATCCATCCCCAAAAAGCAGTTGCATCGAATCTGTCAGGATCGGAAAGGTCGAACAAACACCCCTCTCCAAAAAGTGATCAGTGAGACCACAACATCAACATGGGCACAGGGGTTGGGCGACACTGCATAAAAAGATCTCACCAGTCTAGAAAGCATATCAATCCGAACCAAGCCCAGTTTATGGAAACTCCCATCTATTTACATTTTCAAAAAGTCCATTATTGACCTGCCAATCTTAGTCATCGTCTTTTTCACGTGTATGTATCAATTATCCATCCATCTTCACCCCGCCCATAATTACACATGCTTAAAACTATCCGGTTGATCCACCTTCATATGTTAAGACAGGTGAAGGGTTGATTCAATTGATTAAGTAATTAGATCGCGTGGAAAGATCCAATTTGTGATGTTTTTGGGCCTACACTAGTTAAATATGGGAGTAGGTTGTGTTAATCGGGACCTATAAAGAGCTCGGAACCTCTTCTTTATTTACAAATATATTACAATATCCAGCTCTTTGTGGCTTTTCTCCCGTAATTTCATCCCACCCCTAAAAAATGTGGTTCCACAAAATACCTAAGGGTCCAACATTATGGTGGACGATTTGTTGCTCTTAATCTTTCAATTGTCTTATTTATATTATCAGAGCTCAGAGATGATGTGGGTCAGATCCGTTCTGATAGATTTAGCTATTGACACACCTCTTTTTATGCAGTTGCAATGTGATAACCAAGAGCTCTTTTCCTTGCCAATAACTCTGCATTCGATGAGAGGACCAAGCACATTGAGGTTGATTATCATTATACTCGTGGCATGATTAATAAAAGGTTTGTCTCTACTTCCCACATCAGCTTAGGAGAACAGACATCAGATGTTTTCACCAAGGCTCTAACCAGTGGGCCATTCCAGAGATGTTGTTCCAAGCTAAGCATGATTGACATCTATGCTCCATCTTGACGGAGAGTTTTGAGAGACATTTTATCTTTTATGTTTTTTTCTTTGTCTTCCATCTCTATTATGTAATTTGCCCTCTGGGGATGCTCCTATCTATCTAAGAGAGCTCTAGCTCCTTCATAATTAATTCAACATTCCCTTTCCATAGGACATACTTAAACAACACGGATATCTGCGACATATCATGAAAAATTGATGGAGCTCCTAAAAATAACTTCACCTTTAATTCAGATTTTTCTACGACAAACTTAGACATTGTTTCCAGCACTTATGTTGTGTAACAAACAATGCAAGCCTCCCCTACAACCTAGCCACTTGGAAGATGATACGTCTTCAAATCTGTTAAGTCACGGGGTCCCATTTTGAAACTAGAATTCCTCTTGAATCCGCTACGCTTGAGACACAACACCAACCTCAAATGAAATTCTTAGACAATCCATCTTCAAGTAGCCGCACACTAAGTACACTTGATCTTAGACAATCAAGCCGTATCTCATAGAATAATTATCTTTAAGTGGATAATTAAAACTAAACCAGATGTCACCTATTATATGCCACAAGCACAGGCTATGGTGACTATCACACTCACCTTCCTATAACTCCCTCACAGTTAATCAATCCATATTAAAAGAAATTAAGAGTTTAGCCACAAGTGTGAGCCACGCTCTCATTATCGTATATGGGATCCTCGCCACATATGAGATCCTCTCTTTTTCCTTTCAGTTCATAGGGCAGGAACAAAGTCCATTTTACGACCTTCCAATAGAGTCAATAAGAACAATAGTTCAACGCCCATTTTTGTAATAAGGATGGAACGAAATCATCTTCATGGATCCAAGATATTTGTGTGCCTTGGATACAAGAAGTTAAATTTTGTAATAAGGATGTAAAGAAATCATCTTCATGGATCCAAGATATTTGTGTGGCTTGGATACAAGAAGTTAGGGACTTGGCAGCTTTTTCCCAATACCTTTCCTCTGTCTTCGTGCTTTCACTTTTCTTTTTTTAGTGTTATCCCCCACCTATACCCTGATATAAAAAAACTTACCTCGATTTTTAATTCTTCAGTTATTTACTGCTCAAAATTGTACTCTACATTGATTGATCAAGGTTGCTTAAAACTGAAATAAGCTTTGGTTTATTTCTCCAAAGTCGCTTGTTGATGAACAAGTGATGCAAACAAATATTCTTAAATCTAATTTCAAACTTGTACTCACTTAGATACAATGGATAGTTTCTTTTTTTAAGTCTAGTTTTGTTATTTTATTGCTAGTTTGTTGAAATAACTTATAATTTTTGAATTAGGCAAAACTTAGGCTATTACTTGCATTATTTTTTCTTGGGGAAACATCATTCGTCTTTCAATTATTTAAATAAAGTATGTAGCATCCCTAGTAGAATTGATCTTAATGCCAATATCAGAAGTACATGTAGCATCACTAGAAGAAACAAAGCTGTCAATTTATAATGACTGTCGTATCGTAAGTACTCATAATGATCAGAGGAGTATATACTAGCCTAGAAGGGATGTCTCTACTGATATCGAAACCTGAAATCAAGTATAATGGGTCTCCTTGTGAGGCACGATAATAGTCAAAGAGAGTGGGGATGGATACATATTGGTATATATACTGGAAAAGAATGGAATACACTCGAAAAAAAAAGATGTTGCACTAATATAGTGCCTTTGTGATCTCATATCGTAGAGCCGGTAACTTGTCCCACCTAAGACCCGTAATAGGGATAAATACGAGAAACCAAATGCTCCATGAAGAACAATGAACACCCCCTTTCCAAGATAGAGAGCATCAATGGGTAAATGCTCATAAATATAAGTGGAATGCATGGGATTAATCAAAATTCAAATGTTGCACCGCGTCACCCTAACATGAGGGCGTAACATCATAGTATAGGAGAATAGTACAAGGACGAGCACATGTTTGTGTTTGGCAGTTGCGATTTGTCGTGAAGTATAGGCACAAATGCTTTGATGAGTAAATGACTCAAGGATATAAAAAAAGCAAATCACATGAGATGAACTCACTGTATTATCATAGCGAAGAGTCTTCAAGATGGCAACAAAGTGAGTTTTTATTTCATTGACAAACTTGACAATAGCAATTCATAATTAATTATTAGAAATATCTATCACACATGGAGAAAATTGTCAATAAGAACAAGATAATTACGATTATGAGGTCCCCAAACATCACCATGGACTAACTCAAATAAAACAGTAGAATATATAATAGCAAAGATAGGATAGGAGCTATGGTGATGCTTCCCCAATCATGAGGCATCATACTCTAGTTGGATAGTATAAGTGAACTGGGGAAAACGCCGACGAAGCATCCGTAGATATGGTTAGCCTAAGCGTGAGTGTTATAAAGTGTTTAAAGATAGAAAACTATATCCTAAAGCAACTAGCAGCAATCATGGACTATACCAAGTGATAGGCACTCCCTTTCTTCACAACCCGTGTCAATAGTCCTGCCAGTCAAGGTATCCGAAAAATGATATAATATCAAAAATAGCTCGAAAGGTGAGTTATCTACAAATCAGAGTAATTTATAACAAGCTAATGGGGAATTCAAGAATGAAGAGAATATCAGTATGCTAGATGCTAGGTTTAAGGGTGACTTCCCTTCTTCTCTTTACAAGAGATAATCTCATGTCGACAACCTATAAAAATTAGTATATTTGCAATGGTCACATTTGTTGAAGTTGGCTCTTCTTTCCACGGAAATGAGTGGAGGCCTCGGTATCAAGCAACTAATCGATACTGTAACCAAGCTACAGGAAACAACCAACAATAATTGAGTGAGCAACATCAGTTGTTCAGAGTGATGACTGTGTTAGTGCTTGGTAACGTGCACAGTCAGTAGGAGCCACCATACATAGTCGATGTGGCAGATCATCAAGCCCCCTTTAGGGACAAACATAGATTGTCCATTAATTTTGTGGTGACAACGCAAATAGCAAAATAGTCATTCTTGGTCCAGCACTCAATTTCAAGATGACTGAGTTTCCCACAGAATGTGCACTGGATGTACAGGTACTTATTAGTAGTCGTGGGCTGTCCTCGACCACAGCCTCAACAAGGGTTGCCTCTTTGTAAATCTGAAAAAACCGCTCGACAATGAGTATCATGAGATGAAGTTTCCTGAGAGACCTTCAGGGGAGAGGGGACTCAACTTACCACATGCATCCTCAAGTAAAGCATAGGAGTCATGATCATCTAGTCTCTCACAACAGCCTAGAGAGGATGAGATGCAGCAAAAGCATCATTAGTGCCATGTGTTTTCAGTATTCTTTCCATTTTTTGGTGATTGCCTCCAGAAATTCGAACATTACATTTTTCAAATAGGGACATCAATTGTGGAAGATATTCTGTCAATGGACTATATTTGCTTTAAATGTATCATGTCATAAAACATCTGAAATACCAGACTTCTGTTCTGATCCTATGAGTGTGTCTCATTCAAAGAACTCCCTATATCATATGCATGATCATAGTAGACCAGTTCATTGCCAATATTAGAGATGGCACTCACCATGATCCAGGAACAAACCATACTATTATCAACGCCCCATGTGGCATTTTTCCCGTCTTTCAACAAATTGACTTTAAAATAATGTGCTCCTCGTATCCTCGTATTATCATCAAGAACATCCATGAATAGTTGGAATAGCTAGTTGTATCCAACTTCAGGATCGAACCAAATGAGGACAGCCCCTTCATCACTTCCCATGGATTTTTATGAGTCAACATTTCCCATGGATGTCACATTAGAGTCTTCTAACACTTCTATCCACAACCAACGTTTGCTCACAACATGCATCTTGCTATAATGAATTGATTCAGATCATACCAAAAGGAAAATGATGTTTTATCTAACTCTTTAAATGGCATCGAACCATGCTACATGGTAGATGAGAATGGCATAGAGAGGTGATGGTCACATGGATGGTTGGACGTGGTCGGAGGAAATTGGGCAATAGTGGTGGTTGAAGCGAGTGGAGTTGACGGGGCTGCATAGGGGCTGGAGATGGTTGGGTGGTAATGGCCAATGCAGAGGTTGAAGGAGGCAAGGACGAGGGAGATGGGCAACAATGGAGAGAATAGAGAGGGGAAGGGTGATAGTAGGGTTGGGGGGAGAGGCGAGTGGTTCTACTGCCAAATTGAAGGAGAGACTTCTTATTAGAGGTAACTAGTTAGCATATCCGCGCTTCGCAGCGGCATCACAAGGCAATTGGAAATTATTATGTATTTACATAACGGATTTAAAAAGATGAGAGAAAAATAAGTTATGTATGTATTACCTATAAAAAATTACTATTACTAAAATTTAGATTATTTTTAACATGTTTATTAGTAAAATATTTATATAAGTATAATTTTATCATTATCATATTCATAAGTTAATTTGTATTTTATTATGTATTGAATTATTTGTATATGCAAATTTAAGTTTGATTTAAATTATTTTTAATTAATATTGTATTTCACAATTACTTTTATTTTAAACTATTTTTAAATTATTATTGTATTTCACAATTTTTACATTACATATAAACATGATTTAATTTTAGTATAATAATAAAATATACACATGTATTTTTACCCACATTGATTATAAAATATGAATTTAAATAAAAAAATTGTAACCAATTTTTACATCACATAAAAATATGATTTAATTTTAGTATAATAATAAAATTTACATGTGCTTTTACCCACCACATTGATTACAATATCTAAATTTGATTAAACTATTGTAACTTTATATTAGACTTAAAATTTTTAATTTAATAAATATAACTGCTATATATATTAATATAATAAATATAAAGAATATGATATTTGTAATTTTAAATTTAACAAATTTATTAGAGGAGAGAGAAAAAGATGAGAAAGGGTGAAAGAGTGAGAGGGGAGGAGTTAGAGGAGAGAGGGGGAGAGATGGGTGCAATTGAAAGAGAGAGAGAGGGGAGAAATGGAGAGGAGAGAGGGAGAGAGAATGAGTGGAGAGAGAAAAAGAGGGGGAGAGAATGAGTAGAGAGAGAAAGAGGGAGGGAGAGTGGTCAAGAGGGGGAGAGAGAGTGGAGAGAGAGAGAGAAAGAGGGAGAGAGAGTGGTCGGGAGAGGGGGAGAATGAGTGGAGAGAGAGAGGGGGTGGGAGAGAGGGAAGACGGAGAGGGAGAGAACGGGGAAAGAAAGGAGAGGTATCCACGCGTCGTTGGCGGGAGAGGAAACGGGAAAACTCGGTATTAATTAGGTATATAGATATCCTAGAGCTCCTTATAAAGGAAGGTCAAAGGTTAGGAGTATACCAAATGGTCATTGTAAGAGGAAAAGACAAGAATACCCCTAGAGAAGAGTATAACCCATATCTCTAAATAAGTTTAAAGAATATCTTAATAGGGGGCCTCCAAGCAAAGGTAAAGTCAAACACTACTTTCACACTTGAAATCTGAAGAAGCGGAAGCGGAATCGATAAAACAAGAATAATAATCATGAAGAACAAAGAGATTTATGTGGAACCCTACTCCCTAAGGAGCAGGATGAAACCACAGGAGAAGCCCTAAACAGGGCGGATATTCTATTAGAATTTCTCAATGAGTACAGGAGGTATGGCGATCCTTATATAGGTGCTCAAGGGAGAATATTCTATAGGATATTCTCTATAGAATATTCTCATAATAAATAGCCACAAAGAATATTTTCTAACAAAAATTATTCGATCGTATTTTTTAATTATTTTAAATAAATAGATAATTTCCAATACACATAATATTATATATTCATACATATATGGTCATCAATTAACAATAATCCAAGATAAAATTAACAGCTTACAAGATATATATATATGAAACTATGACATTTGTGGTAATACTAAGATAAATGGTAACCCTTGAGAATTACAGAAATTAAAAAGCATTCCCCCACATCATATAGGGTAGGATACATGGATTTTTACCTCCATTCAAATCAATTTTGGTCATACTCGGACTTAGATCGAAGTAATTAAGATTCCTTCGAATAGTCTCCTTCCAATACTTCTTAGGCCCCGCTCGCATTTCTCTTAGCCAACTCAACATCCCAAATCTCGCATCTTCTAACAGGTGCACCAACAGATCTCAATTGCAAATGGTCAAACCACATTAAGTGATTATCCCTCATTTTATCCTCAATCGAAGTAACACCAACTTTATGTATGATCGTATCGTTCCTTATTCAATCTTTTCGTGTATAACCACACATCCACCATAGTTTTTTTTATTTCTGCTAGTGGCATTCTCTACACATATTTATGGTTCACAAACCAACATTCAGGTCCATAAAGCATAGCAAGTCATACAGATGCTTTGTAATACTTTGGTTTTGGAAGAAATTTTCTTATCACGTAAAACAGAAGAATCCCCTCTCCACTTTAGCCAAACAATGTTTACTCTATTAGTAACTCTTCATTGATTTCCCTATCATGTTACAAAATAGATATCAAGTATCTAAAAAATCTTTCTTTTAAATGTTATCTTCTCCAATACTCACCCCCAAATTCCTTCACTATTGCTTCCATCGAATGTGGACTTCATATATTAAGATTTTTTAGTCCTACTAATATATGTCTCCAAAACTCAAGTTTCTCGTTTACTCCGACTTTAGTCTCATTGACAAACACTATATCATTGGCAGATAACATATATCAAGGTATCTCATTCTGAATGTTACTAATTAACTCATCTAGAATAAAAGTGAAACGGGAAAACCTCAAAGATGAACCTTGGCGCAGATCAATGTTGATTCAAAATAGTACTACATCTTCCCGAACTGGATTTTAACACAAGATGAAGCTCCATCATACATGTCCTTTATATGGTTAATATACGAGGCAGGCACTTGTGTCTTCTCCAAAACTCTCCACAAGATCTCATGTGGAACCGAATCATAAACTTTCTCCAAATCATTCTAAATTAAATGGAGGTTCCACTTTTTAGCTCCACAAATCTTCAGTATTCTCATCAGGTGGATAGTTTTTATCATGGAAGGCCGTATCCCGATATATCGGCGATATATCGCCGATATATCGATATCGACATGGGACCGATATCGAAATCGATATATCCGATTTCAGGCATTTTCTTCAGAAAGATTCCTAGATATAGCGATATATCGGCGATATATCGGCAATATATCGTCGATATATCGATATCGACACGATATCGAAACGATATCGATATCGATATGTCCTTCCATGGTTTTTATAGTTGAGCAACATGGTATTAATCCGAACTGATTTTCTGTTACTTTGGAAATTCGCATCAGCCTTCTTTCTATCATACGCTCCCAAATTTTCAAAGTATAACTCATGAATTTGATACATCAGCAATTCGAACAATTTTGAATGTCTCTTTTAATCCTGGGAAGAGGCACCACGATGTTTTTCCTCTGTTCTTTAAACATTTTCTTCCTTCGCCTAATAACATTGAATAAATTTGTGAGCAAGTCAAGCCTCATTAACCTAAAGCTCTCCAAACTTCTTTAGGAATGTCACTAGGTCCTACACATTTCCCATGTTTCATAATCGTCAAAGCCTGCTCTACTTTCTTCCAGTGTATTCATCTATAGCTTGCATGATTCGGGTAACCTTCACTACTAAAGTAATCTCTTTATTCTCTCGCCCAATGAAAATTTATGAAATAATTGCTTTCATCTAGTCTTTATATCCTTGTGAGTAACAAGCACGCGTTCTTCCTCATCCTTAATGCATCATACTTGAGTAAGATCTTTGGTCTTTCTTTCTCTTGCTTTGTCCAATCTGAATATATCCTTCTGGCCCTTCTTTTTCAAATTTTTGTACAAAATTTTGTAGACTTTTGTCTTGTCTTCACTTACAACTTTTTTTGCTCCCTTCTTCTATATTGTGTAGTTCATGACATTTTCCTATGTTTTATCCTTATACACAGCTTTAAAGCAAGCTCTTTTAATTTTAAGCTTCTCTTGCATCCCTTCACACCGCCACCAAGCCTCCTTTTGGCCTGAAACTCCTCCTTTGGGCTCGCTTAACATTTCCTTCTCTACCCTTCGAATACATGATGTTACCACCTCCACCATTTGGCTTGCACTTTCGTTAAATTCCCAAGAAAATTCTCCTAAAACCCAATCCTTGAAGCAAGTTTGCTTCAATTGAAGCTTCCACCACCTAGTCTATTAGTCTTGGGAACCTTTCTTTTCTTTTCCAAAATATTTACTTATGCATCCATGGCTAGCAAGAGATGTTGAGATGGAAAGCTCTCTCATGGGATAGCTTTGCGATATTTGCAATACAATCAATCTCTTCTCCTCATCGCAAAGTAATCTATCTGTGTTTCAATTGGACATACCACTCCTATAAGTGATTAAATGATCCTTGCTCTTCATGAGAATGTTTCCTAGGAGAAAGTCAAAAGTCATTCCAAAATCCAGGACTTTCCCTGCTTCATTTATAACCCCGAAGACATGGCCCCCATGAACATTAGCGTACCATGATGCATTCTCCACATGTTTATTGAATTAATCCCTTATGCAAATGATCTCTCTTTGTGGGATTTCTTGCAAAATATTTTTTAATCACATTTATTGCATAATATTATCCTAATCCTCCTAAAAATCATATTTAATCATTTCCTTTAAACCAACTTGAGGTGCATAAACTAAGATGATATTCACGATTTCTTCTTCAAGTACCAATTTTAGCAAAATAATAAGATCCTCAAATCTTTGCACCTTAATTACACTATCCTTAGATCCTTATGAATAACTACCCCAACACCATTTCTACTCCAACTTATTTTGTCCCATTGAGATAGTATCTGAATCTTCCTTCTTTTTAGTGTATCTATGATCTCCATCAATTTGCCCGTCAAAGTACTAATATTCCAATTACCTATCCACAACTTCTTTTGTAACCTTTTTTGGACTAACTTCTCTACTTGCATGCCTCCATCATGTGAGAACCCTTGCAAAGTTTGGACTTCATCCAAGTGGTGATGCAAAGGACATACAAAGCAAATGTTGTCCCGTAGACATACCAGTCATATCCTTTCCCTCGGTGGGGCCAAAATTTCATCCGGTTCAAGGCTTCATCTTCTAATTAAAATAAACAGATTTCGCTTATTTACTCGTATGTGTTCCTCATTCAAGAACCCTTGCAAACTTTGAACTACATCCGGGCAATGATATAGCAGCCCTGATAATCGTCCTAATAGTCAGCTAATAGTCACCCAAATACTCAGCTAATAATCGCCCGAATAAAAAATTTCAGCGATCAACTAAAACATAAAATGGAAAAATAATCAAAAGTTATAGTTACCCAAATAATCAATCAAATAATTGAATATTCGGACCAACTATTCAGTCTGGGTGAATAGTGATGGAATAGGCCTATTCTATTCGATTACCCCACTGTACCGCATATTCCACCCCAATATCTGATCCATTCGATTGATTATTTTATATTACTTATTATTTTAAGAACCATGATGTTTCTATTTTGCGAAAAAAAATTAAACCGTTTTCGAGATTTCTACTGATATTGACATATCTCGATACATTCTCGATTTATATCTTTCCATACTGATATGATATCAACTTCGTTATCCACCCCTTGAACTAAATTATGGTGTACTAATGATGAGTCTATACTAAATATATATATACATCTCTCTGTTTTTCATGCATTCTCCTTGTTTCTCTTTTTTCCAACATCTTTCTCAATGTTCTACCTTCTTTTTAACTAAACTACAGTAAAATGATGGATGGTCTACACTAAAAATAAATGAGATAAAGAAAAAAGTGGGCATGAAGCCTGAATAAAAAGCCAATAGGGTGGCACCTCTTCATTTTCTTCTACACGAGGGATTGATAAACTCCATCAACTTCGATTCTCATCTCTATGATCCTCAACACCATTGATGCAACTCATATAAATATCTCTGTGTAGATGATGATGTTGATTTCCTAGTTGTCATGGCACTATCATCCAACTCTTCCTTTGCATGTAACTCTTTAGTGTTCACGGGTAGAGAACCCAAGAATATCTATGATAGCCACCTCCTCTTTGCCAATACTTATTATATTCATCTTAACTGCCCTTACATAAACATCATTACCACCTCATGGAGACGGCCATGCTGCTTCAACAGTGTGAGGTTGCCGCCTTGTGGCTCCATGTTCAGCCTCTGCCTATGTCACGTCCCTATGCATGCTGCCGATGTCTCTGGCATGACAATGCTTGCACCTGGCTCCAACCACCCCCATGTACGATGCATAAATCTCACTCCGTTTTGGTGGAAAATTTGTGTGACTATTTGATATCATCCCATCTTTTGTGATGTTCACCCCCTAGGCCACCATCACTAGAGTTCGGGAGCTTATCGCATCAACTCCATGCATGGTGCCGCCATCTTCTAGCATTGATGTGGTCATATAGGGAGTCTCTTGTGAAAAATGAGCAACTTATCATTCAAGGGAACCCTAGGCTCTCTTATATAGGGAGAGAACTCACGGGTAAAATACATAGTAGTCCTGAGAACAATAAGAAATTACGAAAAGGTACATAACATATAATAATATTGGTCTCTACACTCCCCCTCAAGGTGGAGCATAGATGTCGATCATGCTCAGCTTGGAAAAACATCTCTGGAAGGATCCTCTGAGCAACGGCTTGGTGAGCACATCAGCAGTCTGATCCCCTGAGCTCACGTGAGATGTAGATATCAAGCCTCTCTGGATTAAGTCTCTAGTGTAGTGGCAGTCAACTTGAATATGATTCGTTTTTTCATGGAATGCTGGATTGTTGGCAATAAACAATGCTGCCTGATTGTCACACTAGAGCTTCATAGGTAAAGGTAGTGCTATACGTAGATCCTCTAGCACAGATCAAACCCACATCATTTCTGTGCTTGCTTGCACCATGGCCCTATATTCAGATTCAATACTAGACATTGCCACAATGGTTTGTTTCTTGCATTTCCAAGAAACCAGAGAACTCCCAATGAAAACGGCAAATCCTGAGGTTGACTTTCTATCCTTAGGGCATCCTGCATAATCGGCATCTACACATGTTGAAATAGATAAATCTTTGCCTTTTTGAAATAGCAACCCTGAGCCTGGAGAAGACTTTAGATATCTCAGTATCATGTATATGGCATCCATATGGACTTGTCTTGGTTGCTCCATAAATTGACTCACTTGGCTTACTGCAAATGCAATATCGGGTCGAGTTATGTTAATATAAAGGAGCTTACCCACAATTTCTCTATATCTCCTCTTGTCAACTTCAGGAGTGTCATCATCATACAGCTTCATGCTTGGATCCATTGGAATACTCGATGGTTTGCATTCAGCCATGCTTGTCTCAGTCAAAAAATCTGTAATATACTTCCTTTGGGTCATCACTAGACCATGTGCATTCCTGATAAATTCCAACCCCATAAAGTATCTTAGGGTTCCAAGATCCTTTGTGACAAACTGACTGCCTAGAAACGCTTTTGCCCTCTCTATTCCTTGAACATCATCTCCTGTAACCAGAATATCATCAACATAGACCATGATGACAACCGTACCTATAGAAGCCTTCTGAATAAACAACGAGTGATCTGCATTCGATCTTTTGAACCCCTGTCGTTCAATCAGATGGGAAAGCTTCTGGAACCACACTCTTGGGCTCTGTTTAAGGCCATAAATTACCTTGTGACGTCTACACACCATATGCTTCTCCCCCTCAGCAGTGAACCCAGGTGATTGCTACTTGTAGACTTCCTCCTGCATATCTCCATACAAGAAGGCATTCTTAACATCAAGTTGAGATATAGTCCAGTCACGTACCATAGCAAGTGATAAGAGTATGCGAAGAGTAGAGTGACGAGCCACCGGAGAAAATGTATTCATATAGTCCACGCCATAGGTTTGTGTGAAACCTCGCGCAACCAACCGTGCCTTGCATCGATCTAGACTGTCATAAACGTGGTATTTAACTGTGAATACCCATTTACATCTAACAATTGATGCATCAGGGGGAGCATTAACCAAGCTTCATGTGCCACGAGACTGTAAGGCACGCATCTCGTCTTCCATAGCCATTCACCAGCAATCAATCTTCATAGCTTCCTGATAGGTCCGTGGTATGTCCACGGAAGACAAGGCTGCAGCAAATCTCTGAAAGTCGCATGTGAGGCGATGAGAAAAGACACCTGGGAAGCAAAGGGAATAAGATGCGCACGTCCGCTTTTGCTTCCGGATAGCAATAGAAATATCGAGGTCATCGCCCACTGTACTAGATGGTGTAGTCTCCTCCTACAATGAAGAATCCTGCACATGTACCATATCTGACCCGTCAGTAGTACTGTCATCAACACATACCAGAGGCGTGATGGATGTCTGACGTGTAGCCTGAGCAGGACCTGACCAACGCGTATAGAATTTTGGTAGGGGTGGAATAGGAGGTTGTGGAGGTGGTGGTGGTGAAGATGACGTAGTAACAAGAGCAGGAGTGGACTCAGATGAACCCCAACTAGGAGGCGGAGGGACATAGACATTATCACTGGTAGTATATGGTACCAGCCTATCACCTGCAGGAGAAAAATACATAACATACTCAAAGAACGTGACATCAGCACTGACAAAGTATTTCTTGTTTATGGGGTCATAACAGCGATAGCCCTTCTGAGTCCGAGAGTAACCGACAAAGACACACTTGACAGCTCTTGGAGAGAGCTTGTCAAGTCCAGGAGTCAGAAGATGCCAAACACAACAGTACCGAAGACCCGAGGAGTAAGTGAGAATAATTCCTTATCAGGAAAAATGATAGAAAGAGGAATTTTCTCACCCAGGACAGATGACGGCATACGATTGACCAAGTAGCAAGCTGTAAGCACAACATCCTCCCAGAAAGAGATAGGAGCACAACTCTGAATAAGGAGTGTTCGAGTAATATCAAGAAGGTGACGGTGCTTTCTTTTTGCCATGCCATTCTGTTGAGATGTGTAAGCACAAGTAGTTTGGTGAATAATGCCCTTTGACGAGAGAAACTGAGAGAGTGACCGTGTGCAGAATTCCAGAGCATTATCTGTACGAACATATTTAACAGTAGAAGAAAAAACATTCCGCACTTCATTAATCAAATTTTAATCACATCTCATGCTTCAGATTTATTCTTTAAAAGAAAGACCCAAGATACACGAGAGAAATCATCCACGACAACTAGATAGAACATGTGTCCCTGATGATCGGGAACACGACTCGGACCCCAAATATCAATATGAAACAACTCGAACGGGGAGCTACTGCTCCGACTCTGACGACTAGGAAAGCTAGACTGATGATGCTTTCCCAACTGACACGCTTCACAGCGAAAGGAAGAACTCGAAGAGATCTGAGGAAAAAGATGTCGCATTTTCTGTAGCGGGAGATGACTGAAGCGAAGATGCCGGATGTACAGAGAAACTGGTCCGGCGGAATGAGAAGAAACACCAGCATAAGAATTCCGGACCAGCCGATACAAACCATTCTGCTCAGAACCACAGCCAATCACCCTGCCTGTTAGTATGTCCTGAAAAATAAGAGAAGAGGGGTCAAATATGGCACGACAGTGCAAATCCTTCGTAATCTGACTAATAGACAAAAGATTCATGGAGAACTCAGGAGCATGTAGAACATTCTGTAGACACATGGATGGAGATAAAACGACCTCCCACTGTCCAACAAGGGGTGAATGAGTACCATCTGCGATCTGTACTGACCGGCCATGGGGAATGTCCTTGTAGGACTCAAGTCTCTCTCGATCACGGCAGAGGTGATGTGTGGCACCAGAATCTATAATCCAATCAGATATATCATGATAACACGTAAATGCAGTAGCACTACCTGAGGTACTAGCAGCAACAGAGGAACTAGCAGAAACAGTGGCAGCAACATCTGAAGGTCCACCAGAAGAATCAACAGATGATTGTGACATAATATCACGTAGACGTGCCACAAGCTCTTCGAAACATTTGTCTGCATTGGATGCTGACTATGGCAGAGCATGACGGGCTACACATGCCGATGCTGGGAACCCAGGCTTAGAGTAGCATGTATCCTCCGAGTGGCCTATGCGGTGATAGTACAAACAAGGCTAACGAAAGCGACCACCCCTACCACGGGGTCCACGTCCACGACCAGAAGGCTGACCACCTCTCCCACGCGATACTGCCATCGCCGATGGGGGTGGAGTAGAGGAGCTGGAAGAAACTGATATACGACTGAGCCTCCGGTAAACATCCTCCATTGGAGGAATCACTGCATCGACCAAAATCTGAGAGCGGGCAGCCTCGTACTCAGGATCTAGGGCTGCAAGTAGAACACCCACCATGGGGGCATTCCGAAACATCTTCTGCTGCTCAGGAGTTGTTGTGAGTGGAATGGTACTGTATAACTTCTCAAACATCCCTCTCAGGGACGTGTACAAGGAGTGAAGTGGTCTGTCGTTCTGCTTCATCGTGAAAATATCATGCTGAAGCTGTAACATCTTCGTCTCATTTCGCACTTGTGAATACGTTGCAGCGAAAATATCCCACATTGCCTTGGTAGCGGGCTGATGGACGACATCATTGGCAATCTTCATCGACAGTGTGCCTGACAACCAAACCTTGGCATACGAATCATCAGCCTCCCACGAGGTATATATCTCTGTCTTCTCTGCCGGCTCTTCCTCGGTAAGAATATGCTTCTTACCGTTTGACTTCATGAGGCTCATGAACTGCATCGCCCAGAGCTCATAATTTATCCCATCCATCTTTACTATCGACGCGGGACCTTTGAACGCGCCTATGGAGGGCATATCAACCTTGGAGTCTGACATAACATCGGAGATGAAGTACTAGGGTTTGTAGACAAAGTGACAGGTGTCTATACGAACTGCATAGGATTTGAGTGTGTATGTAGACGTTACACACCCAAATCCATGTAGACTGCGAAGAAGGCGGCTACGGCTGGATGCAGCAGGAGAGATCGACGCCGGCTAGGGTTTAACCGGCAAGAGGACGGCCCGGGAGGCAGGGCCGAGGGGCGGTGGGGCCTAAGGGCAGCGGGGCCGAAGGAGCTGAGGGGGGCGTGAGGGGGGGTGGAAGAGCCCTAGGGTTTAGGCTCTGATACCATCTTGTGAAAAATGAGCAACTTATTATTCAAGGGAACCCTAGGCTCTCTTATATAGGGAGAGACCTCACGGGTAAAATACGTAGTAGTCCAAAGAACAATAAGAAATTACGAAAAGGTATATAACATATAATAATATTGGTCTCTACAGAGTCCAATCTTGCTAATGATTTAAATCATAATAGCATGAAAATCCCCAAGAATATCCAACATTAGACTCTTGAATGATCATCATGTTTAGATCAGATCTTAATGCAATAATTATTTGACAAAGAGTCAGGCAGTTCAAACTTCAAGAAGATTCTCAAATTTTAATAAGAGCTAAGAATATTTAGAACCTAATTTTGATTAGATGGCATTAACCTCATGAGGCTTCAAAAATAACCTGGATCAGATACCCTGATAAGACAATAATTTAATAACAATGCATTAATAAGTATAAAATATTTCAGTTATGTGATTTGAGACAGACACCATGATCACCCTATTACACTCAAAAATTGGTCTAATAGCCGCGTGTTTATGTTCTTATTATTACATAAAATTGTACTACAGTTTTATACGTACACCACACCATCACATAATAGGTGTGGTGGGACTAAACACAAAATCTTAATACACCCTAATCAAAACCAGTGAGGGTTCACTTACCCAACATAATACCCATCTCTCAACATAACCTTTTTTCTTTCTTCTTAAAACGAGTTAGTGAGACAGAAAAAGGGGGTTTAAACTACAAAAACCGGCCCAATTCAAAGTAAAGGTTTCCCCGGAAGGAACAATTGGGTCACCAAGAATATAGAGGCAACCATAAAAGAAACATGCTTGATGAACCAGCAGCAATAGAATTCCTTCTGTCTGACAGAGTGACAGGTCAGGTCTTTTCTCCTAGCCCGCATCCATGTTCACAGTTCTAAATACAGAACAAGGACATTATTAAGAAACTTCCTTCAGATAATATAAATTATGTGCTTGTATTGTCATGTATTCGCAATATGAGCACGTGAAAGTGCACTTTCTCATCGCAGGACCATTCCCTTAAAGCATTATTCTCCGGCCCCACCAACTAAATACTTCATACCAACTTCAAATAATGACCATTATAAACCAAACCCTATGTAAACATTATTTATGCAACGAAATCAGAGGAGCATGCTCGTTCCCAACAACAGCCTCCTAACGAAGAAAAGTGGTTATCAGTATACAACTTTGAAATATAACCCACTTTGCTATATAACCGGAATCTTTCTAATTAGCATTTTGAAGTGCTTAAATCAAGCATTAGGCAATAATATTTCAGTTGCATTTCTTTTTTTTTCTCCAATTTATGTATGACACTTACCTTCTCAATTTCGCTCACTTCTTTATCTTTGACTACACGGAAATTAAGAGCTTCCTCTTTCTGGTTTCTGTCACCAAAGAAGCATCAGAAGAAAATGCACAACTCATAAAATGTATTCAACGAAACAATAAGCAAAAGATGCTCTTGTTCTTGCAAATGTAGCTCTATGCTTTCAACAAAGTGATTACCAAAAGCATATTCAACATTAAGTTAAAGCTTCTGTCGTTTCATATTGAAAAGCTTCTGTCGTTTCATATTGATACATACATAACTATATGCTTAATATGATGTTCATGAACTTATTGGTTGAGGAGAACCTTGCACGGACAAGCTCGCTGACATGTTATAACTTTATACTGACCATTATCTACTGACATTCACCAATATCGATAGAACCATGTCTCTTTAGGCTGAATTTTGAAAATGAGATTTTGATAAAATTTGGGCTTATCTCAGAATTGGAAAACCAAATCATTGATCACAAAGCCAACATGTTTATTACCGTCTACACATTTCTTCCAATATGAGCGTTAAGTGTTGTTACTAGAGATAAATGGATCTCGGATAAAGACCCATTTACCCATTTGTGTGCTGTGTAACTCTCCTCCCCGTATCTTTCATATAAATAAAAAGGAAGAAAAAAACCCTAACCATCAATGATGAGCAAGGAACTCTTTGCTCCAGGGTTTTCTTTCTCTGAGGGTTTCCACATTAACACTCATGTGTTTGGTGCTCGTTGTGGTTCAAGATGGTATCAGAGCTAGGCATGGTGTTGTGCTGATTGCGGCCATTGCCTGGCAGTGTTGATAGTTGAAACCCCTTCTCGTGTGACGTGTTCTGCTCACTCTTGCGCCTTGAGGTGTTGCGCCCTGATTGGGGTTGCAGGAAGCAGGGGGCTGTACAAGCTCCCTTGGGTTATCTTTTTTGCTGCGAAAAGGAACTGTGGTGCTGTGAGTAGGAGCCGTGCTCATGCATCTTGTTTGCTGTGCAGACTTTTCTAGTGGGAGCCAAACCCTATCTTATTTCTAGTGGTGATGGACCTTTGGGCTGTGAGAATTTCCTCGTCGTTTATTGTTTTGTGCATGTATCTTGGTCTGGTTGTGAGGCATTTTGGCTGTATATCTCTCTGGTGGGGAGTATTTTTTATGTTTGGGCTAAGCCAATTGGTTGGTCTCTCAAATAATGACGTTAATCAAAGAGTGATATTGGAGGACAAAATGCAAAAATGGATAACTGTCATGTTCAAATAACTACTATCAAGTTAATCAAAGAAAATTTTGTACAATGAATTTTTTTTGTTGTGGACTGTTTCTGTGGAGATGACGATTGCAGGGCGTGGTCAGATTGATTATATTAACGATCTCAAAGTCAAACCTGATGTTATGACCCTTCATGGGAGAAATAGTTTCTTGAGGACAACCAAGTGGAAACGTGGATTGTCAAATCTATTTCTTACAAAATCTTATTCTTCGGAAGAGATTGGCCCGGGACATGTCATGGTTCTCAAGAGTATGTACGGTCAAAGGAAGGACTTGCGGGTTTATCAATTAACTCGGGATATCTATAACAGAGAAGGCCGTATCGGCGATATACCATCGATATATCGGTTTCGACAAGGACAGGGTTTCAATATCACCCAGTATATCTATTTACAGGGATATCGACGATATATCGTTGATATGTCGGCGATATATCGTCATATTAGCTCATATCGATCAGAAATGACCGGTTTCGGTACAAAAAATCATGGATGTCGATCGATATCGCCTATATTTCGTCGATATCTCTATATATCAATGCTATTATCCATGCAAGATTGATTCCACTACTTATCTACCTATACCCAGTATTAAAACACATATTTAGCTACAACTAGCATTAAAACACACAATGGTTTATATATATTTAGTTTCGGGTAGGGTATGATACGACAGGAGGGTGCATACAATGGTTCTTCAACTTGGTGTATATTTGCAAGTTATTTCTTTGTAAGAACTTGAATGAAATCCATTTCCAATATCTATAAGTCAAATCTTCAAAAAATATCTATAAGTCAAGAATCGATATTAATATCGATATGTTCGAAATCATCGATATACGCGATATAAGATGATCGATAGTGTGATCTAAAAGAATATTTGTAAGTTATTTAGTGATCTAAGAACTTGGAAGAACTCCATTTTCAATATATATAGATCAACAACTAACAATACCAACGATATGTTCCATATAATCAATATGTGCAATATAACGATCATAGTCTTCACAAAATGATCTATATGTGTCATCTAAGTGTATATTTGTAAAATATTTAACGTTTAAGAACTTGAATGGAATCCATTTCCAATATCTATAGGTCAAGAATAAACATTAGCAGCGATATATTCGAAATGATCGGCATGTGCGATATATGGGCTATAAATGACCGATACATGTGACATAAGTGTGTATTTGTAGGTTATTTGTTGTTTTATATCTTGGATGATCTTAATTTCTGAAAAACGATAAAAATGGCTTTTTTGAGCCATTTCTGGCATTTCCACCGATATTGGCGATATATCCCAGTATATCCATTTCCGGGCAGACCGATCGATATTGATATCGATACGGCCTTCCTTAATCTATAATCTTCATCAAGAGGAGCTTTAGATCTCTGCATATTACAACGCCTTGATGTTAAATGGGAAGACTAAGACTACCAATCCGAGAAATCATAGAAATGCAGTACATATCAGAAGATCTTATCTGGGATAGAGAGTAGAAGAACAGAACCTTCATTTTTTAGGAGGCCTAAACTCGGAGTTTGAAAATGTATAGAGCTAGATATTAAATTCTACCACTATTCCAGCATTCAATATGGGTATCATTAAGTTGAGTTCAAGGAATAAAAAAGGTTGGTGATGTGGAGTTCTTTCATGGAGGTTCAGGATACTTAACGATCAACCATGTTAACTCAATGTTGTTACATAGGGAAGCTTACATAATTGTACCACTGCAAGAAAGATGGTCACACAGCTGATTTTTGTTGGGACTTTCATCTAGAGCGGAAACAATCAAAAGGCCGGTATGACGAACAAATGAGGAAAGTCGTAGCTAGAGAATCTGAACAGGTTGTGGAGGAGGAAGATCACTCTAGACCAAATTCAGGATGCCCAAGCTTATTTCAGCATCAAAACTACTAGAGGGGAAGAAAATTCTGATGATGTTCATACGAGTCGTTGCTCAGAGAAAAGGTAATAATGTAAATAATGATGAGTATAAAATATATAATTGATAATGGTTCCCTTGATCATATAACCGGTGACCAGAAACTCATTAAGGTATATAACTGGTCGGTAGTAGTGATCGAGTCGATCTCGCTGACGGGCCACATATAACTGTGGTAGGAAAAGGGAGTGTTTCTCTCCTTAACAAATTCATGATACACTTCATGTGCCTAATATGCCTTTTAATCTGCTATCTATTAGTATGATAACAAAAGAACTGAAGTGTAAACTAATCTTCTCCTTTGATCGTTGTATGTTAAAGTACTTGGCGACAAGAAAGAGGATTGGGATTGGTTTGGTTTCTGAAGGCATGTATCATCTTCTTGTCAAAGTTGTAGTTGCCTTAATAATTGATATTCAAGGAAAACGAAACAAGAAGGATTGTTATCAACTGACATGCAATTGCATGAAAGATTGTCTTTTGGTTCTCTTAAAGAACTGTTTTCATCTTTTTTTGAAAATCTAAAGCTTGAAAACTTTATTTGTCATGTCTATGTAAGAACTAAACATGCTCGAGCTACTTACCATATTTCAGAGAGGAAGACAAATGAAATTTCTACATTAGTTCATTTTGATGTTTGGGGGTCGTGTAATGTCATGCCTTCTAATGGTTACTAGTACGTTATTTCCTTTACTGATGGCTATTCGAGAGTATCTTTGTTAGTCTACTTCGTGATTGGGAGAGGTCGTTAGCATTGTTCATACCTTTCTTCAGATGATAGGACACAAAAAGGGAAGGTGGCCAAAACGTTTAGATCTGATAATGATCGTGTGTATACATCTAAACAATAGCAAAATTTCTTGAGCAATAAAGGGATTATTTGTGAGAGTTCTTGCGCATATACTCCTCAACAAAATGGGGCTACATAAAGAAAAAATAGACATCTTTTATAAATTAGCATAGCAATTTTATTCCAGAGGAACCACCCCAAGAGATTCTGGAGTGAGGTTGTCCTGACCAACACCTTTCTAATCAACAGGATGCCCTCAAGACGATTGAACAAGGCGCCTCCTTTTTCTATAACCCACCCTTAGAGTAAAACATTTGTTCTTCCTCGAAAAAAACCTTGGTTGAGTTTGCTATTTTTCACAATTCTACACAAGATGCCAAGAAATTGGATGCAAGAGCTGCCAAAGGCATTTTCTTGGGCTACTCTCCTACCAAAAAGGTTAAAAATGCATATATCATAGAGATGGAAGGTACATGTAGCTAAAGATGACACCTCTATTGAACATGAGTCTCATTTCCATGAGAATTCCCATTAGAAGAGAGTAAAAGTTAAAGTGAAGGAAATCACAAAATATTTTTTTTGTGGACACTAGTGATAATTCTATAGACTCTTCGGGTAACCCCACTCAGATTGACAACATGACAAGGGGTAGAGGTCTTGCTCTCCTCATTGGCATGTAAAGGCATATGGCAAGAAAGATTATCAAAGGACACTCATGCAGACTAAAAAGGAACTAATCCATTTCAGTTGCAAATTTGCAATCCTTGTATAAACCAAGCTACTCCATTACCATAAGTGAATCGACACCTACTATGGATAGTGATCTGGAAGAAAATGAAACGATAGTGGTGAAGATGTAAACGCAGATGAGGTGATCATTCATGAAGGAGATTTTGAGGGTCTCAGGGGCGTGGAAGAAGGAAGATAAAGTTCCCTTTGAGATATGTGTAATGTTGCAAATATTTTATTAGCATATATGTTAGTTATTTTGAACTTAGCAAAAAATATAAAAGCATTATATCTTCACTTTCTTCTTCTGTGATCCCTAGAAACATTACGGAAGTGAGGTCATATCCTAGATGGAATCAAGCTATGCAGGAGCAGATGAAGGCCCTCGAAAAAATTGTACTTGAGATATGTTTGATGTTCCAAAAGAGGCACATTTGATTGGTTTGAAGTGGGTATATACTATTGTTAGAGTTATCTTGTTATTTGATTATTTCTCATTATTTACTTATTGAGTCATGTAACCCCTTTGGGGCATTTATATGATTTCCTCTTTTGGTTCTCAAGACTTATGCTATATATGTGAATCTGGTCTGCATCTCATGCAGAATCCACTCTTGTGGAGTACTATCGGCTTCTAATATGTCTATGTGAGGAGCTTGCCATCTTTAAGCGCATGTTGCTCCAAATAGGGAGAGGACTGTAATTTTACCAATTTATTGGGAATTATATCTGCATAATCAAACAGTGAAGGAATAGTTTCTTACATCAGATACCTTACAATCCATTAAGGTTATTTTCAGACAACTTCAGGAGCTTGAGACCTTTGCGGGTCATACCCACTATTTGCATCATATAGAGAACTCTGCCTACCTTACATCCTCTGAAAGGGGAGGTCAACACAACTTTTTGTGGTAGACGGAACCACGACTCTGGTCGTGGTCGTGGCCATAACTCGGTCGTAGTCTTGACTCAGTTTGTGGTTGTGGCCATAACTCTGGCTATCTATAGTGTATTCACTGCCAGCAATAAAATCATCATGCGGAGCATTGTTGGGTAAAGTTTGGCTATCCTCCTGGTTATCTTCGAGCTAATATTGCTTCCACATCAAACTATGGTACAACTGGAACAAAGACTTACTTTGATCAAGACTCTAATGGACAGACAATCAACTCACTTCCACTGATTACTCCCGCTTGATGCAACTACTTTAGAACTCCAGAGCCACTCCTAGTGAGATTCCTACTGCACATCCGGTTACTACTTCAGACACCACTATTGTAAACGGCAGCTGACTAATCGAGTCGGTAGGGTCATCCGACTACTCGGTCGACTATGTGGTCGTGGCCAAAACACTGGCTATCAGCGTATTCATTACCGGCGATAAAATCATCATGCAGAGCATTGTTGGGTGAAGTTTGGCTATCATCCTGGTTATCTTCGAGCTAATATTGCTTCCGCATCAGACTATGGTACGACTGGGACAATTAATCAAGACTCTAATGGACAGGCAATTCAACTCACTTCCATTGATTAATCCCGCTTGATGCAACTACTTTAGAACTCCAGTGCCACTCCTAGTGAAACTCCTACTGCACATCCGGCTACTATTTCAGGTACCACTACTATAAACGCCAGCTGACTAATCGAGTCGATAGGGTCATCCGACTACTCGGTCGACTACTCAACTGATTTTTGCAAAGAGATTCTGTTTTTTTTTCTTTTTTAAGCATGCTTATTACAATGTGTTTAATATCTTGTTTAAATTCAATTACTTCTTTTAGTTCATTATGATAATATAGAAAATGTACAAATAAGTGTAAAATACATAAGAATATATGTATAAAAAATGGTTTTTATATATAATAATATAAAAATTCAAAACCAACTAAAGGCCAACTAAATCTAATATGCCCTCGATTACCGATTAATCCTCAATCAATGACCCGGTCGATCGAGTATCGACTACCGAATTCTGTGACCTTGTCATATACAATAGTCAACTCCGTCACTGCTACAATACCTGCTTGGATTACTAACTCTGGTGTGTATACTCATTTGACAGGAGAATGTAGTCTGTTGATCTCTTCCCAACCATCTTCCACTGTGAAGTCAGTTCGGGTTGTTAACAGGGTGTTTCCCATGTTAATACTGTTGGGACCATGGAGTTTTCCTCTAAGCTCCAACTCATTGGAGTTCAATGTGCTCCTAACTTTCCTTTGATCTTACTATATATTCATAAGCTTTGTGTTGAGTTAAATTATTGTACAAATTTTTTTACGATCTCTACTTTTATTTCTGTGGCATTTGAGCGATGTTGAATATTGGTGGGGGATATGAGAAGAATGGTCGTTACTATTTTGACATCACTTCTGATTCTACCTCTGTTGGAGTTGTTTCCATCTTCACTAACCCGTTCTTTTGGCATTTGCAACTTGGACATCCATCTATCAAATCTCTCCATGATGTGCTCCGAACTCTCTTCACTAAAGGCATTTGAGTCCAAGGTGCATCAGTTCGAAAAACATTATAGGACATTATTTCCTCCTAGGGTTGATCATGTCGAGCTATACCTTTTGATTTGCTTCATTGTGATGTTCGGGGACCTTGTCCGATCCGTACTTTGGTGGTTATAGATAATATGTGACCTTTATGGATGATTATAGCAGATGTTCTTGGGTCTATCTAATAAACGAACTGCCAGATATTAATAAAATTGTCAAGTCCATTTTTCATGTTAGTAAAAAATCTTTCTCTGCTTGTGTCAATTCATACGTACTACCAATACTCGTGAGTTTACCCAAACAGGACTTGGCATATTTTTTTGCCTCTCAGCGAATACTTCATAGACTTCATGTTTGTATACCTCTCAAGTCTCAACAAAATGGAGTAACAAAAAGGAAGCTTCGTCACCTCCTAAACAATGCATGTTCGTTGCTCACTCACGTGAAGGTTCCCAAGACCTTTGGGGGATGCCATTCTCATTGCAGCTCATCTCATAAATAGGGTCTCATTGTCTATTCTAAAGAGTGTAACTCATTTCTCGCCCGTATATCCCAATGGGGCACCATTTCTGCTGCCATTGAGAATTTTTGAATGTATTGCTTCAGTTCATAACTTTCAAACTGTAGATAAACTATATCCTTGTGCTATCAAGTGTGTTCTCTTCGGGTATTCCCCCACCCAGAAGGGGTATAGGTATTACGATCCGACTGATCATCGTTATTATATTTCTGGCATCACTTTCTTTAAAAATACCAGCTACTTTACGAAGTATGTTAATGGCATACCTTTGGAGCTACAGCCCCACCCATTATCTAAAAAATAAAACACACTATTCATTCTGACCATGTATCATTACATGCTCCTTACTTGCAGGATGATGATGTACCGTCTCTGAATGTCCCCACCACTATGGATCTGGATGCTTCCTTAGAGCTTCCAATAGCTCTGCGACGAACAAAAAAGCAATGTACTATACATCCCATGTAATATTTTATTTCCCCAAAAAATTTATCCATATATGACAAGCACTTTTTAGATGTTCAGGTCGTTATTTCTATTCATAATGACCATCATAGAGCATTACAAGACCATGGTTGGAAAAAGGTCACAGATGAGATGGATGCACTTACCTCGAGGGGCATGTGGGATCTTGTGTCGTATTCCCTAAGTGTCATGCATGTTACATGATGATGGATCTTTATGATCAAATAATCACCTGATGATTAAATTGACAGATTGAAAGCAAGGCTTGTAGCCACGGGCTTTACTCAGATTTACGACGTGGGGCTACTTTGAGACCTATTCTCTGGTGTCTAGGATAGGATCTATCCGAACTATCCAAAGTGGTCTATTTTTCAGCCACACGTGAAGAATGCTTTTCTGTATAGCTACCTCAAGGAGGAGTTCTACATGATGCAGCCACCAGGTTACCGCATCAAGGGAGAGCATTTATGCCGACTCTAGACGGCCATTTATGGCCTAAAGCAAAGTCCACGAGCTTGATTTGACAGACGTACCACAGAGATTAGCCCTCTTGGCCTCCAAGGATGACACATGATTATTCTATTTTTGTTAAAAGACATACCACTAGCACAATTATGCAGGTTATCTCTGTGGATGATATGATAGTTACTGGTGATGATGTAGCAAGTATTCTAGAGATCAAGACCTTCCTCAAAAGGTGTTTGTCACCAAGGACCTTGGTTCACGATGATACTTTCTTGGCATTAAGGTGATACGCACTACATAGGGATTATACCCATGGAAGGCCATATCGGCGATATATCGCCGATATATCGGTTTCGACAGGGTAGGGGCTTCAATATTACCCAGTATCTCCTTTTACAGGGATACCGTCGATATGTCATCGATACCTCGGCGATATATCATCATATCGGCTCATATCGGTCAAAAATGACTGAATTCAGTAGAAAAAATCCCGGATATCCATCGATATCATCGATATTTCACCGATATCTCTATATATCAATGCTATTGTTCATGCAAGATTGATTCAACTACTTATTTAGCTACACGCAGTATTAAAACACATATATCTAGCTACACCTAGTATTAAAACACATAATGGTTTTTATATATTTTGTTTCAGGTTGGGGGCGCTGCTCCTGTACCCCTGCAAGGGGGGCCAACCTGACCCCCCCAGCCCCCCCAGGCTCGCTAACCGGGCAGCAAGACCCCTGTACTGGTAGGGTATGGTGAGACAGGAGGGTGCATACAATGGTTCTTCAACTTGGTGTATGTTTACAAGTTATTTCATGTTGTAAGACTTGAATGAAATTGATTTCCAATATCTATAAGTCGATTCTTCAAAACAAAATATCTATAAGTAAAGAATCGAACATTAATATCGATATGTTCAAAATGATCGATATATGCGATATAAGATTCATAGATTGATCGATATATGCGATCTAAGAGTATATTTGTAAGTTATTTAGTGATATAAGAACTTGGATGAACTCCATTTTCAATATATATAGCTCAACAACTAGCAATACCAGCGATATGTTCGATATGACCGATATGTGCAACATAAGGATCATATTCTTCACAAACGATCTATATGTGTCATCTAAGTGTATATTCGTAACTTATTTAATGTTATAAGAACTTGAATGGAATCCATTTCTAATATCTAAAGGTCAGAAATAAACATTAACAGTGATATGTTCGATATGATGACCGATATGTGCGATATATGGGTTATAAATGGCCGATATGTGTGGCATGAGTGTGTATTTGTAGGTTATTTGTAGCTTTAAAATCTTGGATTATCTTAATTTCTGAAAAAATAACAAAACAATGGCTTTTTGAGCCATTTCCGACATTTCCACCGATATCGTCGATATATCGGCGAGATATCCCAATATATCCATTTTCGCGCGGACCGAAACGATATCGATATCGATACGGCCTTTCTTGATTACACCTATCACGACGGATCATTTAGATATTTGTTCAGACCCCGACCTACTTGGATGCAAATCATCTGACATCCCAGCAGAACAGAAAAAACATGCTACATCCACTAATCCGGAGTTTGAGGATACTTTACGATAGAGAAGCCTAGTTGGCAAAGTACTCTACCCCACTGTCACAAGGCTAGATATATCATATGATGTGAGCAGATCCAACCAACATATAGAGAGACCTCTCTATAGTCATTAATAGGATGTTCTTATGATCCTTCAATATCTAAAGGAATCTCCAGGGAGAAACCTCTTCTACGGGATCAATGGCTACATTGATGTCAACACTTACGTGGATGCGGAATATACCAATTTTTCTGAGGATCGATGGTTGACTACATGTGAGGAGGGAAGATTACTACTCCTCATACATCCACATATTTTTAGCTTGCAAATATATTTACGAATGTGCTACCAAAGAAACACCTCTTGTGGAAAGATTTTCAATTTGGGCATGGTTGATAGATATCACCGACTTGAGGGGGACTGCTAGAGTTATTTTGTTATTAGGTTGTTTCTCTTTATTTATTTATTGAGTCATGCAACCCTTTGGGGTCATTATGTAATTTTCTCACTTTGGCTATCTAGGGTTTCACATTATATAACAAAACATATACCCCTGAGTAATACATACGATTCATTCCCTATATTCTTCTCCACAACTATAAAGTACAAGAAAAATGGACAAGTCGAAAGATACAAGGCTAGGTTTGTTGCTAGGGGTCTCAGGCAAAGTATGGTATTGACTACTTGAACGCTTTTGATCCCATGGCAAAATAGAATACAATGCAAATTGTTCAATCTCTTGATGCTATCAAGGAATGGATCTTCAACAAATGGATGTCAATAATGCCTTCCTGATTAGAGATCCCCATGAATATGTTTACATACATATCCCACCTAGCCATGAGCAAACTCGAAAATGTTGTAAGTTGAAGAAAGTTATCTGGATTGCAATGGTCTCTCATGGCTTCGTTTGAAAGGATAAGAGTGGTGATGATCAGATTGGTACATTATCAAAGCAATGGTGACCACACATTATTTGTCAAAAGAGGTAAAAATAAAACCGTTCTTGTTTATGTTGATGACATCATCATTTCCAGGGGGTTATGACGTGAAAATCAGCCACCTAAAATGTGAGCTTGCTATTGCGTTTGATCCGAAAGATCTTGGAAATCAAAAGTACTTTCTCTACATGGAGTTTCCGAGGTTGAATGATGGTCTAGTTATTTGTCAAAGGAAATATACTCGGTATTTGTTGAAGGAAGCATGAAAGTTAGGTTGTAAACCAGCTCCTACACCCATTGAGGGGAGTCACAACTTGAGCATCAAGGAAGGAGGGAAACTTGATGAGAACTTCAAGAGTTGATACCAAAGACTTGTAGGGAAATTGATATATCTTTTATACAGACCTTATATCAGTACCTATGTGGTAAATGTGGTGAGCCAATTTATGCAAACACCCATCGATATTCATATGAAAGCAGTTAAACGTCTTCCATGCTACTTAAAAAAGACCATGGAAAGGGCTTATCTTCACCAAAAATGCAAAGATTGAGATCAAAGGATACACCGATGTTGATTGGGTTGGAAGCATTGATACAAGATGATCTACAACCGGATATTGCATATTTTTTATTGGAAACTAGGTAGGAGAAGAAAACAACAATCTGTATGTGCCAGGTCAAGTGTTGAAGCTGAATACAGAGTTGTTGCTATAGGGGTTATGGAGATGTTGTAGCTTTATCTTGACAGACAATAATATAGATACTGAGTTGCCTATGAAACTATTTTTTGACAACAAGGCTTCCATAAAACTTTTCCAACAATTTGTCATACATGATAGAACTAAGCATGGAGAGATTGATCGTCATTTCATCGAAGAGAAGATTGACTTCATAGAGCTTGTGCTACTGTACATAAGAATCAAAGATAGGGTTTCCCACGCATAGTTTCGAGGTGAATGTGGGTAAGTTGGGCAAGGAGTGTTGAGTATTGTTATTAGAGTAAATGATCTTCAGTAAAAACCCAATTACCCATTTGTCAATTTTGTAACTCTCTTCCTCTTATATTTCATATAAATAAAAATTAAAGGAAATAAGCCTTAGTCGTCAACAACGAGCCGAGAACTCTTTGTCCCATGGTTTTCCCTCTCTGAGGGTTTCCACTTTAACTCCCTTGCTTTTGGTACTCGTGGTTCAAAAATGAGCATTTGAACTATATACAATCTAGGAGGAAGGTAGAAAATATCAGAATGTTGATGGATTTAAGACAAAAAACAGCTTATCTAGGAAGTCATTTAACCTACTATAGCTTGTTCGATGTTTGACGTAATTTAAAGACGAAAATCCATTTCTTATATGCAGCCATGAAACAAAAGACCCGCATTCACCAATTTTAGATGTCCATAAAGGTGGCATGGTTGTTCCCATGGTCTGTGAGACTTCGTCGCTACGTACGCATTCAAACCATGCACACTTGCTTTGGGACTCACGTAAGGGTTTTCAATCGAGATAATTATTCAGATTTGAACATTCTTGGCTCCTAAAGGAGGGGTTCCAAGACATGGAGAAGGATTTCGAGAGGGGATGCCTTCCTAGAAGGTCAGCCACCGTTCATTTGGCTACTAGATTAGGGGAACTAAAGAACTTGATGGAGTACAAGAAGAGGAGTCGAGGCAAACATTTTCAGTCGAAGAAATACCGCACATGAGGAGGTGATAAGACAAGATAAACTCAAGATGCACGTAAGCTGATGACATAAGAAATTGAAAAAAGGTTAACTTAGCTCTAGGTCATTAACCTAAAGGATAGAAAACTGAAGGTTAAGGGGATACAGAGAACCCGACAACGCTGCTTTAAAGAGGGTAATGTCAATACACGATTTTTCCAATTTGTGGTCAGTGGATGGCAACGTAGAACTATCATCCACTCTATTATGATCAATGGTGAACAGGCACATGGTAAAAAGGGTGAGTAGGGCCTTAAACGTTTACTTCCACTCATTGAGTTGAAGGGATACCCACGTGGGATGAGGGTGATGTGACAGGGGTGTGGAAAGGATTGAAATGAACTAGTCGTATTCACAGTAGCCCTAGAGTTCTCTTATATAGGAGAAAAGCTATAAGGAAAAATTGCATAAGGAGACGAAAGAAATAGAAAATTACAAAGTAAAGATAAAGAGCTATAAATATCTCAACACTCCCCCTCAAGCTGGAGCATATATGTCTATCATGCTTAGCTTGGAACAACAACGGTGGAAAGGGTCCTTTGCAAGAGCTTTGGTAAACATGTTGGCAATCTGATCGCTTGAAGCAACGTGAGAAGTGAATATAAGCCCCTTTTGTATTAAATCGCGGGTGTAATGGCAGTCAACCTCAATGTACTTTGTTCTTTCATGGAAGGCTGGATTATTAGTTATGAATAGAGTAGCTTGATTATCACATTTAAGGTGCATAGGAAGAGGCACCTCAACAATTAGGTCAGTCAGAACGAACTTGACCCACATCATTTTCGTGCTCCTTGGCAATGGACCTATATTCTGATTCAGCGCTAGATCTAGCTATAATTGTCTGTTTCTTACTCTTCCATGAAACCAGCGAGCTGTCCACAAAAACAATGAAGCCTGAAGTAGACTTCTTGTCCTTGGGACGCCTAGCATATATGCATCTGCATATCCAGAAACTGTGAGAGACGTGTCTCTCCTGAATAAAAGTCCTTTACCTAGAGAAGATTTCAGATACATCAAGATCATATTGATTGCATCCATGTGAGCATGCCTAGGCTGCTCCATAAACTAGTTGACCCTGCTGACAACAAACGATATATCAAGCCTAGTAATAGTAACATATAACAGCTTCCCAACCAGCTCTCTGTATTGTCTTTAATCCACCTCCATGGAGTCATCATCATATAACCTAGCATTAAGATCCACTGGAGTAATAGCAGCTCTACATCATGTCATGCTCGTCTCAGATAGAAGATCAATGACGTATTTCCTTTGCGTCATTACCATACCATGCTGATTTCTTGCAAATTCTAAGCCAAGATAATAGCGTAGCTTGCCAAGTTCCTTGGTCACAAACTGTTGTCCAAGGATATCCGTAGCTGCCAAAATACCCCGGTCATCACTGCTTGTAATAATAAGATCATCGACAAAGACCAAAATAGCAACAATGCATCTCTAGGTTTTCTTAACAAAAAGAAAATGATCTGCAGTAGATCTGACAAATCCATGTCATTCAATCAACTCTGAGCTTCTGAAACCAAGCCTTCGAACTCTGCTTAAGGACATATATAGCCTTGTGGAGTTTACACACCATACTGGACTCTCCCTCAGCAACAAACCCTGGTGGTTGCTGCATACATAGTCTCAAATTTCAGTGATGAAATTCGGTCGAATTTCTGTCGAATATGGATATCCAGTCGAAATCGAAATTCGACCAAATGACAGAAATGATTGAAATATGGGGGTCCTAGTACAAAAAATGACTGAAATGACCGAAATTCCGGTCGAAATTCCACCGAAATTCTATTTTGGTTGACACCGAAATAGTGACCGAAACCGACATTTAGGGCCTTGGTTGCATATAAACTTCCTCCTGCATATCTCCATACAAGAATGCATTATTGACATTTAATTGGAAAGCGGACAGACTTGTACCACAACAACAGTAATAAGAATCCGCAGTTTAGAATGGCGTGCAATTGGAGAAAAGATGTTCTGATAATCCATCCCATAGATTTAGGTAAACCCACGAGCAACCAATCTGCCCTTACATTTGTCCACAGAACCATCCACATGGTGTTTCACTGTAAACACTCATTTACTGTAAACAACAGATGCACTTGAAGGAGCCGATACTACATTGCACGTACCACGAGACTGTAAAGCTACCATCTTTTCCTCCATCACCAAACGCCACTGATTACTCTGCATTCTGCAATACTTCCTGAAAGGACCTCGATATTTCCACAACTGACAACCAAACAACAAACCTTTGAAAATCCCCATAGAGTCGTGTCAGGGAAACAGGGGAATCAAGAGGATGCATAGTGTGTACACACCTCTTCTTCCTTAGAGCAATAGGCACATCCAAGTCCGCAGTATCCTCAGAAGGTGTATCATCTAAGACATCCTGCACCTCAAGCTGTGCACTCAAATCACCAGTGCCATAAGTAGAACTCAAGTGCTCATAACATACATTGGGCATGAAGGATGATGGAGGAGGCACATGAGTACAATGTCGGTGCTGGTAAACCTGCAGAAAAAAAAAAGTAGGCATGCCAGGAGGTGGAGGAGGTGGCAGGGGTGACGGTGGAGGACAGGGTGGTGGTAGTATAGTGTAGTGTCGCCTGGAGTATGCGAAACCAGAGGTAGAGGCATATAGACCTCTTCTCCACTCTCTGAAGAAATGAGCTTGTCACTAGTAGGAGAGAAATATATAATGAACTCAAAGAAGGTGACATCCGCACGAACATGGTACCTTCGTCGAACAGGGTCAAAGTAACGATATCCCTTTTGGGTTTTGGAATACCCAACAAACATAGACTTGACGGCTCCATGAGAGAGCTTGTCAAGACCTGGAGACATCTGATGAACAAAAGCAACCGATTCGAAAACGAGGCGTGAGAGAGAAAAGATCTGTCTCGGAAAACGCAATCGAGAATGAGATCTTCACCCCCAGAACCGATGAGGACTCACTAGATAACATGCAATTAGAACCGCATCCCCCCAATACGAGTGAGGAGCATGGCTCTGGATCAAAGAGTCCTGCCCTCATTCTGTTAAGTATAGGCACAAGATGTATGATGCACAATACTATAAGATCTAAGAAACTAAGAAAGCTGAGAATTCAAGTGCATTATCTGAACGTATAAACTTGACATTTGTAGAAAATACATTTCTTATTTCATTAATAAAGGATTGAATAACATGACCAACATCAGACTTGTTCTTAAGAAGAAATACCCACCATAATCTAGAGAACTCATTGACTGCAACAAGATAAAACATATGCCCATGACGGCAACAATCTCAAAGACTGGGGTTGCAAACTAGAATAACTATGTCCACACAGACAAAAAGACGGTTATGGTGTAGACTCATACCACAATTTCTTTCATCCACTGGAGGCTTCTTTAGATACCTATGATGGTTTTAGAGGATCAAAAACCACACCCTAGGAACCAAATTAAACCTAGCAGGATCCACAAGAATAGGGGTGTGGCAGCCCTTCCAGAACCAGGTTGTCGATGGTGACAAGCTTGGCCGACGGCGGTCCCCTTGATGATTGACAGCAGCCGGTGGCAGCCGTAGCCGTTGTTGTTGCTGGCGACGACCGGCGACAGCTGTAGCCAATGTGCTGCTTCCTGAAGATGGCAGTGGCGGTTGTGGTTGCCGTTGTTGGCGGTGGTGGCGGTCATGTGAGGACACGCAAGGGTTTTGGTAGGGTAAGGATTCTAAGGCACAGGGTCCGGTCTAGGACCGTCTCTCTAATACCATGTGGAAAGGAATGAAATGAACAACTCGTATTCACCATAGCCCTAGATCTCTCTTACATAGGAGAAAAGCTCTAAAGAAATAGAAAATTACAAAGTAAAGATAAAGAGATCGTATAAGGCCCTCATTTTCTTATTCTAGAAAGGTGAAGTAACCGTATACCTGGATAATATCGATCGATCACCTTATCCAATGTGGTTTACTTTATTGTGATTAAAGTTCTTGCAAACCCTTCTGTGGTTTGTTGGATACAACTATCTCTCAAGAGCATACGCCTTTTGTTCAAGGCATGCTAATAAAAGATGGTTTCATTATTACATCAGAGATAATGATGGACTGGAAAAGGAATTACAGAAGGGGCATGGTGTAGAAGGTGGACTTTTCCAAGGTTTACGATTATGTGGATTGGCGCTTCCTTTCGACCTTGCTTCTGTAAAGAGGCTTTCCAGATATCTAGGTTGCATGGATGAGGTGTATTACAACGCCGTACATGATATAGTGAATGGCCATCCGGAGGAGGGATTTTTTCAACCGTGGAGGGGTATTCAATAAAGATGTCCCTTGGTACAGCTCTTCTTGTGATTGTTGCAGATACTTTAGCAGTGATGATGAGAGTGGCATCTGAAGGTAACTTTTGTCTGGGTTTCAAGAGATGAGATGTGTGGATCCCCAAACTTAAGTATGTTGATGATACGACTCTGGTCGTAGAGGATGGGATGAAGCATGTGAGGAGAGCATTTTGGATCATGGACATCTTTGGTGACAAATCTGACCTAAAGATTAATAGGTAGAAGTCTGCTTCTGTTCCCTTTCGGCTTTAGCAAATTGAGGTGCAGGAGGTCATCTCGGTAATTCGTAGCCCATGTATGTCACTCCTAATTACCTTCTGTTGGTTGGCAACAGCCTTAAAGCTTAGTAGCATTGACACTCGTTATTATACAGATTTAAGAAGTTTGTGGGTTAAAAGGTTGTTGTTCTCTCTAGGTAGGGTGGAGCATTGGGCCAAACCAACCCGAGTGTGGCCCCGACCCGACATGCTAAAGCATGAGCAGGGCCTGAACCCAATGTATATAATGGATCAGCCCTGGCCCCCATTTTTCACAAATTTCTGTTTCAGGTTGAACACAACCCGAACCTACGAGGACATGGGTTAGCCCAACCTAGCTCGCTCCCTTTCCATCATTCTTGTCCCCCTTACTGTCATTCTGTGAATCTTCATTTTCCCCCTTTCAATCTAATCTGCAAAGATATGTCTATTAAAATGTTCTCGCTCTTCTGGTTATGACGCTCGAGCAGCTAGCAGTAGATAGAGTAGGGTTTCGTTCCACCCACCATCTATTTTACTGCATTCACTCATTAATTTACATCGCCTGTGGGAACCTTATAATATTAATAATTGATTTTGATGTGCCCTTTTCATTAGGAAGAATAATTTAAAATTCAACATATTTGAAATAATGGTCTTACATCGCCACTATTTCTGCTAGACATGTGAGATGATGATGTATCGCCACTATTTCTGCTAGACATGTGAGATAATGATGTCAATGTTATATATTTCCTTAGTTTTATCTCTCTTATTTGCTATTGGCTTTAGCAACCTTTACAACTCTATATATACTAATTATTAGTGGACATCACCTCGGGAGCATTTCAACCTTGGGTTGTGGATATGCCCAAAAAATATATAAGCCTCGACCCGACCCAAAAAACAACAAAGCATTTTCCCACATCAAATATGATCATCTACATGGATTATTTGCCTCCATTCAAATCTATCTTGGGTCATTCTCGCCAAATAACTAACATTCCTTCGGAAAGTCTCATTCCAACATTTCTTGGGCCCTCCTCGCCCTCTATTAGCCATCTCAACATCCCAAATCTCGCATCTTCTAACAAGTGCATTAACCGACCTCTTTGAAAATTGCCAAACCATCTCCAGTGGTTTTCTCTCATCTTATCCTCTATTGGAGCTACACCAACTTTCATTCTGATCACATCATTCCGAATTCGATCTCTTCATTTATGACCATACATCGACCTTAGCATATTCATTTATGTTATTGTCATTCTCTGTGCACGTCTATGGTTTACAAGCCAACTTTCAGATCCATAGAGCATAGCAAGTCTCACAGCTACTTTGTAATGCATTTCTTTGATTTTTAAAGGAATTTTCTTGTTTTAGAGAACTAAAGAAATTTTCTTATCACATAAATTAGTAGAGGATACTCTCAACCTTAGCCAATCAATATTTTGTCTATGAGTAAGTTCATGGAAGGAAATATCGCGATATATCGACGATATATCGCCGATATATCGATATCGACATGGGACCGATATGGGCACCGATATGGTGATATATCCCGATTTCTAGGCATTTTCTTCACAAAGGCTCGTCGATATGGGCGATATTTCGGTGATATATCATCGAAATATCGTATACGACCTTCCATGTGAGTAACATCTCCATCGATTACCCATCATGTTGCAAAATAGATCCCAAGTTTTTAAAAGAATCTTTTTACGGAATGTTATTGTCTCCAATCTTTACCTCGATTCACTCACCATTGCTTCCATCAAATATGCACCCCATATATTCAATCTTAGCCCTACTTATATGAAATTGTTTAGTCTTGAAGGCATGTCTCCAAATCTCAAGCTTCGCTTTTACTACATCTCTAGTCTTATTGATCAACATAATATCATCGATGAACAACATACACTAAAATTCATGAATGTGACTAGTCAACTCGTTCATATTCAAAGTAAAAAAGAATGGACTCAAAGCTGAACCTTGGTGCAAACCGATGTTGATGTCAAAATAGTTAGTCTTCCCAAACTGATCCTTGCACAAGATGAGGCCCCGTCATACATATCCTTTATAAAATTAATGTATAGGACATGTGATTATCTCTTCACCAAAACAATCTAAAACATCTCCCATGGTATTGAATCATGAGCCCTCTCTGAATCAATAAAAAACATATAAAGGTTCTTCCTTTTAGCTTTATAAATCTCCAATGTTCTCAACAAGTGGATAGCTTAAATAGTTGAGCGGCCAAGTTTGAATCCGAATTGATTTTCTGCTACTTTAGAAACTTGCCTCAACCTTCTTTCGATTACACGTTCTCCAATTTTCATAGTATGACTCATTGGTTTGATACCTCTATAATTTAACAATTTTGAATGTCTCTTTTATTCTTATAAAGGATATCACGATGTCTCTCCTCCATTTTTTAATATGAAATAAATTTGTAAGCCAAGCCACACTCCCAAGTTGGCCCAGATCGACCCCAATGCTTCACCCTCTCAAAAGTCAGAATAAGACTCACTGAAACGATGATGAGACACTTCTTTTAGGTCGATGCTAGGATGGAGAAACGATGATGAGATGCTTAATTGGGACAATGTGACAAAACCAAAAAAAAGGCAAAATTGTATTTTTCAAGATAAAAAATATCACTTCGATACCTGTTGTATAGGAGTAGTATTGTATTCAATAGGACTTTCCGTCATTTATTTGAGCCATGTGAAATCCCGTTGGGTTATATGAGAAGAATATTTCCTTTCAGTACACATTTGCACTTTTACTAGTGATCCTGTTGAAACTAGAGCAACAGAAACAAACAAGCTGAAGCACGATGGAAACATAAAGGGCTATGGTCAATCATGCACTATTGCTTGAAGCCTCGTGGTGATGTTCCGTATGCACATAGGTTTCTTAATCAATTTAACGAAAAAATATAACAGCATAAGCATTGATTAGGTTCGGTAGCATTAACGTGTTGGACACTAAAATAACATATTTTTATCAGACTTCAACGGACTCCAAATTTGAGGATAATTTAATATTTATACTTCATACCAATCGGATATTATCTATGATCCTTCATTGGATAATTAGTGATATTATAACATGTATTGCCAAAATATATATTACAAACATAAAATGTAGGGTTTTTATCAGTTGTGCCCGTCCGAGATATTGCAATATCAATTATGCCTTTTTTTGGGAATATCAGTTGTTCCCCCTACTTCTTGTTGTTCTATCACATGTGCCCCTCCATTACTTTGGTCATCAATAAATTGAACTTAACCATACTTTAATCAAACCATGGTGTAGTTAAGAGAGGCATATCTGGAAGAAAAACATCCACCTCCTCTGCTCATTCGACCCCTTCGACCTCGACGCCTTCTACGTGTGGGCCTCCGACAACGACGGCGAAGCTCATGTACATGCTAGCGAGGGAGAACTGGGGAAGGAGATCACAATGGTGGCAGTGAGGAAAACGATATGAGCAATGATGGAGGAGTGGTTCTTTTGTTGCCTGATGGGTGGAAAATATGAGGGTGAGAAGGAGGTCGACCTGGGGAGGCTGGGGACAGAGGAGAGGGGCAGAGGATGGAGGAGGATGGGGCGGAGGAGAGGACAGGGCAGAGGAAGGGGGGATTGGGGTGGAAGAGAGGACGGGACGGAAGATGGGGAGGCTAAGGGAAGAGGAGGGGGAAGGCTAGGAGCGGAGGAGAGGGGGAGGCAAAGGAGGGGGGATGTTGGGGGTGGAGGAGAGGATGGCAGAGGAGCCGAGGGGGGAGGTTAGGGGTGGAGGAGAGGATGTGGCGGAGAAGAGGGGAGGTTGGGGACAGAGGAGAGGGGGAGGTGGAGGATGGAGAAGGCTGGGGCGGAGGAGAGGGTGATGGGGGAGGCTAGGGGCTGAGGGCAGAGGAGAGGGGGAGGCGAAAGAGGGCGGAGGAGAAGGTTGGGGCGGAGGTCAGCCTGGAGGTGGGGGGAGGGGAGGAAGAGGATGGAAGGGAGGAGGAGGTTGGCCTGGTGAGAAGAAGGTCGGCCAAGAGGAAGAGGTCAACCTAGGAGGAGGAGGAGGGGAGGGAGGGAGGAGAAGGTCAGCCTAGGAAGAAAGAGAGGAGGGAGAGGGTGAGAAGGATCAAGAAAGACCTATCAGCCCCTTTTTTTAATTTATTTCTGTTTGTATTGCCAAAATCAACATCCATTTGCATTGGAGATGAACGACAACTAATCTGAGAGCACGGGGGTACAACTGATATTGCAATATCTCGAAGGGGCACAATTGTTAAAAACGCTAAAATGTACGAAATGAATTGCAAAAGGAGATTAAACTGAGAAAAACCTGTGATCAGCAATTCGTTTTTCAGCCTTTACGGACGAGCTAGCTAGGGATTCCGCCAGTATCTGCAACTTATCAACCTACAATATGTTCATGCAGGTTATGTTTGCATTAACGAAGTAAGAAAACTCTCTCCTAAGCTGACAATAACAATAGACAAGCAAAAAAATCCACCTCAATTTTCTATTTACATGAAAAATTATAATGCTGGTAAGCTTTTGGAATTCATACAACAAGCCTTAGAAAGCAATATTGTTTGCAGATTTCACATCCAACAATCAAATATCTGCATTCTTTCTCCATCTATCAATTACAAATATAAATGGTGCTTCCATCGAAGATAAGTCACGCCTATATGTTTCATTAATCAACAAGCTGATACCAACATCAGATTCTTTCCTTTCTTTCGATTCCCTCTATTTCTTGTACAAACTTCAAATATTTACATAGATAAACATACTCTTTTTTTAGGAAATAGATAAACATACTCCTGCAAAGCTTTTTTCTAACTTCAGGCAGATGTGCATATGTAGGACTGCATAAAATTAATATTTTTTCCAAATTTATAAAGGAAATCTATTAGAAGTTGATGCATCATATTTTAATGCAGTCGTCCAAAACATATGAAATAAAACTAATAAAATGAGTCTTCCCATGTTTGATTTCAATAGTGAAACAAAAGGTTAAGCATATAATTAGGACAAAGGCATCAATTTGTATATACATCAGGCCATACCCAGTAAATTTCCAAATTTCACAATAACCATTGCAATCCAAATTTCACAATTACACCATAACTCCCGTAAAAAAGTTTTGTTTAACACGATTAGTCACTAGTCCGTACTGCTATAAAATGATGTCGAAACATTAATTTTGTAGATCTCAAATTGATTCTTTGGCATTAAATATAGCACCTTGGCAGTTAAGCAGCTCTCACTCCTTTCCAGCCTTGTTGTTTCCTTGCTGCCAGTGGACAAGAAAATATAATTGACCCCCCCCCCCCTCCCAAAGCACCAGCATCCATCCCCTTGCGCAGTGGCTCACACTACAGCACCTCACCACTACAACAACCCACTCTTGCATGACCCTTTAGCAGTGTTTACTCAAATAAACCATATCTTATTTACCTTCAAATAGAGTTAATGGTGTTGCTCTGCAGAGGTTTTATTCGGAAAAAGTAATCGCTTACTGTCTTTCCCTTTATCGTTTATGGTCCACAAGGTAATGTATGTCTCTTTTTTTAATATAGAAGCTTTGAGCGGTGAGTCCCAACTCGGGATGTCACCCTCTTTGTACTCAGAAAAAAATACGGTGTTGCTCTGCAGAGGCATTACCCACCGCCAATTAGAGGGACTGACATCAATGGGATCAACATGACTGCAACAATTGGAGTCTCCGGTAGACACAGGGAGGGGGTTATTGTTAAAGTTAGTATATAGTTGACAGCTTCATGCTTCGTGACCACCATCTTGTCAATCGAGTTGGTGCTCACGAAGTAGTTTTCTTAAAAACCAATGATGCCTATAGAGGTTAACAATCATTCATAATATTCAATAAAAAACGTAATAACTAGTATACAATGATATACGTCACAATTTTCAAGTCTAAACGTCAGTATTTAGAAACCGAGTGGATCACATTCTCCGCATATGGGCAACCGTCACACCTTCAAACATTAACAACATTGCAGCCACTTGGTCTGTCCTCCCGAGACCTCCTAGAAAAAGAACAATCAAAGAACGCGTCTTAACATCCTCCTTGTCGCTTTGGTAAAAGGGCAAGTAATATCGTCCAGTGATGCATGCATCCTCATACAAATCTAGGTTACAATTCATTTTCTTCTCATCATGCAAATTAAAATATTGACCTTAATAGGGGCATGGTCTTCCAAATACATCTACAATCAAGAAGAAGAACCGGATACTCTGTCGACCACCCAAGCTAAATGTCTCTTATACATAAGGGGCCTCTCCACCCCCATTCTCACCAATATTAGGACCCTCTTTTGGCCTAGCATTACCAAGAGCGGAGTAAATTAAAGTCATCATAGCGAGCATCCGAAAAGGACTACACAACGGTAGGAGTCTAAACACCTCCAGCAGAGCCTGCAACTGACCAGCAATTAGCCACAGAGAACTTGAAATTCATCACAAGATCCATCAACCCAGGGAACACCACCCACAGCATCAGCACCTGACCACTTATCAAGTTGAAACTAACATGTCCTATTGCCCAACTTAGGCTTTTGGAATTCAGTGATTGGCCGAAAATCTTTACTCCATCGTCATATAGAGGGAAGGGCATGGGATAACATCATGCATTCCGCTAACTTCAGAGCCTGACCATAAAAGCAAACTTAACATTTTCGAAAAAAAAACTGCTACCATTCTTAAGCAACCATAAGGTCCACTATCTTTTTTTGAGAAACAAAAGGTCCGCTATAAGAGGGAGACGAATTCTACATTCTCTTATCCATTAACTTAAGGTCCCCATCCATCACCAGTCAGCAAACCTCATCCCATTTCACAAGCAATGTTGCAATAATCAGCTAACTAGCTGACTAATCAGTCCAACTATGCAATATGAGGATCTCTATTCAGTCACTATTTGGTCTTGAAATATTTGGTCGACTGGTGAGAAAGAGTTTTTTGGTATTTTTGCAAATTTTTGAAATATTTTTTCATGCAACTTAAAAGTAAAGACACCTGATATTTGATTGAAATCTATTTGATAATTTATCTTGTTACATTATGATCAGATATGTATGTATACATTTTTGTATTAAACTGAACGATTATATTTAAATAATAAAAAATACATATGTGACTCATCCGACTGAATACTTAGTGAATACATAATATTGCAACATTGTTTACACAAACACATACCCAACATGATGCACTAGACCCCTGCCACAGGAATTTTCTTGCTAATGCGTGTACCATCTATCATCTTAAGAACACAAACATATATCAAAAATGCCAAAGAAAACAAGATTAGTACAGATGACAATATATCTCTCCAAAGAGGGGCCCAAATATTTAACAGGCAAGCACGTACAAGGAGTTGAAAGAACACTTAGCAAATTGGTAGTGTGCTGCTTATCTGCATGAAAAGGGATGAAGAACGGCATTTGATACTTGACCTGCAACTCGAAGGCATCGTTATATATATCCAAGAAATCTCTCATGAATGCCCTTAAGGCAAGAGTGTCATCAGCATATTAGAGGAGAGGAAAATCATCTTATTATCACTGCCCATATAAAACCCTTCAATCTCCTTGTGGCACAGCCAATTGTGCGTCAGGACATGAACAGCAAGCAAAACCAACGTCGCTGGACTACCTTTCCTAAAACTTGGTAGCGGTGATATCCAAAAAACTTCCGTAGGGCAATTTATAAGAATACATAATGAGATCGTAGTAATACAACACATCATCTGAGCCACCTACTAGTACAGGAAACCTTGTATATTGAGGTCAAGCCAAATAAAGAACCATTTCGATGCCATATGCTATACTAAAACAAACCTTCCACCGGAATTCATGCGTCTGCATTCTCTCCCATGATACAATCTCCTCATAGATTACTACAAAACTCTCCAAGATAGATAACTCCTTTCTTCCGTCAGTCTCGATGCAACCTTTTCCCACTAAAAAAACTACTCAAGATAAATCGCTCCTTGATAAATGCAATTTACTAGTGAGACAATGCCCCCAATGAACAGAAATGATTCGCCAAAAACTGGGCGATGAGCATGTAAACTGAGATGGCATTTGCAATGGGTCTAATCTTGCGTAGGAAATAGAACAAATACATAATTGATCAGCCCATGCTCTAGTTGCCTCTAGAAACCCCTAGCCATTGCAATAACATCCTCTCTAACTAGGTTCCAAACTCTTTGTAAAAGAATCTCAAAAGGTCATATGGACTGAAGAGCGTATTTTAGAGAGTAGAGGGTTCTCACAGAGTAGTTAGATGTTGTTGACCATTTTAGCAATAAGCTAAAGCTTTGAATCTAAGATGGCTTCATAAAGTCAAAGGTCAAAGATAGTTTTTGGTGGTGATGAAAGGCAAGGGACCGAGTTGGAACCTCGGCAGAAGCAGATAAGTAACTATTAGAAAAAATAACATAGCTCTGATACCATGTTAAAATCTGAGAAGTGGAAGTGGAATCGATAAAACAAGAAAGATAAACACAAAGAACAAGGATTTAACGTAGAACCCTACTCCCTAAGGAGCAGGATGAAAGCACGGGAGAAGGTTTCAAAGGACCATATACTTCACTGCTTTTTCTCAATGGATACAGGAGGTCTGGGGCTCCTTATATAGCATCCACAGAGCCTCCAAGTCCCACCATTGGTAGATGTGGGACTAAACACATGGATGGGATAAATGGATCCTGGAGAGATCCATTTACCCATCTCTCTCATAAGTGACGCATACAACTTATAGTCCAACACTCCCCCTCAAGCTGGACCATGCAATGCTTAGCTTGACAAACAGAAAGAAAACTCAACTCACGCTACAAGACACTGCAAACAATATCAACTCAACGCACACAACTGTCAGTTGTTGTTGAGAACGTTGATTCGCATGTCGTGCAGGTGAGGAGGATGAACGGGCTGGAGGGTGATTCAAACTGAAACTCCTCGTCGGAGAGCATGTGCTATGTACTGCACCTGTAAGAGTCACTACAACTGAAAATGAGTCTCCTCATCGGAGTACTCCGGCCCGCCACAACATGTGGACGACTGCTTCATCTCTGAAAAGAGCTGAACTGAAAAGTCGTGGAGTGCAATCCTCGTCGGAGTCCACAGTCGCTGGAGAATGGAGTCTAAAGACGTCTCCTCGTCGAAGAACTGGGTCTCTTCCATCTAGCACAAAGAATGGTACTCTACTCTGTAGTCCCTATAAAACCACAAGAAAACCCTACCCAACATGGCATAGGGAATGGTCCTTTACTCTGAATCCCTATGGCTCACATGAAAACACTGGTCGACACATAAAAGATGGGGATCACACAAAAGATGGCATACATGTGCTCATCTAAAAGAAGACCGCATACATGTACATGTCAGAAACTGAAGACTCGGATCAATCTGACGTCGAGTCTGAAAAATTGTAGAGTTTAAAATCTAGCTGGTCTGGAATCTGACATCTAAAGCAGGAACAGACCTGTGACTCTACACAATACTCCCCTTTCTCCCATACTTGTCGGAAAAATCAACATCGACCAAGTAGAGAGAAGATAATGAATTGGGGGAAAACATGAAACCAAATAAGTTGTCACATTTTTTCCGACTTCTCAATCAAAATCAATTTTTTTAAATCATATCATCATTTTTTCCCGGCTATTTCATTCCTTTTTATAGCCGTTACCTCCTTTTTAAAAATAAATTCAATTTTTCTTTAAGGGTTTTTCTTTTTCCTTTTTTTTGCAAAATTTATTTATCTTTTGTACATGGCTTTTTTTTAAATTGTAAGCGCTCCTTTCACAAGATTTTTTTTGGAAATACGTGCATACGACCCACTTGGGCCTTCTCTCTCTTTCTCCTTTTTTTCAGTTGTTGGAGGCCGGTTGGGCCTCACATGATATTTTTTTCATGGATGGAACTTGGCCCATTTGGGCTTATATTAGGGTTCCCACTTAGGAATCCTCCCTTAAAATGCATGCCCCCACGATGCTTCGAATGCCAACACTGGATAAGGGGTTGTTGGGCCTAGAGGTAGCAGTTTGTATGTCGCTTGGAACCCGAGGGAGCAGTTGGAGATGGAACAGTTGACGAGGTTGCGCCTAGAAGTAGAGATGGAGCAGTTGATGGGGTTGCACCTCCTGCGCGAGGAAACTGGAGCAGGCGCGCGAAGGGCTCCGACTGGAGCCATTACCTAGGGCGAAAAGAGATGGGGCTCGCGCGGAGGTGGCTACGCAATCGTGGATGGGGCTTCGTCGATGGGTTCCAGATATGGGCTAACAAACCAATGGGTTCCAGAGGGGGGACCTCCGTCTGATCTAGATTCGATGAAGAATGATGCTTCCTGGACATGCTCTCAGACGCAAGATGGCTGGAATTAAGGCATATTTGAATATTCGTGCGGCCTTGCTGATCACCATGGGCTGGAGATGCAGAAATTCGGGTTCAAAAACCCTGGAGCATGAGCAATCTTCGAACATGAAAGTGATCTTCAGCAATAATTCTTCAGGAACAGATCTTCGGTCATGATAAAAATAATAAACATAAACCCCACTTTGAATATGATCATCGAATCTCGAACAGAATACGAAATAAAACTTTCAAGAATAAATCCGTGAGAATCGAACCCGCTCTGATACCATGTTAGAAAAATAACATAGCTCTGATACCATGTTAAAATCAGAGAAGCGGAATCAGAATCGGAATCGATAAAACAAGAAAGATAACCATGAAGAACAAGGATTTAACGTGGAACCCTACTCCCTAAGGAGTGGGATGAAACCACGGGAGAAGGTCTCAAAGAGTCATATGCTTCATTGTTTTTTTCTCAGTGGATACAGAAGGTCTGAGGCTCCTTATATAGCCTCCACAAAGCCTCCAAGTCACACCACTGGTAGATGTGGGACTAAACACATGGATGGGGTAAATGGATCTCTAGGGTAAATGGATCCTATAAAGATCCATTTACCCATCTCTCTCATAAGTGATGCATACAACTTATACTCCAACAGTAACAATAAGTTATTCTAAGATGGGCCTTGATGTGGTTGCACAACCACTAGATGGAGGATGCATGGGTTGTGGTTGGGGAAATGTAATCTCTTTTTTTTTGACACTCGAAATGTAATCTCTTATCTGGACCATGACCTTGTTATAAGTGTGAGCTCATGCCACATTGAAAAAGGCTTGACGTGTGAGGCATAACGAAAAAAGGGATAAAGCATGCAACCCTACTTATCGCTCGCCTAGATGTCAATCATTTCCTAGCAGGTCAAAGGAATTGGCATTTTAGAAAATTCCATGATTGTCTAAAGCACCGCATTCAACATTGTGGAATGTGAAAGAGAAAATTGTATTCCAAGTAATCCTAGAGTCCTCTTATATAGGAGAAAGACTCTAGAGAGAAATTACATAAAGAGGACAAAGAAATTAGAAACATATAAATAAAGATCAAAGATAGAATCCTCTGAACACTCTCCCTCAAGCTGGAGCATATATGTCTATCATGCTCAGCTTGGAACAACAACGGTGAAAGGGACCCCTCGCAAGAGCCTTGGTGAACATGTATGCAATCTGATCTCCTGAAGCAACATGTGAGGTAGAAATAAGCCCCTTCTAGATCAAGTCACGGGTATAATGACAATCTACTTCGATGTGCTTTGTTCTCTCATGGAAGGCTGGATTATTGGCTATGAACAGAGCTGCTTGGTTATCACATTTGAGATGCATTGGGAGAGGCACCTCAATAGCAAGGTCAATCAGAAGGGACTTAACCCACATCATTTCCGTGCTCCCTTGGGCCATAGCCCTATATTCTGATTCAACACTGGATCTAGCAATTACCATCTGTTTCTTACTCTTCCATGAAACAAGTGAGCTACCAACGGAAACAGTATAGTTTGAGGTTGACTTCCCGTCTTTGGGACACCCAACATAATCTGCATATGCACATACAGTAACCGATAGTGATGTATTTCTTCTGAACAAAAGATCTGCTCTTGGAGAAGACTTCAGATATCTCAGAATCATACAGACTGCACCCATATGAACCTGTCTCGATTGCTCCATGAACTGGCTAACCATGCTTACAGCAAATAATATGTCAGGCCTGGTAATAGTAATATATAGAAGCTTCCCTACCAAATCTCTATGTTGTCTCTTATCTATCTCTTCAGAATCATCATCATAGAGTCTAGCATTGGGATCCATCGGTGTAGTGGCCGGTCTACAACCTGTCATACTCGTCTCATCCAGAAGATCAGTGACATACTTCCTTTGCGTCATAACCATACCATGTTGACTGCGGGCAAACTCCAGGCCAAGAAAGTAACGTAGCTTACCAAGGTCTTTGTTTACGAACTATCATCCAAGGAAATTCTTTGTTGCCTGAATAACATGTTCATCACTGCCAATAACAAGTAACAACTATATCATCCACATAAACCAAAACAATAAGCGTACCTCTGGGTTCTCTTGATGAAAGGAGAATGATCAGCAGTAGATCTGACAAATCCATTTTATTCAAACAACTCTGAGGGCTTCTGAAACCACGCTCTCGGACTCTGCTTGAGGTCATATATTACCTTGTGAAGTCGGCACACCATAGTAGACTCCCCCTCACCAGCAAACTCGAGTGGCTGTTGCATGCATGGCCTCAAATTTCAACGAAATTCGATCGAATTTCTGTCGAATATCGATATTCAGTCGAAATCAAAATTCGACCGAAATGGATGAAATGACCGAAATATAGGGGCCCCAATCCAAAAAATAATCGAAATGACCGAAATTTCGATCGAAATTCGACCGAACTTCCATCGAAATTCCGTTTCGGTCGGTCACCGAAATGTGACTGACATCAACATTTAAGGCCTTGGTTGCATATAGACTTCTTCCTGCATATCTCCATACAAGAAAGCATTCTTTACATCTAACTGGAAAAGCAGTCAATCATGTACCACAGCAACAGTAATGAGAATACGCAACGAAGAGTGACGTGTAACAGGGGAAAAAGTATCCTAGTAGTCTACCCCATACGTTTGAGTGAACCCACGAGCAACCAGTCTTGTCTTATATCTATCAACAGTACCATCAGCCCGGTGTTTCACTGTAACACCTACTTGCTCCCAAAAACAGACGCACCAGGGGGAGCCTGCACAATACTCCACGTACCTCTAGACTATAAAGCCGTCATCTCCTCCTCCATAGCAAGGCGCTAATGACTACTCTTTAGCGCATCCTTATAAGAGGGTGGTATCTCCACTGCAGACAACCCCATAACGAACCTCTGAAATTCCTCAGAAAGGTGATCCAGTGACACATGGGAAGCAAGAGGATGCATAGTGCATGCACGCCTCTGCTTCCGTAGAGCAATAGAAACATTCAGATCATTAGTGCTCACAGAAGGGGTAGCATAGTCAACATCCTGCATCTCAAATTGTTCATGCAAATCACCATTGCCATTAGACAAACTCAACTGTTCAGAACATACCTTGGGCGCACTGGATGATGGTTGAGGCACGAGAGCACGAGGTCGATGTTGGTAGACCTGGGGAAAGAACGAGGGTGGAGAGGACTGTGGTGCAGGTGGTGGCGGTGGTGGTGAATGATGAAACTGTGGTGGAACTGGTAGAGTGGAGATCGGAGGTAAAGACATATAGACCTCTTCCCCATCATTAGAAGAAACGAGCTTATCACCTGTAGGAGAAAAATACATAATAGATTCAAAAAAGGTCACATCAACGCTGACATAGTACTTCCGTCGAACCGGGTCGAAGCAACGATAGCCCTTTTGGGTGTTAAAGTATCCAACAACACATTTGGCAGCTCTAGGAGAGAGCTTGTCAAGACCAGGAGACATCTGGTGAATAAAGCCACAGAACAAAAAACTCTAGGCGTGAGAGAAAAAAGATCCATCTCGGAAAACGCAATCGAGAAGGGGATCTTTTCACCCAGAACAGAAGAAGGCATGCGATTAACAAGATAACACGCAATTAGAACCGCATCCCCCTAGTATGAATGAGGAGCACGACTCTGAATCAAAAGAGTCCTTGTAACATCCAAGAGATGACAGTGTTTTCTTCCAGCCACCCCATTTTGTTGGGAAGTATATGCATAAGAAGTTTGATGAACAATACCATGAGACGCAAGAAATGTGACAAGTTGTCTGATACAAAACTCCAAAGCATTGTCAGAGCGTATATATTTGATTTTTTCAGAAAAGTTGCTCTTTATTTCAATAATGAAGGACTGAATCACAGGACCAGCATCTGACTTATTCTTAAGAAGAGAGACCCAAGATAACCTTGAAAACTCATCAACAGCAACAAGATAAAATCTACGTCCTTTATGATCAGGGACACGACTTGGACCCCAAATATCGAAATGAAACAACTCAAACAGACCATGACGACTTTGACCCGGACGACTTTGAAATGTAGATCGATGATGCTTCCCAAGCTGGCAAGCCTCGCACTGGAAGGTGGAGTGAGGTCAAATCTGTGGAAGAACATGGCACAGCTTTTGCAGAGGAAGATGGCCAAAATGAAGATGTCACATGTAATGGGACACAAAACCAGTGTGAATGGAAGAAACACCAGCATATGGAGATTGCACTGGTCTGTAAAGACCTCCTTACTCACGGCCAGTACCAATCACCATGCCCGTTAGAATGTCCTGAAACACAAGAGCAGAAGGGTCAAAATGGCACAACAATGTAAATCTTTGGTAATTTGACTAATTGATAATAAGTTCATTGAAAAATCAGGTGCATAAAGGGCATTCTGTAGATTCAGAAGTTAGATGCACCTCCCCCTGACCAGTAATGGGGGAATGTGTTCCATCCGCTATCACAACAGACGTCCAGGCTGCGTTGGGATAAAAACAGTAAACTGACTTCTATCACCACAGAGGTGATGAGATGCACTTGAGCCCATAATCCATTCTGACAAATCTGCCCCGTAACAACTAGTGAAGACGTATGTTGTACTTGAGGAAAACGTAGTCGAGGCAGCTACCTCGGACGATCCTGAAGGTCCTGAAGGAGTGCTGGATGGTCCTGGAGTGGGCATGATCTCCCTGAGTCTAGTACAAGCTCATCAAATCTCTGACCAGCAACTAGAGAGGAACTCTCAACCTGTTGAGTCTGTTCTGCAACTCTAGCAGAAGCAGGAAACACATGCTTAGAATACCAGGTTTCCTCAGAATGACCAGTCCGGTGGCAGAAGGTGCATTGCTGACGTGATCGACCACCTCCTCCTTTTCCACGGGTAGAACCTCCTCTACCACGAAACGGAGTAGGATTCCCTTTACCACGATATCCAGACATAGATGATGATGTCTGAGACTGCACATTACCACCAGAGGAAATAGACAGCCTGCTGAGCTTGCGATATGCCTCCTCCATTGGAGGTATGGTAGCATCTGTAAGAATCTGAGCACGAGTTGAGTCATATTCAGGATCAAGAGCCACTAGAAAGACTCCATTCACCACAGAGTCTCAGTACGCCTTGAGCTGCTCTAGAGTGGCAGTCAAGTGAATGTAGTTGTGTAGCTTCTCAAACATGCCCCTCAAGAAAGTGTACAAAGTATGGAGGGGTCTACCATTCTACTTCGATGTAAAGATATCATGTTGAAGCTGTAATATCTTTGACTCATTCCTCGCTAGAGAATGTGTCGCAACGAGAATGTCCCACATAACCTTTCCACCGGTCTAACTCAATATGGCATTCCCTATCTCTGCAGACACCGTCCCAGATAGCCATACATGCGCATAGGCATCATCTGCCTCCCATGAGGCATTAATCCCAGTCTTATCACTCGACTCCTCCACCGTGAGGATGTGCTTCTTGACACTACACTCCATCAGACTCATGAATTGCATGGCCTACAGTTCATAGTTCGTTCCATCTATCTTGACGATGGGGGCTGGACCTTTGAAACCCCCCACGGATGAAATATCAGCTTTGTTATCACCCATGATGACAACAATCACCAAGACTGGGACTGCAACAAATAAGATCTGCGTCTACATGAACAAATGTGAAGATGGTTGTGGGTGCAGACTTATTCCACAATCTTTTCCATTCTTTGAGACTGTCTTCGGGTTGCTAGAGTGTTTTAGGCGATTGTTTCACACCCTAGAGGTCCAAAACAGGGACCTAAACTTCCCGCAGAGCACTGGTGTGCGCTGGGCACTGGTGCGCAGAGCACTGGTGCACGTAGTGGCACACTAGTGCACTCGCAGGAGAGAGCGCAGGAAGTCACACGCGTGCAGGCAGACGCGCGCGCAGGTGGGAGACGCGTAGATGCGCAGGAGCGTTGGTGCGTTGTGCGCGCTGATACGGAGACGAGGCGCAGATGCACAGGAGCGCTGCTGCGTTGTGCGTGCTGATGCGAAGACGGTCAGAAGTGCGCGAAGGCGCGGAGGCATGCACGCTCAGAGGTGCGTGAAGGAACGGAGGTACGCGCGAGGAGCGGAGGCACGAGGTGTGTACGGCAACGGTTTTTGGTGGGTACTAGGGTTTTGGATACAGGCTCTGGTCTAGGACCATAGCTCTAATACCATGTGGAATGTAAAAGAGAAAATTGTATTCCAAGTAACCCTTGAGTCATCTTATATAGGAGAAAGACTCCAGAGGGATTACATAAAGAGGACAGAGAAATTAGAAATATACAAATAAAAACCAAAGATAAAATTCTCTCAACAAACATCAAGGCCTCCTTGCTAATAAGGATATGGACTATTTCGTCATGATTTGACACCTGGGAAAAGCCTTGTGGGATAAGAAACGGTCCTTATCTGAGAAGCTAAGATAGTGATTTTCCAGAACGGTTCCTGATCTCTTTTGAACTGGGATTTGGCGTGAACAATGGCTGTCAAAATTGTCCTAGTGGCTCTAGCAAGGAAATAAATATTTTTCCCCAAAATGGCTCGAGGCCCACCTTGAGCACAATTTTTAAAATCCTGGTTACATCAAACACTCATCTTCAAGTTAGCCAAAATATTAAGATAATCGTTATCAACGACATTTTGTTTCATTATAAGTGAAAAAATAATTCCATGGCTAATTCAAGAGAGATGACTAGGTGAGTAGAATAAATACAAATTCATGCAATCAATATACCAAGTAAAACCAATTTCAATGTATCTGACGAAATCTAGGCGTGTCTTCTGAGACGTCACAAAATAAAGACATCAGAATGACAAAACAAGAGGAGACAAGTTAATGCAAAAAATATAGCCAGCTAACCAATTTCAGTTTAATGGAGAAATATAGACGTACCTTCTGTGAGTGGATTTCAGGCGAATCACCGACATTTATGGATTTCTTCTTTAACAGGAGCTCTTCTAGTTTGGAACAAAGACGAACTTCTGCCAGCGCACCTTTAAGAGTCTGCAGATTTTTGACAGTGTAAATAACAGAAGAAAAGGTTGACGTATAGTGCATGTAATCATATTTAATAACCCATAAATGCCATAGAATGAACTTTTAGTGAAACCAATAAAAGGGGAAGGTTTTTTCTTCTTTCTTTTGCAAAAATCATTGGTCATATATTTTTGGAATTTTTATAGGTAGCTTAAATCCTAGACACTAATATCAGCAGAGAACACATGTAACAGTTTCTATTACCGGTTTGCAAAAAGGAATTCCCATGTATTAAATAAAATTATTGAAGCTTTACTTTCCTTCGTCACGTGTCTACACAGATACCAACTTAAATCTAAAATAGCTGAAATACAAAGTTTGTACACCAACCCCATAACAAAGAAAACTACAACCAAAAATCATATGAATTAAATACTTTAATAGGGAGAATGAAGCATGCATGAGATCAGCAGAGGTGCGCTCAGCAAGAGCGTCATTTATATAATTGTAGCAAAAAGGTGGAAGTTGGTTAGTATATGTCCGCGCTCATCAATTAGCATCATCTATATGGTCTAGTAAGTAATTAGTTTAAGTTTCATTTCCCAAAATGTAAGCATTTTTTCGTACTCCAAATTTGGTGGATTGGAAGGTTCATTTCAAAGTGAATGAGAATCAATTGAATCCCTTCATGGAGACTAAGGCCGGAGAAGCGAAGAACAGCAAGAGAGAAGAGAAGAGACAGTGAAAGAAAGAGCATAGGAGAACGCGGAGGAGTATCGAGAAGCATCTCGTGGTGGAGAGGGGGCCGAAGGCTGGGTGGACATTCATAACCAGCATTAGAGGAGGCTACAAGGAGCGGCTTTCTCGTTTGCTTGTCGGAGGGGCTTGTCTTGTGCCCCTACGAAGAGCTCTCAGCATATTAGGTACAGAAGTTTAGAGCCTTAGTCAGCGACGAACACCAGTAGAAACAAACCCCCTCCATTCTCGTGAAGGAGCAGTAATCTCGAGATAATTTTCAAGCCCTGATTACAAGGCCTTAAATGTCGGTTTCGGTCACCATTTCGGTGACCGGACGAAATGGGATTTCGGTCGCGACTGAAATTTCGGTCATTTCAGACCATTTTTGTACTAGGGCCCCCATATTTCGGCTGTTTCGATCGAATTTCAATTTCGACAGGATATCAATATTCGATTGAATTTCGCTGAAATTTGAGGCCATAGCCTTCAGGAACCATCCTGATTCTTGAAGATTTAGAAGATTTTCTTGGACCACATAGGAAGGAAGAATATGAGGATAGGCACCATCCCTTTAACCGTTCGATTACCAACCAAACTAAAGGCGGTAAGTTCAGGGTAACTTCTTTTGCAAATCATACGTTTCCCAATCTCTCGTTCGCACATCTAAGTGGGATGCATATTATGGAGCAATTTTAATGGGTGTTGTTGGAAGCACCCTTCTCGGATCTAAGGGACTAGGTGGTTTTGTGGGCTAGAATTCGAAGGAGGCTACTTTCGAATCCAAGGTAAACTTAACGTGATTCTCCTTTTCAATTGGGAGTTAGGGGTATAAATCACGAGATTTCTTTTGAATTATTCTATAGCTAGAAAGAGGGAGATTGATCCCTCGAGGCAAGAAGATGGCAAATACCTTTTCGCTTGTGGAAGGGGTGGTCATTGCAACTCTTGCGACTAATGGGCTAAAATAGTAGGGCTTTGATCCTTTAGTAGTTCATGTGCAGAGGAAGTGGACTTCCATTGATGCTCCAAAGGCCACAGAATCATGCGGTGTTAGAGAGGGTCGAGGTTACTTTTGGCAAGCAATTGCGGTTTTTTGAAGGCGACTTTCATCAGGTTGATGGGGAAATGGGGAAGAGTCTTAGTTGCTCAAACAATGGTGTACAAGAAGCAATGTGGGAAGAAAGCAATACTTCTACAAGTCTTTCTATAACCTTTCTTTGTCTTTTTAATATATTGGGGAGGACACCTTAACGGGTTTCCCCTATTTTTGGCTTTAAAAAAATGATGAGGTCTTTAGAGGAGCTGGAGGGGGCATTGGAGCTAGAGAAGAGGGTGTGATGGTGTTGAGGTTTCGAAGGTTATTCTGGAAGGCTAAAAAAAGGGTGTTGGTTATGCATAAAGTTATAACTACGAAGCTAAGGGCTCAAAGAGACAAGGGTTTTGTATATTGGGAATTTTCAAGATCAGGTAGAGTATACAAGAGTTATAACTCATTTGGTATTTTTTTTGCCCATTGATTTATACTCACCCTAACCCTACTCTCTTCGTGTATATAAAGGGACAAGTTCATTATCAACATAACAATCTCTCGTTATTCTCTACATGGTAACAAAGCAATAACTGATCGATTTTACATATCCACATCCCCTCCCACCACTATTGACATCTCAACTCATCAACCTATGATGGGCTTTCCTAGCCCTTAAGGTCCCCATCATCATCAGGCCATGATGCATCAACCCCTCGTTAACCCCTCCAGGCCGCCCATCTTAGTGCAGTCAGTAAACCAAGGTTTTTTCATCCCCCACCAATAGCAACTAGGGGCCCTGGTAGCCACTATGGCAACCCCTTGGGAAGCTTCCATTACCTTTCATATGATGTGATTAGTCCTTGCATCCGCATCCTCCAGAAGAATAATCTAGGTCATTTGCTAATACACATCATTTACAGCCTCCGATAATAATATATGTAACGAGCTCAACACTTGTGAAATCTATACCATCCTCAAGAAGTATCAACCCATGTATCTGCAGAGTCGGCATGGTATGAAAAGGCTAGCCTTGAGGCGGTCGAGGCGGTCGAGGAGGAACGTGACGGACCTTTTTAACCTCGAGGTGTACGCCTCAAATGGTATTGATGAGGTGTACGCCTCAGAAGGTCGAGGCGGTGAGGCGGTCGAGGCGGAACGAGGCGGTCAGGCGTTTTATTGATTTTAAAGTATTTTCTAAATATTTAAATTGTATTATTGGTAGCTTTAGATGCTTATAAATGTATAGTTATTTATGATATATATTTACAAGATGAATGCTTGGAATTTTAAGTTTGTTCATATTAATATTGCAGTGCAGACTTGTTATTCTAACCATTAAGACTTCCAGCATTATGTGATCCATGATAAGATCAAACCACATCTCAGCCTTTGTGCATGTGTAGGTTAGTCCTATCACATGTTTCTAATGTACTTATACTATACAGGGTGATATCTCGAATTCGAAGTGACACCTAGGGGAATGAACGCGAGTATCATGTGGAAACAATTACTAATTGTATTGTTAAGACAAGTGAGACTAACTAAGCAATGAAACTTCTTGATTACTCAGATTAGTCCTCTTAGGCAAAAATACCATAGAACAAGATTTTAAGTGATGATATCGATGTCAATTCAACAAGATTTTAAGTGATGATATCGATGTCAATTCAACAAAAGAAAAGGGTATGCTGACGAAACCCAGGAATCGCATCTAAACTAGCAAAAAACAATTAATTTCAAAATAATAAAGTTTTTACTAGTTATATAATTCAACTATTATCTTACATTTGAGAATTTAATATAAAATTTCATATAAAACTTGCTACTAAGTTATTACATTATTTAACCAAAAATGAATTGTAATAAAAAGAGAAGGTTACTTAATAAAAATAAGAAAAAGCATATATTCATCTTAAAATTAAGGATAAAAGTCAGAAAGAAATAACAGAGATGGTAAAAAAGCCTCCTTACAAAGTTGAGTTAGATCTTGACATCTCTAGGCCTTTATGTGTCAGACTCTCAATAGAGGCGGCATGCCTCCTTGCTCATATTGGTCAACATTTTAAAGTATCTGAGAACAAGTCCCCCTAATTTTGCAGTCAATGGATATATAATCACCATCAGATAACCGAGGTACTCCAATATTGTAGAGATATTATTATGTTTATGTATCGTTTTCTTAGTTTATATTTATTTCTTCAATCTATGTAATTTACCCATGGGTTTTCCTCTATATAAGAGAGCCCTAGGGTTCTTTGGAAAACGAATCTCATTATTTTTCCCAACATGGTATCAGAACGACGGTCCTAGACCAGAGTTGTCGTACCCAAGAAACCCTAGCCGCCACCCGTCAACCTCCCTCCATCTCTCCTGCCACTGTCATCGGCCTCTCTCTTACCTTTCTCTACATCTCTCGTTGCCATCGCCGCCGGCCTCTTTCTCTCCCACTAATGTCGTCGGTCTCTGTGGCCCGTCGTCTGTCGTTCATTGTCCACGATATTCACCGCCACCTCCTGCGGGTTCCGCCGCAGTCCGTTTCTCGTTGATGGAATTGGTTGCATCCTAAGTATACACATGCAACTAATTCCTCGTATATCTGTGTAGACATATTTTTTTGGTCTACAAACCCTACTTTTTCTCTATCTGGCAGTATGTCAGAGAACAAGGATGATCTCCCTGCCACAGTCGATCTCCGAGGTCCAGCGCTGATAGTCAATACGAACGAGACAAACTACGAACTATGGGTCATGCAGTTCATGTGCCTCATGAAGTTTACACCTAAGAAACATATTCTTACCGAGGCGGAGCCAACCGAGAGAACTGGGTGAACGCCTCATGAGATGTGGATGATTCCTATGCCAAAGTTTGGTTATCTGGTACATTAATGATAGAGTTCGCCAATGACGTTTTACATCAGCCCACCGCTAAGGAAATGTGGGATATCCTCATAGCCGCATTCGCAAGTGATGAATGAGATGAAAATCATGCAACTACAGCATGACACATTCGCAATCAAACAGAATGGATGTCATCTCCATTCTCTATGCACGTCTCTGCATGGTATGTTGGAGAAGCTCCACAGCTTTATGCCTCTTGCTTCAACCCCAGAGTAGGAGAAGGCATACAGGAATGCCACTATGGTTGATGTATTTCTAGCAGTAATAAATACAGAGTATGAGGCTGCTCATTCACAGATACATGCAGATGCCACCATTCCTCCCATTGAGGAGGCTTAATGCGGAATCAGAAGGATCAATGTCCCATCGTTTGTTTCTAGCCAGACCTCTTCTGTGATGGTTGTCTCCTACGATAGAGGAGGTGGTTCTCAGTTTCATGGTCATGGAACTCGTGGTAGAGGAGGTTGTATTCGCCAGTCGTATACTTATTGTCAACGTCCAGGACACTCAGAGGATACATGCTACTCCAAGCATGGTTTTCCCGCATCTGTCCATGTAGCAAAGCGGGCTAAGCCCCCTGCAGCTCCTTCGTTTGATCATACATTTGATGATCTAATGGCTCGATTACAGGACAATATGCCCATTGCTTCCTCGCCAACTACGGGAGGCAATTTAGATATTGCAGCATCTACTTCTGCCAGTACCTCTGCCTCTGCCAATACCTCATGTAGCATCTACGCTCTTACTGGTTGTCATGGCACTGATATTACATAATGAATTATGGATTTCAGGGTCCCATCACATGTGTGGGGATAGAAGTCAATTTGCTTAATACAGACAGGTTTCCCCTGGCAAAACAATTGTCATAACCGATAGTATAAGGCCAAGAAAGGAGAAGAAGTAAGTTTCATAGTCTCTGGTCCTCCATTTTAGAACCACGCTGCATATGCTATTCGAGTTGTCACACCTTCGGTTCGTTTATTGCATGTGTTTGATGCAGATCGACGCGCATTCATGGGCTTTGTCTACGGAGGGATTGAAGAGGCCCAGCGAGAGATAATTGCATCTTTTAATGGTGTTGATTCGTCATTTTTTAGGTGGGTCCCTGCTTAGGAAGCCACCCTCTTCTTCATCAAAAAAATGGTGTGGAGTCGTCTTATTTTTTTGTTGACGTTACCTCCAAGATCGCAGGAAGGCATAATAATTCATTGCATCTAGTAGCTTATTAATTGAACATATGCTTCTTCTACATGGAGTCTCGTAGTGATCCGGATATTATGGTAAGGAGAGGTTTCAAGGAATGCATGGAAAGATTTTATCCAGATTTGGATATAGAAGATGCCATCACCAGAGACAACCTTCCGGCATGCAGACTTTGTTGTGGAGATTTTGGCAAACCATTAGACATCAGACAAAGGATGATAAATTATGGCAATTACGATCTACGTATAGCGGTCATTGTTTTCAATTCATGCCATTCAAATCATCTTTTATTTTATTAATTTAAGAACAGAGGAAACAATTACAAACTACAAAATAGAAAAGAAGGTTGTAAGCGAAGCTAAGTCAAAAGTTTATGAAGTTTTGTACAAAATTCCCGATTCTAAGGAGGGCTAGAAGGATATTTTCAGGTTGGCCAAAGGAAGAGAAAAAATGACCAAGGACCTTTCTCAAATGAGATGCATTAAGGATGAGGAAGAACACGTGCTTGTTACTCAAAAGGATATAAATATTAGATGGAAGTTGTATTTCCATAAGCTTTTCATTGGGAAAGGAAATAGAGAGATCAATTGGGAATGTTGAGGCAAGTTTCCAAAGTAAAAGAAAACCAATTCGGATTCATATCGTGTCGCTCAACTATTGAAGTCATCCACTTGCTGAGGAGAACAGTGAAGATTTATAGAGTTAAAAGGAAGAATCTCCATATGATTTTTATTGATTTGGAGAAGGATTATGACTCTATCCCACGAGAGATATTGTACAGAGTTTTGGAGAGGAGACAAGTACATGTCCTATACATTAACCTCATAAAGGATATGTATGATTGGGATTCATATTATGTGACGATCCAGTTTGAGAAGACTGACTATTTTGACATCAATATTGGTTTGCAACAAGGTTCAGCTTTGAGTCCATTCCTTTTTATTTTGATTGTGGATGAGTTGACTAGTCACATTCAGGATGGGATACCTTGGTGTATGTTATTTGTTGATGATATTGTATTGATTAAGAGACTAGAGATGGAGTAAATGAGAAGAGACATACATTAGAGACTAAAAGATTTCGTAAGTATGGCTAACATTGAATATATGGAGTGCACTTTTGATAGAAGTAATGATGAAGGAATCGATGTGAAGATTGGTGACGACGATATTTGGAAGAAAGATTCTTTTAGATACTTGGGATCTATTTTGCAACATGATAAAAAAATTTATGAAGATGTTACACATAAAATGAATGCAGGTTGGCTAAGGTGAAAAGGAGCCTCTATTGATCTATGTGATAAGAAAATTCCTTCGAAAATCAAAGGAAAGTTTTACAAAGCTATCGTGAGACCTGTTATGTTCTATTGATCTGAATGTTGGCATGTGAACTATAGACATGTGCAGAGAATGGTAGCAGCAGAAATGAAAATGATAAGGTGGATGTGTGGACATATATGTAAAGATCGGATTCGGAATGATGCAATCAGAAAGAAATTTGATGTAGCCCCGATCAAGGATAAGATGCAAGAAAGCCGCTTAAGGTGGTTTGGCTATTTGCAAAGGAGGCCGGCCGATGCACTAGTTCAGAGATGCAAGTTTTGGGATGTTGACTCAGCTAAAAAAGGCAAGGCCCAAGAAGTGTTGGAATGAGACTATCTGAAAGGATCTTAGTTTTCTGGACTAAGCCCTATGATGACCCAAGATAGATCTGAATGAAGGCAAATAATCCATGTAGCCGACCCTACTTAATGTGGGAAAAGGCTTTGTTGTTGTTGTTGTTGAACTTAACCATCTCTATTTTAATAGATAATTGGTGGTACAATCTCCCATCCCGGGATGCCATTCTCCATTTTTCTAAAAAAATGGTGGTACAATCATGGAGATGACAAGTCTTATTTGAAAGGCATGACCATCAAGAACTTAAGCATGACATCTTCATCCTCTAGAACTGAGCATAATTGGAGTACATTTAACTCGGTAATGACTCAACCTACCCAACCAATTGGATTACTAATAGCGTAAAAATTAAAAATGTAATTGATATAAATTTGCAATTTTAATCGTATTTTGCTCTTCATATCCATACCGAACAGAGAAACAAGTTGGAGACAAAGAGGTTGAACACTTTGTGTACGTGTATTTCAATTCCAACCTACAGGAATGTCAAGTTGAGAAAGAAAGAAAGAGATCGTCTTTCGTCTTGTAATCATGCACACTCGGGTGAATGGACTGGAGATGTCAACGCTAAGGATGAAGAGCTTCTTCCAGGTTAAATATTGACTTGGGGTATTGTAGCACGCGCTAGTAGCACCGAAAAGAATTTGAAATCGAGGAGGCAGCGAGATGAACATGGCAGGAGAGCTTCATCTTCAAGATCAAATGATGTGCCCTTGATTGAGGAGTTACATCTTAAAGACATATAACAAGAATAAGACGATGATGAAGATGACGAAGAAAAAGAGCTTGAGTTGGATAATGGCATTGATGACGATGAATGTTGTGTCACTTTCTCCTTGAATTATTTTTGTTTTAACATGTTGTATTTGTTTTTGAACATTAGCTTGTGCTGTGTAGCAAACATTTTGTTCTTAACTTGCATCTTTTTCTTATTTTGCTATAATTGCTACTTTTTTAAGCTTTACAAATATGAAAATTGTCAAATCTATGAATATATGAGAGTGTACGTATTAAAAATTGATTTGTATATATATTAAAAAAAATTTAAAATTTCAAAATAGACTAATGCCCAACGAAATCTGATTTACTCTCTCGATTGTTTATTAATCCTTAGTCAGTGACCCTGCCGACCAAGTATCGGCTACGACTTCTGCAATCTTGGAGAGGATATGTGGGATACTTACACTTCCACTTCCGAAGATCAATGGGCACATCAAGATCATATGCACCATCTGTGACCTGTAAAGTAGCCTACTGAGGAGGGAAGGAGGCACCTACTCTTTTTTTGATAAAAGAGAGGGTGAACTCCCGACAGGAGTCACCGCAATAACTGCTTCATTAAAAGATTTTGAAGTATATTACCTAGCAACCCAGGAGTTATACAAAACTTTATAGTGGGCTACAACACTTTCTGAGTAAAAACTTTGATTCTCGAACACCACATCATTCCTCCCTAACCATATCACCCAGAGAGCTACAAAAGGTTCAGAGCAATCGTCCGATGATTCGCTCCCCATCGCTCGAACTGACCTCCAAAAAGTGTCCGCTCCGTCCGTCGCCGCTCACTGGATCCCCACCTCCTGCCAAACCTGTACCAACATCGAGTACCTGAAGAACAGGTGATCCAGGTCCTCCTCCATCATGTAGCATATGTTGCAGAGGGTGTCTTCAACACTCAAAATCTTCCCCTTCTCACTTTATCGCACAATCAGTCCCTTCTCAAGCACCACAAGAAGACGGCAATCCAGCATGGTAGCTTGGTTGCCCAAACTATCTTCATATCCTGGCACAAATCCGGATCCTGGACATCTTCCACAGTCACCATTTCCTCGTACGCACACTTAAGCGAGAACCGCTTGCCTGCCCACACAAAGTCGTCCAACCCCTGCTCCAAGTTGCCCGCAAAGGCAGATCCTCCTGCAATCTGACATACTCTAACTGTTGATCCGACAGATCAGATAGGAAGGTTGGCGACCACGTGCCTGAATCAGCCACCTGCGCAACGGAGCACTCCCTAGACGCCGCCAAAGCAAACAGTCTCGGATACCTATCTCCCAAGGCTCCCTCGCTCGTCCAGTCATCGCGCCAGAAGCTGAAAGTGCACCCATCCCCTACCTTTGAATGCAGCCTACGAGAAACCAAAGACAGCACCTCCCAGATCTCGGCCCAAAGAGGGGGCTCATAACGAGCTCTCCTAGCCACCAGTTCCCCCCCCCCCACCCCAACGTCATATATCTTCCTCACTAGCCTAGCGGCCACAGCCAGAAGGACCTCGGATTTCGATCACCCACTTTGCCAGAAGTGCCTTATTCATAGCCTCAATGTCGCGCACCCCCAGGGTACGGATGCAAACGGATACGAATACAGATATAGGTATTAACATATCCTTATCCGTTTTTTAATACGACGGATATTGACGGATATTAAAACTATCTTACCATATCCTTAAAAAACGGATACGGATGTAAAACTGATATTTATCGCATATGAGTAATGTTAGAAATACTCAATAGAATCGACTTAAATATATATGAATTGGATGGAAAACACGTGATATAAATTTACTAAATGTGTTTGTATCATAAAATTTATACAAATATGGTAAAAGAAGGCATAAAATTATGTTATATAGGGTTAAAAAATAAATCTATGACTATATTTATATACGAAAATAGATATACGGATACGGATGTTTGCGGTATCAAAATGATATCCATATCTGTATCCATTTTAAAACAGATACAGATACGGATGTCAAAATCTATATAAATATGGAGACGGATCGGATACGGATATATCCGTCGTTAGCATCTCTACCCCCAGGCCTCCATCCCTACGCCCCTTCATCACTTCTTCCCATTTCACCAGGTGCACTCCCGGACTCTGTTGCTTACCGTCTAACCACAGAAACCTTCTCATTAAGGCCTCCACCTTTTTCTGTATCCCTACCGGCATCAAACGAACAGAGAAGAAAATTGGGATGGGCAATAGAACATGCTTAAGAAGAATCAATTTCCCTCCCCTTGAGAGAGTAACAGCCATCCACCAAGCGAGCCTTTGCCCCATCCTCTGAAGCACCACTTCCCAGTCGGAGTTCTTCAACTTACCAACCACTAACGGGAATCCCAAATACTGGATAGAAAAAGCTCACTAATGGGCAGCCAACCAGTCTAAAAATTCTTGTGTTATCTACCTCCATCCCGAAAGAAATGACCGCCAACTTTTGTTTATTAAATTTCCAATCCAGAGAGGCTACTGAAAATATCAACAAGCTGAGCCGCGTTACCAATCTGCTCCTCCGAACCATCCAGGAAGAGTATTGTGTCATCCGCATATTGCAGTATTAGAATAGATATGTCCTCCATCCTGAAACCAACACACCATTCGGCTTGCACCGCATGCCTGAACAGGACCGCCAAAGCATCCGCTACCAGCACAAATAACAAAGGAGCCAACGGACACCCTTTCCGAACCCCCTTTGTGGTTGAAAGAACCCACCCTCCGACTTTTCGTTCACCAAGACCGAGTAGGAGGAGGTGGTAATAAATCGTTTCATCCACGCCACTCAAGATTCCAAGAAGCCTCTCCTCTGCTTGGATACCCACAAGAAGTTCCAGTCGACACAGTCATATGCTTTGGCATAGTCGATCTTACACAGAACCCCCTTCTTATTGGATCGCTTCCACTCAAGGCAAATCTCCATTGTCATGACCAGATTGTCTGCCATTTGACGTCTAGGGATGAACGTCGACTGCCCCTGAAGCATTATCGAGCCCAAAATCACCTTCAACCGGTTCGCCAGAACCTTGGCCAGAATCAAGTACAGCGTATTGGAAAGTGTGATTGGTCTGAGATCTCCAACCCTTGTCAGGGTCTCCTTCTTCGAGAGAAGGAACAGCAGAGCCCGATTCTCCTTTTCAAAGCCTCTATTTCCTTCCCCGAATTCAATAAGCACTTCCATAATATTCTCCTTCGGTAATTCCCAGAACTCCCAGTAGAAAAACACCAGGAATCTGCCCGGACCAGGTGAACCATTTGCATTCAACCCCCAAACCGCAGTCTTCACCTCTTCCTGGCAGAAAGGTGCCACCAGAGCCTCAACCTGTGCATCAGAAATCGTCTCCACCCCTCTCTCGGACCACCCCCAACCAACCCCCTTCTCTTTCGTGAAGCCTCAAGGAAATGATCATGCAGGGCCGAGCCAAGTTGCGCCTCCCCCGAAACCGCAACACCACCAATCTCAATCTCATGCATGTAGTTTCTTCTCCTTCTCCCAGAAGCCACAAAATGAAAAAAAATATGGTATTTGCATTTCCCTTCTTCAACCACTTTTGTCTGCATCTTTGTCTCCATTCCATCTCTTGCTTTCTCTCTTCCATCAGAATCTCCTCTAACAGTCTAAGCCTCTCTACCAGTTCCTCCAGGTTCAGATCTCTCTCATCATCCAATCCGTCTAGCTGTGCAACCCCAACCTGCGCCTCCTCCCTTTTCGCCCTCCACCTTGCTTTGACATCTCTCCCAAATTTTGTCAGGAATGATCTCATAATCTCAACTTAGCCGTGAATTGAGAAACAGTCGAGCCCTCAGGATGCCAGCCACCCCACAGCTCTGCAACCGTATCTCCGAATCCCTCCTCCGAGAGTCAGTTTCATTCGAAACGAAAGTGGAATCTATTGCTCCTCTGACTGCGGGTGCGAGAGGGGGAGAGAAAGCACGTTCTCAAGTTGAACTGTTCCAGATTGATATATATATATATATAGTCATGTGAGATCCCAGGTCGAAGTCAGGCTTGATCGTCAAATTCCCAGTGAGACCTAAGTTCAACCTCCTTTCGCTTCGAGTTCCGAGATGATCAGGGAACATCATCAAGATTGGTGCTCGGTGGTGGCTGGGCTTAGGGGTCCGTGGGAGGGGGGGAGGAGCGAAGCGGCCTAGAGATCCCAAGCAGGGTAGAGGAATTGGTCGACTCATTGGGCTCATGACCTAAAGATAGATAGGTGTATGATCAGAATGAGACCTTGGCAACGCCCATGCCTAAAAGGGTTCGTGAGAGGCCACCTCACCCTGTGCGGGGCATCGCGATATTCATCCTTTCTGCGACCGCATTTCCTCCAAATTTATCACGCTATATAGATTAATCATATAAATAGAGACATCCTATAAAGTATCAGGATATTATGCCTTTCCGTGGGGCAACGTGATATTCAACCTTTCCGCGGGGCACCTACTCATCCTGTTATGTATCATGCTATATAGGCTAATCACCAGTGCTACAAATAGAAACAAAGTACTCGGAACATACCTGGGACATGTTGGAAGATGGGGAAGGCCCATGAGCAAATGGTACAAAAGGTAGCCTACGAATGTAAAAATGTGGTAAAAACTAAGACAAAGAACTAGGAGGTGGGCATGGAGGAGCGATCACAGTAGGAGTTGGTGGTGGTGAAGTTGGTACCACTAGAGGAGGTAGGTGTGGCATAAGAGGAACCACACATAGAGGAGGTGCTGGCGTAGGGAGGTATGTAGACCTCCTTTCCAGAGTCTATCACCTAGAGGAAAAAAATACATGACCGATTAAAAGAAGGAGACATCAACACTGTCGTAGTAGTTCTGTCGAACAGGATCAAAGCACAAGTACCCCCCTTCTGGGTCCGGGAGTAGCCCGCAAGGATGTACTTGATAGCCCTATAAGATATCTTGTCGCGACCAGGAGTCAGATAATGAATGAATGCCACGGAGCCATAGGCATGAGGTGTAAGGAGCTCGAGAAATGAATCTTCTCCCTAATACGGAATACGATATACAATTTACCATGTAACATGTAGTGAGGACCGCATCACCTCATAAAGAGTGGGGAGCATGGTTATAAATCAGGAGGGTCCTAATCACATCAAGTAAATAACAGTATATGAGTTCAGCAAAATCTTTCTGTTGGGAAGTGCACAGACAAGAAATCTGGTGGATAATGCCAAGGGACCTAGTCTGGACGGTTTTCGTTTGGATTTTACAAGGGATTATGGGATATGGTGAAGCGAGAGATCATGGAGGTGATGGATGAGTTTCGGGATGGAAACCTCGAATTTGAGCGATTGAACAAGGCAGCTATCTTTATCATACAGGGGAAAGATTCACCTTCTCGGGTTGAGAACTATAAGTACATAGCCTTATCTAATGATATTTACCTCATAATCTCAAGATCCTGACGAACCGGCTTAGGGGGGTGATTGAGCAGATAATTTTGCAAATAGGAAGCTTTTGTGTCCGGAAGAGACAAGGCATACGGTCTGGTCTTAGCTTCGGAGATGGTGACGAATTGGAAGAGATGCAAAGCCATAGGCGTGCTTTGGAAGGTAGATTTCTCCAAGGCCTATGACTGTGTTCATTGAAGGTTCCTGTGGGCATCGTTGGAAAAGAGGGGGTTTCTTGGCTTTTGGATCGTGTGGATCAAGCGGTGTGTGATGACGTCCTCGCATGTGGTGTGGGTCAACGGTCGACCAGAATGGGGTTTCTTTCAACCCCAGAGGGGAATCAGGCAGGGATGCACTTTGACTTCGCTTCTTTTTGTCATTGTGATCGACGCTTTAATTGTGATGAGGAGGAGAGCGATGGATGGTGGTTCGTGCTCAGGTTATAGGAGGGATGAGATATCCATTCCACTGTTGAAATACGCAGATGACAATGTGATGTTTATGGGAGCAGAGGAAGTGAAGATTTGATAGACGTCTTTGATCGTGAACATTTTTTTGACATTTTGGGGCTTCGGAAAAATAGAAACAAGTTAGTTGTGGCTCTGTTCAACATGTCGAAGAAGGAGGTGCAGAAGGCGGTGGACCTGTTGGGTTGTCATATTGCTACCTTGTTGATCACTTATCTGGGATTACCATCGATGGTAGGGCGTCCCAAGAAAAGGGACTGGGAGGCTCTACTGGAGAAGCTCGAGAACAAACTTGCAAGTTGGAAGGCTAGGATGCTATCAAGGGGTGGGAAGTTGATTCTATTGAAGCATGTCCTTGCAACCATCACGGTATTCTTCTGTTCTACGAGGTCGATGCATGAGGGGGTGCTTGCAACTTGCAAGAATGAAGGTCGTGATGCGCAGATTCTTCTGGTCGGACGGAAGGCGGTTTAGGAAGGAGGTTCACCTGGTGGATTGGAATAGGGTGACAGCGTCGAAGAAGGGTGGGTTAGGCATCCTGCGGCAGGGAGAAATGAGCAAGGCTTTAATGACTAGTGCGATTATTGGAGAAGTCAGAAGATTTAGTTTTCAGGGTGTTGAGAAAAATCTACGGGATATCCATGTCATGGGAAGTGGCCATGGGGCAGCTTTCGTCGTCTTTGTGGAGGGGCATTTCGCAGGTGATTCCTGAGCTGGCCAGTTAGTTGAGACCAATGCTTAAGGACGGAGAGACTTTTCAGTTATATCGGGATGATTGGTCAAGGGAGGGGGTATTGGGGCCGTCGTTTCCTCGGTTGATGCTTCTAGCAGAGGATAAGGATGTGGCGGTGCAGAAGGTATGAGAGCAGGAGGTGTGGCCTCCGATTTTTTCTTTAGGGTTGTCCGACTAGAGGGTGGAGGACTTCTTGGTAATGTAGGCTGATTGGGAGCTGGTGGAGGGCCCATCGGCTAGAAGGGATCACTACATTTAAGGTGACGGAAGATTCTCGATAAAGAAGGCTTACAGGTTCTTTGTAGAGGGTGTGGGGGAGGTGGAGGAGCTGGTTGGAGTGGACTTGCAGATGATATGGAGAAGCAATGTACCAAATCAAATCAAGATTTTCTTAACGTGGTGTGCAACAGATGCGGATCTGCAGTGGAGGTGGATCATATGTTCTTTTCGTGTCCTTCCTCAGCTTAGATGTGCAGCATGGCGAATTTATCTTGGCTTGATGGTAGAGATAGCTCGAGCTTTTGGAGGTATATCAGATCGATGTGTGGTTATGACCATGAGGACTCTGTGTACCTGTTTGCATTAATATGGGCTATATGCTACACGAGAAATGAGGTCATTTTGGTGGGAGCAAGATTCTACTCAGAAAATGTAATTGAACATACTTTAGTTGTCGCTTGGAGTTTATGACTCATTGTAATCATGTATACTAAAAATTTATATATATATATATACACACACATATACACCTTTTAGATGATGGGTCCCAAATTAGGATGCCACCCGATTTTCATTCAAAAAAATACCATGGAACCTAAAGAACTATGAAAGTTGTAAAGTGCAAAGCTCAAGGCATTGTTAGAGCAAACATACTTAACAATAGCAGAAAAGAATGTTCTTTACTTCATTAATAAAAGATTGAACATACCCAACATTGGACTTGTTTTCAAAAGAAAAACCCATGGCAATCTAAAAAAAATCAACTGCTACAAGATAAAGCATGCGCCCATAATTTCCAGAAACACGATTCGAACCTCAAATATCAAAAGGCTACTAGTACTACGACTCGGATGACCAAGAAAGGTAGATCGGTGATGCTTCCCAAGATGGCAACCTGCGCACTGAAACATGGACCGAGAGGATATATGTGGGAGGACATGATGCTGGTTCTGTAGAGGAAGGTGTCTAAATCGAAGATGTCACATGTATGGAGAAATTGATCAAGTAACAATGGAAGAAGCACCACAATATGGAGACTGGACCAATATGTAGAAATCTCATTGCCCATGGCTACATCCAATCACCCGGTTCGTAATATATCCTAAAAAAACAAGAGAAGAGGGATCAAAAATGGCACGACTATCAAAATCCTTAGTGATATGATTAATAGACAATAAATTCATCGAAAAATCCGGTGCATAAAAAATCTTTTACATACGCATAGACATGCCAAACAAATCACTCCCTATTCTCTAAGTCCCAACTACAATGATAATTGATATGCCCAGAGAACGTATCTATACGATGCAAACTGAGCATTGTCTCAACAGTCTACATAAATAATGAGATGCATCAGAATACATGATTCACTATGTTAAGACTGTCATGTGACATTTGATACGGGCATATGATATACCTCAGGTGCTAGAAGAAGATTCGGTGATGGCAGCAACATCAGGACCTATGGGAGAACTGGTAGAAGCAGTAACATGAGTCATGATCTCTCACGGATGGGAAACAATATCATCAAACTTCTGATCAGTAGTAGGAGAAGAAGTAATTGTAGGCTCAAGCTACTCGATCACATGAGCAGACGCAGGGTAACCATGGATTAGGTAGCAGAAGTCCTCCAGATGATCAGGCCAATGATAGTAATTGCATAGACTACGCTAACGTCCACCACCTCTGTCACGGGTACCATGCCCTATGAACTAAGATGTGGATCCTCTACCGCGGGATGTGGCCATCGCCGAAGAGGTATATGTGGTGGCAGTGGATGGGACCATGATTCAGCTAAGACGGTTGTAAGCCTCCTCCAACAGAGGTATAGTTGCACTAGTGAGGAGTTAGGTGTGTGATGCATCATACTCAGGGTCTAGAGATGCTAGAAAAACTCCAACCATCATGGTGTTCATGTCTAGTGACTGCCATCTTCTACGCAATAGATGTCGTCATGGGCATGAAGTTGTGCAACTTCTCGAACATACCTCGAAGTGAAGAATAGAATATGTGCAGAGAACAACCCTTCTATTTGGACATGCAGATATCGAACTGTAGCTAGAGGCCTAGAGAATCTTGGTCTCGTTTTTCGTTTGACCATAGGTGGCAGCAAGGATATCCCACAAAGTCTTGACATTGGACTGGTGTAAAATAGCATTAATTGTCTCCGTGGTGAGTGCTGGAGAGCCATGCGCGTACATACGTATCATCCTGCTTCCATGAAGCATTAGATCAGTCTTGTCAGTCGATTTTATCTGGGTCAAAATGTGCTCCTTGTCATAAATTACATGGACCATAACTCATAATAGGTCTCGTCCATCCTCACGATGGACGTTATGCCCTTGAAAGCACCAAACTAGGAGAAGATAACACCCTTGATTTCTGACATGATAAAGAAATTGGAAACGGGCGTACCCGAGACCATAGACAAGTCTGAAAGTGTCTACAAAACCATATGAGAATTGGTTGTGAGTGCAAACTCATACCACAACCATCCCCTTCAACTATGAGTCCGTCTTAGGGTCAGAGGGGTGATTTATAGATCTGAAATCATCCCTTTTTGGCTAGAATCAGACTATAAAAAGTCCTAAGGCGTTGAAACGATGCTGAGGAGAGGGGTTAGATGACCCACAGAACCCTAGGCAATAGGGAGTGTTGTTGGGCTTTAGCATCACACGAGGAAGCACTTAGGCAGTGATGGCGGTCTCCAGAGTCCTAACTCGAGCATGGTGGTGTCGTCGGAGACACCAGGCCGAGAGAAGCGGTCCTAACAACGAGAAGGGACCCCTACAACGATGATGGTTGTTGTTGTGGCGAGAGGAAGGGAGCTTATGTGGAAAACGACGATGAGGTCCCCTGGAACCGATGGTTGCAATGAGATGTGGTGGGAGGCGATTGGGGCTAGGTTGAGGGGTATGAGAACTCCGTCTAAGATAGCCGCTCTAATACCATGCGGAAAGAAAATACTGAATTTATTATTTATGAGGCCCTAAGGTTATCCTATATAGAGAGGAGAAAGTCTATTGGACAAATTACATACTAGAGACGATAAGAAAAGAAAATACATAAAATAAACAGATAAATACATCACTCAATGGGTCCTATTAAGGATACCCTTGAGACAATATCGATAAAATAAACATATAAATACATCACTCAATAGGTCCTATTAAGGATATCCTTGAGACAATATCGTCAATGTCACATGTACCATTTGTAACATCCCATGCATAGACCCAAGCTATTACCGAATACTAGCCCACACAACTGTTGGTGCTCGAGCCCAAGTGGATCCCTTGGCCACAACACAAAATGTTGAAGCCCACATTGTTTAAAAGTAGTCTCTATTACTTATAACTTACCATCAGACTTCGTGATTATTAAATGTGGGATTACGTATGGTGTATTACAATAACCCCCATTATACTCCCAACATCCTCATTATGATGTGGTCTGTAAGTTATTCCCAGTAATAGTGGCAATTGCACACTCTTTGATAGTCCTTTCCTCCTATTTCTTTGATAGGGGCCGCACCATGTCTTGGGTAGCCTTTTCTACTATTAGAGGGAATCTGCCATGATTCCCTTTAAACAACCGGATCGCATCCTCACTTTTTGTTATAAAATAGAAAGCGGAAGCAAAACATGGAAAAAGAATAAACATCACAAAAGAACACCATGATTTTACGTGGAACCCTACTCCGTGAGGAGCGGGATGAAACCACGGGAGAAGCCCTCAAAGGGGCATATGCTTCATTGTTTTTTCTCAATGAGTACAGGAGGTCTGGGGCTCCTTATATAGCCTTCCCAGAGCCTCCAAGTCCCACCACTGGTCCATGTGGGACTAAACACTGGATGGGGGTAAATGGATCTTCTCCAGGATCCATTTACCCTGCTACAACATAAAGGGCGCACAACCAAATACTCTAACACTCCCCCTCAAGCTGGAGCATGCAATGCTCAGCTTGGACAAACAGAGAGAAACTCAACTCAACTCTACAGGACACTACGGACAATATCAACCCAACGCGCACATGCTGCAGTCGAGGACGTTGCTTCTCATGCCGTACAGGTGAGGAGGACGAACGGGCTGGAGTGTGAGTCAACTGAATCTCCTCGTCGGAAAGCATGTGCTCTAAACTGCGCCTGTCAGAGTCACTGCAACTGGAAAATGAGTCTCCTCGTCGGAGAACTGGGTCTCTCCCATCTGGCTCAGAGAATGGTACACTGCTCTGGTGTACCTATGATACCACATGAAAAACCCTTGCCAACATATGACATAGGGAATGGTCCTCTTCTCTGGAGTCCCTATGGCTCACATGAAAACTCTGGTCGAACAACAACAAGAATGATGGGGACCTCTGACAATGATGGCAACTTATGCTCATCTGACAATACAATGACCGCACACTCGTGCGTGTCTGAAACTGCAGACTCGGAAACAATGATCGTCGAGTCTGAACAACTGAACAGTAGAGTCTGATCATCTGGCTGGTCTGGAGACTGATATCTGAATCTGAAATCTGGATCTAGACCTGTGACTCTACATATATACTCCCCCTTTCTCCCATACTTGTCGGAAATTGACATCGACAAAGTTGGGAGAAGACAAGATAAAGAGGGGGTAAAACAAAACCACTTAGCCGATCACACATTTGTCGGCTATTAAAAACATTCATTTTTTTTCGAAACATTCTCTCTTCTTTTTTTAAGCCGTTGATTTTTTTTCGGCTTTTCATGCATTTTTTTTAAAACTTGCGTACGGCTTTTTCTTGTACACGCCTTTTTTTACTTTTTTTTTAACAAACCAGCCTCAGTTTTTTTTCTCGGCCCACTTGGGCTCAACTCTTTCCATTTTAAGGTACGGCTCACTTGGGCACTTCTGCCCCCCTTTTTCCTCTCTTTTTTTTTTGTAAACAGACCCCCCTCCCTACACTCTCTTTCTTTTTTTTTCTACCCAGGCCCTTTTTAAAACAACATAATTTTTTTATAAACAGCCATCGATCCTAGGGTTCCTCTGATGGGAACCCCTCTCTGGAAAGAAAACGCCGCCGCCTGAGTGCCCGTGGGAGCAGCATGGAGGGCGGAGCCGCGGGAGCAGCATGGAGGGCAGCGCCACGGGAGCGGGAGCGGGAGAAGGGGCCGCCTTCGACTGGGGGTTGTGTCAACAGCTGGGGCCGCGCAAAGTTGCGCCACGACGCGCTGCCTGGAGTGCGATGTCGGCCTGGAGGTTTGTGCAGGTCTGAGCCTCGCGCGCCGCTGCTGAGAAGGAGGGGAGGCCTGGGGATCGCGCGCGGGGCTGGAGGAGAGCGCGCTGCGAGAGGCAGGGCTGGAGGAGGGCGCGCGTGGAGCGTCGCCGGGTCCTGGAGTTCATCGCATGGGCTCGCGAAGGAGCCACCGCCTTGGAAGAAGAGGTTGCGCGGTATTGCGCCTGCGAGTGTTGCGCCTGCGCGCCTGCGAGTGCTCCGACTGGGACATGGGAGGAGCGCCAGGATGCCGCTAGTCCTTCGTGCGTGTGGAGGAGTCGCATGCAGGAGGAAGAACTCGTGTGAGGCGACTCCCGGAACTTCGCCGCCTGAACCGCAGAACCAGAGAACATGGAATAGACTCTCCTGGAGGCAGGGCTACGCCCCTTTTTTTATCGATCTGGAGTCGTGGCTGAAAAATGAGGATGACAGGAGATGTCGCTGGAGGATATCCTTTGATTTAGGATGCGCCGCCAGGGAGCAGTTGTCACGGAAGCATGAATGAGGGGCGGCATCATGATACAGGGGCGCCTCCTGCGCAAGATGGTAACTCGAACTTTAGACAGAACATAGGCTCTGCCATCGCCATGAGAAAGTGGCAGGAGCATGACGAGATCTACGGCACGACTGCATGTGGCTCTGCAAGGAGGGCCGCCAAATGGAACATAGATCTAGGGTTTCACAGATGAAACCCTCTTTCGGAATCTCAAAATAAACAGAATATGATCTTCATGAAAGAACACTGATTGAATCAACTCTCGAAATAAATAAAACAAAAGATTCCTCGAGAATCGACCCGCTCTGATACCATGTTATAAAATAGAAAGCGGAAGCAAAACATGGAAAAAGAATAAACATCACACAAGAACACCATGATTTTACGTGGAACCCTACTCCGTGAGGAGCGGGATGAAACCACGGGAGAAGCCCTCAAAGGGGCATATGCTTCATTGTTTTTTCTCAATGAGTACAGGAGGTCTGGGGCTCCTTATATAGCCTTCCCAGAGCCTCCAAGTCCCACCACTGGTCCATGTGGGACTAAACACTGGATGGGGGTAAATAGATCTTCTCCAGGATCCATTTACCCTGCTACAACATAAAGGGCACACAACCAAATACTCTAACACTTTTAATGCACAATTTTAGAGCACCATTCTTAAAATGAATCTCAGATTGAGAATGCCTTTCCAAATAGTTTCAACGAGGCCAGATTTGCTAGTCTGTCGCACCTTTATCTTTGTTGTAATGAAATACAAGTGGTAAATTTCTGTATATTAAAATTAGCTTCAATCATCTATCATGCAAATTCATTTTAGGTTCATGGTAGCAATATGAATTTCCTACAGGAATAAACAAAAGATTCAGGAACAACGTGAACACATGATTACATAAAAGAAAATCTGTTAACTAGATTCCATGTCCATTATTAAATCGTCAAGATAGTAGTTTCTTTTGTCATGTTCAACTTATATAAAAGATTCAACAGAAAACAATGCATCATTTCAATGCCAAACCAAATAGTCAAGAACTAAGAGGCATATGTCACAACAACAAGTTTACCTCAACAGTTGCAAGAATAGACTTCTCGGGCATGTTTCCATGATTCGCATCAGAATACATTTGTGGGGATCCTAGTCCATCAACCTTTTGCTGTAGAACACAGCTTTCCATGTCAATTCTGAAAACAGCATACACAAATCCATTACAAAGCAGATAACAATATTAACTGCAAAATAGGTAATGGCTTCGGTCAACTTCAGCAACAATATTTGGACCCAGAGAAATTTACAAGTGTAACAAATAAGAGAACAAGGACACGAGCCATTTGACAACATTCACCAGAAAATCGTTTCGAGAGACCAAAGTGGCCAAAAAAGTCAAACCATTACCCAAAGTGAGCCTTTTAGCAAAATAATAATGAACAGAAACCACACAGACAAGGCAATCCAGAGCATGAAGCTCCCAATATGAAAGGCCCAGCAAGTATTAATGTGATTGGGAAAATGTTAAACCGTTTCAGTGGCATGTTTTCAATGCTTTATAAGGTTGAGCTTCTACAGCACAAGTGTGACTTTCATACATTAATTTGGTGTGTGAAACACAGTTGAATCCAACCAAAACACGAGCATATTTTCTGATGCAGCGTGAAATGGATAAATAGGGCCGCATTTTTTCTATTTTTATCCGTTAATTTTATTTACGTTTATTTGAGTCGTCGTAATTTTAATTAAATAAAAGAGATCGTCTGTGATCTCAAAAATAGTTGGTTAGAGATTTGAATTTATTTCAAATCAATTAGTTGGTCAAATTAGGATAAGTCATTTTTGAATTTGAATTTGATTTCTATTTTTGTAATCACATCCCTCCTATATAAAGGGATGAAGGGCTATTGTTTTAGACAGTTCAGTTGATATAAAATTTGAGATTTATCTCCGTCTCTCTCTTTCTCCCTCAACGTGGTATTCACGCTTCTCTTCTCCAAGACCCCTCGTTCTCCGACGAGCTTGCTCTTCTCGACCCCTACATTTCCTTCTCCACCAAAAATCCACCGTTCAAATAATTTTTTCATCGCCGCGCAAAATCTTTCTGCATCATTTTCTAGGAGGCATGGTTGAATGGATTCCTTGTCCTGGTCCGAATCTATGACCAGTAATACCCAGAACTAGTTACATAAGCAAGATCATGCTCAAAATTCCTTCGTCAAAAAACAATGTTTAAAATAATGACATATGTTAAGTACTTGTGCCAAAACAGGACAAACAAAAAACATTACTTAATATGTTTTAGGGGGGCATTTCATTAGAAAATTTAGAACGAAATACATCCAGTTGACTGAAATATAAAGAGGGTGTAAATGCAATAATGATGAAACACGAAGAAAAAGTTATTGCGAACTGCAAGACAAAAAGAGAACATAAGCAATATCTTCTCACAAGTCGCAAATATTCACCTTGTTTAAAGGATAAGTAGCGCTTTTTAAAATTCCAATAAATGCATTATGATTGTAATCTTCATCATTAGAAAACTAACTTTTGAACATTTTTTAAGAATCAAAAAGTATAATAAGTCAGGAACTAACCATCCACCATATACGGCAAGTTATTTCAGAGAAATAAGAACCTTCTAACAACAGCATGAATAAAATTATAGATGCCGTATATGAATCACCATGTTAAGATGTTGCAAGAATCGTGAACAACCTTGACACATTGTCATTTATTTTAAGCCCTGTAATGGCGCCTTGAGCAAATTGTAGCAGTTCATCACGCTTAACCTGGATAGCAAAGCCAATGCTCAAGAAAGTTATAGGTTGATTAAAGTTGAGCAGAAAAACTAATAAAATAGATGCTAACCAACCACGTGAACTAACGAACCCATTAAAACAACCAATAACACGATTAGTTTAACTTGTTATCCTCCGGGTAGGTGCGCTTTATATTGAATAAAAAGACTCGTGATATGCAGCATTGTCAGTGTTCTCTAAAAGAATCAACAAGAATGGATAATCTCTAGCTGAACATGAAACCAATGGAAGAAATTCGTAAGTCAAGGATTTTAGATCAAAATTTTGGCATGGCACATGTCCCCTCAGGTTAAAATTTGTATCTAAACCATGATAGTTCTTTCTTTATTCGAGGGATAAAGGATGCCATCTGAGATGGTGAGTGGTGAGATCATACATTAAAGATACAATGCAGCACGAACCTAAAGCCCTAACTTCCTCTACTCAAGCTCCGACATGGCCTCGAAAGAGCATATCTTGCCATTGTTAGACCACCACCAGATGGTAGCTTTAAACTGATAGCGGGACCGTAAACACGGTCTAGAGCATTAAAGAAGTTGATGATAACATCAGACATTAATCCAAGATGCAAATGCTCGTCAGTTGTCAGAGCCCTCCAAAGCCTGAAGCAAACTACAACATCCCCCCCATTGTCAATGATGGTCAGAACATCAAAGATGCCACCATTAGCAACAAGTTTTGACATGATTTGCCCGTCCTCATTCTGACACCCGTCAGATGCCACCATTAGCAACAAGCTTTGACATCATGTGCCCCTCCTCACTCTAACACCCGTCAGATGTCACCATTCCCTCCAAAAGTTGACTGTGATTTATCATGGAAGGTGTGGACATGTGCATCACGGACCGTACAACGAAAAGAGAGAGCACATATGGCCACTGCATCAGCTCTTCCCGGCAGCAAGTGGACAGCCAGCAACAAAGTCCGCCAAGTGCAACCTCAAAAGCAAGTTGATCTGGGAAATCAAGGACATGTCAGTCAATGTCCATTCACATTTAAGCACTCCCCCAACACCTCTCCAACCTCCAACAGCAGTGGTAGATCATCATGAACCTCCCCACCAAGCATGTCACCAAGAAACTACTACAAAGCCTGGCCTCCAGCCAACCATTCTACAACACCCACCATTGATGCCACAATATCATCTACTGGGCACCCTCTGAAGCATATCCCAAAACATGCACTTGCATGAGCCTGAAAATTTTACAAGACCCAATGACAGACCTTCCGGCACCCAAACAGAGGACTGAATCATGACAGTTACATCTGAACCCCACCGTTCCCCCATCCCCACTGCCCTCATGTATCCCCTTGGTTCTACAGATTTTACAGAATGTAATGAAATATAGAAAACAGAACCCTCTTTCTGAAACCAATTGCATGATGAGGCCCAAAAAACCTTTTATCATAAATACTAGTACTCGTTAAAAGTATGACCCTTTTGATGTGGGAAAACCATGGTCTTTTATTCTAAATTCGGTGGAAACAATTTTTCTACGATGGGATGCATGCACATTTAATATAGATGTCTGTAGATGAACATTTTGATAGAGGTTTTCATTTGTGTTACACCTCAATGTAAATCACGCAGAAAAACACTGCCATTTTTCATAGCACATGAGATAAGTAGGGACTTGATCACAATGTGATCAGTGGATTGTTAAAAAACAAATCCTCGGATGTAAACAGGGGGCTAATGCCATCAAACATGACTAGCAATCTAAAAAAGTTAATAAATGATCTGTGTAGAACATATAAACTTAGAATTTTATTGGATTTAAATGCATCTAGAAATGGGGACAAGATATGTATCACCTTTATGTTATTGTTTGCATGAAATGTCCCATTAGTGTAAACGGCAACTAGTATGCAAAAACTTGTGTGCACCTTTATAACATACAAAAAAAAGAACGCTAATCTAGCCTACCAGTGGCAACAGCTAAAATTTAATGAATGAAATGCTCTACCAACACTTCATCTTCATAGCTAGAGAAAGCTTTTGCCAGGTCCTGTATACTACTCAAGACAGCATTATGGACTTCCTTTCCCCCAGTTAGACATATACTGCAAAGAAGAAGAAATATTTTACTAATTTCACACCATCAAGCATCCGAATTTATCCAACATAAATCAAAAAAAGCAAGCTTTTTCCCATCTTAGCAGGAAGAGATACAAAAAATGCATTCACTGAATAATTGCCACCACAAAGAAAATGGCACCATTGAAGTTATGGATTTTCTTGTGACTCACCCAGCATACTAAGCACCCAAAAAATCCTTAGACAAAATATACTACAGGTGTCATTTCTGGTAATAAAAGCGCAAAAAAGAGCATTGGTAAAACGAGAGATCGAATAAAATTTGATACAATAACATATAGGGGAACAAAGCTTCAGCAACACAAGACAGATGAAGTAGGGCTTTCACCCTGGTGCTACAGACCATTCCAAGAGCCAAGGGTGAACTGCCAAGATTAGATATTTCTAATAAAAATTAAATTGGTAAATAATCCTTCCATTCAATATGGCAGAGGGAGCATTCAATGTTTCCAAGTTTCCACTATATGTACGTTCATCGAGGTTGTCACATCTAAACACATAATTAATAAGAGAGATTTCTTCAGGGGCAAATTATTTATAGGACAGAAAATTAAGTGTGCAATTAGCCGTTGATAAAAAAATGGCGAAGCTTTCTCCCACTATAAGTAGGGTCGGTTACATGGAATCTTGCTCAAATCCATGTTGAATGATTTGACTATTTTTTACGCTAGTTAACCACCTAACGCAACCTCCACAAGGGAGGACTCGAACCCTGATCTTTTGGGTGATAGGCACACTGCACTACCACCAGATCATTTAAGCAGGTCTGTGCAATTAGCTGTTGATGGAAGTAAAAAAACAATTTAAAAGCATATCCTAGCACCAAAACAAATTAACAGATGACCCCAAACACTGCAAGATCGAATAAGAAAATAGTAATACGTAACTTAGCCAAAATACAGCTGGCTGCAACCAACCATATAAGTTAGGGCAAGTTTTGACAAGTCAGCACAATAGCCTTGTTTGTCTTTTTTAATGAAAAAAGAGATTGTAGCCCAGTGTGGGGCCCACCACAAAGGCTGTATTATCTTAAAAAATTATACAGCTGTCCAGGCCCAAATGCAGGGCCCTGTATAGAAAGACTGACCGCAGAACACCAAGTCATTCCTAGGCTCTAGCATGCCAAATGGCCCGCAGTAGCACGAACGAAAAGGAGTTATCCTCTTGCGAATTGCCACAAACTTCCCTGATTAAGTGCCACTCCCATCCTCAACCTTTAGCTATGTCATCCATGTACCTTTCCGAACCTCTTCCGATGACCTACTTTAAAGATGAGATGATCTGTATCCTCGATGTCTTCGTTACATCTTGGGCAGTACACATCTCTGTTGTCTAGAAGCCTGCTCCTTGCCTTAGTGAGCAAGCGATCATGTCTGAAGATCCAAAGGAAATCTTTAATGTGTTGCGATAACTTGTTCTTCCAAATAATCCTACAATCAAGGATGAGGTCCTCTCGTGATGGAGGTGTAACTAGGACAAGGACCGGTATGCCTTTTTTATCGTAAAAGAACTGTCAGCCCACCCACCCAATAATCCCTCCCAACGAAGAGACCCTCAAATTCCTCCAAATTGCTAATCATGCCAAGGCGAAGCAAGAAAATGCCTGAAGATTGGAGGAGGAGTATCGTGGTGCCTCTTTATAAGAATAAAGGAGACATCCAAAATTGTTCAAATTATAGAGGTATCAAGCTGATGTGTCACACTATGAAAATTTGGGAACGTGTGATCGAAAAAAGGTTGAGGCAAATTTCCAATATAAAAGAAAACCAATTCGGATTCATGCCAGGTCGCTCAACTACTGAAGCCATCCATTTGCTGAGGAGAACAATGGAGATTTATCGAGATAAAAAGAAGAACCTCCACATGATCTTTATTGATTTGGAGAAGGCTTGTGATTCTGTCCCACGAGAGATATTGTGGAGAGTGTTGGAGAAGAGACAAATACATGTACTATACATTAACCTCATAAAGGACAAGTATGATAGGGCTTTATCTTGTGTAAGGACCCCGTCTGGGAAGACTGGATATTTTGACATCAACATTGGTTTACATCAAGTTTTTGCTTTGAGTCCATTTCTTTTTACTTTGATTATGGATGAGTTGACCCATCACATTCAGGATGAGTTACCTTGGTGTATGTTATTTGCTGATGATATTGTGTTAATTGACGAGACTAGAGATGGAGTAAATGAGAAGCTTGAGGTCTGGAGACATGAGTTGGAGACTAAAGGATTTCGTATAAGTAGGGCTAAAATGGAATATATGGAGTGCACCTTTGATGGAAGCAATGGTGAAGGAATCGAGGTGAAGATTGGTGACGATAACATTCATAAGAGAGATTCTTTTAGATATCTGGGATCTACTCTGCAACATGGTGGGGAAATTGACAGAGATGTTACTAATAGAATAAATGCAGGCTGGCTGAAGTGGAGAGGAGCCTCTGTTGTTCTCTGTGATAAGAAAATTCCTTTAAAGATTAAAGGAAAGTTTTACAAAGCAGTCGTGAGACCTGCTATGCTTTATGGATTTGAATGTTGGCCTGTGAACCATAGACATGTGCAGAGAATGAATGTAGCAGAAATGAAAATGCTAAGGTGGATGTGTGGACATACTCGTAAAGATCGGATTCGAAATGATGCAATCAGAAAGAAAGTTGGCGTAGCTCCGATCGAGGATAAGATGCGAGAAAATCGCTTAAGATGGTTTGGACATTTGCAAAGAAGATCAGTTGATGCACCAGTTAGGAGATGCGAGTATTGGGATGTTGAGCCGGCTAAGAGAGGGCGAGGACGGCCCAAGAAGTGTTGGAAAGAGACCATACGGAGGGATCTTAGCTTTGTGGATATAAGCCCGGGATTGGCCCAAGATAGATCTGAATGGAGGCGAAGAATCCATGTAGCCGATCCTACTTAATTGTGGGAAAAGGCTTTGTTGTTGTTGTTGTTGTGCTAATCATGCCAAGGAAGTCGAGCAATCTTAGTTCGGTGAAGTCAACATAAAAGGATGGGGCCCAAGTCCCTGCCACCCAAGCATGGTTGACTAAGGTATCCGTATTGCTAGTGCTAGAAGGTGCATAATCTTTTTTTTAAAAGAAGAGCGTGCATATCTCGTATAATGTTCACACAAGGGAGCCCCCCCCCCAATCAACTAACTAAAAATAAAATTGTAACATCCAGATCCAATTAAAGTCGAACCCGACCCGATTAGGGTCTGTATAATTTAATAAAGTTGTTAATAAATAGTAAATAAAATGAATCGATCAATTGATTGTGAATCAAAAGTTGTTCTGACGAAATTGACCAAAAATCAATCGCATCATAATGCATGCCGCGGAAAAGCCGCATCAAGAAATCAGAAGCCGCGAAACAAATCGAGACCACCGAAAAATCCGATTAGACGAAATAAAACCAATGGAATCAACAGTTTGTCAATCGGAGATCATTTGGTATTTTAAAATCACAAAATTTAACCCCAAACCAAGACCGTCTCTTGAAAATTTTGAGGATTCAAACCCAATCCAAAGTATATCAATATTATATTCATATTGATCGTCGTTTAGAGACGATCAAATAGAGATATTGTACATCAAAACCTGAGACTCGAAGTGCGCATACGGACAATTTTAACATCTTAAATAAATAAAAGAAAATTGGTTCAAAAGATAAAATATATATATTAATTGATAATTAATAGGTTACCTGTTAAAAAAAGTTTTTTAAAAGAAATTAAATTTTTATTTGATTGAAAAGAATTAAATTTATTTGAATTGAATTTAAGTTCGAAATATTGTTATCGTGACTTAGAGAAATTAAATTAAAAGTTGAGAGTTGTGCATCTTTCTTTGAACTTCGAATCAGGTCCAAGTAATAACTTCTACTCTCATGTTTTTATAAAAGAAGTTGAAATACAAATATTAGTATATTATTACCCTTTTCTTATAAAGTCAACAAATGATTCTCAAGGTCATTATGACTACAAATCTTTAAATATGAGATCTTCAAGCATACTTTATTATTTACAAATATATCATTGAGGTTAGGTAGCGAAAAATTACCTGAAGTTGTAAATCTAACCAAGAGAATTAAATCTCTAAAGCTGACCGCAAAAAGAATGAAGAAAGGAGTATTCAAGCAAGTGAAAGTGTTGATGAATTATAGATAAATAATAGTGTCGGTCATGGTGACCCTTACAACTGACCATGCGATGGCGTAATGACACTCAACTGGACGGGAGATAGGAAGCCAGTTAGGGCAGTGGTTACCAGATGCGCGGGTCCAGGATCCCAATCCTTGTTATAGTTTCTATGCGAGAGAGCGTCAAAAAAATAGTTTCTATGCGAGCTCGCAGTATTTTTACGCTTCGGTGAGATCCCGACCTTTTCTGTTGGCCCTCTGTTTTAGGATACACATGCGGGAGATCCACGGTTTTAGTTTTTCGTATGAGCTCGTCTACTCGTACCGGTCGGGTCTGTCTAGAGTGACTTTTCCAAAGAGTCTCTCTCACCTGTCTTAGTGGCGTAGTTTTGGAGTAAACCTATCTCTTTATTGGACCGTACTTCCAATTAGAGGACGAGACGCGAAGAGTCTCTTAGGAGACTTCCTCACCGCTTGAGTTTTGGTTACTTTTTCACCAATAAGTTTGGTGATGCTACATCTAAATCCTCTATGACTACATTTGAATCATTTAAGGTTACATCTGAAACAGTTATAGTTGAATGTTGAAGGAGTTACAGTTGAGCATGAATGGGTTATAATAGAATTTGATTAGAGTTAAAATCAATTATAGGTTGTGTTGGCCAAAATTGACTATAATTAAGTTGGATGCAGAATCATTAATTACCATCAACTATCAATCATCAATCATCGATAATAGATCGGATCTTAGAGTTACTACTCCGAGAGTTAGGATAAGTCAGTAGACGTGTTGGAAACTTAGTTAGGACGCACTATACTCCACCATATGCCTACGAAGGCACCCCAATCCTAAGGTACTCTTCATGCCTTAGAGTCGTAGTGTGAAGTCACGCAAAGACCAAGACCACAGACTATCCACTAGACTTAAGAAATTAGGTAGAATCAAGAATCAGTTCAGAATCTCTTCATTCTCATCATCTAGAAATCAAGAATTTGATCGGCTCCTTATCATTCCATTACCAAGATCCATACACATAATCTCTAAATAAAGAAATAACAAACCCGCGTGGACTATCACCTAATATATATAAAGGTTATATACATGGAAGGTCATGGGATGATGAGAAATCTTGGGGCATTCAAATAAAGTAGCTTGAAAACCATTTTCTTATACAGGTAGTTTTGTTAAATTTGAATATCATTGCCTCTCTACTTGGTTCTTTTGGACACATGAAATTCTATTATTTATGATATATGATGGATTGTACCGACATTTGTTGAAGTACTTTTGTTCCTTTCATGCTTAGCAGGAAAGAAGCATGCGACTCAGTAGCAGTTTGACGATATCGAGCATACGCACATATTCCAGACGGTACAATTGTAGTTTTTGTCCAGTTTTTGAGGTATATGCTTTTGTTTCTCTTCTGTATGTTTAGGATACATATACACTATCAGCTTAGTTTGTTACATGTATATATATGGAAATTAATGAACTGAAAAATTAGTGATGCTGATGAATGTTATATGTAAATGTCGCGTAAACGGGTATCCAGATCCGAGGGGGGATCACAGAAATGTATCATCATTCCCCACCATCGGTCGAAACCATGTAGCTATCTCCAGCAAAATCTTGGAGATGCCCTGCCATAAAGTAGATGGAGATTGAATGCGTTGAGTTGCCAATAATCTACCAATGTCATAGATACTCCGCATGACACGGCACACCAGACTGTCCTTCCTTCTCCAGGACCGTAGCACCCATTTAGCCGTAGGAGATTTATTCACGCATTCGATATTCAGCAGCCCAAGACCCCCATCTTTCTTTGCTCTTATCACAATCTCCTGGTCAATGAGATGGAAGCACCCAAATCTTGTTTCCTATATGTCCAAAAGAACCTTCTCATTATTGATTCAGTCTTTATTCGCACACCCACCAACACTAACTTGGATGAGCAGAAAAATATGGGGATGGCGGATAGTACATGCTGGAGCAACACCAACTTCCATGATCCCACCGTTGGAAAGGACTGATGCCTTCCACCCAACGAGTTTCCCTTTAATATGTCCACCAACAGATGCCATTATCATACTCGATCCTACTCCCAACAAGAGAAAGTCCCAAGTATGTGAGGCGTAACTCCTAATAGGGTTATCAAAATTGAAGTTATCTCATGCTCCTCCTCATGTCACAGTCCAAAGGGCACAAACTCCGATTTACTCATATGGAGACCCGTAATGGCACCAAAAATGTCCATGATCTGAGATATTCTCTTTGCATGCTCCCTCTTTTTATGAAAACTAGCGTATCAACATCATACTACAGTCGGGATGGTAATATCATATCTAACAAAGTCAAGGCACAAACCACCTTCTGAAGCTAGTCTGGTCATAACAACCAATGCATCAGCCATTATCACAAAGAGAAGCAAAAGCCAGGGAGCATTCTTGGCGCACTCCCTCTGAGGGTTGAAAATAGCCCCCAACTGCGTGCCCATTAACCAAAACAGAATATGATGCCATAGTGATGCACCTCTTCATCCACGCAATCCCAAGATCCGTGAATACTCTCTTAATAAATCATTAAACCTTTCCAATCTCACCTTTCTCATCGTCAAGATCCACAAACATGATATATGAACAAAATGAGAACATATACATACATTTATACATTCATGAACAATCAATTACAATATAAATATGTCGTATATGAGAAATGTTGGGTAATGGGTGATCATGGGAGGTGCTTACAAGCATTGAAAATCTTTTTATATATGCAAGTAGAAATAAATTTGAGTTGTTCATGCCTTTCTACTTGCTTGCTTTTGAACATATTAAATGCCTGCTTATTTTTATAAATTTTTGGGAAGTTCCAGTGCCCGCTGACGTCTCTTCTTTCCTAACATGTTTCGGCAGGCAAAGAGCCTGCTGCTCAGTAGCTATTGATGACATCTGGTGACTGTGTATATACCAGACAGTACGTATACTTTTGTCTCAGTTTTTGTCCGGTTCATAATGTAAATGCTCCCCTTTCTCTTCTGCATAAAATTTTGGGATACCATGAGATTGTGACATTAGGATTGAAAAGACAACACCTTGGATAGAGAATAGCATTATGAACATTATTAAATTCTTGGATTTATAAAATTCTGTTTCTATTTGGGATATTAGATTATTTCCTAAAAATTCTAGTAATGGTATGTTAAGTATTTTCATGACAATTTTATCTAGTTTCTTATATGAGCAGTCATCCTTCCGAGAGTAAAACATTAAACTAAGATTGTTTGCATCGGACATAAAAAAACTGATCTGAATTGAAACTGGGATTAATCGAAACTAGGGCAAAGATGACATAAAAAGGTTGAAAGGAATTCACAAAATGGCATGGAGAGGGATAACTGCTGATGCATGGCAGCAAAAGAGTTAGGGAATGGGTTGTACCTTTGAGAGAACTCCAAAAATGGAGGATTTGAGATCTGAAATTGGTAGTAGCAGCAGCCAGCAAGGGAATTGAACTGGAAATCCCAGCAGGAGAAAGAAGACAACAGTAGCTTGACCAACCTCAGGGCTTCAGAGATCAGCAGCCTTGGTTTTTTTTTAACAGGAACAACAGTGGTTGGAAGGAAGGTTGAAAGCTTTCATTGGAAACTTTGAAAGAAATGGGAAGGAAATGGTGAAAAGTTAGTCTTCTTGGGTTCTCTCTCTCTCTCTCTATATATATATATATATATAAAGGAGAAAGAGGATTAAAGAGTGACACATATATAATCCTTTGTTGCCATTTGGAGGCAAAAAGAAGCTATACGTGGGAGAAAGTTTGGACTGTGCGGTGCTATACTGTACAGTAGAATACTATATTTTGTTTTTGAAACCGTAGCAGTCTGCTACAACAGCTACAATGATTACAAAGAATTTATATATATATTTATATATCCAAAACTCACTTAATTGACACACTTAAAGTTGACCATAATTACGCCTCGAGCATCCGATTTCGACTCGCAATATCTTGATTTAGTCATCTCAGAACAACGATCAAAACGAGTATAATATTGATATACTTTTGATCATGTTTTGATTGCCTGAAATTTTCGAGATACAATTTTGGTTTGGGGTTTAAATTTTGTGAAATTAAAATACCAAACGACCTCTGATTGACGAAAGGTCGATTCCGTTGGTCTTCTTTCGTCGAATCGGATTTCATGGTGTTCTCAGTTTGTTTTGGGGTTTCCGAATTTGCGTCGCAGCTTTTTCGGACATGCATTTTGATGCGGTCGATTTTTAGTCAATTTCGCCGAAACAACTTCTGATTCACGATCAATTGATCGATTTAGATTGTTTGGCATTGACAAACGACTTTATTGGATTAATCGGACCCTAATCGGGTCGGGTTTGGGTTTGTGCGGATCCGGATGTTACAGTTTTATCCTGATGTTACACCATTTCAACTACCTATGTAAATTTTTTGTTGCATTAGTTTGTTCACAACTTCCATGCCAAAGATAAGCTTTCTCCTCGTGCAATGGAATGCATCTTCTTGGGATATTCTAGTTTCAAAATCGATAAAGATGTTGATCTAGTTGGTCATCGCTGTTTTGTTTTTGTATATGTGACATTTTCCTTAGAGAATAGGCTTCTTTGCTAAAGATGTCGCGGATGTTCATTGGAGTTCCTCTTCCACTCCGGGTTTAATAAAGGAGTTAAAAACAAGTGCCTGAAATGGTCCCTTCATCTATGTTGCATAATTTTCAGGTTCATGACCATGAAAATGTTCTCTCGCCTAAATAAATATAGATGACCACGAAACATATAGCCATTCACCTTCCATTGAGCTTCTCAATGCCCAGAGGTAAGCTTGAAAGGCAATATACCCCGCTCTCTATGAAATATTTTGCTTCTAATGATGGATTATTTAGATACGTCAGAATGTTTATATATGCTCTTATGATGATGTCTCTTCAACATGGTCATCAACATATCTTCAAGATCAAAGATGGAAGCATGTTATGGATGAGGAGATCAAGGGAAACTTGAGACCTTATGCCATGTCTCTCAGGTGTAACTCATGTTACTTGCATATGGATCTGTATGACTGAACATGCTCCAGATGGACCAGTAGATAGACTAAAGGTTGGATTAGTTGCAAGTGGTTTCATCGAGACTTCTGAAGATGGATATTTTGAGTCTCTCCAGTATATCTATCTGTACTAACTAGAGCTAGCCATTTTTTTAATTATATGTCAAGAAGACTTTCCTCTATGATGACTTAAGGGAGAGGTCTATATCGTACAACCACCTGACTACACTGTTAAGGAGGGGTATGTGTGTCGTTTGCACAAAGCTATCTAACAAACTCACATCGGAGATTGGCTTCCTTGCTTTTTACATGACTACACAATTACTCGGTGTTTTTTGGAGTTCTTTAGATATATTTATCCTTGATGTATAATGATGATCTGGATATTACATAAGGGGATAGTGCAGGAATTGTCAATACCAAGGCATTTATACAAAAGATGTTAGTCACCAAGGACCTTGGTCACCTGCAATACTTTCTTTGGATTGAAGTCACTCGTACCTCTAGAGGACTATATCTATAACCTATTGTCTTGACATCCTTCCATATGCAGGTTTACTTGGTTGCACCATCCTCTATTCCAGCAGAATCACAAAGTAATGTCACCTTGATGAAACCTTTGTTTGAGGATACTACATGATATAGAAGCCCGGTGGGCAAGCTTTATCTTAAAACCACTACGATATCTTTTATATGCTGAATAGAATCATTCGGAACATTAAGAAGCCAAGTATAACCATTGGCGTGATTTTCTTCTCATGTGCAGATATTTGAAGAATTCGTTAGGCAAATGATTGTTCTATACTTCTAATGCTTTTGATGGTTACACAAACATTACATCCTATCGAGATGCAGACTACACAGGCTCTCTTGAGGACAAATGCTCTACCATTGGTTCTAAGATGTTTATTGGGGGAAAGGTATTCACCTGGCATGGTAAACAGTGGACATCCAGTGCCAAAGCATAGTATAGAGCCATGGCTCAAGCTACTTGTGAGATTAGTTGGCTTGACATCTTTCGACATGAAACTTCTGTCATCCATCAAAACTCCGATTCCCCTCTATAGTGACAAGAAATCAGCCACTTATATTGCAACTACTCCAGTCTTTCACAAACGCACCAATCATATTGAAGTAGACTATCATTTTACCAGGGAAGTAGTATGTAAAGGGAAAATTACCATCTTTTACAATTCTACATAGTTACAGCCAAAGCTCTTTCGGATAAACATATTTCACTGTTGACCTCCAAGTTGTGCATGATCAATAGATAGGCTCCAACTTGGGGAGTATTGACATTTTCTATGTTTAGACATTGATGTTTATTCTATATTTTGCAGTCTTATTAAGGACTCTTTTACTTTTTATCTTTTTGTCATTATTGTTTCACTCTATATAAGAAACTCTAATTCTTTTATAGAAAATATCTCATCACATCCCATTGTTTTTCCATAATAAATATGTGTTTGTGCATGTGTATGCGTGTATGTGGGTTATACTCGCAACATTCAGGTTAAGTCAAGTCAGATTGTTGTTGTACTCACTACAGTACAAAGTGCTTACATGATATTTATTTACAGGATACAACATGTCAAGAGTTGAATGTAACATATTACAATGAACGATTGTACCTTAAGAAAACATAAAGTTAGATTTGAGTCAATTCATAATATTATAGATTAGTCTATATTACACAAAGTCATCACAACTCAAATATTACACTTAAAGAATTTAGAACTAGATTTTGCCACTATTTTTTGTAGAGGAAGAGGTAGTTCGAGTTCATCTAGAATAATGGCTAGCCAATCAGATTGTCGCAATTTAGGACATTTCGTAATATTATAGCAAGTCATGATTGACACTATTTTTTGTGGAGGAAGAGGTTGCTTCTGCATGGGGGTAGATTGTGGTAGTCTGATTGGCTAGCCACTGTACTTGAGTTGTTCGAGTTGATCTCCAACCTGAGGATCAATCATGTCATCTGCTTATGTCCTTTTAGGGATGAATGAGGAGGAATGGGAGGTCTGTGGGACTGTCCTCTAGACATGGTGGGGTCCCTATCTACCTTGTGTTGCCACAAACGGGGGGTAGATTGCGACAATCTGACTGGCTACCTGTTATTGAGAGGATGGAACGGAAGTTAACGAGTTGGCGTGCAACTTGTTTGTCAAGAGGTAGCCACCTTGTGATGCTGAAGGTTGTTCTTTCAGCTATTCCCAATTTTTTTCCAATCAACGTACCTTTTGCTTGTTGGATAAAAAGAAAGTTTGGAGACGATTATGAGACATTTCTTATGGACCTCTTCCGGGGAGACGTGTGGGATGCCCTTGGTGGGGTGGAAGTTTAGGGAGGAAGCTGATTAGGTATCTCGAGCTTAGAGGCAATAATTGGTGTGTTATTGACAAAGTGGATGACTCGCATCTGGGTTAAAGGTTCTGATTTGTTTTGCAAGACGATACGCTCAATCTGTGGAGTTTATATGGATCCCTCTGTGTAGATTGTTGCTGTGTACATGCCTTCCAACTTCTGAAGGGCATATGCTTGATTCCCACCCCCATGTGGTTCCACTTATGAAGCATGTTCTGCATGATGGATCTAGTTTCTGTTTTTAGACTAACGAATGGACAGACATGAGACGTTTGGGGCTCGCTTCCCTCGTCTCTTTGCTTTGACGTCCAACATTAGTTATGTAGTGAGGGAAAGTAGGGAGGACGTTATATAGCCTCCTCTCTTTCGAACTGATTTGTTGAATCAACATTTTATGAAATTTCCACATCTTCCGGAGGCCCTGTCAGTTTGCAGGGGCCCTTCTGACACGACAACCACTGTGCCTGGGTTGGTGGATGCTTCATGCAATGCTTTCTATTTGAAGATGATCTTTATAATAGGGAGTTCCTCGTTTCAATTCAGGGAAATCTGGAGATATGTCTCACTATGGGTTCATATTTTCAAACGGTTGCAGAGAAGGGCTTGGCTAGTTTTCTTTGGAACTAGCATATGTTAGCATTATATGTCAACAAACAAGGATGTTGAGCATCTCTTCTTTGGTTGATCTATCGCATGGGAGCTGGGCAGCATCACATGTTGACTCGGTGTCAACAGTGAGAATGGGTTAGGTTTTAGGAGTCTTTGGCCGGCTTGGGACATGTCACGTGGGAGTAGCCCCACAAAGACTTGGGTAGAGGTTATCGTATGGTCTACGTAGCTAGCACGGAATGGGTTCATATTCCAGGAAGAGAGAATGTACATGGAAATTTTATTAGAGCATGCAAAAATCCTTCAGACCTTTTGCTCCTTGTATCTATAATTTGTTATAATGTGAATATATAAAAGTATACGAGTGGACATATCCTCGATGTCACGTCTTTTTCCCTCAATTCGGTAAGTTGTGTGCTTGTACGAAGGTTTTAAAAATTCGGTAAGTCGTGTACCATTGTTGCAGGCAAGAGTTTTAACTCTTAAATCTCATTGTTCCGAAAGAGGGTGTGAGCCACTCTGCCAAGAGCTCGTTAAGAGAGACAAGACATAAATTTCAACTGTAAGTTATACTCAGGTTTGTCCCGAAATTTTTAGAATACTTACTTGAATGATCCCTTCAGAGTTCTCAACTCTATCTCATTAGATTAATTTAGCTCCATCTTCCTGCTTCTAGATCAAGTTCGGCAAAGATAGCAGGGTGGTGCCAAAAAAAGGCAGAATCGGCACCACAAGCAGTGCAAGTTGATAGAAAATGCTAGAATGGTCATATCAAAGACTTTGACAATCAACAAGAACTTCATTTCGATTATAGAGTTCTTAGATAATTACAAGAATAAAGTTATTAAGAATAAAATTTTTAAAAAATAAAAAGTACAAATTAAATAGAACCACAAAATCCTTTTAAAGTATGCTTACCCAAAAAGTTCCAGAAGGAGAGAAACTTCATCATTCGGTGGGTCAAGAATCTGATCATTATGGAAAAGAATGAGGTTAACTTATAGCAGCAAGCATAATCAGACGCCGCATTTCATAATTAAAATGTGAAATAAATGTCAAACAGGAAATTTAACTATATATAGATAGGTTTGTGGAAATGCAAAATTATAATAGTGACACTGCAAGCAGATACCCAATGCCGAAGTATGCACAAACACACATGCCATATATCCCCAAAATAAAAATAAAGGCGAACTGTCCAAAGAACAGTTAACCGCATCGTGATGCACATACAGATCAGTTATTATAGATTCGAACAATAGTCTGTCAATATACTAGAATCTAAGCAATATATGTTTAAAAATTCAACAACGATGGTAAACTATTGTTTGGAATAAGTGGAATTCTCAGTATAACTGGCGTTTAGAATAGACATCTGACTTGATGGTAACCAAAAAATTTTGATAAGTATAAACTATATCTTATATGCTACATTAACAAAAAAAAATATATGCTACGTTAATGATATTCTACTTTCAAATCATGTACATAACTAAAAAGCCTAATCACCACGCTCAAGGCCAAAAAAAAAACTCCCAAGAATAAGAGATTTCACCATTGATAATGTCAATCCTTCAAGGGCTTGGCTATGAAGAAAGACATCTCGAAAGTTCATAGGTTCGCCTCCCAAATCAGAATCGAAGTATAACATCTGTTAACAACAAGAATGTCATGTCAAGTGATGAACATGTTGCAAAATATGGTAGGCTCACTTAGTTCCTAAAGCCTTGGAAAGCATAAGTAACAACGTGATTTCTTAGATTCATTAATTTAAAAAAGAGTTTTTATGACGTGTGCCTTCTTAACTTATGCAATATCACATAATTCCCTCTCTTCTGTGGAATATCATTTGTGCCCCTACCTTCTTCCAAAATTCACAATACTGCATTTCCAATAAGGTAAAGTAGGGGCATAAATGATATTACAAAAGGGCAGAACAGTAAATTTTGTAAGAATATAGGGGCATAAATGATATTACGAAAAAAAAGGAGCATAGCTTATATTGCAAAAAATAAGAAGGGCAAAAGTGATAAAAACCCTTAAATCTCATTTTTCAAATGATGTAAATTGTGCTACATCTTATGCTACAAAAGACGATTAACCTAAAATATAAATTATAAGCAATAAGATAAAGAGACCTACATGACTACCTTTAAATACAAATGTTGCGTATAACAAATAAAAAAAGGAAATGTGGTTGCCCTCTAAGGGGGGCTAACTTAGCACTCCGTACCATTTTCCCCAAAAAAATTGAATTTTTTTTGAAGTCTAAAAAATTATTATTTTTAAAAAATGCTTCCACGGATTTTCGAAAATATATCCATATATTATATCATTCGAATTTCGTGTGAAACAGGGTAGGGTGGATTTCAACTACTCTACGACTGTTAAAAAATGAATGTCTAGATGGAGGTCGTATAAGTCTCTGTTTCGCACGAATTTGAATGGCATACTATAGGGATATAATGATGGATTTCCATGGAAGCATTTTTCAAAAAAAAATAAAAAAATGGGAAAACGGGGCGGATAGTGATCAAAGAGCAAAAGGAAGACATAACTCGTGTTAAGTATAAAAAAGCATATACTACAATGACTCAAAATAAAAGAATGAGAAGTCGATCGTCCCCCATATACTTAGGATCAATTAATTCTGAGTATAGCATACCGTACACAAAGTGGGGACGATCAAGGATTCGAATTCACAGAAATCAATGACTCGATTTGTCTCCCCCTATACTTAGGATAAAATATCCCTAAGTATAAAACAAATTATCAACAAGTAAGAAGACAAGCGAGAGAATAATGAAGAGTAACTCAAATGCACTCATCCCCCTTATACTTAAAATCTGGTCATTCTAAGTATAGTACAAATGAATGGGATGAATGAAATGATCGAAAGAATGAAAGAATTGTAAAAGAATAAAAAGAGAAAGATTTAATTAAAAATGTTTTGGGGATCGTCTGAATCTTCTGATTCTGTGGACGGAGATCTTCATCAAAAATGACAACTAATTGAATCAACAATATACAGGAATGTATTATGTTCTAGATACGGCTTCAGGAGTTGCTGTTGACCACAAATGGTTGTACGTCATATGACAATTCTGATATGAGAATAGTACCATTGTCACGCATAATTTTCACATGAAGATCCATGTCCATTTGCTCTTAAGTTTGCAAGGGAATACCTTCAACTTCGCATCAAATAAACACCTTTTGTCCAGGATTGAAAATCTTTCATTTGATGTGCTTATCATACCAACGTTCGACTTTCTCCTTATATATGAGGTTGTTATTTTATGCAGTGTCTCTAAATTTCAGGAGTATATTCATATCTATCTTTCAGTTATGACCATCTTGTTGTGAGTCCAAATGGCATATGTTTACTATCTATGAAGATTTGTGAATAAGTTCCACTGGAAGATGGCATGGCTTTCCATGAATATGCAATAGGGAGTCAACCCAATGAAAACTTGTAAGCAGTCTGATAAGCCCATAGAAAGGAATAAAAAAATGAGACCAGTTCCTTTTTTTTTGACGCTCAAAAGCGGGGGATGCACTCGGTGGTGCTCGCCCCACATTTATTAGAAAGGTAAGAAAAACTTACAGCGGGTATGCGAACAGAGAACAAAAACGAGTGAAAAAAAACCGAAGGTATCACAATCTGATACCCCCATTACATCAAAGAACCCCTAAGCATCGGACCAGTCGCGAGTGAAACGAATGAGACCAATTCTTCCAATCAGGCCTAACAAGTTTTTGTAGAATTGTCTTGATCTCCCTATTGGATAACTCGACCAAGTCATTCGATTGCAAGTGGTAAGGAGATGTGACACGATGATCGATGTCATACTCATTCACAAGTTTCTTAACCTCTTTAGTTATGAAAAGGCTACTCCCATTTGAAATTAAGATCTTTGCAATCCCAAACCGCGAAATAATATTGTCCTTAAGAAAGCGACAAACAGTACGACTATCAGCGGATCGAGTGAGAATAGCCTCCACCCAACGACTTACATAGTCAACGACAAGCAGGATGTATTCAAATCCTTGACATTTAGTAAAGGGCCCATAAAATCAATGCCCCAAGCATCAACATCTGATATCTGAATAAACTTAAGGGGCGTCAATTCTTTGGAACTGAGGGTTCCTCCAATTTTCTGACAATCAATAAAGCATTTCACATAAGATGTGGCATCCTTGAATAGTACGGGCCATCAGAGGCCACACTGCAATATTTGTGTTGTTGTTCTACTTCCAAAATGGTGTCCTCTATATTCAAACTTGCTCGAGGACACTGATGTACTCCTGAAAAATGCAATAACGCCAAATGCAATACCTGAACCGTCTTCACAGAAGTAGAGGGTTGAGAGAAGGTAAGTAGACTACCTTCTCTCATCAAATGTGTGGGTGTCCCAGAGTCAATAATCCATGCAGGGGCAAAAGCAAAAACAGAATTGGCTCCTGAACCTGAAGTTGTAGCCAAACTAGCAGTAGTAGCAAACAGTAGTACTTTCACTGGTGGAGGTGTTGGAGTTCTATGGAATCTACCTCGGGAGGGAGTATTCTGAAGCACTAAATGGTGTTGGCGTTCCACCAGAATGTTGATCAGCCAAGTGCTCCGAGGTATCATAAGATGTCTCAAAGGCACTGTTGGCATTGGATCGTATGCCAAACTTTACTCAGCAGCACTCTGGCAGGCCGTTCCAGCATCCACAATGAATGCATGCTGGATAATGAGAAGTAAAATCATGGTCACTGTCACAGTCGAGGCCACATCTTAATCGTGTCCACGCTCTGAGTCGCGACCACGATCACGACCAAAGCCATGACCTCAACCTCTTTGATAGCTATGCCATAATTTGTTCACGGACGATGCATAGTGAGCAGAATTCTCTGTAGATGGCAGAGTAGAAGGACGTTTAGCAGATGTCTTGAGTTCCTACAGACGATCAAAGCTAATCTTAATCAATGATAAGGTATCAGCCATAGAAATTGGTCCTTCACAACTTTGAATCGCGGATGTATCCAGAAAGGAAGCGGTAAACATGTCATTCAGATCGCTCTCACACATGGTTATCACAACAGGTTGGCTGAATGGTCAGAAGTTCCTCAAAAAGACTAGTTAGAAGGTTGTAATACTCGACGAGATTAGAATTCCCCCTGAGTTGGAGAACGAATCATCGTATAAATGTTTGAAAGGCGAGACTTGATTGTCTTCTAGGAGTAAGTTCGTTCTAGATTCTCTCATGTCTCCTTTGCAGAGTCTTTGTAGAGAAGATTTACTGCGATACATGGATCGACGTTATTTGTCATCCAAGTGATGACCTGATAATTATCTGTGTACTGCGTGCCATACTCCATGTATGTCACTTTGAGCAAATCTTTCGTAAGGATATGATTCTTGCGATGACCACTGAGAGAACACCTTGAATGATCGAGACCAGAGCACATAGTTTTATGTGCCCTTCGGTAAGATAGAGTGCATTGTACCATCATACAAGAAGTTGGGTTCAAGGGCTTGATCTCATAAGGTATCATCGTGGTCAAGAAGGTCAAAAAAAGTGACCTAGAAGATGTTGATTCAATCAAGCATATGGGTGACCTGAATCACCATTTTAAACCTCTTTCAAGTTTTTCGATAGGCAAACGGTGGTTGTGACGCCACAAATTAGAGTTGCTTGGTGAAATCCTGTCTCGCAGCAGTTGTTGGACACCTACAGGAGGTGTCAGTGACCTAGATGTAGTCGCCAGGGGGGCTAGGGATTCGAACAACAGTGAAAGACACCTGGGCGGAGGCTAATGGGTCCATGCAGAGGTGTTGCAAAGGCGACGGAGCCTTGGCGAAGGAGATGGAGTCCAGGCAGGGGCAAAGGAGTCCAAGTGGAGGCTCTACAGAGGTGATGGAGGCCTCTGGTGCAGTAGCACAGGCGAGGCAGATAGGTGCCTCGGCGGAGGCACCAGAGGGCACTAGGGGTCAAGGCAATTGCATATGGTACCTTGGTGGTGCATATGCATGTGAGGAGAGAGCCTTAAAGACCTTGTGTGGGGCCCTAATCACTGGAATGGGCCCGCGCAAGGGTTGTGGAGAGGAAGAGAGATGAGGGCTAGTGGTGGCAATGGGATCTAGGTCAAAACATTGGTCTAGGACCACTGCTTTGATACCATGTAGATAATGATGAGAGAACGCAGTGAGATAATTTTATTTAAAAGGTCTAGGGATTCTTATATTATATTACCCGAGAGCGCTCATAAATGAGAAATTACATAAAAGGACCCCGAAGGGTACAACTAAATAAAACAAATAAAGTTGTCTCTAACACACCAATAAGCATTAAACTCACAATAATAGAAAATATTAGTAAATAATCAGTGTACTCATTACAAATCTAATGAGCACAGGGCCCATTGGATAAGCCCCCTATGTGTATGTATTTGTGATGGATCTCATCTAGGGGTTGCACCCTCTCTTATTTCCAAAACAATGTGGAGAATGGTATATATGAGATGAAGATGCTCCAATAGAGTATCGCCACACAAAGATGGGTTAGATTTAGAACAAGACAGGTTATCGTTTGACATGTAAAAAGAATGTTAAAAATATATAGTGTTCCCGTTCGGAGATGCGAGAAATTAAAAGAAGAGCCTTAAAATAGAGGGTGGGGACGACAAAAATGTCGGAAGGAAACTATTAAGAAGGATATGAGTTGTTATCTAAGCACATGTATGAGCAGAACTGTATTTGCTTGGAAGCAAAGAATCCATGTAACACCCCGCCTGTAGTAGGGAAAATCTCGGTGGTTGGCAGTGTTGCAAGGGTATAGACTAAAATCATGATGTAAACTTCTTTATCAATTAATTACAGCATAAATCAAACTCCCCAGCTCATGGTCGGGCAATCCACACTCTAATACAAATAATGGACACAAAAACACTACAATATAAACTCCTCGCTAATGTGAATAAAGTGTTTAAATATGAATATTCCAGTATTTACAGCATAACCCAAAAACAATTAAGAATATAGCAGAATTTGAAAGGGTAAGCTTAGGACAATCATATCATAGACCAATGTTTTTTTAGTTATGAGGGTGTTAAGCTAAATGAAAATGATAATTTAAGGTAACTTTTTGCAATGCAAACCAAAATCTCCAGCTCAAGACGGTGGTCAATCTGCACATTGTAGAGAGATAATTAAAAATTCAACTTTCCGCTATATGTATGAGAATTGCTGATTGCTAGAAAGGTCGCAGCAATAGTCAAAATTGGTGGTCGCATAATATCAAAAGAGTTTTAGCAAAACAAGTATGAATGTTGTCGCATCATATCGACGGAGTTCAGCAAAACAAGTATGTGATATGCAATATGAGATATGCAAATGTGTATATAGCAACTATGCTCTCAAAACTTCAGTCACTGAACAAATTATTAGAATCCCCGTGCATAAGCCCCCGCTATGTGGGAACTGGGAAAGGGTCGGACCAATTGGCTTATTGTATGCAGTCTTCCTGACCTAACATTTTTCTTCTACAAGAGGTTCTATCAATAAACAGACAAATAAAGCATTAAAAAGGTCGGGATATAAAGACTATGTAATATGTGCTACATGAATATTAAGAAAAGACCATACATGTGACCAAGACAATGACATTAAAGATGCAAACCGATTCGCTACCAGAATGCCACTGTTACACAAATGAATACCAAATAGTTCAACTATATTATTCTAAGAATAATGGTCAAGTATTACCTCTGTTTTTGCTGTCCCAAAAAACAGTATAACCTTCAATTATGCATACAACAGTGAACAACCCCCCTTCTAGAAAAACGATTACATTGCTTAAATTATGAGATTGATGTCCCCAACATTGGTAAAAAAAATATTATAAAGAAATACTATATTAACACCGCAACTCATGCAAATGAACTATAGAACTGGGCATGAATAATAAATGAATTAATTTTGCGGAAATTCTAAAAACGAAAACAAAATGCACGTTTATAGGCAAAAAAATAAAATGGTCAGTAAGAAAATGAATACATATACAAAATGAAATGCTCATAAATTTGTTCTTTAATGCTTTCAAGGATTTTCTTTTGATGATCATATTTACTGAGAAATCTCATGCCTCAGATATGAAAATCTAAACAAATTACCAGGGAAGCATTTTTGGTTGGTGAACCGGGTTCTTCAGAAACTAGGTGTTCTTCAAGGCTCTTCTCAGTTAATGAACTTTCGGAGGCCCTTTCAATTTCTTTCAATGCACCAACCATCTTGTCAAGATTTGTGTTCTTTCCAATCCTCTGCAAGAAATAGCAACTTCTTCCAATCGTTTAACAGTATATTTGAAGCTTTTGTAATTCCGAGCACCCTGAGGAATTCCAAATTGTAGACTGGTAAAAGAATTTTTTAAATATATGAATTGTTTGGACATTAATAACATCTAGATTATCATAAATGTGTTTTCATTTGCAGATGAATTGCGTCCTTAGGACCAAAAATAAACCTTATGTAAATTAACATAAGAGTACATATTCAGCAAAGAAAAGAAATTTTCAACCTTTGAAAATTTAATAACGTAAAATGGCAAACCCACATAATACATTGATGAAGATCCAAATAGCTTGCAGCTCAACAAAAATATTTAACAGACCAACTACAACCAATGACAACAACAAAAACCGATGCACTATAAACCACATTTTTAACGCAAAACCTCGACATTCCAAACATCGTACTATTTTATTGCATCCATAAGAAACAAACGGCCATATTACACATTCATAGCACAGATATGGTGTTCCTTACCTTCTAATTACACAGGTGCCTTAAACTATAGTCAGGTAGCCTATATTCACTTTTGTCATCATGACCTTAAGGATCTGTTCAGTTGCCAGGTTATCCCACGGTTGTCGTCATCCGTGACTGTATTTTATTTGGGCTCTGGGATTGCCTGAGAGGATTAGCTTCTTCTTGTGGTTGTTTAGGAGGAAGCGTGTTATGACTCGTGTCAGATGTTCTAAGCTTTTCGAGGCTGTCTCTGATCGATGTTTGTTGTGTGGTACGGAAATTGAAACGATGGATCATATGTTCTTCCGTTGCCCTGGTGAGACATGGGCTTGGATTGGTTGCGGCCCTTCGACTTTGATTCTTTTTGGGCTTCTCTATACGGTGCTAGTAAAAGGCAAAAGATGGAGACTCTACTTCAGGTGGCAGTTCTTTGGGCCATTTGGCTTGCTCGCAATGCGAATCTTTTCTCAGGGACGTGTTTTTATTGTGAAAATGTTTGTTACCATTACAAGCAGTTGCTCGAATCTTGGCTTTTGTAAACGGGTCTATTTTATTTATATTTTATTAATATAATGGGGCGGGCACCTAAGCGTGATTCCTCCCTTCTTTAATTTCAAAAAAAATCTTTGTTATGATATTTGTAACTACGTTCGAATAAAAAATTTAACATAAAAAACATATTATTATCATTAAAAAACTAATATAATACGTAATCAATATCACATCACATTTATCATCCCAACCCTCTCCAACCCTCCCAACCATCCAAACACCTACTATTCACATGATGTTACTTCAACACAATCCAACCAGTTACCAAATAGGCCCTAACTGTGTTGGAAGGGATGGTAAGGCTAACTAACCAAATTATTGCCATGTTAAATGTGACCATCTGATGCAACCAATGTTATGATGACATGGCAGTAGGGTATACGACTAACAATAAATGTTCAAGGGACATATGTGCAATTACAATATTCAAAGAGGTATGTACTTAAGGAAGTCATACATGGAACCCCCTCAATGGTTTAGTGGTAGTACAGTGAGTCTATCACCCAAAGGACCAGAGTTCGAATCCCAAGAGAGATGTCCAGGACAAAGATTTATTCTACAACAAACGAAGGGCTCTATGAAGCACAGAACCACCCAAAATGGAGCACAGCTATGGAAGGACATGGAGAAAATTTTCAGGTTGGTGCCCTGTGTAGTATTGAAGGCCATGTTGGCCATGTGTTTTGTTCGAAGGCCATGTTGGCCACGTGTGTTGAAAAAGGCCATGTGGGCTAAGTGTTTCTTGTAAAGGCTATGCCTCATAAGTGTGTCATTGTAATATCTATCTCCAATTAATGAAAAGGGGATACGCAGACCCCCAAAATTTATGGGATAGTAGAGAAGAAACAAGCAGGAGGCGTTACAGAGAGGTCCAGGCTTCCACAAAAGCCTTGGACTGAACTAAAACATTCTCAGCATAGAACCTTTGGCCCGAAAACACCAGGGCATTTGTAGCCAACCAAATACTCCACAGCAAAGAAAGCGGCCCCAAAAACACAGGCTGCAGCAGACGGGCCGTGCGGAAAGAGTCCCAGAAAGCGTCAAAAGATTACCAGTCGTTTCCTACCTCTGATCATCCACATGCATCCTCAGCTTTTAATCTTGTTCACACGGATGTATGGGACCCAGTTAGATTCATGATCGTCTTGATCACCAGATTACCAGTGTTGTCTTATCATTGTCAACGATTTTACCCATTTGTCATGGATTTTTCTTATAAAGAATAAGACATGTGTATGCTCAAACTTATTCAGATTGTCAATGAAATAAAGAACCATTCTGGTGCCATCACAAAAATTGTTAGATCATGTAATTTTCAAGAGTTGTGTTCCACGCAACCTCAAGATTTCTACCTTAGGGATTACACATCAGATATTGTGTGCCCATACCTTACAACATAACGGTATTTCAAAACACAATCATCGACATACACTTGATGTAGCCAAGCCTCTTCTTAATTCTTATTCAAAAAATGTTCCCTCATCTAACAGGGAAGATGCAGCACTCTCAATCCCATACCTCATCGATCGCCTTCCCTACTCATTTATTAACAAAAATTGCCTATTGAGGTACTATACCTTGATTGTTCAGACCTTTTCATGGTGCCCATGGTGTTTCGATGTGTTGCCTGTGTGCAACATCTTAAGACTGGAACGGACAAACTTAACCCCACGAACAATCAAATGTGTTTTTCCCAATTATGTTAGAAATCAAAAAGGATATAGTTGCTTTAAGCTCAACAACATGCGGTACTATATTAATGCATATGTGACCTTTTTGAGAAAAGCTCATTGTTTTCTACTATAGGGAGTTGAGCCTCGGTTAGTCCTATTGATGATATGATATCATTAGGAATCAAACTCTTATATCTTATGTGTCATTACATCAAGATATTACAGATTTTCCTGCATCATGCGACAACATATTCAAAGATACAATATAAACAATGGACCGCCTAGAGAAATTGATTAAGCCGTCACCTAGGTTAATTCTTGACTCCGAGTTTTCACGGTCCGAAATTATTGCTTGTGGCACAAGTACTTATGAGGAGTCAAATAGTGTAGAGAAACTTGCTATTTTGATTGCTTTTCGGAAGGAGACTCGTAGATGCACCTTAAATACCTTTCCAAGGCAAGTCACTCGTCAGTCCATCTTAATGATAGCCACAGATCACAAAAGTCTTGCCTACTATACATATACTAATGTTCCATTCTCATGCCCTTCTACAACCTCAGCTAAAGGTGGCTATGAAGAGGGTTGCTCTGAAATCCAGAGGTACCTAGACCTTGTTAAATCGACCAAAGGATTGCATAGTAACTAGTTCCAAACGAACATTAACAATATAATACAACCCATATAAAGATGGTTTCATGACATAAGACACGACTAGTTGCAAGGGGTTTCACTCAAACATATGAGTGGGTTTCTTCAACACTTTTTTTCTCGATGGCTCGACTCTCATCTCTTTGGATCCTCTTTTCATTCATTGTAAACAATAAGTGGTCTTTACGTCAGTTGGAAGTCAAGAATGATTTCCTATATAGACATCTTAAGGTGGTCTTCTACATGCAACAGCCACTCGGATTTGAGTCTCAAAGGGAGTGTTAGAAGATTTTTCTATTGAAGAAAGGCATTTATGAATTGAGAAACGTCTTGGAGCATGGTTCTAGAAGTTATTAGAGGTTCTAGAAAGAAATGGCTTTGTCAGTGGTAGGGCTCGGCCTTCTCACGTCATGAGGAGCTAAGGGGGGCGCGCGTTCTGACGATTCCACCGGAGTGCCTTCGCTCGGGGGCGATGCTTGCGCTTTCATGCATGTATGGTCCTTGCCAGGCGTCGGAGCGACAGCAGCTTTGGATGGACCTGAGAGATGCTAGAGAGGCCTTCCGGACGTCTCCTGGCTGGTGGGGGACTTCAATGTCACTTTGCTTTCGTCGGACAGGCCGAGACTGCGGGGCGGTTAGGACCCCGGCTCTGAGGCCTTCCTAGAGGCGGTGGAGTCGCTAGAGTTGGAGATTATGGATGCGACAGGAACTAGGTACACTTGGTGTAACGCCAGCTCCAGCTCGTGCCTCGACCGATTTCTTAGGCCGGCTGAGCTTTTGGAGCTGTTTCCGCTCGCGTTCGTTGCTGTCAGGCCGCGCTCTTGGTTGGATCACACGCCTATCCTTTGGGACTCGGGCGATCCTCTGCCCACTCATGGCTTCTTCCGCTACGAGAAGGCTTGGCTGCTCGAGGATTCTTTCAAAGACTTGGTGGTGTCACAATGGAATTCAGTGGTTGTGGCGGGGTCTGCTACAGCGAAGTTCGTCCAAAAGCTGAACTCTTTGCGGGCCAGGTTGTGCGCTTTCAATTGGGAATCGAGGGAGATCTGCCTGGCAGCCAGGACGACAGCGGAGGGCGTTGTCTTGCTCGACGCTTTGGAGGATGAGCGTCCCTTGATGGTGGACGAACTGAGGCGCCGTTTTGAATCGTAGAAGTTGATCTTCGACGAGGATAGGAAAAGGGTCACCGAGTGGAGGCAAAGATCCAGGCACAGATGGCTTAGGGAGGGGGACACGAACACGGCTTTTTTCCACAGGGTTGCCAGTGGGAGGCGGAGAGAGAACTTCATCAGATCGATGCTCGTTGAGGGGGAAATGGAGGAGGGGAACGTGGAGCTGGGGAGGGCGATTGCGGACCTCTTCCACATGATCTCCGCAAGAGTTGCCGATAGGCGTTGGAGATGGACAAACTCGGGTGTGGCGCGCTTGTCAGGCGCTCATGCGTCTGGCCTGACCCTGTCGGTTATGATGGAGGAGCTGAAGGCGTTGGTTTGGAACCTCAACGGCAATGGCACGCCTGGTCCTGATGGCTTCCATGTTTCTTTCTACAAAGACTTCTAGAACTTGGTTGGCAGGGAGGTGTTTGATGTGGTGAAGGAATGTTGTCACAGCAATGTGGGCTTCGATCGGTTAAACAAGGCGCTGATTGTTCTACTTCCGAAGAAGGCTGGGGCGGAGAGAGTCGAGGATTTTCGGCCTATCGCAATCTCCAATGCTTTGTACTTGATTGTAGCTAAGGTCTTTGTGGCTAGAGTGAGTAGGGTCCTGGAGCACATCATTACCCACACCCAGACGGCATTCGTGCCGGGGAGACAGATTGCTGACAGCTTGGTAATGGTGTCTGAAATAGTTGCGGACTGGAAGAGAAGCGGCAGGCAGACCGTAGAAGGTGGACTTCTCGAAGGCATTCGACGCCTTGGACTGGCACTTTCTCTGTGCGGCGTTGCATAGAAGGGGCTTTCCTGGGATCTGGATCTCCTGGATGAAGCGGTGTGTGACCACGGCTTCTATGACGGTCCTCGTGAACGGCCGTCTGGAGGGGGGTGGGTTCAGCCACAGAGGGGGTGAGGCAGGGTTGCCCTCTCACTCCCTTGCTCTTCATCATTGCGGCGGACGTTCTTGCTTGTATGGTTGACAGAGTCCAACAGGCTGGGCTCACGTGCGATTACTCGAAGGATGACCTGAAAATCCTGCTTCTTCAATATGTTGATGATAGCATATTCTTCATCGAAGGGGGCCTTCAGGAGGCTAAGGGCATGGCGGCGGCGCTGGAGCTTTTCAGTGAGATGTCCGGGTTGGTGCGGAATAATAGCAAGTCCAAGTTGGTCTCATTCTCTATGAGTGTGGAGATGTCGGGCCAGTGTGGCTCCGCGTTGGCTACTGAGAGTGCTGAGTTGCCCATTCACTACCTGGGCTTGCCGCTCAACACTGGGAGATCGAAGACGGCGGACTGGATGCCGCTGGTTGAGAAGGTGGAGATGCGGCTCGCGGGCTGGAAGGCGACGGTCCTCTCCAAGGGGGGTTGCCTGGTGCTCCTAAGGGCGGTGCTCTCCGCCATATCGGTGTACTACTCTTCCACGAGGCTTATGCCGGCGGGCATTAGGAGGAGATTGGAAGGTTTGATGAGGCGGTTTTTGTGGGGTAGTAGCGGACATGGTCCTGGGATGCACCCGGTTGGCTGGGACGATATTGCTCTGCGGAAATGCGGGGGCGGGCTTGGGATTTATCGACCGGGCGAACTGAATGAAGCCCTGTTGCTGAAGTGGGTGGTCAGAATCTGCGGGAGTGGGGAGGACCTCTGTTGCACTCTCCTCCGAAGGATCTACGAGGCAGATGGGGTGGCGCCTGAGGGGGTTGCAGCTGCCGGGGCATCTAGGCGAAAACCCTCGCCCTTCTTGAGGGTTATTCAGTCATTCTCTCCCAACTTTCGGACTCTGTTCAGGCCGGCACTGGGGGAAGGACGTTGCTTCGCCTTCTGGAGGAACGACTGGATGGACGGAGGAGTAGGGATGAAAACGGATACGGATATATCCCAATATCCGCTTACTGTATTCGAAAAATTATTGGATACGGATATCCGTATCCGAATATTAATCGAATACGGATCGGATATGGATATAGGTTGTAAAAGGTTTCCGAATACGGATACGGATATGGTAATAGCTTGAATATCCGGATTCGGATCCGGATATCCGAATACAATATTTAATATTATTTTATATATTAGTTAATATAATATAAGCTACAACATTATGCTATTATATTAGTATTATACATTATATAATATAATATATTAACGATATTAATATATTTCTATTTCTTTGGGTGTGAACGCTTATAAAATTTATGAAATCCTATCCCCTTTTTGCTTCCGGTCAAGAATACATGTCACATCAACACTCCCTTTTGTCATGACACAACTTATTTATATTTCATTGCTATTTTTAAAATAATTATGAACTTTAATAAAAAAATCAATTCATATGCGTATGTGGTTTTTATTCAATCTGTATTCGGATTTCATGTTTATTGCATCCATATTGGGATTTCACTCTTTATTCGATCTGTATTTGGATCCGCTCTTTATTCGATCCGTATTCGGATCCGCTCTTTATTCGATCCGTATTCGGATTCGATAAATATCTGATTCGGATTCGTATCCGTATTTTTACGGATATGGTTTCCATAATGCATATCCGAATCGTATCCGTATCCGTATTCGTATTCGATATAGATGAAGCGAATATGGATATGGAAATAGGCATATCCGATCCGTATCCGATCCGTTTCCATCCCTACGGAGGAGCATTATCCTTACGCTTCCCTCGACTTTGCTTTAGCGGCGGACCAGGATATTCGGGTTGCTTCTTGCTGGGTGGACGGCAACTGGATGCCGGCTTTCCGTTCGAACTTCTCCGATCAACGTCTGGAGGAGTTCATGTTGCTGCTTGACACGCTGAGGGGGGCTGCGGGGCCCTCCATGGGGCGGGACCACTGGGTTTGACGCGGGGGCTCTTTCTCCGTGTAGAAGGCCTACTCGACGATCTGCAGACCCCCTCCCTCTCTTTCGGTGGAACTGGTTAGAGACTGCGATTTCTTCTGGGGGGTTGGGGCTACCGACGAGGATCGCTTTCTTCTTTTGGCTTTTCAGGAGGAAGAGGTTGATGACGCGGGACCGTTGCGCTAGATTACTCGGCGCGGTCTCTGACAGATGTCTGTTGTGCGGTAGGGGGATTGAGACTCTGGAGCGTCTCTTTTTCTCCTACCCGTCTGTGATTCCTGTTTGGGACGATCCTGACCTAAACTGGGTGGGTAGGGCTGGCGTGGAGGATTACTGCAAGAGTTTGGTCATGGCAAAGCATCGGCCGAGGAAGGAGCTACTGCGGCCACTGGCTTTGGTTTGGTTTGGCTGGCTGGCTAGGAACGGGATGTTGTTTTCTAGTCATAGATTCTACAAGGAGAACGTCTGTACCGGTGCTTTGGGCCTGTTACGCTCATGGCTAGCCTAGAGCGCTTTTTGTATCTCTTTCACTTTTTTTAATTCTTAATATATTTATGGGGTGAACACCTAAGAGTATATCCCCCTTTTTTGGCTTCAAAAAAAAAGAAATGGCTTTGTCAGATCATCCTCATCCTTAGACCACTTGCTACAAGACGACAGGTAGAGGCACTACAGCTATGTTGGTCTATGTTGATAACTAGTCATGACCGGTGATGATATGAAGGAAATCAAAGAAGTAAAGTGGATGCTTGTTGATCACTTTGTGATCAAAGATATGGGTTTGTCAAGATATTTCATTGGGTTAGAGGTAATTCATCACCACATGAGAACTGATATGTCGCAGAGGAAATGTGATATTGATCTTTACAAGAGATCGACATGTTAGGTGCCAAACTGACCTATATCCATATGGATGCTAAAGATTTTTAAAGACAAGCTCATAGATGAGAGGTAATATAAGTGACTCGCCATCACCGGACTTGACATCTCCCTTGAAGTAGATTAGCAAGCCTACTCAAGTCCATTGGGAAGCAAATATGATGGTCTTGAGGTGTTCAAGATTGCTCCGTGAATGGGGTTGCTCTTCATGACATGTGCATCACTCAATATTACGTTCTTATGAATATTATGCATGATACCTTGCGGACGGGATGTCCACCACTAGCTTCTACCTCGGAGACAACCTTATTACACTAAGAAGCAAAAAACAAGCGGTAATATTACGATTAGGTCTATAAAGCGAAAATATGGCAATGGCTCGAACAACAACAAATATGCAGTGCATTCATGTTGTGATCACTGACCTTCATCTTCCAATGGAACGGTGATGGAATTGAGATACGACAACATCGAGCCATGCATATAGAAAATAATACAATTTTTCCTACGAGTATGAACCAGGGATCTTACCCAACTAGGACTATTACGGACTTCCAACGTTCCTTCCACGGACCAAACAACGGATATGTTTACTAAGGCACTTCCAGGACCTTCTTTTGAGCGAGAATGTAACAAGATTACCATGTTAGATATCTATGCTCTAGTTTGAGAAAAGTGTTAGAACTAAACCCTAGAGGTACTTTCGTATTTTTATTCATAGTTACCTATCTACCCCTAAAAGGCATTGAAAAAAGAGATGAACCGTGTCTTCCTCCTCCAAGGAGGAAACGGATGCTATGAGTCAGCAACTGGAGACTAGTCGTTGTCTCCTTTGCTTGTATGCTTTCGTCGCCAGCCCCCTTCCCCTCATTTATCAAAGTAGGAACTTCGGCTTCACAGCGACCCAGGTGCTACATTATGCGCTGGCCGTCAAGGAATCAGGTGAAGTCTTGGTTTGTTAATGGGCATTGGAGTACAGAGCTTATGTAGGCCTTTGTCGCTGAGTGATTACGTTAGAGGACTTTACTATAGTATATATTGCCAGTTGCGGTGCAATTAGATTTTTCGCACTACTGTTTAAACTAAATCAACACATTTCACTTGTACACAATACCACGCGCATGTCATCTTAACGAGTTTTAAGCAATATTTTGCAAAAAAAACGCAAATTTCTCCCAAATCTGCAGAAAACTGGTTGCGATTCGCGTAAACCGACCCCCACCCCTCCACCCCGATTATTTTAAAAAAATCTAACGGACAGCTGAAAGGAGCAAACCATGCGTTCTTGCAGGATTTTGGCCCCGCCGGCGACGGCCTGGCCGGCGTGGTGCACGACTGTGTCCGCGTAGCTCTTGACTGCGCGCGTGATGTTGTTCTTGCCGCCGACCTCGACGGCCTTGCTCACGGCAGATCTCAGCCACGACATTGCGATCGGGAGGCGAAAGACGCCGCCGCGATCGGATCCGCGCCGAGGATCGAAACGCGATTAGAGTTTAGTGGAGATTGGAAAGCGATTCCCGCGTGTATCGAACACGGGGAGCGACGAACTCCGGCGGATTTTCGGCGGGTGGGTTGAGGTAGAGGGAGGAGAGGGGTGAGAAGAAAGGGGTGAATCTCGCCGTCCGGGTCCGGTGCGCCCTGGTATACAGGATGTAAATTATTTGTATCGAGGGAAGGAGACGCGCGGCATCGGCAACGGGGTTAGTCCAGAATAGTAGTAGAATTCTATCTTTGCCCCCACATCCATGCACTTTTCAACTGTCACTCTCAATAACTTTTCTTAGGCCCGTTCATTAGGGGAATAAGCAGAAATAAAGGATGGAGAATAAGGGGAATAACGGTCTATTCTTCGTTCGGCTGGAGGATAAGAATAAGGAGAATATGGAGAAATAAAGGTAGGTAAGGTGGGATAAAGATAGGAATAAGAGTGAAATAAGATGGAATAATGAAGAATAGTCGTACCACTGGGAACCGTGTCGGAAGGAGAATTGACCCCTTATTGCAGGGCCTATTCTCCTACCGAACAGGCCCTAAGTTCAGCAATTAACAATCCAATTATTTCGAAAAGAAAATAATCGTTCCTGAATTTGTTTTCTCAGTTTACCTACAATGTAGTCCCAATCAACATGGATGCTGGCACCAAAAAAATTACAACATACCACGATAGGTTTAACTATGTTTCCTCATAATTCAAGTAATAATACATTCATAAACCATGACTTGCATCATTTCACATGAAAATTATAATGACAAACAAATTTTGATTATTCAATGTAGCACAATGCCTTATGGAGCATATATAATACATGCTAATAATTAGCGGTGAATTACAAGCTTTTCATATGTTGAGTCATCATCCATTACATAGAAAATACTATTTATCAAGTAGTAAATCTTCTTTATTACTTTTGGACCATTTACTATACTACTTTACTACACATGTTGTTCTTTCTCGAAGAGTAGACCCGTTTTATCATTTTAGAAAAAACACTCAAAAAAGTGTACAACTTGTTAGCTATAAATGTCTTATGATATGAATTTAGGTGTTGTTGCCTTCTCTTTCATCGTAAGTCCATAATTAATTCACCTTGGTTTTACAAAATCTACGGTTATCACAAAACTATGGAAGACTTATGCTAGTCTATGGCGAATCATAAGACTTCCTTTGATGTGCTCAAAATTCTGTAAATCGTGATCATGTAATATTATGAAATCTCCATCGACAGATCTTTGTACATGTCCTAGTCATATAAAGGAAATGATAATTGAATTCTGCACATGTCCTTACATCTGATGTATATTCTAAAACTTTGGATCGAATTCTAATTTCATGTTTACCTTCACATGTATTCCAGCGATCGTGGTGAATACATCCTTTTAATTATTAAGAAGGCGTGATGGTTCAATAATTTATTCATGATTAAAATGTTCATATGTATAGAATATACATGGTACCTTGAGATGATGATAAGAGTGATGATTTGTCGTTATGACACCAGAATTTGGAGTATATTGTCAAGCAATATTTATCAATTTACTCTGAACGTAGACATTTCTCATCAGGACAATTTTGGAACTGTGCGTGGGATAATGAGTAGGATGCAAAATGACTCTTTCACCTTAAGGTGCATAGGGTAATGCAATTATGTTATACATGCATCTTGATTAACATCATATTCATTCGAACTATCTCGAGAAACCCTCGAAAATACAAAAAAATGTGTGTGTTTAAAAGTGGTAGTAATACGTGACCATGTTCACAAAAAATATTAATAAATTCAATTTGCAATTAGCTAGTCAAACTACACTAAATTAGCTAGTCAAAATACGAGGAATAAGCATGGGGATAAGGGAAGTTGCACAAATTTTATGATGTATTTTCCTTCTTTTTATTTATTGGGTAAGTGGTAGAGAAATAAATGATGTTTATAAAATTGCAAACAGGTAATTACATGGGCTAATTCATGAATAATAACAAATATTACAAGATGTTCTTTTTGAAATAAAATATAAGTATTTGAGAAATTTACATTGAAAAATTAAAGAACTAAATCATATCGCAAGTTAATCAAAAATATTAAAAATATCGAAAGGGAAAATTGTATTTCAAGTATACCCCCTGATATAGAACTATGTGCAGTGACATATTAACAACTCATCGTAGTGGTAGGGCCCGGTGGTGATAGGGTGGGGGATGTCGACTGCGAGGGAAGTGCCCAACATCATCAAAGTTGGCAGTGATTGATGTCTAATAGGGAGGCTCATGAGGCGGTTCCGTTTGAGGACTCACATTATCAAAGCTCGCAAGCGCATGTAATGAAATGAATCCTAATGGAGCTTTGGAGTTCTTGTTGTAAGAAATGTAGATTTTGTGACTACAAATATAGTAGCAAAGTAGTAGCAAAATGATCGCAAAGTGAACGCACAACATCCGTGGGCGTAACAGTGATACGAAAGAGCCAAGCAACGTGGCCATTGGGTGGGCATGGCGGTGATTCGGAAGAGGATAGAAGGAGGTGCTAAAACATATACTGTCAAATGTTTTTGATTAATGAGTAAAAGATTAAATTGATACAACAAACAGTAGTTTGGCATTATTATTACAGACATAATATACCTCACACATGATTGTATTCAAGTGGAGCTGCTTGTTTTGTTTCAGATTCAGTGGGATTTATGAGATCAAGCTACTAATGAACATGGTCATGACAAAAGCAATTTGTAGAAGTTTGTCTTTTATTTTGTAGAGTGGATTTTTAATATCTACATCGCAATTCAAAGTTGTACCAATCTTTTAACATAAAAAGGCACCCATACACACATTCTAAGTACTATTACACAGGTAGAAGTCCTTTGTGGAATGGTATACTCTTGAGTCTTGACTTATCCACATCGTCGCATAATTCAATTATTATTGTGCATGTACATAGACACGTGCAATGATGCAAGTATTTCATATGCATGTGTAATAGTACATATCTTGACATTTAGATTTATGTATTTTTGTTTATTTTACACCGTTACATATCATGTGAATTCCCATCGATCTACTGATTTTTGTAATGAAGATTGCATTTTTTCTGTGTGGGTAATAGTAGGAACAATTGTGTGTGATCGAATTGTTGATCGGAGAGATTTCATGGGATATCACCAAAGCCATTGTCGATTATGTCCAAGGTCTGATTAATCAGCCTTTTGTGTTGATTGATCGATCTGGTGGTTTTAAATGATCAACTATTTGTGGGTCAAAATAACCAATCATGGTTTTTACGTTAATAGATATATGCAAATAGATCAATCAAATGTGATGATCAATCATTATGGACTATTTAATCGTCCAGACCTTAAAATGATGAAATTAGATTATGAATCGAGTTGATCCAGCTAGAACATTAATATATACGATAAATGTCTGGAATAAATATATTAATTTATTATAGGAATGAAATGGGTCCCAGATGAATCCATGATCCATCACTCTAATTAGCTGAAAATAGAGAACCATCTCGATAATCTAAGTCCAAATATATGTTAATATCATAAAAATAACTTTCATGTACTCGTAAATAATTAGCATCCATTTCGACATCCATAAACATATGTGCATTTTCACTTAAACTTAAACTTTTAAGCATTTTTAATTAATTCATCCTAACTCCAAATGACATGAAAATAACTTCATTATGTACATATCACTAATCTTAATCAATAAAAAATCCTAAGAAAACACTAACATGTATATATAGAATAAACCCAAACCCCAATTTCAGGACCAAAAGCCACAAACGTTGAATCTTGCTCAAACAATATCCAATTTCAATGTACCCACTTTTGAATTAATGTACATTCAATTATCTATAAAACAAGAGCAAAATCAAGAGATTTGGAGTTCATTGTGAAAATTAGGTTTGAGACCTAACTGTGCATTGTACATTTTTGTTAATTTGACCTTTCATTTCTTCACTCATTTTAATTTCACTCATTTTAATTCCTTTATTTTTCATTTCTTCATTTCATTTCATGCTTTAAATAATTACATGAAAATAAAAAACCAAAAAATCATAAAGATAATAAGAGGACACATTCTGGCTTGAGCTTACTGACCTACTCCACATGTATATAATCTAATTCCCTAATTTTTTTCTAACCTTTTCCTAACTTATAAAAAATCCAAAAAAAAATGCATTCAAGTCCACTACATTGATTTACATCATATTTGATTTTTCATATATTAATCATCTACATAGAATCAAATACATATTACAAAGCTATAAAAATGTTATTTTATACTCATAAAATATCACTCAAAAATCACATCTTGCATAATTAAATTCATTTACATTTGGGTATTTCATGAGTATTATAGGTCGCATTTAGGGATACCTTTTTTATTTTAAGAATTTTTACATGTGAGTTCATTTAGTATTTTTAATCTGTTAATCTTTGTATTTATGCTCTGGCCAGTAGTTAATGGGATGGTCAAAGTCGCACCAAGCCCTCGTCAATAGTCAATGGTCATAATGATCACACCTAAGTCCGCTGATCAACGCACCAAGCCCTGATCAAAACATTTTTGTCCCATAACGCAAGCCATTTGGGTCACTGGATTAAAGTTGATCTAATGACCCTACCGAATCCCATACCTAGCATCTCCTTTCTCATGTGCTTGGCACATACGACTGCCTCAATCCTTGGATCTTCACGATCCAATGGATGTTGAACGTTCCCCTTTCACCATCAATCTCCAGCTGCACCATCTCTCGTCGAACATCGCACTGCTCTGCCCATCTTCATCGTTGAGCTTCTGCCATCTCATTGACCCGTCTTATATCTATTTCTAGTTGGGTCAACTACCCTTTTCCTCAGCAACCAGTCGTTCTCCTGTCGTGATGAAACCCTAGCGAACTATATCCCCATTCTTGAACAATCCTTTACTACCCATCCTCCTCCTTGGTCGAGTTGTTCCGCCTACCTATCTCCAACCATCATCGGATCCCTACACCTTCGCCCATGTCCTCCTCCTATCTCTATCAAGTGTCCAAACCCAAAACCTCCTCAATCCTCCTCCCTTCGTCGTGTCACCTCTCCAGATGTGTTACTACCTCCGGCCAACCTGGGAACCCTAACTATCTTATCCTCTCGGATCACCTCTTCTCCATTCACCTCTTAACATAATCGCCTCTAATAGACGGAGACCGACCAAACCTAACCACCTCCATTTCCACCCAAAATCCCATAATCACAAACCCACTTCACCGAACCACGAAACCCTATCGTTTTATCCCAATTGACAGGGAGACCCAAACCAATCTCTAACCGATTCCATCCCCAATCCTCTCCTCTTTCCTCTTATTTAATCCCATCCACTGATCATCCATCGAATCCGCCATCAACATAGAGAGAGAGAGAGAGAGTTGAGAGGCGGCCACCACCTCAGATGAAGACCTCCTGGATGCGTGATCCAAGGTTACTCATACGCCTTGATACTGCTCTGTGCCTCGAAGAGCGATTGAGACTTGTCACCGCCGAGGCTTGAGTAGAACATCGGAGTCGACCCCGCTCCTCCCATCCTTAAGCGAATTCCTTTCTACCTTCGTCTTTCTCGTTCTACCTCTTCTCCGTCCTCTTCGTTTGTCTCTTCATCTTCGGAGTATACCCAAACCAAACTTCTCCTTCTTCCTCGATTCGAAACAACTCAACCTCGAATCCATATCACCATCTCCAACATCCCCTCGCTTCATCTCTAAGACTCTATCTCTTATAGCCCTTCATCGCTCAAAGCTCCGCCCATCACCATTAATTGGCTCTGCTTCCGCACTCATCTTCCAAGTAGCAATTGAAGAAGGAGAGTCCCATGTTAAGAGCGTCAGAATACATGGATCAAGAACAACATTTATCATATTATCACCAAAAAGTTGATAGTTGATCAGGCTTCATCTGACAATCAAAATCAACTCCAATCTTCGAGCCCGAGCCTCATGCTTTGGTTGTACGAAAGAAACAAGAAGCCATCATGTGGAGGTATGGGTCCGGAACTGCATCCACACCTAATCTCCCTCATGTGCACTGCACGAGTGGTCAGACAATTTGCACCAGAGTCCCGCATCTTCTAGAGAATTACAAAATGGCTCCGGTCACATATGTGTCGTGTGACTTTGGGTAAAATGTATAGGAATCCTTCGAAACTCCAGGATTCACACAAAGGCCCTGGTTGTGGGTAAATTACAAGCGAGCACATATGACATTAGCAAATTACAAAAAGGTCCCATCGAAGGAGTAAAATTACAAATAGTCTAATGATTTTCATTACATATATACCCCTGAAACTTTTTCTATTCATATCTTAAGAATTATTTATCAGATTACGATGATTTACTCCCTCTCTGTGTATTTATCTTTATGTTTCTATAATATGATTTATTAAGTATTTACAAGTTCATTAAATGTTATCGACATTTTGAAAAGTTTCATCTCTCATTTAGATTATCTATTGTTTGGATACCTATGATTGGCTAATGACAAGTCTATAGATATGCTTAGATCTATGAGACGTGTACGACTTAGTGACACTAGTCAAAGCTTCAAAAAGATGATATCTTATACCATACAAGGTAGGAAATTTTGAGGGCTCAAGTGTGTGAATGGCATGTTTGTGTATGAGTATACGGGTGTGAATGTTGCATATATGTGTAAGTGTGTTTGCACAAGCATGTTTTGTGTGGATGTGTGTGTTAGTGAATGTACATGTTGTGCGAGTGTATGTAAACGTGCTTGTGTGTGCGCAAGAGAGAGATGCATATGTGTCAAAGTGTGCAGATGCATGTATGAATGTGAGAGAGATAGAGCATGTGTATTTTTGTGCAAGAAAGAGTAATGTGCATGCATATGTGTTATGAATGTATGTATATGTATGGGATTGTGTGAACATGTATGAGAGAAAGAGAATATGAGTGTGTCTGAATGTATGTGAATAAGTTTGTGTGTGTGTGCGAGAGAGATATTGAGTGCATGCGTGCATGCATGTATTAATATGTAAATTCGTACGTGTATGCGTGATTGAGTGTGTGTATTTATGTATGTGTGCGTGAGTGATATTTTGTATTATCATGTGTGTGTGTCCGTACCTATGTTAGTGATCGAGTGTGCGAGAGTGAGTATGTGGGAGTAAATGTGTTTGTATGTATATGTATGCATGCATGTATATGAATGTTTGTATGACCACAAGTGCAACAACTTGTGTAATAATAACTAGTTGCTGCTGCTATTTTTTTCGGCCTGAAAATTCCAATTGCAATTACAAAAGGGACCACATATGGTAGCTTTGTAATTGCATTTAGCTCATAATGTAACCACAACGCGTCTACGCTGCGGTCACATTTGTATTTGCGGCAATGACATGTTACTACACCCATTACAACTATATGTAGTTGTAAGTGTCAAATAGGACTACAATGTGACTACAATTATAGTTAGCCAGTTTTCTTGTATCGAGGCCTTACTTTATCTCGACCTCATCAACAACTCCTTTGACTTTACTATTTTGACACCTCCGAATCACAATTCCTATGCAGAAGACCTGCATCAAGAAATCGGTCGGAAACCAATCTTTAGAGAAAGATTGTCGTCTCTTTCTCAGACTTGAGATCTTTGTCGAATATCAAATGTTAAGTCAGTTGTGTCCTCCAAGTGCATGGCATTTAACATGACCACATTACATAGCTCAATTGTATAAAGGAGCCTTAATATTAAGTGCATTCACAATCATTCATTTTAGATGGACATGATAAAATAATAACTTTTATTACATTAATGGTCGTCAAGGGCTTACCAGTCCAACAACCCCTCCATTCCTCGTATTTTACTTTAGTCAAGCCAGAACATGTGTCCCGTTGGGGTATTTTGCAACCACACCCTTTCGATTTTCTTTGGAGACAAGACACCATTAATGCTTTTAAAAATCATTTTAAAGTTATGTTACTTACAGTTATGTCCCTCGACTCTTTTATGTATAACTTGAGCTACAAAACTCCTATTTGCATGAAATTGGTGTCATTGGAAAGCTTGTTTAATACTCTTTAATATGGTAGTAAAGCCTATGTTTTTACAGAACTAAACTGAAGCTTGATCCACCAAGAAATTATTATGTAAGGTAATGATTTAGAAATTTTTAATTTCTAATTTGTGATTTAATTGAATTGAGAAACATATGAAATTAGGTGCATTGATTCAATCATTATTTCATAATTTTATATACCTTATTTTTCCTCTTAAATGAGAAATTGAACTTACTTCACTCCTAGATTTAGGTTGTGCTTTAATTCATGAGCTTGTGTTGTTTTCTTTGCATTTCATTTATAGTATTGTGTAGCATTTTTTCTTTCATAAAAGTTACAAAAACTTCATACATCGAGATAAATCAAAGTAGAAATGGTGCCCTTGATATACGATCAAGGATTTTGAAAAATAAAATACATGACCTATTTCCTTTGGTTGGCCCTTGGCCTTGTCCAGGCTAAACAAAACAATCAATCGTACCTACTCACGTAAATATCTGCGTAGTTTTGTAAAACTAGTCTGCTCTCTCTCTATCGACAAGAACACATTATTAAGAGAGGTGAAAGGTGACTCATCCTATAATAAACATAGGCAATTTCTATGAGTGGAGGTGCGATGAGGACCACACCACATATAGCCTAGATCCAAGTCATTGTCGAGAAAAAAAATGACCGTGGCTATTTATTGGAATTGGACGTAGATAGACTTATGAACAACCAACTAAAATGTTCAAGTCCAAATATCAAGTAATCATATTGTACATACTCTCAAAACACACTAGTAACTATTCCATGCAAGGCCGTGTTTTGGGGTTCACAACCTCTCATATATGTATTGGAAACATCTTTATTGCGATATAAACCACCAATTATTATGAGAATCAGTAAGGACTGCACCTTTTAAGTAGTTTTTTTCCATGTACATACTTGTAAAGATGGTTTCATCTTTTGAATAGCCTTTTTCAATTTTAAGCACCTTTTAAGTAGTTTGCGAATTGAATGTCACAGACAACGATTATTAGGGCCTGTTTGGTTGCTGGGTTGGACTGGGTTGAGTTAGGCTGGGTTGGGAAGGATGAATAGTAATCTGTGAGGAAAAAGTACCCTTATGAATAGTAATCAGGGTTGGGCCAACCCTGCTCAACCCTGCCCAACCCTGCAACCAAATAGTAATAGAGCTGATGTCACAAACAACGATTATTATGTATAAGGTGTTCCCTGAGCCCCTTATACATAATTTCATTGGCATCAAAAGAGCCTTTGCCGCCCTCTCCACCTCCCCAACCGCATTCTATTTTAACGCCGCCTACCGTTACCCGCTTTCTCCACCCACACCCTCCGATCCCGATCGCACGACCCTGGATCAAACTCGTCATCGCACTCCCTCTCCTCCCGACTCTCTCTCTCTCTCTCTCTCGATCTCAAATCCCATCTCCTCAAACGACCACCCCTCATCACCCTCGCGCGAAACGGCCTCCCACCACCACCATCCGCGAGCGATGCCGACCTCCTCCGGCACCACCACCCTCCTCCTCCTCCTCCTCCTCCTCTCCCTCGCCATCTTCTCCTCCGCCGAGATCAAGGAGCTCCAGATATTGGACGATCCCCGCAACCTCATCCTCTTCGAGAAGTTTGGCTTCACCCCTCGCGGCCGCGTCAACGTCTCCATCTCGGGCGTCACGTTCCGGTCCTCCATCAACCCGCCAGACCCCACGCTCTTCGGCTTCTTCCTCCTCTCGGACGAGGACCTCCTCCAGGCCGTCTACGACTCGGAGCAGCGCGAGCAGGAGGACGCCCCCGATCCCTCCGCCGCCGCCGCCGCCTCTGATGGCCCCTCCTGCGTCCTCTCCAGCCCCTACGTCCGCCCTCTCTTCGACTTCCGCAACCTCTCTTCCCCCTCCGTCTCCTCCCTTTCCGTCTCCCACCGCATCACCCACCCCGACGAGTACAGCCTCTACTTCGCCTCCTGCGCCCCCGATTCCCAGGTTGCCATGACCGTCCGCACCGCCATGTACAACATCCGCACCGACGGCGCCCTCGATTTCCTCTCCGTCGGGCAGTCCCGTCTCCCCACGCTCTACTCTATCTTCGCCGTCGTGTACACCGTGTTCCTCGGCGTGTGGATCTACATCTGCGCCGTCAAGAGCCGCGCCTACACTCACCACATACACCTCCTGATGGGCTGTCTCCTCCTCGTGAAGGCCTTGAATCTGCTCTTCGCAGCAGAGGATCAGCATTATATAAAGGTCACGGGTACGCCGCACGGATGGGATATCCTCTTCTACCTATTCCAGTTCCTTAGAGGCGTGCTGCTCTTCACGGTCATCATTCTCATCGGCACCGGGTGGTCATTCCTCAAGCCGTACCTTCAGGATCGGGAGAAGAAGGTGCTGATGATCGTAATCCCCCTCCAGGTGATCGCGAACATCGCCTCGGTCGTGGTTGGGGAAACCGGGCCGTTCATCAGGGATTGGATCACGTGGAACCAGGTGTTCCTCATTGTTGACATTGTCTGCTGCTGCGCGATCCTGTTCCCGATCGTTTGGTCGATACGGGCATTGAAGGAGACGTCGAAGACCGACGGGAAAGCTGCGAGGAATCTTGCGAAGCTCACGCTGTTCCGGCAGTTCTATGTTGTCGTGGTGGGGTACTTGTACTTCACGAGGATTGTGGTGTTTGCGCTGATGACGATCGCATCTTATAAATACCGATGGGTGAGTGTGGCAGCAGGGGAGATTGCGAGTCTTGCTTTCTATGGGTTCATGTTCGACATGTTTAAGCCCATGGAGCGGGGCACTTATCTAGTGATTGACGACGAAGAGGAAGAGGCAGCGCAAATGGCGTTGAGGGAGGAGGAGTTCGAGCTTTGAAGCTGCAATTCTGGTATTTGAAATTGACAATCGATCTATTTAATAGTGTATTCTTTAATGGTGTCCGCCGAAGCCATATACACATGATTACTTTCTCTTATAGTTTACATTTTGATGTGGTTAGGGTGTCTATTGGTCTGACTCTTCAGTTACAGATCAATTTTGAGTTTGATGACTTGCATTAATTTTAGAATATATAATTTTTGTTTCTGTGTTTAATGTCTTAATATCAATTTTAGAGTCAACATTTAAGCTAAGAGAATTTTATTGCTTGGGTAGGAGTTTGGAGGAAAAATCTGTAACTTTATTTTTTCTTCGTTTCTCAAGTGTGACTGTAAAATCTTAAGATTGGTTTCGGTTCTCTATACAAGGAATGCAATAAAAGATGGCGGATATGAGTTTGGGAGAATCCTACTTCTGTCGTAGTATGCTTCATCTATCACGCTCTCCTTTCTTGTCCTAAAAAACTCGTGTTATCTACGGAAACTCCGCACTTGCCCATCAAAGGCTCGATTCTTTTTTTTTTGAGATATTTACACCCATAATCTTGAGTAATTCCGTAATTACACCCAGATCCTTCGATAATCATGAATTTCACCTAGAATCCCGAATAATGCTGAAACCTTACATGACATAACTGTGACAAGTTTCCATCCATTTCCTTCGTTAACTTTGACGAAATCCGTCAAGTTTTGACAATTTTACCCATTAGACAAAATAAATTTCCAAAAGATAGCATCCCCTCCCCCTTCTTCCTTAGCCTAACCCATTTCATCCCTTCTTCTATTTCCTGCTTTGCTTATTTTTCATTGCACTGAAGTGGCAGCAGTAACTGAGGAATCCAACCCACGAGATCAACGATGAGGATGTGATCACAATCCAATCCACACACACTAGAGGTCCGCAAGTTGACCTTTTTCTTTTGATGATTGGTCCAAATATAGGAGTGGGCAGCTACTTGTATCACTTTCTTCATGTTTTTGGAAGCGAGAAAACAAGATGCAGTTGAGCTAGCTCTGTTAGTGATGTCATCTCCGACATGGACGTGCAGCTTCATATTGGAATTGCCTAGATGTTACATCCAAGTGAGCCTCTTCTTCAACACATGAGGAGGAGTCCATGGTCGAAGGGGGCTCCAGCGACTGCAGGTGATCGCGAGAAGGTGTGTTTCAAGAGAGGGTTGTCGAATCAACCTCGATGATGGATGTGGAATGAGGGTTGCTCTGCTCTGCAACAACTGGTCAAAAGAGCCGGTAGAGGTCCAACATCATCGCGATCTACGGTGTAAGGACTAAGGAGAAATGATGAACGAGGAAAGCCATTGCACCTCATCCTTCGTATCAGCTCTAGTGCACAGTTGCGCTTCTCTCTGTATTACCACGTAGAGCTCCACTCATGAACTTCGTCGAATGCAACCGACATAAATGTATGTCCTTCTTGTGTGCCCTAGGCGAAAGGGGTTGGAGGAGGGGGATGGAAGGGGATGCTGGATGGGGCAGAAGGGGCTGAAGGAGGGGGTTGTATGGGGCAAAGGAGGGGTAGAGGAGGGGAATGGAGGGGGGGCATGAAGTGGATGGAGGATATGGTGGAATGGGATGGAAGAGGGGTGACAGAGGGGGCAGAAGGGGTTGGAAGGGCCGACGAAGTGGGGAGGTGGTCGACAGGGGGAGGGGGTGTGGGCATACGAGGAGGGGGTATGGGTGGAGGGGAGGGGACTGGAGGAGGAAGGAGGGGTGGTTGAGGAGGAAGGGGTGATTTTTTCCCCTTTTCTTTTTCTTTAGTTTATATCATAGCTATTGGTCTAGATGTAGTACAGTGTGCCTCCATCCAAAAGACCACGGTTCACATCCCTCCTTGTGGGAGTTGCGTTAGGTAGTCGACCGCCAGCGTAAGAAACAATCCAATCTTTTAATATGGATTTGAGCAAGAATCCATTTAGCTGGCCTTACTTATAGTGGGTGAAAGCTTCACCATTTTATATCATAGCCATTGGATTGTGGATGGGTTAGATTAACTCAATGAACTAGTTGAGTTAATGAGTTAAACTAATGGAGGGTTATGGATGTGAGACGGGGTCACCATTCGAGGCTTCTCATGTAATTCATGATTATTGAGGGTTTCGTGTGTAATTACGAAACTACTCAGAGCTATGGATGTAAATATCCCTTTCTGCATTAAAAAGAATGGCAAAGAGAGTGAATCCTACTTCCGAACCTCATTTACGGATAATAGATTCAATGAGTTCTTTTTAGATGTTGGAGCTCCTACTGGGTTGCCATCCTGCCCTCGTCATGGACACTTGGAAGTGGATCTTGAGTAATTATTATGTTCTTCTGGCGTATGTCAATATATGCATCCTTATAGAAATGCACCATACTATACAACCGATTTAGTCTTTTAATCTCTAAGGATTGTTGGTTGGTTTTGAAAGTTTGAAGTGTCTTTAAAAGTATCAACGTGGCAAGCAGATTTTTAAGTGTACTTAGTGGAAAATAATTGGAATAAAAGATTATAATGGTTGGTTAAGAAAATGTTATCATATCTAGGATTTTCTTTCTATTGAAAACAAGGTTCAGAAAAACAGTATGCGTATGTGTTCGAACAGGCCACTGAATACCGAATAAGCAGTATGCAGGGGCATATGAAGGGTATATACGATTCTATGTGTTTTTCTAATTTTTAATTTAAAAATATATAAAAATCTGTGAATAATGTTATTACCGAATTTATGTATCTTAGTGGAGTTAAAGAAGATCTAAGAAAAACGGTTCATGTTAGATGGTTGAATACATGCTTTTAATTGCCTAACATTTAATTAGAAAAAACATTTAGCCATAAAAACTTCACATATTAGACGGTTCATAATAACAAAACTTCATTACACATACATGCACTACATGAGCAAAACCTCAGTTGACATATATTAAAATATTTAATGATACATTGCATATACTCATGAAAATAATACATGAGATGGACATAAAATATTGCATATATAATGGTATAATGCATTGTAATTGTATACAAATGCATGTCATATTCTTCCAATTGAATGAAGGAAGAGGCATATCTATGGAATAAAGCACCTAAATGAGAGGATTGTGAAGTTGGAGATGCTAGAGCAGTATGCTGGGCATATGCAGGATATGCGGGGTATACACGGGACATATATGGCCCACATATACGGGGAGGGCATATAATGCACTGATTCATGAAATTAGTTCGGTATGCATGCCACACGGGCATATACGACCCATGCGGTCGATTTCACACTCGAAAACATGTTGGAAAATTCTGAATTCCTTTTTAAAGAATAGAAGAAGTGCAGAATTCGATAGTCCACCAACCTATCCAAGCCCAAGTGTCCGACATTGCGGAACTATATGAGACAATGTCATATATAACTCTAGCATTCTTGCTCAAGTTGAACTCGGAAAATTTGCAGCTTATTAATAAAAGAGACATACATATCTTCACAGGACATATTTTTTGAATAGTTAAGAGGAGACCCAGTTGAGGATATGTTGTTCGGAGTCTAGGAGGAGACTTGTATGAAGAAAACAATAAAATGATGCATGTGCTTGAAAGGTATACTCAAAGAAGATGGCAAGCTGGGGGAGTACAAGCGAAACGCTGATTTTCATGAAACAAGTTGATGGACAACACAATTTGTTGTATTTAGGCTTAATGTAATCATGTTTTAACTTGGTAACCCTTTACATTGGATTATCAATTTGATATCAATTGGAAAACTAATTGATGTTGGAAGGAAGTTGAGAATTCCCAAATTTGAAGCAAGGGAAGTCTTTGGTGGATTTTTAGTACCACGTCTAGTAGTTCTTACCAGTTGGGGGGAGGGTGAACGATGTTGTTGACCACTGGTCATGGTCTGATGGACGGTTCACTGTACAAAAGGCTTATGTGGATTTCTATCGGTTGGATATTTTGGATCCCATGCGTGCTTCTGATAAGTTCATCGACTTTTGGCTTTGGAGGGCACCATTGAGGGCTTGATTTTTTATTTGGTTGCTGAGGAGGGACCGCCTTCTGACAAGCGAATGAAGATCACATTTCTTTCCTGGATGTGTAGGCACTCGTGAGCAATGTTTAGCTGAGGAGGAGAGCGTAGACCATTTATTCTTTGGATGCCCTGTTGCTAAGGAGGTATGGGCAGCATGCATGTGGAGAGGGTACTGACAGAGGATTGGAATGATTTTTGGGTGTACATTGCTGCTCTTGGTCATGGGAGTAGCCCCACCAAAGTTTAGATGGCGGCTATTCTATGGTCCTTGTGGATGGCTTGGAATGGTTGTATCTTCTGTATCTTCCGCGGTCAAAGAATATGGATGGAAAATGTAATTGTGCATGCTAATAGTTTAAAATCTTTTTGGACTCTGTGAGTACTCTTTATTTACTGTGAATATATAGAATTTCTTAGATAGGCGCCTTCTTTTTCGTCAATTAATAAATTTCAAAATTCCAAATTTATTCTTCCTATATCTCAAAAAATCTCCAAGTCTTTCAGAAAAACTCAAGAATATGCAATACACGCACAAGAGGAACAAAAACCATCATAAAAATCATTCAAACATTAACAATTATTGAAGGTTGGGAGTCTTACCTTCACCAAAGCCAAGAGGAAGAACAAGGCCACCAAGAGCAAACAACATCATATCTCAGGTGCAATGGGACCAAAATGGCCACTGTTTCATCCATATTGGCCAAAAGGGGTTTCCCCTCAGGATTCCCTGTCTGTCGATATATTGATATCTCATGATATATTGCCGGTATATCAGTCGATGGACCGAAATTCTTGAAATTGTGATATCATATAGTTTCGATACCCCTAATCTATTGATACCGATATATCGCGATATTTTGAATTATTCTCTCGGTTATTTAAAAGTAACCTTGAACATGGGAGGTTATTCATGAGGATGATGTAGAAGTTGGAGGTGTAGATATTGGCATGAGGAACCACATTGGTTGAGGCAAGAATTGACATGGAGGCACTATGATATGTCTAGGAGGTTGCGAAGGAAAAGAGAGGAGATTAGGAGATAGGGAGAGTAGAGAATGGGGAATTCATGAGGGCCAGGGAGGCATGGGAGGAGAGGAGGAGGTGGAGATGGAGAGGAGGTCAGAGTCGAGGGAATGAGACGGAGAGGAATGAAGGGAGATTGTTGGGTTTGGAGATGAGGTGAATGCACACTCTGATGTTGGAGCACTTTTTCAAGCGGGCAACCAAAGTTCAGGAGTAAGGAGGATGGTAATTTGGTCGCTGAAAACATCTATTTAAATGATGCCAGCATATATCATTACTCTCAAATGATCATGTCCCTTTTTGTTACGTTACAAGGATGAGTGCTCCAATCAGGAATTGATGCACAATTGGCCTTTTTTATGATCTACCTAATAAATTTTGGTCTTTGTATCCGTTGTCATATGCAAACTGATTTTCACTGGATCTTACGTAGTTCAATAACCATATGGCATGTGTGAAACGTGTAAATATTTTGCTATTATTTAAGCATGCTCATTATCCGGCGTGCTTCTCCATTTGTGGAGTTGAGAAGAAGAATGACAAAGAACTCTAGAATACACCTTTACAGTTGACATTTTGTATAGCATATCGGTTGTAATATGCAAACTGAATTTTGCTGGATCTTATATAGTTCATTAACCATAACTATATTGCATGTATGAAACACGTTGTAAATATATCACTACTATTTAAGCATGCTCATTATCGGACACCATGCTCCATTTGCAAAAGAGTTGAGGAGACAAACGGGAAAGATCTTCACAGCACACCTTTTGAACAACTTGCATTGAATGATGTTTTTTCTAGATGTTTGAAAGATGTCGGAGGAAGAATGTAATGAGGCTTACGATATACAGCATCACTCACTATTAATCAAAGTAAGAAAAATGAGTGATGGTTGGAGAAAAATGTATCGTGCTTTACCTGTTACAAGAACAAAGGATAAATAGAAAATTGTGGAAATCATAAAGATATCAATTGAATAGTCATATAATGATATTGGGGGAGAATCTATAGTAAAGGAAATCAAGACAAGAATTAAAATTGAGGCTATACATCTCTTGAGGTATTTAATGGAAGATCTCATAGTAAGAAGTAGGACTTCATGTGTTTTTTTTATTAAATTAAAAGGTTTACGATATTGTACAAGAGGTCACATGGAGAGTTTTTGATGAGAGACGTGTTTATTTTACACATTGATCCAATAAAATAGATGTAAAATGGCCAAGGGGAAGCTTGAGGCTTGGAGGTTTGGCTTTGGATCTAAGTAATAATGAATTCAGAGTATATGGAATGCAAGTTCGATTGCAAGCTGGAGACGTGGTAATGCTTAGTATGGCTTCATGGTCATGGTCAATATGGTTTTTCTTTTCTGGTTAGTGTTGAAAATTGGCAACAGCATTTGTCTACCATTGATGACCTGGTGTGAAATTAAATCTCCTTAACTTTTAACATTTAATAAGGCATATATCTAATCAGCATTTAATATTTAATATATTTTAAAATATTTGAAATGGAGTCCAATATTCTGGCTGACATTTTTTCTCATAGTGGAAACTGTGTCATTTATGTGCCCCATTCTGTCTCTAGCATTTTACCCAAGTCTTGCTCGTCATGTGTTGCACACGTGTGGAATTATATTTGTCCAATTTTCTCTTTGGGTATCATTTCCTTATAAAAAGTGGAAAATACATTTTCCAACCAATTCCAACACGATCTTATATAAGTTCTTATATGCATGCTATATAGTGATTGAAACCTGAAGATACTATTTTTCTTTCAGCCTCCGACATATAGAACTTGAGGCCAGTATCAAGTTTAAATCATTTTTGTTGTGGTTAGAGCAGCCTCTTCAATTGTCATAACCAGGTAATAGCTGTTTGTATTTGCATTTTTTGAAGATTCTTTTTCTCCAACTTTGAGGACTTCTTAGTGCTTGGGCTTCTTATAATTTTTTTTATTTATTCAAATCTTAATGTTGTAAATCAGTTCTTTCTGCAGCATGGTGATAAATGTGATTGCAGTTTTAGCATTGTACTGTAACTGCTTGTCATCGAAAATGATTTAATGTGTAATCTTGTCCTATCTCTTTTTGATGGATGTTTGTTCTCAATAAAAAGTAACGATGATTTACTACATGTGATCAATTTTTTCAAATAAAACAGGAAGCGTGCTATGGTTAAATCTGCAAGTATCAGAGTAGCCCATAATAATTATACGGTACTTTTTCCTATTTAAATTACCACGGAGACCTATAAACATGCATGCATTCTTGAATGATTCAAATCCAATCAGAATAATGAAAATAGAGCTTGGCTCGCACTCTAGAAGCTCTCAGACTTGATAGAGCAAGAAGGGTTTGTGTGATCGACAACTGATCACTCCTTGTTTGTGCAGAGGACCTAGAGAGGTACTATTGTCATTCTTGTTTATGTTGATGACATTATTGTTACAGGTATGACGAGCAAAGCATTCAGGGTGCCAAGGACTTCCTAGGTCAGCAGTTTGTGACCAAGGACCTTGGACATTTATGTTACTTCCTTTGACTGGAGTTTGCCAGGAACCAACGAGGTCTTGTGATGACCTAGAGGAAGTATTTACAGATCTTCTTCAGAGACGACCATGGCATATTACAGCCCTACCACTACTCCTGTTGACCCGAGTATGAAGCTATATGGTGATGACATTGAGGAGGTCAATACGAGGAGATACAAGGAGCTTGTTGGCAAGCTACTATATGTGACTATTACCAAGCCTGACATATCCTTTGCCATGAGAAAAGTGAGTCAGTTTATGGAGCAAACCAGGTATGCATATATGGATGCGATCCATATGATTTTGAGAATATGAAGACTTCACATGGTACGCTACTTCTTTTCAGTAGAGGCACATCTCTTTCAGTTACTGCATGTGCATATGCAGATTATGCTAGGTGTCCAAAAGGATAGGAAGCCTACATCAGGGTTTGCTATATTCATAGGGGATTCCCTGGTTTCATGGAAAAGCAAGAATCAAATTGTGGTTGCCAGATCGAGTGTTGAGTCAGAGTACAGGGCCATGGCAGGCTAGCACAGAGATGATGTGGGTCAGATCTGTTCTTACTAACCTGACTATAGAGGTGCCTCTTCCCATGCACCTCCAATGTGACAATTAGACTGCTTTCTTTATTGCCAACAACCCAGTCTTTCATGAGAGGATGAAGCACATAGAGGTGGACTGTCACCATACTCGTGACATGATACAAAAGGGTCTTATCGCCCCTACGCATGTCATCTCTAGAGATCAAACAACAGATGTTCTTACTAAGATTGGCCAGAGGGCCTTATCAGAGATGTTGTTCCAAGCTGAGTCCGATCGATATCTACGCTCCAATTTGAGGGGGAGTGTTGAGATATTTGTTATCATTATTATTGTTCTTGCTTATTTTTTATTTCTTTTGTCCTCTTCTTATAATTTACCCAATAGGTTGCTCTTCTATATAAGAGAACCCTAGGAACTCTCATAAATCAATTCATTCATTTCCCTCAACAACATCTATTTATGATGTTATCATCCACTAAATAGATGTAAAGATTGCCTTGTTACATGGTTACCTTAGGGAGAGTGTTGTGATATTTGTTATCATTGTTATTGTTCTTGCTTATTTTCTATTTCTTTTTTCCTCTTCTTGTAATTTACCCAATAGGTTCCTCTCCAATATAAGAGAACCCTAGGGCCTCTCATAAATCAATATATTCATCTCCCTCAACAACATTTATTTATGATGTTACCATCCACTAAATGGATGTGAAGATTGCCTTGTTACATGGTGACCTTAGGGAAGAGTTTATACGGATCAACTTGATGGACATGTAGCTTACGATAATGAAGAGAAGTTTGATATGACTATTCAATCTTATGACTTTGTTATTCATGAATCAAATAAGTGTTTGTTTTATATTAAGAGGTGACATATTAATTGTCCAATGTGGTATGTGGATGGTATCATGTTGTTTCGAATCAACATAAGGATATCCAATGAAACAAAGGATTTCTTGAGTAACAGGGTTGATATGAAAAGATAAGAGAGTTGCTGATGCGATTTTTGGTTTCAAGTTGACTTGATCAATTGAGGATATCATTGTTTCTCAGTCTCATTTTGTAAAAGTTCTTGAAAGGTTTGGTTGACAGAGTAGAAGTTTTTGAAGGTTTGGAATTTTTAGAATTTTAGGCCTATCTCCACTCACTATGGTTTATTAAAACCACAATGTAAAGAACAAGAGTGGTGTGCTTGTAGGCTTGTAGCATAGCTCATGTATTTATAAATATTATATGAAACTTGATGTATCTTGCGAATTATATTAGATATCTCTTGTGAGATCAAAGTTGGGTAGTTAATCTAGCTATCCTTACACCACATTAGGTTGCTAATGATCGTGTATTGAGATACCTAAAGGGAACCATTTTCATTGGATTATATTGTAGCAGATATCTTTAGTGATGCAAGTTAGATAGGTCAAAGGGAAGCTCTCTGCAGTGACATTGTTACATGATATGTATTAACTTAGGTGGTAGTGTAATCACATGGATGTCTACAATACAAACTACTTTAACTTGGTCGACCTTTGAGGCTGAGCTATATGATTTGGACAACCACTGTATTGAAAGTTGAATGGCTTAAGGATTTTCTTTATGAAATTCCTATGATTGGAAAGCGATGAAACCATGTTTCATATTCCTAAAAGCTGGAAATTAATGTAGAAATCTTAGTAAACACACGCATTTACGTATTTATTTGGCATTCTTTTCATTCATGCATCTGTATCTAAGAAGTACTATTTAGCATATAAAAACAACGAACCATTAAAAATTCAAAAAGATAAAAATAAGAACATATATAGAGTACATCTATATATACGATACATACTTAGAACTCTTATTTTTTGTAAGGAATAATTATTTTAAATTTCATTATTTTGCTTTGTATATTTGATTAAATACAAAAAAGAAAAATACAAAAAATGAGAAAAGTAGAGAAAATGACAAAAAGAGAAGAGATGTATTATATAGGGTTTTTATAAGTTATGCCTCTTTAAGATATCGTAATATCAGTTATGCGGTTCCCATTTTGGGAATATTAGCCATGCCTTTGACTTCTTCCACAATGATCACTTATGCCCCTCGGGTTGAAGTTGTTGTCCATCCCCAATGCAAGCAACCATTAACTTTAGGGACACATGGGGAATTAGATAAAAAAACAAGGGTTGAAAGGTCTTCCTCCCGATCCTGGCCCTCCTCCTCCGCCCCATCCTCCACCTCCCCTTCCAGCCCTCCAATCGCCCTCCCCTTCCAGCCCCTGCTCCTTTGCCCCGTCCTCCTCTGATCACCCCCTTCCAGCCCCTCCTCCTCTGCCTCCAATCACCCCTCCCCTTCCAGCCCCTCGTCCTCCTCCGCCCCATTCTTCTCCTCCGACCAGCCCTCCCCTTCCAGCCCCCTCTCCTCCCCATCAACCCTCCTCTACCTCCTCTACTCCATCCTCCTCCCTTGACATCGCCTTTTCCTCCGTCCCCTCCTCCTCCCCCTCCGCCCCATACTCCTCCTCCCCTATAAGAAGAACACTATTCATCACCATCAATCTATTTGCCCAAATAACACGTAACCTTCTTGAGCTACAACCCTACTCGCAAGAAGTGCAACACGTTCTCTTCGATACCATCATTAGCTGTGAAAGAATTGTGTGAGCACAAGCCACCATCGCTTGGAGAAGACCTCCCCGCGATGCTCCAACTGCTACTTGAGTCCATGTGAGGAAGAACTGGGAGGAGGAGGGGCTGGAAGGAGTGGGGTTGGGAAGGAGGGGATTTTTTTCCTGTTATGCTCCTCTTGACTACACCATGGTTTAAATAAACCATGATTTAGTTCAACTAATTGATAGCCCGACTAACGGAAGGGCACACATGATCATTATAAAAGAAGTTGGGGGCAGAATGATACTACTAAAAAGGGAGGGGCATAACTGATATCGCAATCTCTTAGAAGAGAACAACCGATAAAAATCTTAGTATATATGTAAATACACATCCACATATTTTAAATATTAATTGACATATTAAAAATCCAAAAAATAGGATTTTGTATGCTGAGTATTAAAAAAGGCGAAGCCTTCTCTCACTTAAGTAGGTCGGGTACATAGATTCTTGTTCAAAACCATGTTGAAAGATCCAACTGTTTTTTACGTTGGCTGTCAGAAACCTAACACAACCCCTACAAGGAGGGACTTGACCCTTGATCTTTTAGGTTGTAGAACGTTACACTACCATCAAACCACATGAGTGGGTACTTTGTATATTGAGTATTATATCAATTTCATACACTATGAACCTAGTTATTTAAGGAAAAAAAGAAATCTGTGCGGTGAGACCCATCTCAAGTTCTCACCCTTTCTTCCTTCAAAAAAATTAAGAAAAAAAGGGAAGAAGAATAAAATCAGAAAATGCATGTATTTTATACCTATAAAATACCTACAAAATACCTATCTAATAGTTATCTATGTTAAGTTTGTGTCCTTCACTAAACTTATTTATCTCATTGAGATCTACAAACCTTCATGTTGGACTTCTTTTTGATTTAAGGTCATTGAATATTTCATTTTAAATTTTCTTTAACGTTATTTTGTGGAGCCTCGAAGCTCCGAGAGGTCAAGACGACAGACAACTCGTTGCAAAGAAAGCTCTGAGGAGATCTGATGAACTAGGGAAGGCGACTAGTACAATGGATATGCCCACGCAAGCAAGAAAAGTCAAGGTGAGAAGCAAGCAGAGGTCATCTTTGACATGCTGGCTAAGGTCTTTGGTCAGCTAGGTTTCGACGGAAAGAAAAGCAGCAGCTCCCGCGAGAGACACTTCCCAACCAGAAAGCAAAGTTCCCACTGATGGTATACTTTGTGTAAGCGAGCTCCAAGATCACAACTTTGGAATAAAATCCAGTTAGAAAAGGAGATCCAGTTAGATCCTATTCCTCACTTCATCATACGAGGGTAATGAAAAGGAGGTAATTAGCCTCTTCCTAACATCATTCCGGGTCAAAAAAAGCTACCAACTTTGATCTATCCTCGAGAAAGGGCTTGAGTACGTGGTCAAGTTCGGCTGAGTCCTTTCCTTCGGGACTGAACCATGCACCAAGGCCGGCTGCTCCCTTCTTCGCCCAAAACCTAGGGAAGGCATTAGCTAGAGCACTGCAGGGGTCCATGCTAGTTAACACTCCATGTTTATCGTCTAGCCGCACCTTATTGACCTACCAAGACTGACTATTCACTCAGTCTGCACTTGCTCTCCATTGGTCTACTTAGGACTATGTCTTCCCATGCGCCATTGTCCCTAGGTTCTCCTCTTTCAACTTCCTCCACCTCTTCTATACTATGAATACTCTCCTTTTGCAACCCATATTCCCGCGTGCTTGCAACCCATCTTCTGTTAGACCCATCACCTCGTCATAGCCTACATAACAATAACTTACGACATATGTTGCAACCATCACATCCCATCACCTTCTCAGTTCGTGAATCTTGAGTCTCTAAGAGCCTCCTCTAATTGAGCACCTGTCAATTTAAAGCCATCACCATCGTCGTCGTCTTCTCACTCTGCTCAGACACCAACATCCACCAAAAACTCATCGTCATCATCCTTCTTTACCTCATCCCAAGATGAGGCCCAACTGTTGAACCAAGCTTCGTGAGTCCTGTTGATCCACTACTACTTGCCAGTACACCATCATCATTTCCTAAACCAATCCAACCTCGATTAGAACCCCCTTCTTCCTATTTACACTCGATGAGAGCCCCCTGATTTGCTATTTATCAACCATAGAGAGGAGCTCCATCTTTTTAGTGACATTAATAGCAATTGCTGAGTCCATCATGAGTCCCTGGTCTTCTCCTTGGTCAGATCCATGTGTTGATCCGCCTTTAGCAGCAACTCCCGTTGTCATCCAAGTTTCTAGAAGCATGCCCCTCCATCGAGGCTAAGATCGAGCCTTTCAGACACCATCTCAGACGCTTGTAGTTCACCTCACTTACATGTATTCCTTATGCCCTTCTTCTTTGTCTTATTTTTCTTTGGATTCGATCAAGTTATCTCCATCACGCCTCTTGTGTTCTTCTATGCTAATCACCCATCGTATATCCATCTTCCTCATCAATCGACCACACCCACTCCATTTCACCTTCCTCTTATGTTCTATGTCTATTTAGAGCTCTATCGCCTCTGATCGGTACCAATCGATCATAACCCACATCTGAGCTAATCTGCCCCCATCGATTCTCCAGTGCTCGAGCTAACCTTCCCTTTGTAGGACAACACTAATGGTATTAGATTATCACGTGAGCTTTATTGATGACCAATGACCATCGGGTTGTAAAAAAGAAGACAAGATGATGAGGGGGGGTCGATATATAGCTACCCTTGGATTAGAGCACCCTTTCATCCTTATAATCCAAAGTCTCAAAGGGCAGACGACGTTGGATCTGATCCAACTACACATCCAGCCCTAGATCTCAAGTACAACCATCACCATCGGATTAAGGAATAAGCGCCATATTCATCGCTTGTGCTTGGACTCTCGACTATTGGACAGAGATCCAAGTGATCCCACAGTCTGGAGGAAGTCACGTGTATTAAGCATGTGCTGTGATTTTTGCAGACAGACCCTTGATGCTTCTCCTAGTTTCAATCAACTCCAACCTTTTGACGATGTTAGCAACCTCCTATACACGTGCATCATTGGAAATTATGTGCAGTATGCTAGATGACTTCTGGTAATAACAAGTATGCCATTTTGCGTACTGTTATGGAATTGTAACATATTTATCATAGTTGCAATTAGACCCCTCCATTTGTTGCGTTGTAACTTTAAAACATTGGTATGAATTCGATGCGAACAATTGGTTGAAGGAGCATAGCACGAGTGCACTTACTCTAACAATGTACCTTTCGCATGATGGGTCAATGAGGAAATGGGAACAAAGCCATTAAGTGTAGGTGTTTTCCAGAGGTTTTATCTTTAGTTTATTCTTATTTGACCCAAAACCAATCGATTTAGCCATGGATTTAATTTTGTATGAAAGAGGAACTAATGCTCTATCATAGGGACTTTGATTTGTATTTTTTGCATAGAAATTATAGAGTGATGAATTTTTAAGTGAAAATGAGATTTTGATTTGTTAAATCGCTAGTAATTCATGGATTTTTTTATTTTTGGATATGTGGTGGATATGAGTACACCCAAATTTTCGGAAAAGAAATCACTGAAACACATTGTATTTTTAATCCCTGTAGAACTCTACAAAATTTAAGCATTTTGAATTAGTATGAGTGCATATGACATCAATTTGCAAGGGTTCATGTAGGACATGGTCTTGGGGATAGAAATGAAGAGGGAAAAGTCATTCTGGATCTTGTGACGGCACATGATATTTTCATAGCAAACACTCTCTTCAATAAGAGGGAGGAGCATTTAATTACTTATAAGAGTGGACCAATTAGAACACGGACAGATTACTTTGCGTTGAGGATAAGAGATCGATTGTGTTGTAAAGACTGCAAAGTAAGCCTAAGGAGAAAGTTTGACAACCCAACATCGCTTGTTAGTCTTGGATATGCAAATAAAAGGGCTAGTAAAGAAAAGGAGGGTTCCTGAGATCACTAGAACTAGATAGTGGAATTTTCCACTGAAGCAATCGAGCTTCAGGGGAAGGTTTTAGAAGACTTATCTCGGGATTTGTAGCGGAAGTGCAAACGAGATGTAGGAGGCAGTAGCATCTTGTATCCGAAAGGTAGCTAAAGAGATGCTAAGCGGGTTAAAGGAAGGAGCTCCAGATCAAAAGGAGGCTTGGTGATGGAGTGAAGGGGTGCAAGAGAAGCTAAAAATTAAAAGAGCATGCTTTAAAGCTATGTCTAAGGATAGAACAGAAGAAACCGTCACAAACTACAAAATAGCGAATAAGGAAGAAAAGAAGGATGTACGAAGCTAAGTCAAAAGCTTATGAAGTTTTGTATAGAAATCTTGACTCTAAGGAGGGCCAGAAGAGTATATTCAGGTTGGCCAAAGCAAGAGAAAGAAAAACCAAGGACCTTTCTCAAGTAAGATGCATTAAGGACGAGAAAGGTCACGTGCTTGTTGCTCAGAAGGATATAGAAACTAGATGGGAGCAGTACTTCCATAAACTTTTCATTGGGGAAGGAAATAGAAAGATCACTTTGGGTGATTTAGCTAGTAGTGAAACTTACTTGAATCGCGCATGCTATAGACGAATACAAAGAAAGGAAGTAGTGAAGGCTTTGAAGGTTATGAGACTTGGGAAAGGTATAGGATCATATGACATCCTTGTAGAAGTATGGAGAGTTTTAGGTGAGTGTGGTTTGACTTGGCTTACAAATCTATTCAATGTTATTTGGCGAAGTAAGAAAATTCCTGAAGATTGGAGGAGGAGTGTCGTGGTGCCTCTTTATAAGAATAAAGGAGATATTCAAAATTATTCAAATTACAGAGTTATCAAGCTTATGAGTCACACTATGAAAATTTGGGAATGTGTGATCAAAAAAAGGTTGAGGCAAGTTTCCAAAGTAAATGTTCAGATTCATGCTAGGTCTCTCAACTATTGAAGTCATCCATTTGCTGAGGATAACAATGAAGATTTATAAAGCTAAAAGGAAGAACCTCCATATGATCTTTATTGTTGGAGAAGGCTTATGATTCTCTCCTATGAGAGATATTGTGGAGAGTTTTGGAGAAGAGACAAGTACCTATCCTATACATTAACCTCATAAAGGATATGTATGATAAGGCTTTATCTTGTGTACGGACCCCGTATGGGAAAACTGACTATTTTGACATCAACATTGGTTTACATCAAGGTTCAACTTTGAGTCCATCCTTTTTTACTTTGATTATGGATGAGTTGACAAGTCACATTCAGGATGACTTACCTTGGTGTATGTTATTTGGTGATGATATTGTGTTGATTGACGAGACTAGAGATGGGATAAATGAGAAGCTTGAGGTCTGGAGATATGCATTGGAGACAAAAAGGATTTTGTATAAGTAGGGCTAAGACGGAATATATGGAGTGCACCTTTGATGGAAGTAATGGTGAAGGAATTGAGGTGAAGATTGGTGACGATAACATTCGGAAGAGAGATTCTTTTAGATATCTGGGATCTATTTTGCAACATGATGAGGAAATTAATGGAGATGTTACTAATAGAATAAATGCATGTTGGATAAAATGGATAGGAGCCTTTATTGTTCTCTGTGATAAGAAAATTCCTTTAAAAATTAAGGGAAAGTTTTATAAAGCAGCCGTGAGACCTGCTATGCTCTATAATCTGAATGTTGGCATGTGAACCATATACATGCGCAGAGAATGGTTGTAGCAGAAATGAAAATGCTAAGATGGATGTGTAGACACACACACCCACGTAAAGATTGGATTCGGAATGATGCAATCAGAAAGAAAGTTGGTGTAGCTCCGATCGAGGATAAGATGCGAGAAATCCGCTTAAGATGATTTGGTCATTTGCAAAGAAGGCCAACTGATGCACCAGTTAGGACATGCGAGTGTTGGGATGTTGAGCCGGCTAAGAAAGGGCGATGACGGCCCAAGAAGTGTTGGAAAGAGACTATGTGAAGGGATCTTAGTTTTTTTGGATATAAGCCCGAGATTGACCCAAGATAGATCTGAATGGAGGCGAAGAATTCTTGTAGCCGACCCTACTTAATTGTGGGAAAATGCTTTGTTGTTGTTGTGGTAGTAGAGTTTCACACTATATAAGAAACCATGTACCTCTTGAATTAAGTATTCCATCCATTCTTAATTATTCTCCACATGGTATCATAGCAATGATCCTCGATCAGGGTTCGTACCTAGTCATTTGCCACCACTTCCAGCCTCTCTCGTGCACACACACGAGCTACAAGCCTTTCTAAGACATCTTTCATGGTCGTAACCAACCTACTGTGGTACCAGTCATTGCCACATCCCTTTCTCGGGTATTTTATCACCGTCAGCCCTCTCACGGACATCTTTTGGACTGTAAGCCGCTTCCGATCATTGAATCCGATGCACTAGATGCGTGATTGAAGATATCATCTTCTTATTTAATTCTCTCTACTCGGATTATGATGGCTACGACTCCCACCGAGACCAAACCCCTATTTTCTACATCCTCCGCGATGATGCAGGGAACTTCTATCAAACTCGAGGGCGTATAGAATTATGTGCTATGGTCTCAGGCTTTCAAGGTGTTTATCGAAGGTTACAAGGAGATATCGATCTTGACAAAGGATCCTCTAAAGGAGGCAGAGAAGGATTACGAGTCCTGACTTGGGGACGACTATTAGGTCACGACATGAATGAGAAATAGCGTTGAGTTCTACATGGATGACTAATAACATTGACACATATCACATCGGAAGTATTGTCAGGATATTCTTACAAAGGCTAGCCTACTTGGATGCGAACCCTTTGGCTTCCCAACAGAGTTGCGAAAACATGTTACATCCATTGATTCTGAGTTTGAGGATACCCCATGATATAGGAGCTTAGTGAGCAATATACTCTACCTCATTATCACTGGATTATATATATCATATGTTGAGTAGAGCCGGTCAGCACATAGAGAGACCTTTTTACAATCATTGGCATGATGTTCTTTTGATCCTTTATATATGAAGTAATCTCCAGGGAAGGGCCTCTTTATAGGGGTAAATGGCCATACCGATGTCAATATGCAGATGCAAATTATGCTAATTCTCTTAAGGACAAACAATCTACCACATGTTATGCCATGTTTGTTGGTGATTACCTTGTTACATGGAGGAGCAAGAAGCAACCAATAATCTCTAGATTGAGTACATATGCTTAATACAAGGTGATGTCTCAAGCCACTTGTGAGATTACATGGATAGTATCCTTTCTAATGGAGCTTGGACTCCCTGCTACCACTCTTGTAGCTTTGTACCTTAACAACAAGTTCACTACATACATTGCCACCAATCCCATATTCCATGAGCAGACTAAGCACATTGAAGTTGATTGTCATTTCATTAGAGGTGTGGTACGAGGAGGGAAGATCACTACTCCTCGTATCTCCATGGGTTTCATCTTGTAGATATATTCAAGAAGGCCCGGTTGAAGAACATATCTCTTCGTTGATCTCCAAGTTGGGCAAGATCGATAGATATGCTCCAACTTGAGAGGGAGTTTATTTATTCCTATTATTTCTTTATTCTCTTTATCTCTTTATTGAGTCGTGTAACCCCTCTGGGGTCACTTATGTAATTATCTCTTTTTTGGGCTCTAGGGTTATATACTGTGTGTGTAAGAAACCTCATTCCCTTAAATAACGTAGTTCGTTCATTCTCAATTATTTTCCACAAATCAAAAATATAAAAAATCAATATTTATGTTATATTTTTGTTTACTTACGTCATTGCAAAAAATTCCCCATAAATAGGTTAGTTTGCTTTACATAGTAGTATTTAGGGTGTTTTTTATTTGAATTTTTATTACATATTTTATCTTGTAGAAGTTTATTTTGTGTTCTTGTATCTTTTATCTATTTCTCTTTTCGTTTGTCTACCGTATGTAATTCGCCCATAGGCCTCTCCCTATATAAGAGAGTTTAGGGTTCAAGGAATAAACAACTCTTATTTTTCCCAACATGGTATCAGAGCGGCGATCCTAGACCGAAGCTCTCATACCGAACCCTAAACCTAGCCCTCCACTTTCAAGCCATCGTTTGCCCCCCTCTCTCCCGGGCGCCACCCTGGTCTCCCGCGCGCTGCCCTGATCTACCGTGCGTCGCCCAGTTCCCAGCGTGCTGCCCCGACCTTCCGAGCGTCGCCTTGGCCTCAAGCGCACAGTCCGTGCCCTAGGGCTCTCTCCTGTGAGCCCTTCCTAGGCCATCGTTCCCTAGAGTCCCTCACCTGCCGCCCTTCTTCTAGGCATGTGTGTTGATATTGTCCCTAGGGCTCCGCCGTCCCTAGGGTTCGACCGTGTCCTCTCGAAGGGCCCCACCGCTTCAAGGTTGATGGGTTTGGTTGTGTAAATTCTACACATGCAATCAAACCTTGTTATAACCCTGGTTGTCTCCAGTCACCATGTCATAAAGTAAGGTAGAGATCCCCACCACATGCGCCTTCAGAGGTCCTGCACCTATTGTGAAGATTGATGGGTCCATAACTATGAGTTATGGGCCATGCAATTTATGAGCTTAATGAAATCGATGGGTAAGAAACACATTCTTACAGAGGAAGAGCCAACGGAGAAAATAGGGTTGTATGCTTCATGGGAGGCTGATGATGCATATGCTCAGGTCCGGTTGTCTGGTACTTTGATTCCAGACATTGCTAATGATGTTCTGCACCAACCTACTGCCAAAGCCATGTGGGATATTCTTGTTGCCATGTATTCACAAGCCAAGAATGAGACAAAAATCTTACAGCTCCAGCATGACATCTTCACGATAAAGCAAAATGATCGAACCATGCATGCTCACTACACTGCATTGCGGGGAATGTTTGAGAGGCTTCATAGTTTCATGCCTCTCACAGCTACTCCAGAGCAGTTGAAGACATATCAGAATGCCATGATGGTGGGATTCTTTCTAGCCTCTCTTGACTCACAGTATGAGGCTGCTTCGTCCCAGATTCTGGCAGATGCTGCCATTCCTCCCATGGAGGAGGCTTTTCGGAGACTGAGCTGGATCAATATCTTTAGCTCGGTGCCATGGAAGCCTCTCGCAGAAGAGGCAACCCATCTCATTTTCGTGGACGAGGACAATGAGGTAGAGTGTTCGTGGTCATGGATTACGGTGTACTTACTGTTATCGGACTGGTCATACAGAAGATACCTGGTACTCCAAGCATGGTTTCCCAACATCTGCCCATACAACAGAACAGATTCAGAATCATGGTGCTACACTTGCGTTAGATCCACGATATGATGAACTTGTGTCTCGATTACGAGATATCATGCCTCCAGTAAGAACTCCTTCACCTGTTTCAGAGAGCAGCTTGGACGTTGTTGCTACTGCAGAAGCCAGTTCCTCAGGTAGTGTTCATACCTATACTTTCTACCAGGGTTCATGTACCTCAGAATGAATTGTAGATTCAGGTGCCACACATCATTTGTGTGGAGATAGACATCCTCACATCCTACAAGAAAGTTTCTCAGGAAGGACAGTGGTCATAGCAGATGGGACTCATTCTCCCATCACAGGACAAAGACAGATGCCTTAACACCTTCTATGCAGTTGCAGAATGTGCTTCATGCTCCTAATTTCTTAATGAATTTACTGACAATTAGTCATATTACCAAGGATTTACATTGTCGAGCGATATTTGACCCATCATCTCTTGTGTTTCAAGGCATTCTCACGGGCAATGTGATTGGGCATGGTCATGATCAGGGTGGGTTGTATCGACTGGTCCATACACCTTATGCTGGAGCATCATCTCATTCCGCTGGACCTGTCTCTCCTTATCTATGGCATCTGCACTTCGGTCATCTTTCGTTTCAGAAACTTTGTCAAGTCCTTCCTCAAATTTCACCATGTTCGTCGTTCAATTGTGAAGCTTGTCAGTTAGGGAAGCATCATCGGTCCATCTTCTCTAGTCATCAGAGTCGAAGCAATAGCTCTCCATTTGAGTTTTTTCATATTGATATTTGGGGTCCAAGTCGTATTCCCGATCATCAGGGACACATGTTCTATTTAGTTGTTGTGGATGATTTTAGTCATTTGTCTTGGGTCTTCCTGTTAAAGAATAAATCAGAAGCGGACAACATTATTATGAATTTTATTAAATAAGTGTAGAATATTTTTTCTATTTCTGTTAAAATTGTGTGAACTGATAATGCCATTGAATTTTGTACTCATACATTATCTCAATTTCTTTCATCCCATGTCATTCTTCATCAAACGTCTTGTGCTTACACGTCCCAATAAAATGGTGTCGTGGAGAGAAAACATCGCCACCTTTTTAATGCCGCTCGTACACTTCTTATCCAGAGTTGTGCTCCGCACTCGTTCTAGGGTGATGCAGTTCTCATTGCATGTTACCTTATTAACCACATGTCCTCGTCTGTATTGAGGGAGAAGATACCTTTCTCCCTTGTCTTTCCTGACAAGGAGTTGTTCTCCCTTGCTCCTCGTGTCTTTGGGTCCGTTGCATTCGTTCACCAATTGTCTCCAGGGATTGACAAGCTCTCTCCTAGGGCTGTCAAATGCGTTTTTGTCGGGTATTCCAGGACTCGAAAGGGGTATTGTTGCTATGATCCGTTACGTCGAAGATATTATGTCAGTGCAGATGTCACATTTTTTGGGTCAGTCGTGTTTTTCTCTCCTACAGGTGAGAGGTTGGTGCCATCAAATACAACTGATGAGATCTATATTCCTCCTCCACCCATGTATGCACTACTGCTACCATCTCCACCACCTTCACCACCACCACCACCTCTACCACCTTCCATTTCTTTGGTTCCTCCTCTACCATACCACTACAGTCAACGGCCAGCCCCTGGTCATGATCATGGTCAATCATCAAGCATGCCTCAGGTTTGTTCTGATAACATTAATTCTAATGATGGGACTGATGGTATTTCTCAGCAGGAGCAGGTGGGGGATGACACGGATGGTGGTACAGTTGATGCAGAACTTGATTTGCCCATTATGGTGAGAAAGCAAAAGAGGTCATGTGCTTCATATCCGATTGCCTCTCATGTTTCCTTTGAGCGTCTGACAGGAGACTTCAGGAGGTTTGTAGTTGCTTTATCCGCTGTGAATATTCCACGGAATCACGAGGAGGCATTAGCTGATAGTAGATGGCATCTGGCTATGGAGGAAGCGATGGCCGCCCCTCAGTCGAGAGGTACTTGGAGCCTTGTTCCAGCTCCTACTGGGGCATCTATTGTGAGTTGCAAGTGGGTTTTTACAGTGAAGCAAAATGCAGATAGCAGTATTGATAGGTACAAGGCTCGACTGGTTGCTTGGGGCTTTACTCAGACATACGGGGTAGATTATCTTGACACGTTTTCTCCTGTTACTCGTCATTCTACCATACGGATTCTTTTATCTGTTGTCGTGATTCGAGATTGGCTCCTATTTCAATTGGATGTCAAAAATGCCTTTTTACACGGTAATCTTCAGGAGGAAGTTTACGTACAACAACCATCGGGGTTTACTGCTGAGGGGGAGTGTGTAGATGTATGCAGACTTCATAAGGCAATCTATGACCTAAAGCAGAGCACGAGAGCTTGGTTCCAGAAGCTCTCATATTTGTTTGAGAAGCGAGGGTTCAAAAGATCGAATGCAGATCACTCTCTCTTTGTACAAAGGACATCCAGAGGTACAACTATCATTCTAGTGTATGTTGACGATATACTTATTACGGGAGACGATGATATGCAGGGAATAAAAAGAGTAAAAGAATTCTTGGGCTGTGAATTTGTTACCAAGGATATAGGAGTAGTTAGATATTTCCTGGGATTGGAGTCTGCTAGAAATGAACAAGGACTTGTGATGACTCAGAGAAAATATGTCACTAACTTGCTAAGTGACACATGTATGCTTGGATGTTGACCTGCTTCTACCCCCATGGATCCGAGCATGAAGATACATGATGATGATATTGAGGAGGTTGACAAGAGGAGATACAGGGAACTGATAGGGAGGCTTCTTTATGTTACTATTACCATAACAGATATTTCATTTGCAATAAATAAAGTGAGCCAGTTCATGGAGCAACCTCGTCAGGTACACATGAATGTTATACATATGATACTAAGGTATCTTAAGTCATCTCCAGGTGCAGGATTACTATTTAGGAAGGAGGGCACTATTACTATCTCATCTTGCGCAGATGCAGACTATGTAGGGTGCCCACATGATAGGAAGTCTACATCAAGCTTTGTTATATTTGTTGGGGAGTCACTTGTCTCATGGAAGAGTAAGAAGCAAACAATAGTTGCGAGATCCAGTGCCGAATCAGAGTATAGAGCTATGGCCCAAGCATGTGCAGAAGTGATGTGGGTTCCCACAGTTCTGACAGATCTACATATAGATGTTCCTCTTCCCATGTCGCTAAATGCGATAATCAGGCTACATTATTCATTGCAAATAACCCTGCATTTCACGAGAGGACAAAGCACATCGAGGTTGATTGTCATTATATCCATGATATGGTCCAGAAAGGCTTCATTTCTACAACCCATGTCAACTCAGGAGACCAAACAACATACATTCTTACGAAAGCTTTGCTTCGGGGTCCCTTCCAGAATTGCTTATCCAAGATGAGCATGATAGATATCTGTTGGGAGAAAAATGTTTCATAGTTTATTCCATAACCCTAGGCTCTCTTATATAGGAAACGAGCCTGTGGGTAAATTACAGGAGCCGTAGATAAGTAGAGAGATAATGAAGAGACAATACATAAACATAAATATATCGCTACACTCCCCCTCAAGATGGAGCATAGACGTCGATCATGCTCATCTTGGACGAGCATTTCTGAAAGGGCCCTATGAGTAGAGCCTTGGTGAAAATATCTTCAGTTTGGTCCCCTGAGCTGACATGAGATGTAGAGATAAAACCTCTCTGAATCATATCTCGTTTGTAATGACAATCAACTTTGATGTGCTTGGTGCGTTCATGAAATGCTGGATTATTTGCAATAAATATAGCAGCCTGATTGTCGTATTCCAGTGCCATAGGGATAGGTACCTCTATATGTAAATCTGTAAGCACAGCTTGGGTCCACATCATTTCTGTAGTAGCCTGGGCCATTGCCCTATATTCTGATTCAACGCTAGATCTAGCTACAACAGTTTGCTTCTTGCTTCTCCATGAGACAAGAGAGTCTCCAATGTATACAGCAAATCCAGTAGTGAACTTCCTGTCCTTTGGGCACCCAGCATAGTCTGCATCCACGCATGCTGAGATGTTGGCCTCTCTCCCCTTTTTAAGCAGTAGTCCTTCACCAGGGGATGATTTAAGATACCTGAGTATCATCTGTATAGCATCCATATGGACCTGACGTGGTTGCTCCATGAACTGACTCACCCGACTAATAACAAATGAGATGTCGGGTCTGGTTATGGTGACATAAAGAAGCTTTCCTACCATCTCTCTGTACCTCCTCCTATCAACTTCGTCAGTGTCATCATCATATAGTTTCATGCTTGGATCTATAGGTGTGGTGGCCGGTCGACATCCAAGCATTCTTGTATAACTTAGTAAATCAGTGACGTATTTTCTTTGGGTCATCACAAGTCCTCTTTGATTTCTGGCAAACTCCAGTCCTAGAAAATATCTAAGAGTTCCAAGGTCCTTGGTGACAAATTCACGACCCAAGAGTTCGTTTGCCCTTTTTATTCCTTGTACATCATATCCTGTAATGAGAATATCATCAACATAAATCATAATAGCAACCGTACCTTTGGATGTTCTCTGTACAAAAAGAGAATGATATGCATTTGAGCCTTTGTATCCATGTTTCTCAAACAAGTCTGAGAGCTTATGGAACCAAGCTCTAGGGCTCTGCTTCAGGCCATAGATCGCCTTATGAAGTCTACACACCTGTGAACACTCCCCCTCAACAGCAAAATCAGGTGGCCGTTGCATGTAGACTTCTTCTTGAAGATCACTATAAAGAAATGCATTCTTGACATCCAATTGAAACAATGGCCAATCTCGAATCACAACCACTGAGAGAAGAATCCGTAAGGTAGGATGACGAGCGACAGGTGAGAACGTGTCAAGGTAATCTACGCCATACGTCTGTGTAAACCCTCGTGCAACCAGTCGTGCCTTGTATTGGTCAATGCTACCATCGACATTTTGCTTAATTATAAATACCCACGTACAACTAATTGTAGACGCATCATTAGGTGCTGATACAAGGCTCCATGTGCCTCTAGAACGAAGAGCACCCATCTCCTCTTCCATAGCCAATTGCCACCACTGTCCCTCATAGCCTCATGATGGTTTCTTGGAATTGTCACCTCTGATAGTGCCACTGCAAAAGATCTGAAATCGCCAGTCAAACGATCAAAGGACACCACGGATGCGATAGGATACGAGGCACAACTCCGCTTCTCCTTCCGAAGAGCAATAGGTAAGTTCAAGCCTGTATATTCCACGTTTGACCCATCTGTATAATCCTGCTCAGATAGACCATTAGACCCATCAGTAGAAATTGTGTTATCAGATATACCTCATGCAGGCTTGATGAGCAGAGACCATGAGCAGAAGCAGACCAACGGTATAGTGGTGTGGTAGTGGTGGAACTAGGACTGATATAGGCGGTGGCGGTGGCATCTGTGGCAAAGTAGGTGGCGAAGGTGATGATAGTGGTGCTGGTGTGGTAGGTGCTGGAGGTGGTGGCCGCATGTATATGTTGTCATCAGTAGCTGAAGATGTCAATCGATCACTCGTAGGAGAAAAATACATCACATACTCGAAGAAGATGACATCGGCACTAACATAATACTCTCTGCGCAATGGATCATAACACATGTACCATTTTTGTATCTTGGAGTACCCGACAAATACACACTTGACAGCTCTAGGAGAGAGCTTGTCAACACCCGGAGATAGCTGATGGACGAATGCAATGGAGCCAAACACACGAGGGGTGAGTGAGAACAAGTCCTTGTCAGGAATTGCAAGAGAGAAAGGAATTTTCTCACCCATGACTGATGAAAGCATGCGATTAATAAGGTAACATGCCGTAAGAACAGCACTAACCCAAAATGAATGGGGAGCACGACTCTGAATTAGAAGCGTCCGTGTGACATCAAGCACATGCCGGTGTTTTCTTTCTGCAATACCATTTTATTGAGAAGTATATGCACACTAAGTTTGATGAATGATACCTTGGGATGAAAAATATTTAGATAGAGCATGTATACAAAATTCCAAGGTATTATTAGTTCTCACAATTTTCACAGTAGCAGAAAAACATTTTTAATCTCAGACAAGAAATTTTGATAACATCTCCAGCTTCAGATTTATTCTTTAGTAAAAAGACCCATGACAAACGAGAGAAATCATCAACATCAAACTTGGAGCTACTACTCCGACTCTGACGACTGGGAAAGTTGGAGCGATGATGCTTTTCCAACTGACATGCCTCACATTGGAAGGACGTGTGAGGAGAGACCTGAGGCAGAACACAACACATTTTTTGGAGTGGGAGATGACCGAAGCATAGGTGTCACAGGAATGGTGAAGAAGATCCGGCAGATAAAGAGGAGTATCCAACATAGGGAGCTTGAATTAGGCGATAGAGGCCGCCCTGCTCACGGCCACAACCAATCACCTTGCCCGTAAGGATGTCCTGAAAAACAAGAGAGGAAGGATAAAAAATGGCTCTACAATGTAGTTCCTTTGTAATCTGACTAATAGACAGCAATTTCATAGAAAAATTAGGTGCATGTAGACCATTCTGTAAATACATAGAGCATGTCAAACTGATCTCCCCCTATCCTGTAATTGGGGAATGAGTCTTGTAAACATATATATTATCTACCTATGTAGTCTTTTATTATTTTCCATTCCTGTAGTACTCTTTATGTAATTTACCCATAGGCTACTCTCCTATATAAATGAGCCTAGGGCTGATGGAATAAACAGGTTCTTCTATTTTCCCAACATGGTATCAGTCTATCAGAGCGACGGTCCTAGACTGGAGTTCTCGAAACCCTAACCCTGGCTCGATCCCCACCGTCAAGCCTCTCTTTCTCCGCCGGTTTCGCATCGTCGGTCTCGCGTCGTCGATCGTGCACCGAACCTGCTCCTCTCGCGCGCAGCCCACGCGTCTCTAGCCTTCCGAGCAGCGCGTACCGCGCACCTTCAGCCTTCTACGCAGCGCGTGCGACGCGCATCTCTCCAACGCACAGTGCGTGTGCTTGTTATGCGCATCTAGCGCATCTGCTTGCAGCGCGCCTCCAGCGCACAGTCAGTTTTCAACGCGCAGTGCACCTGTCTTTGCGTGCGCATCTCCTCTCGCGCAGTGCGCTGTGCGCCAGGATCTTGTGTACTCTTGCACGTGGGTTCTTAACTCTGGATCTGCCCTGGATCTGTGCATAACCGTCTGAAGATCTTGTACAGACGGAACCCTAAGTCAAGCGCGAGCGTCTCCAACGTAATGGGTTTGGTTGCTTGAGTCTACACATGCAACTAAACCCGTTCATGTCCGTGTAGACGATCATATCTTCAGTCTACCACTTCAGTCTTCTGCTATCAGTATGTCAGAAAGCAAGGCAGATATTCCATCCATAGGCGCATTCCGAGGTTCATCGTCAATTGTGAAGATGGATGGGTCAAACTATGAACTGTGGGCTATGCAGTTCATGAGTATGATGAAGTCAACTGGTAAGAAGCACATTCTTACTGAAGAAGAGCCTGCTGAGAAGACTGGAGTCAATGCCTCATGGGAGGCAGATGATGCATACGCCAAAGTATGGCTATCTGGAACTCTTGCAATCGAGATTGCCAATGATATCCTTCATCAGCCCACAACCAAAGCAGTGTGGGATATTCTGGCTGCTACATATTTTCAAGCGAAAAACGAGACAAAGATTCTGCAACTCCAGCATGACATATTCACTATCAAGCAGAATGGACGTCCTCTACACTCACTGTACACATCTCTACGAGGAATGTTCGAGAAGCTGTATAGCTTCATGCCCCTGACAGCCACACCAGAACAACAGAAGACCTATCGGAATGCTACTATGGTGGGAGTTTTTCTTGCTGCCCTTGATCCCGAGTATGAGGCAGCACGGTCTCAGATTTTGGCAGATTCTACTATTCCTCCCATGGGAGGAAGCTTTTCACAGATTGAGCCGGATCACTGTTCCATCTACAGCTACGAATCAGAATGCTTCAACCATGGCTGCCAACAGAGGCCGTGGAGTTCACCATCAGACCCGATGTCGTGGGCCTCGTGGTAGAGGAGGTCGTATTCAACCAACATGTACTTACTGCTATCGCACCGGACATACTGAAGACACATGCTACTTTAAGCATGGATTTCCTGCATCTGCATGAGTCGCTGAGCAGATAGAGCCTCCATCTGCTGCCTCTTTGGATCATCGGTTTGATGATCTTGTTGCCCGTCTAAGGGGCATTATTCCTCCATCTGGCCCAGCACCCACTACTGAGAACCAGTCTGATGCTGCTGCATCCGCTTCTGCCTCGACCAGTGCATCAAGTAGCACACTTGCATTTACTAGTAGGGGATCAGATCCTTTAGCTTGGATCATGGACTCGGGAGCCACACATCATCTATGTGGCGATCAGAGTCTACTTACAGGATACACACAGATCCCTCCAGGTCGAACAATGGTCATTGCTAATGGCACACATTCCCTAATTACTGGTCAGGGGGAGATTAGACTGACATCATCTATGCAGCTCAAGAATGTGTTACACGCGCCTGATTTTTCAATGAATTTATTATCTATCAGTCAAATTACAAAGGTTTTACAATGTCGGACAATTTTTGATCCATCTTCTCTTGTTTTTCAGGACATCCTTACGGGCAACGTGATTGGTCGTGGCTATGAGCAAGGAGGCCTCTATCGCCTCAGTCATACTTCCTTTGCTGGAACCTCATCCCTACCTACTGGACCCGTATCTCCTCTGCTATGGCATCTGCGCTTTGGACATCTACCGCTTCAGAAGTAGCGTCGTGTGTTACCCCAGGGTCTGCCTCACACATCTATCCAATGTGAGGCTTGTCAGTTGGGAAAGCATCATCGGTCTACCTTTCCCAGTCGTCAATGTCGGAGTAGTACCTCCAAGTTTGAGTTATTTCATATTGATATCTGGGGTCCGAGTCGTGTTCCTGATCATCATGGACACAGATTTTATATAGTTATTGTGGATGACTTCTCTCGTGTGTCATGGGTGTTTTTGTTAAAGAATAAATCTGAAGCAGGGAATATTATTATCAATTTTCTTAATGAGATTCGTAATGTTTTCTCCACATCCGTTAAAATTGTGAGAAGTGATAATGCCCTGGAATTGTGTACTCATGTCCTAGCCAGTTACTACTCATCCCACGGGATTATCCACCAGACATCCTGTGCCTATACCTTCCAACAAAATGGGATCGCTGAAAGGAAACATCGCCACTTACTAGATGTCACCAGGTCACTTCTTATACAGAGCCATGCTCCTTATTCTTACTGGGGTGACGCGGTTCTCACAACATGCTACCTAATCAATCGTATGCCGTCCTTTGTTCTAGGTGAAAAGATTCCTTTCTCCCTTATCTTCCCTGGTAAAGATCTGTTTTCTCTTACTGCTCATGTGTTTGGTTCAGTTGCCTTTGTCCATCAGTTGTCTCCCGGTACCGACAAGCTCTCTCCTAGGGTTGTCAAGTGTGTATTTGTTGGGTACTCCAGAATTCATAAGGGGTACAAGTGCTATGATCCATTGCGCAGGCGGTATCTAGTTAGTGCAGATGTTACGTTCTTTGATTCTGTAATGTATTTTTCATCCTCAGGTGATCAGTTGATACCTCCAACTATTTCAGATGCCATTTATGTGACACCACCACCACCATTACCACCATCATCATCTGCACCTCCTACTACTATACCTGTTTCACCACTACCATTTCATTATACCTGTAGGCCTGCTCCAGCTCATGGTCATGACTCATCACCTAGCTCGCCTAAGGTATGTTCTGAAGATATTACTATTGATGGATCTGACGATGTTTCTGAGCAGGATGTATTACAGAGGACAGACGAGGACATGATTGATTTAGATGTTCGTATTGCTATATGCAAGTCGAAGCGAAGCTGCGCTTCATATCCTTTGGCAGCTTCTGTGTCATTTGAGCGACTAACTGGAGATTTCAGGAACTTTGTAGTTGCTTTGTTAGCTATAGATATTCCACGGAGTTACCAAGACGCTACGAAGGATAGTCAATGGCGTCTAGCAATGGAGGAAGAAATGGTGACACTTCAGTCTAGAGGAACTTGGAGTCTGGTTCCTATACCTACAGTTGTATCCCCAGTGAGCTGCAAATGGGTATTTACAGTCAAGCAGAATGCAGATGGAAGTATTGACAGATACAAGGCTCGTCTTGTTGCTCGTGGCTTTACACAGACATACGGGGTGGATTATCTTGACACATTCTCGCCTGTAGCCCGCCATTCCACTCTACGGATCTTACTGTCTGTTGCAGTTACTTGTGACTGGCCGCTATATCAGTTGAATGTGAAAAATGCCTTCTTATATGGTGACTTACAGGAGGAAGTCTACATGCAACAACCACCCGGTTTTGCTGTTGAGGGGGAGTGTTCCAAGGTGTGCAGACTTCATAAGGCTATCTATGGCCTTAAGCAGAGTCCCAGAGCGTGGTTTCAGAAGCTCTCAGATCTTTTTGAGAAACAGGGATACAAACGTTCAAATGCTGATCATTCTTTGTTTGTACAAAAGACTTCCAGAGGTGTTATTTGATAAACGCGGATCTCCCGAGGGTCTAAATTTGGTATCTCACACAAGGCGGAGATAACCGTCGCTGTTGCGACTCTCAAATGAAATCCGTATTTGATCAACAATTAACCCACACTAAGATCAATGAATTAGAAACAATGTGGAGTTAAAATTTATTTTTAACTCTGCACAAATGATGTAAAGGGCAAGTATGCAGAGAGTTCGAACACAGGGAGCAAACAGTGTAGTCCAAGCAAATGAATGCACAAGTGTGTGAGTGTCTACACTAAGCAAGCAAATAAACAAGACTTTTGTGGGTTTTTAATTTTTAATTTTAATTTTTTTTTATTATTTTTAATTTTGTATTTTGATTTTTGATTTTTAGATTTTTAGATTTTATATTTTTTATATTTTTTTTTAATTTTTTTTTCAATATTGGAAACTAAATGCAATATAGTAAAAGGCAAGGTAGAATATTTATAAAAATGCACAAAAATGCTCAAAAATTCAGAAAATAAATGTTTTTGGTATTTTTAAGGTTTTTTACTGTTTTTATGATTTTTGGGGATTTTTCAAGAGGTTTTTGGTATTTTTAAAGTCTGAAATAAGGCAAACAGTGGAAATAAGGGCTGGCTGTGACAAAAATGCAAGTTAAAAATAGCAACCAGTAGCAAAAATATTTCACACTATTTTTCTAATAAAAGTAACAAAATAAGGAAGAAACAGAAGCTGAGTTTGCAATTTTTGGGTTTTTCTACTATTTTTTATAATTTTTTGAAGTTTTTGAGTATTTTTCAATTTTTAGTGTTTTTCTTTTGAGATTTTTAATGATTTTTGGACTGACACTAAAAGATGATAAAATAGACACTAGGTGAATTTTTGGGAATTTTTGGAGGTGTTTTGATATTTTTTTGGTATTTTCTAAGGTAGACAGTACACAAAAAGGAAGTTTTTGATTTTTAATAAATAGGAAAATAAAATAAAATCAAAAACTAAATAGGTGGCGTTAAAGTACACCTATCCAGAAGCTTAAGTCTATTTTTGTGGAATTTTTGGGCTTAAGATGATATTTAAAATCAAACCAACAAGCATCCAAGTAATTAACAGGCCTGGCAGGGGTATATGTGCAATATTCAAAACATCCAGGGGGCTAACATGCAAATATCCACAAAATTTTGAACTTAATATTTAACTTCTGGAACCAAAATGTAAATACAAGACCCGCCTGGGCACGCCTACAAATTACCCACCAGGGCGCGTGACTTGCACGCGCCTGGGAGGGACTGGAATGCAATATCAGAGAATCCTGGGGGCTTAGTTGCAAAATAACCTAAACTTTTACACTTAACGCCAAAATTTTAGGACCAACAAGAAATACCCAAACGTACAGGGGTTCCTCTGCAAAATGCCCCCACCTCACGTGTACAGGTCACGTGAGGTGACGTGGCGGAGGACCTAAGTGCAAATATCAAAAGTCCGAGGGTCTTTTTGCAAATATTACAAAATATTTAAGCTACAGACGAAAGTTTAAAAACTAAATATTAAATACAAAAATGCGCAAGGGGTGAGTTGCAAAATACCCTCTTGCGCGCGATCCAACGGCGGATGGAGGGCCACTTAAACACGTGGCGCGTTGTGGACGGTCGATGGCGCTTCGCGGATGTGCGGCCAAGATTAGATCCTCCTGAGTTGATCTGACGGTCGAGGCTGAGGAAGATCCAACGGCAACTGTGCGATCTGGGACTCCTCCTCGATCCAACGGCTGGGAAGAGGGTTGCAAGAACGGGGAAGAACGCCGGCGAAGGTGAGCTTCTCCGACCTCGATCTCCCTCCTCCGGCGACGAATGTGCTTCAAAATGGCCGTGGAGGCTCCTGGGGTCGTCGTCTACCTCCTGGGGGCTACAAAATGCCTCGGCGACGGCCGAGGTGCTCAGGCGAAGGTGGCGGAGCTGGGAGGCTCGGCTGAACTCCGGTGAGCCTCAAAATTGCTCCCAGGCGCGATTCAACTCGCTTTGACCCTGCAAAAAGAGTTAGAAGGTCCAGGGCAAAGTGCCTGGACCTTTGGTGGACCTAAACTAAGCGCGAGGGGGAATGGTTGACGGTGGCCGGAGTTGCGCTCCGGCGATGATGGTTGAATGGGCGAAATACGTGATGGATCTTTGATTTTTTTGGGGGTTTTTAAAGCCTAAGCTAACAGGAATAAAATGCGATAAAGAAATGGCGGAGTGGAGGCCCTCGATGGCCGGAGCCAGAGGAAGAAGGTTACCTCGACGCCGGTGGTTGGCGGAGGTGCTGGAGTCGTCCTCGACCTCGGACGCCTTGGCTGAGAGGCTCGCGGCGGAGCTGTCACCTCCGGCAAGGCTTGGAGCGCAAGAGAGGCGGAGAGGGGTGAACCAAGGGGACTCAAAAATCGATTTGAAAATGGGGGGGTTGGTTTTATTGGGTTTGACCCGAGGTGACGAGGGTGGAAAGAACGAGGTGGCTGGTCCAATTCAGAAGCTCTCAGCCCAAGATGGTCCTTGTGCGAGCAAGAGGGATGGTAGGTGAAGATTTTTGCAGAAGGAATCGAGCTCAAAGGGTGCAAGTTCATGCCTCGAAAAAAATGGAGAAGATGGGTTAAACGCCGGTTCTGACAGAGGCTACAGGGGGGTAGGGTACCTAGTTGACCGAGGTCAACTAGGGTTTGCACCTGGTTGGTCCACGTGGACCAACCAGGAAAAACCCTGGAAAAATCATTTATTAATTCAATTAAAAATAGTGAATGGTCGAATTAAATAAAAGTTATAAAATAAAAAATGTTCAAAATTTTATGTAGTATTTTATTCTGATTTTTATTTATTTTTATGACTTTTATTTTTACAAGTCGCCTTTTTAACCCTATATAGGTATAATACCTATGTGTTTTAGTATTTTATTTTATTTTATGTATTTTTAATCTTATTGTTTTTATTTATAATTTTGTAAAATTATAACATACTTTTATATACATAATTATATTTTTATTTTATTTTTCTGATATGTTTTGTATATTTAATAAAATACAAGTGTATTTTATATAGGTATAAGTGTATACAATATACCTATGTAGTCTCTGTACAAGTATTTTTATTTTTATTTTTCTTTACATTTTTATTCTGATTTTAATGCACATAATTATTATAAGTAATATTTACAAAAGTATAAAAATATAAAAAAAATGAGTAAATAATGAATAAAGAATAAATTGAATATTTTATTCAGTACACGTATACAATGTGGGTCCAAAACTCAACTTTCAGACCGTAGCTCCGCCAAACGCGAAACCACCACCATTGGATAGATTATTTTATTCTATATACAATTAAAGGTGAGTACACTGCATTTGGAGTTGTCGTTTGTGAGATACGGGTCTGGAAAGTTGGGATTTTGGATTCTTATTCAGACCAGAACTTTTTGTCTGTACATTCTTTTTCTGTGAAATCAATTTTGTCTTTTTCTTTATGAAATTATCTACAACTTTCATGTACAAAGTTTCTTTATTTGATGTATACAAAGTGGAACCAAAAATGGGTCCCAAAATGAATAAAGAATGAATAGATTGTATAGGTATTTACACTGTATTTCTGACCTTATCTCCCCCTACTTTATTCCTTGTCGACCTATTCATCAAGATGTCTAGGTCTCGGGGGTTTTAGGTCATAAAATATTTACAATATTTTATTCTTTTTCTTTTCTTTATTTATTCTATAATTTTGGCCTTAATTACAGTATTTTATACACTATTGTGATGCACATGCATGGATGCTAAGATGGTGATTTTAATGCTAATTACAGGCATTTGCCAGGGTTTTTGGTGCCAAAATGATAGAATAAAGATGATGAAATGTGGATTCATCATTATTGCAATCATGGTCTATGTAAATAACATCTTGATTACAGGTGATGATGTAAAAGGGATAAAGAAGGCGAAAGAAATGCTGGGTAGCGAATTTGTCACCAAGGATCTTGGAGTTCTGAGATATTTTCTAGGACTGGAGTTCGCCAGAAATCCGCATGGGTTGGTAATGTCTCAGAGAAAATATGTCACTGACCTGTTGAGTGAAACAGGAATGCTTGGCTGCCGACCTGCTACCACACCGATGGATCCCAGTATGAAGCTATATGATGATGATACAGAGGAGGTGGATAGGAGAAGATACAGAGAACTGGTGGGCAAACTTCTATATATCACTATCACTAGGCCCGACATAGCCTTTGCTGTGAGTCGAGTGAGCCAGTTCATGGAGCAACCACGTCAGGTCCACATGGATGCAATACATATGATACTCAGGTACCTCAAGTCATCCCCAGGTGCGGGTCTGCTGCTCAAGAAAGGCAAGGTGATCTCTATCTCAACCTATGCAGATGCAGATTATGCAGGGTGTCCCAAGGACAGGAAGTCCACCTCTCGATTTGCTGTGTATGTTGGAGATTCCCTAATCTCGTGGAGGAGCAAGAAACTAACTGTGGTAGCAAGGTCCAGTGTTGAATCTGAATATTGGGCTATGGCCCAAGCTAGTACAGAAATGATGTGGGTAAAAGCTGTGCTTACAGATTTACATATAGAAGTCCCACTTCCTATGGCTTTCGAATGTGACAATCAGACGGCCTTGTTCATGGCAAACAATCCAGCATTCCATGAACGAAGCAAGCACATTGAAGTTGACTGCCACTTTATCCGTGACATGATCCAGAAGGGATTCATTGCTACATCCCATGTTAGTTCAGAAAATCAAACTGCAGACATTTTTACCAAGGTATTACTGCGAGGCCCGTTTCAGAAGTGTGCGTCCAAGCTGAGCATGATTGATATCTATGCTCCATCTTGAGGGGGAGTGTAAACATATATATTATCTACCTGGTAGTCTTTTATTATTTTCCATTCCTGTAGTACTCTTTGTGTAATTTATCCATAGGCTACTCTCTTATATAAGAGAGCCTAGGGCTGATGGAATAAACAGGTTCTTCTATTTTCCCAACAAGTTTCGTCTGCAGTAACTACTGTACGTCCTGGAGGAATAGACCTATATGTTGTAAGCTGATTCCTATCTCCACACAGATGATGTGTGGCTCTTTAATCCATAATCCATTCACCTACATCGGATCCACAACTGCTAATGAATGCATAGGTACTACCTGAGTTGCTTGAGGAGGCTGATGCAACCACATCGGAGTGACTTTCAGGACCTGAGGAAGGCGTTGCAGGAGAAGTTGGAGGTATGATACCTCTCAATCTGGCTACAATGTCATCAAATTACTGATCCATAGAAGAAGCTGCAGGAGGCTCGATCTGCTTGACCACACGAATAATAGCTGGAAATTCATGTTTGAAATAGTGTGTATCCTCGGTATGCCCAGAACGGTGATAGAAGGTACATTGCTGACGAACACGACCACCTCTACCTCGAGGTTCACGTCCACGAGAATGATAAGAGCCTCCACGACCTCGAGAAGCAGCCATTGTTGAAGAAGACTGGCTGGTGAGAGAGGATGGAACAGTGATCCGACTAAGCCGAGGAAATGCTTCCTCCATTGGAGGAATGGTCGAATCCGCCAAAATCTGCGAACGAGTTGCTTCATATACAGGATCAAGTGCTGCCAAGAAGACACCAACTATGGTGGCATTTCGATAAGACTTCTGCTGCTCAGGAGTGGAGTTGAGAGGCATGAAGCTATATAGCTGCTCAGGAGTGGAGTTGAGAGGCGATGATGTATAAAGAGTGAAGTGGGCGCATTCTACTTCGTAGTGAAGATACAATGTTGTAGCCGCAAGATCTTTGTCTCGTTCTTGGCCCGTGAATAGGTAGCAGAAAGAATGTCCCACATCGCCTTAGTCGTGGGTTGATGTAGTATGTCATTGGCAATCTCTAGTGCCAATATACCTGACAGCCAAACCTTGGCATAAACATCATCTGCCTCCTATGAGGCATTGACTCCAGCCTTCTCGGTCAGTTCTTCCTCAGTAAGAATATGTTTCTTACCGGTAGACTTCATCATACTCATGAATTACATAGCCCACAGTTCATAGTTGGTCCCATCCATCTTTACTATAGGCGCATGACCTCTGAAGGCGTCCATGGAGGGAATGTCGGCCTTGTTTTCTGACATGATGGCTCGAGATGACTAGTTATGAAGATAGAACACGAAGTTGTCTACCCTGACATAGGGATATATGGTTGCATAGGCAGACTCTTGCAACCAATCCCATATTGGATTAGATGACGGCTAGAGGGCAGCGGAGAGACAACTTGGAGTCGCAAGATCGGCTAGAGGGCGCTGTAGGCTGTGGTTGGCAGGGCTGCAGGGTCAGCGGGGCCGTAGGGGCAGCATTGCTGCAGGTGCGGTGGAGCCGCAACAACACCAGGGGCCGCAGGAGCGGCGTGGGCCGTAAGGGAGACGCTGGAGACCGCGGCGGGCGGTGCTCACCTCTGGGGCAGCGTTGACGGAGGCTGTGAAGTGTGGCGTTGGAGGCTGAGAACGAGAGGGAGGAGGGCTAGGATTAGGTTTAGGGTTTCGGAGCTCCAGTCTAGGACCGTCGCTCTGATACCATGTTGGGAGAAAAATATTTCATAGTTTATTCCATAACCCTAAGCTCTCTTATATAGGAGAGGAGCCTATGGGTAAATTATAGGAGTCGTACATAAGTAGAGAGATAATGAAGAAACAATACATAAAACATAAATATATCGCTACAATATCTATGCCCCATCTTGAAAGGGAGTGTAGAAGTTTATTTTATGTTCTTGTATCTTTTATCTATTTCTCTTTTCATTTGTCTACTATATGTAATTTTCCCATAGGCCTCTCCCTATATAAGAGAGTCTAAGGCTCAAGGAATAAACAACTCTTATTTTTCCCAACATATCTAAAAATCCAAAACCGTTGTAAAACTTCCAAAAATCATAATAAACATGTTACATCAAAAACTCAAAAGAGTTTGCATTTTATTTTACATATTTTTATTTATCTAGCAAAAATATTGTCCTATTTTTAGGACCTATCAGAATGCAAGTAGTCAGGTAGCATACCTCGCTCACATACGAATAATAATATTAGCAGCTCAGACTAAGTTTGAAATGTTCTCGAAATGTCGTCTCGGAATGCATCTATCAATTATAGTCTTCGGTTTAATGGCTTATCCTCTGGAATTGCTTAACTTATTTGAGCCATAATTCACATTTTTCGTGAGGACCTAAATCGTCTTATTTTGTGCACGGTATAAATGTATGCTTTTACTTATTTCTTGTATTTATTTATTCCTAAAAATATCCAAAATATTTGAATATTCTCTACAACAATAAGAAATCCTTGTCCCACATTAAGTAGGGTCGACTACATGGATTCTTTGCCTCCACTCAGATCTATCTTGGGCCATTCTTGGGCTTAGATCTAACAAACTAAGATCCCATCGTATAGTATCATTCCAACATTTCTTTGGCCTTCCTCGTCGTCTTTTAGTCGACTCAACATCCCAAAATTCGCATCTCCTAACCAGTGCATCATCTGACCTCCTTTGCAAATGACCAAACCACCTTAAGCAGTTTTCTCGCATGTTATCCTCGCTCGGAGCTACACAAACTTTCATTCTGATTGCATCATTCCGAATCCGATCTTTATGTGTGTGTTCCACACATCCACCTTAGCATTTTCATTTCTACTACTGCCATTCTCTGCACACGTCTATGGTTCACATGCCAACATTCAGATCCATAGAGCATATCAGGTCTCACAGCTGCTTTGTAGAACTTTCCGTTGATTTTAAAAGGAACTTTCTTATCACAGAGAACATCAGAGGCTTCTCTCCATTTTAGCCTGCCTGCATTTATTCTATTAGTAACATCTTCATCAATTTCCCCATCATGTTGCAAAATATATCTCAGGTATCTAAAAGAATCTCTCTTGTGAATGTTCATCTCGGTTCCTTCATCATTGCTTCCATAAAAAGTGCACTCATATATTCAGTCTTAGCCCTACTAATATGAAATCCTTTAGTCTCCATTGCATGTCTCCAGACCTCAAGCTTATCGCTTACTCATCAATCAACACAATAACATCAACAAATAACAAACACCGGGGTATCTCATCCTGAATGTGAGTTGTCAACTCATCTATAATCAAAGTAAAAAGAAATGGACTCAAAGTTGAATCTTGATGCAAGCCAATGTTGATGTGAAAATAGTTAGTCTTCACAGACTGGATCCTTACACATGATAAAGACCTATCATACATATCCTTTATGTAGTTAATGTATAGGACATGTGCTTGTTTCTTCTCCCAATCTCCACAATATCTCACATGAGACAGAATCATAAGCCTTCTTCATGTCAATAGAAATCATATGGAGTTTTTTCCTTTTAGCTCTATAAATCTCCATTATTCTCCTTAGCAAATGGATGGCTTCAATGGTTGAGTGACTTGGCATGAATCCGATTTTTTTTACTTTGGAAGCTTGCCTCAACCTTCTTTCGATCACACATTCCCAAATTTTCATAGTGTGACTCATCAACTTGATACCTCTGTAATTTGAACAATTTTGAATGTCCCCTTTATTCTTATAAAGAGGCACCACGATACTTCTCCAATCTTCAGGTATTTTCTTGCTTTACCAGATAACATCGAATAAATTTGTAAGCCAAGTCAAACCACACTCACCTAAAACTCTCCTTACTTTTATAGGAATGTCATCCAGTTCTACACCTTTCCTAGGTTTCATAACCTTCAAAGCTTCCTCTCCATACTTATTGAATATTCTCTAAAAATGCAATTTGTGTGTTTATTCGCTTCTCTTTGCACTTTTGGAGTGAAATTGATAATTGTACTTAAAATCAACTGAATTGAATCTTTTTAGACATGCTCCTTTTGTTTGACCCACGATTACTTCATCCTAGTTATAAAAAAAGAAGTTGAAATAAAACTTGTTCGGTGAACGCTTTTTGCGGGTTCTATAAATTGTTTGGTGGACGTTTTTTGTAGGCTTTATGATCGACCCTTATTGGAATACCGCAAAAAGCCAATAAGCCAATCCATTCAATCTCATTGATTGTGTAATATGACCACAATAGCGAAGATCAAAAGTTCAAATCATAACTAAAGAATAGAAGACATGTCCAAGTTAGACTCGAGTTTATAAGGGAACTTGTAACTCATGTTATGATTGCCATGTGGTTTATTGGATCCACTAACCAATAAACTTGACAAATCTTCAATCCTAAAACCTGGGCTTGTTATGACGGTGATTTAGGTTCAATTTGTTAAACAGGCTATAATGGAATTGGTCGGCACTCATGATGATGCTTAGCGTTTGTTTTCAATCCCTGAATAAGCATGAGTGCTTGAAAGGTGCTACATTCAGGAGGAATGTTTTTAACTCCTAATGGGTTCAAGTTTTTTAGGTAGCATGTGAGCAGTGTATCCTTGAAGACCACCACCTTTGTGTCTATGTGAAATTGTAGGTAATTGAATATGATTTTTCCTTTAATAAATCTTATGAATGAGAGCAGTGTGTGTGGTTACCCAAATGAGAAGATTACTGCTGTGAACTTCACTTTGTTGTTATCGTTGTACACCACTACAAAGGACTAAACTTCAAGATTAGTTTCATTGTTTCCTGGCAGCTGTGAAACCATGACTGAGTAGATTGTGGAAGATGACTTCTTCCTGATATAGGTTTTGCCAGTGGATGCGTGGATAATTGTTGAATTTATGGATAGAATCCAATAACTTAATTTGATGTGGACATTTTAGTACCACATAGGATACGCCAAAGTCATTTGCAAAGAAGATCAGTGGATGCACCGGTTAGGAGATGCGAGCGTCGGGATGTTGAGCCGGCTAAGAGAGGGCGAGGATGGCCCAAGAAGTGTTGGAAAGAAACTATACGAAGGGATCTTAGTTCTTTTGGTTATAAACCCGAGATTGACCCAAGATATATCTGAATGGAGGCGAAGAATCCATGTAGCCGACCCTACTTAATTGTGGGAAAAGGCTTTGTTGTTGTTGTTTGTTGTTATAGGATACAACAAATCTTCAAGTGATGTATGTGTAAAGTGACTTCCCCTAACCCATGTGGGCATGTGTTGTGTGTGTGCATTTAAATTGTAAACACATATCGAGATGGATTAGGCCAAGTGCTCGGAGCTAGGCAGTGTATTCTCAATCCTCGGTGTTCAGTGCTCGGATCTTTGTGCTCAGTGCTCAGCGATTAGAGAAGGCGTTTAGGTTGTGGGTGCGTTTTTAGCCATGACCAGTTGAATATTCTTTGAATTTAAATCAATGTGATGATACTAAACTATCATCTGATTAACCACCTCCAAGTTTCAAAAATCAAAACTTGTGATCTCTCTATAAAAACCAAGTCAAAAATCAAAACTTGTGATCTCTCTATAAAAACCAATCACCTGTATTTAGAAATCAGAATTACAACTCCTTTTCTTTCAAAAAAGAATTACAACTCCGTTTTTCCTTTTGTTGCATTTTTTGACAGGTAATTTCTATTTTTCCTATTTTTCTTGAGGCTTTGATCTCCGACAATTATCTTTGTATTTCTCCTAATATCATAGATCTAGATATTAAATGTGAGTACATAAATTTTAATTATTGTTAATCAAATTACAATTACATTTTATGGGCATATGTTGAATTACAATTACATGCTTCATTCTACCATGCATGATGGTCTTCAAGGAGCTGTTGTTATGGAGGTGTTCTTGTGAATTTCTTGGACTAGCAAGCTCGCGGCTTTCTCCTCGAACACTAGCAAGAGGATGGAGATAGAGCTCGGCTCTATCATCCTACAATGGGATCTCTGAAATGTGGGTTACTTTAGATAATTGATTTAGGAGACCCAATTAGCATTAAGGATAGAGGTTTACATGTCCCACCAGATTGATCGACTACGGTATGAGATGCTCAAGGTCGAGAAATGCAGTTACCTCAGGAGTGACGGTTTTGGTAGTGGCAAAAGCCGTGAAAGTTCAAAAGTTTTTGCCATCAGTGAAGCACAATGGCATTGGGTATTGTCATAAGTAGGAGACATAGTTGTACAAAGGATAGAGATTTGCAAATCTCATCGGATCAACCCACTGAAGGCCGAGAAATGTGGTTGCATCAGGAGCTGTGGGTCCTGCAGTGCTCAGGAGCTGTAAGAGTTGAAAAGGTTTTGTCGTCGATGAAGCACAGTAGAATTAGATACTGTCATAGTTGGTAGCAGATTTCATAGGCCAGGAGAACACCGTTTATATGCATCTCTTGGACATTTGTGTAGGAAATTTGGTGCTAAACTCCAATACTACTACCATGACCCTATCCTTGTTGGAAGTCATCAACATCTACCTGGTTTCCGAATATAGGTAGTAAATGAGCAAGTGCTCGTTGTCGTCGAAGGTGGATGGTTGTAAACATCTATCCAAATTTCTTTGATCTTACTTTCAATTGTTACAAGGATATATCTAGGTCTTGACATCTATTCAACTTCGTCGTAACTTTCCAGAGTTGCGGAAACATCATGATATTGCGACGCATGCCAAATCGTATTTCTTTCTTGCAGTACTGCACAACGCATTGAACTCTCTCTTTCACACGACATTTAGAGACTTTTTTGAAGATGTTTTTAGTTCAGGAGAGGTCTTCCTTCTGAACACATCTTTGGCTTAAAGGGAACTTGTATTTGGTCATGAACTAATGAATCAACTGAACCAGGTTTGGTTATTTTGAAGGATTTGATCAATCAGATTTGAAATTTGTTTATACTGGAATCATAGAGTTCCATAGATCGATTTTCGTAGAAGTGATCGATCAAATATTATAATGTGAACAATCACACCTGGTTAGAGGCCGAGTATGATCTCACTCTCGACCTTCTGATTGAGTAGGGTGATGGGAAAAGGTCCCTTGATCGACTATCAATCATCGCATTCATAAATCATGTTATTGATTCTGGATGTGCAGGTTGTGTGTGCGAGCTTGAGCTCTGAGTACTGCACGCATTCGTCCAAATTTGTGCAGTTTCTGGGAAATCTAACCTACCTTAAAGATCCCCAAGTTTCGTTCGTTTGTTCTCGTCTAGTTGATTCAAATGGTCACACATTTAGTACATTCCAAAGTTTGGATCGAAATTCAACCTCTGACCTACTTCGATTTGTTACTTAGAAAAGACGATCAAATCGTCTTTCGAGTATAACTTGCACAAAATGAAACATGATTAACATAGATTTTAATCGGTTGACTTTCTTTCATTGATGTGGTTTCACTGATTATATACGTTGCACATTTCAAGCTTTCAGATCAAATAGTGGATATTTCAAACAATGGCTTATGTAAGTTCGATTGGACATGGAAAAAAAAGGTCTTTTGAAAATCGGACCGGTTGGGCATTTCTATCCACTTTTACTTCACACTTGTCGTAATGACCACTGTTGTAAAAGTCCCATGACTGGCCCGACTAGTAGGTCTGACTGGTCTAATTAGTGGGGTGTGACCGACCGAGTATTGACTAACTCTGACTAGGTCGACTAATCGATCGATTATTGCTTGGAGAAACCATTTTTTTATTTTTTGTGCTTTTTTTAAAAAGCAAACTTATTCTAATATGCTTAAATTTTTATTTAAATTCAATTACTTCATTTCTTTCATTATGATAATTATAAAAAATATACAATCTATGTAAATATATAAGAGTATACACATAAAATGATGTATATATTTAAAATAATTAAAAAATCAAAGCCAATTGAGGTTCGACTAAATCTGATTAGTCGCTCGGTTACCGATTAATCCTTAGTCAGTGACCTAACCGACCGAGTATCGACTATCGATTTTCACAAACGTGGTAATGATAAATGGATCGTCTCGCTATGACCTTATCTTGAATTCTCAATACTTTTGTCGCTCCATCTCGTGAGGGTTGAGAACCCGTTGCTTGTCGTGGTTGTGCTACCGAAGGCTCTGGGGAAGTCGGAATAGGAGAGCACTCATCTTGGGATGGACTTACTACTTGGATACTTTGGTTATCTATTCTGCATTTGGCTACCTAGTGTTTACCGTGGGCATGATAACTGGTACACCACAATTGCATCCTTTCCGGTCCTTTCGTACTAGGGAAATGTCATGTCAATTCTCTTGCGCCCACATCAGATATGGATCAAATTGTCTCATGGCGTTCTGAACAACTCATGTTTGGGCAAATAGTCCAAACCCTTGGAACGTACTACAATCATAGTTGGCAAAGAACCGGCATCAATGTGCCAAACCATCCCGTTGATGTGAACTCTTGGGAAGATTAGCATGTTATCCCTAGAGTAGAGTAACTTTTATCCGTTGATTGACGTCCCTTCCACTCAACACTGTCAGATCACTAAGGTCGACTTTTCTCCCTCGACGGGTGGGTCTTGCAGTCAAATTCCCTTATGCCTTTGTACTCGAGGGCCAATCTCTGTCCAACCCTAGGAAAACTTTGCTCGCCCCCATTACCTTTTGGGAGGTCTACATCTCATTGAAACTGTCTACCTGAGATTGTCCCTTGGCCCTGGCACATTGTTAGAATTCTAGCTCTTCCAGAGTGGTATTTCACTGATAGCTCGAGCCTCTTCGAAAGGAGGCCTTCTTTGCCTTCCACACAAGTTGCACAGAAAAGACCCAAAGCTAATCCCAGGGAACAATAGTTTAAATGATTCTAGGGTCTTTCTGTCCAGGTGGATCAGTCTAGTTAACTAGTTTGGGTTGAATGTTTCCATCTTGGTGAAACCAATAGTTTAAATGATTATTTCAAATCCAATTTAACCGGTTTCAGCCGAAATTTTGGCGAAATTCAATTATGAATTTATTCGATTGGTAAATCGGTTTGGATCGGTCTGATTAACTGGGTCGATCAAATGTTTCCATTTTGGTGCTGCCATTTTGGTGAAATCAGCAGTTCAAATTATTATTTCAATTCCAGTTTAACTGGGTTCAACTGTAATTGATCCAAAATTCAATTATGAATTTATTCAAAAATAGTATTGGTAGGAGTTGAAGCTATGACATGTGGTCAACAATCTCTAACTCCTACCCGATTACAACATCATAACCTCTTATATAGATGACGTAAGATTTGTATATGCATTGATTGTATTTTATGTTTATTTCAGGTATATTCGAGTGTTTATTTTATACATGTTTTGATTCATTCCGATTTGAATTAGTCAGTTCAATCCATTTTTGAAGATATTGATGTCATCATTCGATTGAACCTATTTGATTGCATGGTTCAATCCGATCCTACATTTTCAATAAGATTTCCGATTCATGCTTTGGTGGTCTCCAAATCATTGGAAAAAGATGATTGATATGTAATGCAATATCAATGACTTGTGTTTGAGAATATCAAAGATAACAATTGATAGGATTTTCTACGATTATGCCTCTCTCTTTTGTATTATAGTTTTTTTATTTGTATTATAGTTGGGCTCTTATATTTTTAGAAAATTCTCGGTTCTGTTCTTTTGTAATATCGCTTGTGCCTTACTTTACCTTAATGGAAGCGCAGAACTTTGAATTTTGTAAGAAGGGGCACTAGTGATATTGTAAAAAAGGGAGGAGCAAATTGATATTGCAACAGTTAAGAGGGACATAACACTAAAAAGCCCTTTTCATAATCAACATGGATGCGTTCTTAGGAAGAGGAAGAAAAATAAGCACATATGCATTACGCCAAAACTGAATAGGACGGGGGAGTTGACGTACTACTGGGAACCGTGTCGGGAGAATTGGCCCCTATACCAGGACATATTCTCCTACCAAACACACCCTAAGTAAATATTTCAATATTTTCCTGTAAAACACTCAATCCTTATTTAGTATCCACTACTTTATCTTTAAAGAGTCAATATAACTATACCCTTTTTATCGGAATCTGAGGACTAAAATTTGCAAAATAATGGAAGGCAAATCGGACTGAAATTAATCAAAATTCGATTAGGCTTGCAATATCAATTATGCGATCTCTCCTTTTTTTTACAATATTAGTTGTGCCCCTACCTTTTCCACCGTTATCACTTATGACCTTTCGTTAATTTAACTGTTAACGAGATAAGGCAAACCATGGTCTATATAAATCAATACCTAATTTAGTAAAATTTCTTATGGTTGTCCCTCTACAATATTCAAAAATTTACACCTGTACCTTTCTTTTTCTTTCAAATTACACTTAAGAGAATGTCGATTTTGGCAATGAAATTAAAAAAAACTAACCTCAAGAGCTCAAATTATTACTTGTCCAAGAAGGTAGGGGCACAACACAAATTATTACTTGTCCAAGAAGGTAGAGGCACAACTGATATTGCACAAAAAAAGGGGCATAATTGGTATTGTATAATCTACGAGGGGTACAACTATAAAAATCCTTTTTTAGATATGCATAGAGAGGACTGAACTTTCGACGCTATGGGCCTGTTTGGTTGCTGGGTTGGACTGGGTTGGGTTGGGCTGGGTTGGGATGGGTGAATAGTAATCTGTGAGGAGGAAATACCCTTGTGAATAGTAACCAGGGTTGGGCCAACCCTGCCCAACCCTGCAACCAAACAGGCCCTTTTATGTATATCAACATAAAAGGGTTGTAGAAGCATAAAAGGGTTGTAGAAGCTTACAAAGACGTGTAAGCTCAAACCAGAAAAGAAGATCTGGTCTTTGTTTGTTATATTTGAAATGAGACCTCTAATTGAGAATCAACGAATAGTTGAGCTCTTTTTGTATAATTTACTTGAAATAATTAGGGTTTTTTTAAGTTGTGCTCACTTAGATTCTGTAATATCAATTATACCCCAGTTTTTGCAATATCACATGCACTCTTACCTTTTTGGGAAATTAATTGTCGTGCCCCTCGGGTTTGTTTTCCTCCATTCTCTTCTAAAATAGACGTTATCTCAGAGTTACAAGTGTGATTGGAAATAAAAAAAGGTACAAAGTGTGATTTTTTAAAAGTGGCAGAGGAAAATTTGTAAGGAAAATTTACTTAATCGGATTTTGATTTGCATAAATCATGATTTGATTTATCTCACTTACAATAAAACTAATCCGAGGGGCACGGCTGGATGGAAATCTATTTGTCTATCCAGAGGCGGTAGATTAGTGTTGTTGCGTTCGGTCCTTTCTGCAATTCCTATCTTCTTTCTGTCATCCAGACTCTTGCCTGTTGGGATTAGAAAAAGACTTGAGAGCATCATGAGACGCTTCTTCTGGTCGTCGTCTGGACGATCAAGTGGATTGCCTTTAGTGGATTGGGAAACTGTTTCATGTTCGAGGGATGATGGTGGCTTGGGAGTTCGTAGTTTGGAGGAGATGAACAAGGCAATGATCAGCAAGTGGATTACTCGGATTTGGGGTGATTGCAACAGCTTGGTATGTACTCTGATAAGGAAGATCTATGGTAACGGTTCATCACTTCCCGAGGATGGGGTCATTGCGAATGCTCCCTCGTATTTTTGGCGAGGAATATGTTGTGTTGTGCAGGATATTCGTCCCTTTCTGAGACCAATCCTTGGGGACGGCACTGGATTTAAGTTCTGGAAGGACGACTGGAGTGAAAGTGGATCGTTAAGCGTGAGGTTTCCACGGTTGATGGCATTAGCAATGGATCCGGATTGTTCTGTGGCAAATGTGTGGGATGGACAATCTTTTTTCCCTAGATTTAGATACGAGCTTTCTGATCAGAGACTAGAAGAGTTATTGGTGATGTTGGCAGAGTTAGATAATATTTCTGGACCCTCTGAGGGGCGAGATTGCTGGACGTGGTGTGATGGGGTGTTCTCAGTTAGCAAGGCATACAAGGCTTTGAAGGGGTCGGTGGTATTTGACCCCGGAGGATGCGTGTCAGATTCTAGAAGGATCTGGAAATGGAAGGTTCCGACGCGTGTGAAGGTATTCTTATGGTTGTATAGAAGAGGAAGACTCCTAACCGGGGACAGACTCGCGCGTTTTGTTCAGTCAGCTGATCCTACATGCATGCGGTGTTTGGGTGAGGTGGAAGATGCTGATCACCTTTTCTTCAGGTGTGAGAGCTCAAAGAAGGCTTGGGAGTGTTTTGGGAATCAGATGATTTGTGTAGATGGTGGATCTGAGTTCTGGAAATCCATTGGTACAGAATGGAATGGCACGGAGACAGAGAGATCAGGCGTCTTGTCTATGATTTGGGCGATATGGCTTGCCAGGAATGGTGTGATATTCCGTCAGGAGCGGTGCTACGGAGAGAACATTGTTATGCATGCTCGAGCGTTAGCAGAGAGTTGGAACTTGTAGTTTCATTTTTTTGACCTGTTTACAGGTGTGTAGTTTATTGGTGATTAATGGTGAAGTTTTTGGGCACTCATCTATACGATGAATGCCCTTTTTTCTTTCAAAAAAACTAATATTGCAAAAAAAGAGAAGCATAATATAAATTGCATGATCTAAAAGGGACACAATCATAAATAAAAAAAATCCCATCGACAAGACCAAATCACATTTAACAAAATAAATAATGTCCCCATCACTATTCGGCAAGAGCAGTTTTGATAGGAATGGATAATAAAAAGACTTATCTTTGGATCCGTCTCCGTCTTTGTGCATCATCCTTAATTAAAGAAGGGACAAAGACATGAGAGTTGACGTACCTTAAAGAAATACTTCGATATTGTCCTATAAAACACTCTCTATCTTTGTAAAGCATTGACAACTTTGTGGATGAGGAGTCAACATAACTATTCCCTTTTAATCGAAACTTGAGGATTAAAAATTTGCATCACAATGAAAGGCAGGCTCAATCGGATAATTGCCTTTTTACCCTAATCGATTAAGCGCTCATAAATAATGGGATAAACTAAAAAATGATCTTAATTATGTGTCAATTCCCAATTAATTGTCTCATTTTTAAGTGACACAGAGGGGTTTGAATTATCAGCTTCTAGGTATTCCATAAACATAAAAGGGTTGGAGGAGTTTATAAAGATATATATGTATTTAAGACAAAAAAATAATATCAGGTAATTGTTTGTTACATTTTAAAAATGAGGTCTTTATTTGAGAGTCTACGAATAGTTAGGCTCTTTTTTTGTGATTTATCCTAACTAATTTTAGGGGTTCTTTACCACTGTGCCCTTTTAGATTATACAATATAAGTTATAGCCCTTCCTTTTACGCATTATGACTAGGTGCTCCTACCTTCTTTCTTGGGAAATTAGAAGTTACGTCTAGGGATGAGCATATTTTTGGGTCGGTACGACCGTCAGACCCGATAAAGTTCGAGCTCGGTCTGACATCGGATGATAAGCATGCGGCCTTGAGCTTGATTTTTGATCCGATCCAATTTTCGGGTTGGGTTCGGGCTAGCTTGGGCCCAGGCCCGAAGCTCGTGGATCGACCTGAGTATAGGCTCGAGTGTAGGCCTATATATAGGCCCGGGATTTTTTCCATTTGTAATTTCCTATTTCTAATATCACAGTGGATCTTCATTTTTAAATTATTGTTGTTCTATGTTGTTTAGACGTCAATTATGTTCATGTTTTGAAGAGATACATAATCAATATGTATATTTGCATGTTAAATGTGTATTGTATCCACGTTTAAAATATATTTTTAAGATAGCGAGCCGGCCCGACCTGACCCATGTACTTGCGGGCCGGGCTCGGACTTGAGCTGCAATTTCAGAAATTCGATGGGCTTAGGCCCGGCTTGCAAGCTCGTAAATTGGAACCGGGCTCAAGCTGGATTGGGTTGGATCCGGCCTGACCTGACCCGACCCGATGCTCATCCCTAATTACGCCTCTTGGGTTAGCTTTTGTCAATTCCCTTCACAAATGTTTGTTATCTCAGGTGTACAAGTCTAACCGGAAAGGGGAAAAAAAGGATAAAAGTATATTTTTTATAAAATTATAAGGCACACCTGTAAGAAAATTTTACTAAATCAAAATTTGATTTGTATAAGCTATGATTTGATTTTATCTCACTGACAACAAATTTAACCTGAAAGGTATAAATGTTGATTAAAAAAGTAAAGACACAACTGATATTATGTATGCAGAAGAGGCACAGACAATCACATTAACAAAATAAATACTCTCCATCACTAGTGTTCGGCACAGGGTTTAAAAAATCGGAACGGACCGGTCGGTCGGATCAGTTGAATCGGGAATCGGTCCCGACTTAGTCGGTTCGGCCGATTTTATGTAATTAATTTTTTTAAAAAAAATAAAAAACCAGGTTAGATCTGTGGTCGGACCGGGTTGAACCGGATTTGATGATTTAGTATATTTTTAAAAATAATGGTTTAAATAATGAAATAATAGGGTTTTATCACTTGTACCCGTCTTAAATTCTATAATTTCAGTTACGTCCCTCTCTTTTTTGGAATATTACTTGTACCACTACTTTCTTGAGGTAATTTTCTAAAAGCAACTATAAATAAATTATTACAATATTATATTCATATATAATGCTAGAAAATGTGTCTACTTTTTGTAGAGTTTTATTCGAAATAGACAGTCATGTTTTATGTTGAAAGATTTGACATTTTAAATGATTATTTCATTGATATATAAATACATATTTACATATATCTATCCTATCTATCCGGTTTTATCTGTTCAAAAACCGGTTCGACCGGTTGGACCTGTAAATTAAGCCCGGTCCGATTTTTTCCGAGTCGATATGAATGATGACGTCATGCTGACATCATCATCGGTCCTACCAGTTTGGACCGACGGTCCGACTCGGTTGGACCAAACCGAAGACTAGCCAGTTTAATGTCCGGTCCGGTTTTCAAAACCTTAGTTCGGCAAGTGGAGAAAACAAAGCAGTTGTGATTCGAATGGCATGTGAAATCCAAGGGAAACAGAACTGCCACGGCTTCAGCTGACACGGAGATGATTAAAGAATGTGGCATTGGATACAGCAATGCAAAAGAGGTGCCCCGCACGCCAAAGGGAGCAGGTGGTGTTGGTCCCGTGCGATGCGATGTGATCCTACTGATGGTTGGAGCGGAAACAGCTCACTCCCAACACGGTGGGGGTCCGTCAGTCCCGATCGATCGATCGCACGTTTCCTCAACCCAACCGCGCTTGTATTCCTGCACGCGTCAAGGTGGCCTTAGTTGGCATCTGCCCTTTCTTTTTCTTCCTTTTTTTCTTCCAGGAATTTTTATAGTCTTAACCTTTGGAGCTCTCCAAAAGAATTATTGCCTTTTTGTACTTGTACCCTCATATTGCACCTGTTGTAGTTGTAAAAATCGATTGACTAGATTGATTAGTCGAGTCGGTAGAAACTACATCAAAGGCATGTTGGTCAACTAGTCGATAGATTTTTTTTGGAGAACATTTGATTTGAGTTCAATTGTTTGTTTTATTTCATTACGATACCCATGTCTTCTTTGCAATAGCACTTGTGCCACTATAATTTCTGTGAAATTTACAATTATGTCCTTTCATTAACTTAAAATAGGTACATACGTGTGATTAGAAAGGGAAAGAACTGTGAATTTTGCAAGAATATAGAGGGACAAAGTGTTATTGGAAAAAGGTAAATGTATAACTTGTAAGAGTACAACGATAATTGCAGAATCTCAGAAATAGACACAAGTGCAAAAAACCCTTTTGGAAAAGTTCAAAAGTTGACAATGCAAATGTGTCCAAAATAAAGGCAGCAGGAGGCAGACAACTGTACGTGGAGAGGAATGGCGTCGATTTCAGCTGAGTAACAAACAACCCATAGCCGTTGTGAACTTGTGACAATAATATCGATACCATTTGACAATCTCCATATAATATCCTACTTTATTATTGTTGTCAATATCATTTGGTTTATTAATCATCTCCGAGTTGGACGTTCACATGATAGTCCTTATTTGCTTCCAAAACACATGCACGTCCATGTCAAAACGTTTGCACCTCCTACAAAATCCGCATTTGTTCTGCACTTCCTGTCATTAGATGTTAATCAATTAGTTAATCTTTAGAGATATGGAATGTTTCAAATTTCGTGAAATTTCGTCGAAATTTCGATGTCGACACTTTACCGAAATCCATATCGAAATATCGATATATATATATATATCCTTCATCCACAAATCTAGGCCGATTTTGATCGAAATTGACGAAATTTATGAAATTTCGAAATTGTTTCATTTTTTCAAAATCTCAAAACGAAATCGAAATCGAGATTTAGAATCTTGATCTAGATACAAACAATCCATCGTTTCTGTATCAAATATTGGTAAAAACAAATGAATTTTGACCAATATTTGATACAGAAACAATTAAGGGTGGGCACTATATGGGTCCACCCATATAACCTAACCAAATCGTTGAAAATGGATCAAAACGATTTGGCTCATTCGGATTTTGGGTTGGGTTGGACCCAACCCAACCCAAAATCCTTCAATGGGTATTGGGTCGGTTAGTGGGTCTAATATCTTCCATCCAACCCACCCAAATAACCCAAACTATTTCTTTGAATGATAAAAGGTTTAACCCGCCCAACCCAACCGATATGTACTTAATATATAATATCAATAAGGCCTAAACTCATACACACACACACACACACACACACACACACACACACACATAATGTAGAACTCGAATTCTCCAATCCAAGTTATCAACTTGTTCACAACCTTGTCTCACTAAACATTATTTCAGTTGTTATTATTTATTGTACTCGGTATATTTTTTTTCTCTATCACCCTTTATATTATCATTACATGCTATAAACAACTGAGATCATTCCTTATAACCAGACAACTATGCTACAATCCCTATCGACTTCAGGTAACAAATTAATCTTGAAAATCCCCTAATCTTAACCGAACAACTCCATATCAACTTGAACATATCTCAAACTTTGTCATCCATGTTGAACATATTCCTCCAACCTTCTTCTTATCTATTGATCTTACTGCATGCTTATTTTGACGTCTTTTTCATACATCAATGGCCCCATCATTACTTGACATTCAATTAACAAGATTTTTTTATATGGATAATTTAATGTTCACCCAACCCAATCAACCCAAACCGATCACCCAAATATCTCAACCCAATCTAATTTGGTTGGGTGATGGGTTTCATTTTTGCAACTCAAATCGAATTCAACCCAAACTGAATAACCCAGACCCACCCAAACCAGTCAAATACCCACCCCCAGAAACAGTGGATTGTTTATATCCAGATCAAGGTTCCAAATCTCAATGATGACGAATATGTCTTTATTTAAAAGTGAGAACTCAACTCCTGTTCCCTTCTTCTATCCTGTCTGACAAGGGCATTTTCGTCATGAGCTCCAAAATTTCCGTTTCCTAAACGTCTGAGGACCCGAATCTTAAAGATGGTGACTTATTTCGGGATCTGACCTGTAGATGGAAATCCAAATTGTAATTTACCCTTATATATGTGTAATATATATAGGGGGCCTTTCAAATGAGACATGGTCCTTCCATCTCTAAGGAAGGCCAACGATCTGGGCCATTGGATTCAAATCCAACGGCACCTTCAATTTTGATGCCCAAAAGGGCATTTTGGTCACCAACTTTTTCATTAATTATGCACTCTAATTAATATTCCGAAATACTAAATTTAGCTAGTTTTATTTTTGGTATTTTTCGTAATACCATATTTAAAAAAAATCCAATTTTTTGCTCGATAATATTTTCTGGGGTGTATTTTTGTATCCTCACGCATTTTTTTGTAGAATTTAAGGCTCCTTTTGTAATGACTGCATGTTTTTTGTAGAATTCACTGTTCATTCAAAAAGTCGTCCGTCATTTGTAAATTTTACATGGTTCTTTGTAAAATACAATTCATATTAGTAATTAATGTGTGGTTCTTTGTAATGATTGTATGGTTCTTTGTATAATAAAATTTGTATAGTTTTTTTTATAAAAATTGCGGTAGTCATTCACGCTTAAATGATGCGAATATACAAACCAAATTTGTATAAAACACATCTAAAATGTATAATGCACATCCAAAAGTGTAATGCACATTAACATATACAAGATCTATAAAAAAATATAATTTTCATTCGCAACCATTTGATTTGTAAAAATACATCACAAATTTGTATAATACAAATCAAAATTGTATAATACAGACTAATATTGTATAGTACACATCAATATTATATCAAACTGCGAATCATTCTTCATCCAGGACTGGTTGTAGCACCGTGTACACTTATCGTCATCTGATCTACGTGTTGTCGTCGTCGTTTGCATGAAGGTCTTCCCGAAGAGCCGCAACATCATTCCCTGGGAATTACACGCGCCATCAACTTCTTACTTGCCGACGAGGCCACACATGATGCTAAAAATTGCTTCAAGGATTATTCGATCGTCATCTTCATAGTCGGCGGTGAAGATGAAGATGGAGGCGGCGAGGAGGTTGACATACCTGTGATGACGATGGAGACAATATCTCCGATGTGCGCACGACGAAGACGGACGATGGCGGAGAGACGCGCGTAGCCCGACGTGATCTTCTTCCTCCCACGACAAAGACGACGGAGAGACGTGCAAAGCTCGACGTGATCCTCTTCCTCCCACCGTCGTCACCTCCTCTCATGCGCCGCCGCCGTGTTTGTGAGATTAGGAAAGAGGTTAATGATATATTTTAGGTATACGTATGAGATTTTTGGAAAGAGTGGGATAGAGATTAATGAGGAGATATTTTGGGATGCTACATACTATATTTAGATAATGCATAATGACCAAAACGGGTTTTTGATTAATTAAATAATAAAAATAACATGCCTTTAATAACAACCATCTGATCAATTATGGACGCACAGGATCGTTGGCCTTCCATATGGATGGAAGGACCATGTCTCATTTGAAAGATATCCTATATATATATATATATATATATATATATATATATATATATATGAAAGCAAACGATATCAAGATAGGAGTATTGTAAATATGAAAAACTAAGTGGCTTAAATGCAGGGATCGCCATATCACGATATATCGCCGATATATCGGCGATATATCGGTATCGACAGGTCACCGATATATCGCCGATATGGATATATCGGGTATCGACATCTCAAAATAGAACAATGGATACAGGATGTCGGCGATATGCGTCGATATATCGTCGATATATCGGCGATATATCGGTATCGACATTGTATCGATATGATGTCGATATCGATATATCCTTCCTTGCTTAAATGTAATAACGATATTTCGCATACCCCTTTTTTTGGTAAACACAGAAAGCTATCAAAAGTTTGGGGTCGATTGGTAAATCGTGCAATCAATTTTATCTCATTTGTCATTTAAATGTATCTAATCCTAACAATTTCATGCTTATGTTATAACCGCGTATACCTTCTAAATTTATATGTTTACCCCTAACAAATATTAAGTCTCCGCACGAGTTTAAGGAATAAATTCGAAAGTTTAAGGGGGGATGACAGGAGTATGAGAAGTGTAATCACAATATTTTTGGACAATTTATAGGAAAGTACTCGAAAGTTTGGAGCTAATATGAGGATCCAATGTTTGGATACCGAATATCATTTGCTATTGCAAGATAAAAGTCACATCATAATTAAGTTATTCATTACATATTTATTTACATTATTCATGACTTGTTATTCTCAAATCAACTGGTCAATTAAAAGAGATAAATCTTATTTATCTCATATATTTATTTCGTATGCGTAATTCAAAATTTCGATAAAACTGTGTCGAATGAGCTATATATCACTGCTATTGTAATTATAATATCGTATATTGTAATTATGGGAGAATTCAATGATAATAATTAAGTATTTTCAAATTGATATAGATACGTAATTTTATTTTTTTATGGATACAGATGCATGTAAGAATATTAGTATTATTTATTTTTATTTTCATTTTCTTGATATAGGTATGCATGTAAGAATATTAGTATTGTTTATTTTTACTTTCAGTTTCTTGATATAGATACGAATATGGTTACATATTCCTTTGGCACATACAGATTTTGATATCCGTGTTATCGAATCTGTGTTATATTGTGTGTAACATTGTGTGTTTGGACATATATAAGGGTAAAATGGGGTTGCTCTCTCCATGGAGCTAATTTGATTTTCCCGCTCCATTTTTCCATTTTAATTTTTTTAAAATACTTCAGTAGATTTTCATATTTATATATCTATATTATATCATTCAAATTTCGTGCGAAACAAAGATTCCTACAACCTCTATCCAGACGATGTTGATTTCAATAATTCTGTGACATTTAAAAATTGAAAATCTAGATGGAAATCGTTGAGTTTCTTTTTCTCACGAAATTTGAATGACATAATAAAAGGATATAGTGATGAAATTCTGTAGATTTATTCTTAAAAAAATGAGAAAATGGTCAAGGGGAGCTAAGTTAGTTCGCCAGGAGAATCCCATTTTTCGCCGTATATAAATATGTTTCATGATTACTTGTAATATATTGCATTATGACATATTTTCAAATGCATGAAGAAATTTATACCTATTTAATTATTTATTATAGAAGTTATCTAATTTAGTGTACTACATTATCTTCTTTTTTATTCTGATATATTCGTAGTTTATGTAGCTTTGATTTAATCATCTATCAATTTCAACTTTTTAAAATTCTCGTTAATGTAAGTATCAGGAAACAGTTATTATCCAGACAGTTATTATCTATAGGATAATCTCTATCTAGTTGTTAAATATTTATATTTAAATTACAATTATTTGTTTTCATATATTTAAGATTTGTCTAATATCCAAGATGTATCCGTTCATGTGGTAACACGGCTTTTGTAATCACAGGAAATAACTACTAGGGATGCAAACGGTAATGGATATATCCACATCTGATCCGTCATCGTATCTGTTTTATACATATTTTGACATCCGTATCTGTATCCGTTTTATACAGATTTTGACATCCGTATCCGCATCCATTTTTTTAAAAAAATGGATATGGATACCGATATCGTTTTGATATCCGCAAACATTCGTATCCATATCCATATATCCGTTTTTCTATATAAATATAGTCATAGATTTATTTTTAATCGTATTCTATACCTCTTTTTATCATATTTATATAAGGAGCTGGGGAAGCTGCACCTGGGGGTGTAGCTAACTAGCTGCACCCGGCCATTTTTTTCATTGACTTTTTGTGCTTTTTAAATGAAACTCAAGGGGATTTAAATCACTATATATCACCATGATATCATAACAATTTCAACTAAATTCGACATTTCTATCATCTCCATCAAGGCTATGACATTTTAACGGTTTCAGAATTATTGAAATTGATCATGTCTAGATGGGCATGCTAGGAGTGTTTGTTTTGCATGAAATTTGAAGCACATATTCCACACAATAAATTAAGTAAATCCCCCATAAGTTTCCTTCAAAAAAAATCAAAAATCAATGAGAAAAATACTCGGGGTGTAGCTAGTTGGTTGCACCACTCGATGTAGCTTCCCTTTTCCTTTTATATAATTTTTACTATACAAACACATTTAGGAAATTAATATCATGTATTTTTCATCCAAATCTTATATATTTAAGTCGATTCTATAGAAGATTTCTAACATTACTCATGTGCGATTAGTATCCGTTTGACATTCGTATCCATTTTTTAAAGATATAGTAAGACGGTTTTAATATCCGTCAATATATGTATCCGCGTCTGTATTCATATTAAAAAACGGATAAAGATATAATATAACACTATCCGTATCCGTATCCGACTGTTTGCATATAACTACTGATATAACTGTAACTAGCAAAGCGATGCACTGTTGAAGTGCAGGTCCCAAAATATTTTAATTTTTTTTCTTGATCAGAACCTTTTTAATAATTAACGTAAATTGTCACTTTTTTCTGTAATTTATCCAAATTTTCTGCCACAAAGCAGCGAGGAGTTTTCGTGCCGTTTTCTTTTATTTCCTTTTCGTTTAAGTAGTTTAAGCTGAAAGATGGTGAGGCGTTTTCTCAGGTAATGGTCACATGAGACGATACCATCAGATCCCTCTCCCCCTTCTTCCCCTTCCACATCAAGTCAAGCTTAGGGTTCTACCTTCTTCCTCTTCTACAATGGGAGGAGGAGGAGGAAGAAGAAGCAGAAGCGCGGCGGCGGCGATAGCTCTCGTCTTCTCCTTCCTCTCCATCTCCACAGCCGCTCAGTACAAACCACCGGACCAGTACCTCGTGGACTGCGGCTCCACCTCCGACACGCCGCTCGACCAGCGGCTCTTCCTCGCCGACGGCAGCAAAGCGCCGTGGTCGCTCTCCGCCCCGGACTCCGCCCTCGCGAGCGCCTCCTCCTCCACCCTCCCCGCCCTCTACCGCACCGCGCGCGTCTTCACCTCCCCCTCTTCCTACTCCTTTCCCATCAAGCAGCCGGGCCGCCACTTCCTCCGCCTCCACTTCCTCCCCTTCGTCTCCCAGGGTTTCAACCTCACGGCCGCCCGCTTCTCCGTCTCCGCCCCGCCCTTCACCCTCCTTAACGACTTCCAGCCGCGCAACGTCTCCGCCGATCCCCTACGGGAGTACCTCCTCAACGTCACCGCCGATGTTCTCTCCGTCCGGTTCACGCCCTCCGCCGGTTCCTTCGCTTTCGTCAGCGCCATCGAGGTCGTCTCCGTGCCGGACAATCTCGTCACCGATGACGCCGAGACCGTCGTTCCCATGGGCAAATTCGACGGGCTCCCTGTCACCACGCTGGAGACGGCGTACCGCGTAAACATGGGCGGCCCGTTGGTCTCCCCCGCCAACGACACCCTGTGGAGGACTTGGGTCCCCGATCGTAGCTTCCTGGTTAATGTCAACCTCGCCACTCCCGTCTCCTTCAGCGGGATCATCAACTACCCCTCCGGTGGCGCCACACAGGAGACCGCCCCCCAATCCGTCTACCGCACCGCCACCGAGATGTCCGTCGCCAGTGTCTCCAACAGCAACTTCAACGTCACTTGGGAATTTCCCGTGGACTCCAGCTACCAGTACTTTGTAAGATTGCATTTCTGTGATATCGTTAGCAAGTCGTTGAATCAGCTCCTCTTCAATGTATATATCGGGAGCGCGATCGCGGTTCGCGATCTTGATCTCTCCACTGTCATGTCCAACACTCTAGCTGCTCCTTATTTCATGGATTTCGTCGTCGGAATCAGTGATGGATCAGGTAAGCTGCAAGTCAGCATCGGCCCTTCGACATCTCAGCTTGTGGTTGCCAACGCGATTCTGAATGGTCTCGAGATCATGAAGATGAACAACTCTCTCGGTAGTCTCGACGGTATGAGCTCCGGAGATGGAACATCCCGATCAAGTTCGAAAGCCCGTGTTGCCATCATATTGGGTGTAGTGTTCGGAGTTCTTGGAGTAATCGTTTTCTTCGCGATTCTTTACATGGCGAGAAGAAGAGGAAAGCGGGGCAAGAAACGCAACTCCAAGCCATGGTTGCCCATCTCAACGACTGCAGGAACATCTCACACGTTCGGAAGCAAATTCTCCAATGTCACGCTGACCTCTACTCCGTCTGGATTGAACACCGCGCTTGGCCTCGCGTTTCCTTTCTTCGCCTTGCAAGAAGCAACCAATAACTTCGACGAGAGCCTCATCATTGGAGTCGGTGGTTTTGGCAAGGTCTACAAGGGAGAGCTCAGGGACGATACCAAGGTGGCAGTGAAGCGCGGCAATCCCAAGTCTCAGCAGGGTATCAACGAGTTCCGCACCGAGATAGAGCTTCTGTCACGACTGCGTCACCGGCATCTAGTTTCGTTGATCGGATACTGTGATGAAGGGAATGAGATGATACTTGTCTATGAGTACATGGAGAAAGGAACTCTCAAAAGCCATCTTTACGGGTCGAACCATCCAGCGCTATCGTGGAAGCAGAGGTTGGAGATTTGTATAGGTGCGGCCAGAGGGCTTCATTATCTTCACACAGGTCAAGCGAAAGCCATCATCCACCGCGACGTCAAATCTGCAAACATTCTGCTCGATGAGAATCTACTAGCGAAAGTTGCGGACTTTGGGCTCTCAAAAACCGGTCCTGAATTGGATCAAACACATGTTAGCACAGCAGTTAAAGGTAGTTTTGGGTACTTAGATCCGGAGTATTTCAGGAGGCAGCAGCTGACAGAGAAATCTGATGTTTATTCATTTGGGGTGGTCTTGCTCGAGGTGCTATGCGCAAGACCCGTTATAGATCCCACACTCCCAAGGGAGATGGTTAACTTAGCCGAGTGGGCTATGAAGCTGCTCAAGAAGGGCCAACTAGAGCTAATCATTGATCCCCGACTTGCGGGAACTATAATGCCCGACTCGCTAAGGAAGTATGGAGAGACTGCAGAGAAGTGTTTAGCAGATTATGGTGTCGATCGGCCCTCCATGGGAGACATCTTGTGGAATCTGGAGTACTCCCTGCAGCTGCAGGATGCGCTGAATTCCCGCGAGAACGATGTGAGTAGTTCTTTACAGATATCCGAACTAATTCCGCAGATACGAAATTTCAGCAGCTTGGAAGTGGAAACAACTGTGCAAGTGCAGGGACCGGGAGTCCCGAATGTCAGTGACGATTCTTCGTCGATGAGCAAAGTTTTCTCGCAGTTGATCAATGCTGAAGGCAGGTGAATATGAAATCCTCTCGCCCCCAGGTTATTTTCACACGTGACATAGGATCGTGTTTCACGATCTTCTTATGTCATTTAAGGCATTATTTCATGACTTGATGCTTTTTTCTTTGTTTTTAATATTTGGTGTATATGCTCTAGTGAAGTTGGTTTCCATTTTCAGTGTGTTGTGAATGCATAATACTATTATTAGATTCCATTTGATCAACAAATAGTGGCTAACGCTCCATAATTTTATAGTCAAAGGCAGGTTGTGGGATGCTGTGTTTGTTGGCAAGACCTAATATCCTCAATTGTCTAGAAGATCATGTGCACATTAATAATGTAATCAAAACTAATGAGCATGATTAGATCAACTCTTATGTGTTTGTGAACACTGGAGGAAATAATGAAAAAAACCACATAAGCTAAATTCCAAAGTAGATCTTATGGTAATATGAAGAAAATCTACTCATACAGAATTGGCCATTTTTGCATGAATATGACCATGAACTGTACAGAGCATTTTGATGCAACAGAGCAGCATAGCATCACAGGATGCATATGCTGCAAAGTGCAAACCACATCTACTGCATCTGTTCCGATTCCATGCTCTGGTGACAGCTTGTGATGTCCTTTAGCTGCTCCCAAGTTATCATTGTTTTATTGGTTTTAATCAGTTGTGCTTCTTTGAGATTTTGCAATATCAGTTATGCCCCTCTCTTTTTGGAAATATTAGTTGTGCCCTTGACGTCTTGATGTTCTATCACTTGTGCCACTCAGGTTAGTTGTCATCCATCTCCAACGCAAATGGACATTAACTTCGAGGACACAACAAGAATTAAATTTAAACAAATGATTGAAAAGTCATCGTCTTCCTCCTCCTTGGTTTCTTCCAAGAATTAAATTTAAACAAATGATTGAAAAGTCATCGTCTTCCTCCTCCTTGGTTTCTTCCTCTCATCCCCCTTCCCTTCCTCTTCCTCACCTAGCTCCTCCCCCTCTGTCGCCTTCCTCCCTTCCACCCAGCTCCTCTGCCACACTCCTCTCCCTCTGCCAGGCTCCTTCTCCTCCGCCCTTACTCCTCCCCTTTGCCCAACTCCTCCACCCAGCTCCTCCCCCTCCGCCCAGCTCCACCCTCTCCGCATAGTTCCTTTGCCCAGCCCCTTTCCCTCCATCCGACTCCTGCTTTGGTCCCACTCCCCCTCTGCCCCGGTCCTGCCCCTCCACCCCTCTCCCCATGTCCAGCTCTTCCCCCTCTGCCGTCGTTCCTCCCCTCCGCCCAGCTCTTTCGCCCGGCTCATCTCCCTCCGTCCAGATCCTCCTCCTTCGCCCTTGTTTCTAGCCCAGTCCACCTCCGCCCAATAAGAGCTTCACCCTCTCCAACGGTGTTGCCCCGCTTTTTGCCACCGTTGTCACCGCTATCCCCATCACGAAGTCCACCGCCATCCTCTTAGAAGCTGGCGTCGATCAACATCTCTCCTACCATTGCCCCCTTCCCACTGGAGAGTAAGAGAGGGCCTCCGATGCAGACAGAGGAGGAGTCATAGGAGGAGGATGGGTGGAAGGAATTTTTGGACGGTTATGCCCCTCCTAACATTACCATGTTTTGAAAAAATCGTGGTTAGGTTGAACTCATTGATGGTTAAAGTAACGAAGGAGCACACGTGATAGAACGACAAGAAGTCGGGGACACAACTGATATTCCCAAAAATAGAGGGGTGTAACTGATATTGCAATATCTCAAAGGGGTACAACTGATAAAAACCCTTATTTTATTGTAAATTGCAAAAAAAATGGCTCCTGTTATTCTTCGATTCCCAATTCTGTGTTAATATATGCACATAATTTCCACCTTTTTTCTACACATTTTTAGGGTTTAAGGCATATATATTGAAGCTATGATCAAATAGATTTATATGCCACTGAACATGTGACAGGTGTTTCTTGGCTATGATGTTAATATGGGAAACAGTTCTTCCATCTTTTTAATAGTATTAAGTCACCAGAGATATTTATTACTTGTACATTTGTGTAAGATTTCTCCACTGTGGACCGATCTCTGGATCAGAGCAATTAATTAGTAGAGTCCTGCTTTGCAGCTATGTGCATCGTTGGTGTAACATGCAAATATATGCCCTAATTCCATGCTCTATTTACGGCCTTTGACTACCCATGTCCAACAATGTTTAGTCCTTTGATATTAAAGAGAAAGATTGAATAAAGTAGAATGTGATTCCAAGTTCGGTACTAATTTGATGATAGGGTAAATTACAATTTGGGTCTCATCTAGTTTGGTTCTAATTTGATTATCTGCGATGAAAAAAATGGAACTACAACAAGAACAAAGCTTTTTTCCACAATTAAGTAGGGTCGGTTATATGGATTCTTCGTCATTATTCAGATCTATCATGGGTCAATCGCGAACTTATATCAAAAAAACTAAGATCTCTTCGTATAGTCTCTTTCCGACACTTCTTAGGTCATCCTCGCCCTCTCTTAGCCGGCTCAACATCCCAACACTCGCATCTCCTAACTGGTGCATCAACTGATATTTGCAAACGACAAAGCCATCTTAAACGGTTCTCTCGCATCTTATCCTCTATCGGAGTTACACCAACTTTCTTTCTGATTGCAGCATTTGAATCCGATCTTTACGCGTGTATGTGTCCACACATCCACCTGAGCATTTGCTACAGCCATTCTCTGCATATGATTATGGTTCACATGCCAACATTTAGATCCATAGAGCATAGCAGGTCTCGCGGTTGCTTTGTAAAACTTTCCTTTAATTTTTAAAGGAATTTTCTGATCACAGAGAACAACATAGGCTCCTCTCCACTTTAGCCAACCGGCATTTATTTTATTAGTAACGTGTCTATCAATTTCCTCATCATGTTGCAAAATAGATCCCATATATCTAAAAGAATCTCTCTTCCGAATGTTATCGTCACCAATCTTCACCTCTATTTCTTCACCATTGCTTCCATCAAATGTACGCTCAATATATTCCGTCTTAGCCCTACTTATATGAAATCCTTTAATCTCCAATGTATGTCTCCGGACCTCAAGCTTCTCATTTACTCCATCTCTAGACTCTTCAATCAACACAATATCATTAGCAAATAACGTACACCAAGGTAACTCATCCTGAATGTGTTTTGTCAACTCATCCATAATAAAAGTAAAAAAGAAATGAACTCAAAGCTAAACCTTGATATAAACCAATGTTGATGTCAAAATAGTCAACCTTCCCAGACGGGATCTTTATACAAGATAAAGCCCTATCATACATGTCCTTTATGAGATTAATGTATACGAGATTGATGAAAAATGGAGCTATCATAGTATATTAAGAAATACAATTAGGATAATTTTATATTTTATTTCCAAAGGATGAACATCGATTAATGTCATAAGATACTAAGATTATGGATCAGCTATGGAGCAGAAGAATAAATACTTTTTAGGATAAACTTATAAATGAACTTTTTGAGGCTAAATATGATACAAATATATTATGAAATTAATTCGTGACAAATATATTTATATGTTCAAATGCAAATATATTCAAGTACATTTAATTTATATACTGAAATAAATTAAGGATACAAGTATGTGTATTTGTGGATATCGAAGTGATATTATCATCTCCATTAATTTTACTTTGTATCTGCTCATGGAAAGGGAAAAGGGAAAGAAAGGTTGATGTATATTTTGTGACCAATCCTGTACTGACGAATATTTACTTTATGGATTTTTTTATATTTCAGTCCTAAAGTTATCTTTTATTGTTCCTATTGTGATGTTGCGTGTGAATGAATGACACTTAACTAAGGTATATAAGTAGAGCAAGAAAGAGAATTGCCCGTTTAAGTATGTATTTCCAAATTTTTTCGAAGTTAATTTATAATACTGCACATGAAAAAAAGTTAAATGACGCAATGTTTACAAAAAAAATCATAGAGGTGATTGGCCGGATTTTGATAGTGGTCTAGACATGGCCAAAATGCGGGCAGGGCCGGGCCGAACGAGCCGATGTTAAAAAAGCTTTGTCCAAAATCCACCATGGGCCGGCCCATGGTCCATTTCGCACCTTTGGATTTCTTTGTTGCTATTAGATTTGACGACGGTAGGAGAGCCTACTTGAATATGCTTATTCTTCTCCAATTGGTATGCTCACCAAGGTCATTCCTAGAAGCAAGTCTGAGCGTTGCATGGACTTGCTTAATAGTCGATAGTTGGCAATAGCCTCGAGGCATGATAGGTAGCCATAGAGTCTAACAATCATTTTCTAATTTTAGGGTGCGTTCGATTCGGGAATAAGCATGAATAAGGATTGGGAATAAGGAGAATAATGATCTATTCTTTGTTCGGTTGGAGGATATGAATAAGTAAAATAAGGTGAAATAAAGGTAGGTAAGGTGGGATAGAGATAGGAATACGATTGAAATAAGATGGAATAATGGAGAATAGTCGTCCACTGGGAATCGTGTCGGGAGAAGAATTGACCCCTTATTCCAGGACTTATTCTCCAACCAAACATACCCTTATAAGATTCAATTCACGAGAATAACAGTAGCATTTTCTAAGATAGATGTAAAATCATACAAGAAAAGATAGTATTAAAAATGACGGTGTTAAAGTCGAATATGGATCATTCACATAAGAGTAATTAGCAAATATTAGGGTCATGATTCGGGCCCCTCTCCTCTTTCCTTCTTCTCCTGCTCCTCCAACGTCTCGTACAACGGAGCTTTCCTCGTCTCCGGCAGCCAGAAGGTAGTCACGGCGCTAAAGAAGCCAGATGCTCCGAACAGGACGAACAGCAACATGGGGCTGAGACGACCGAGCACCACCACCAACGGCGCGATCGCCGCCCCGACCATCGTGGCCTGTCTCAGCATGGACATGGCAAAGTTCCGCACATTGGTCGGAAAGAGCTCCACACAGTATACATAGAGGACATCATAAGCGGTGGACGCGGCCATGAAACCAAGAGCTTCCATGACAAGCTGGGGCAAACTACGGCCGGATTTGGAGAAGGGGATGCAGAGGAGCGACGACACGGCCGCCATGAGAGCGGCCGAGGAGAAGAGGATGCGGCGGTCCATGAAGGATATGAACAGGCTGCCGAGGAACACCGCCGGTATCTCCATCAAGGCATTCACCGCCACGGCCAAGTAGAGGTTGAAGCTGAGGTTCTCCACATTCAGTTGGATTCCATAGTACATGAACCCAATACCTACGCAAATCAAACAACTTCAGCTCTGATGTCATATGAGGATGAGAATCATGAGATGATAGAAAACAAAATACCGAATCCAGTGATCATGACGACGAGCATTCTCCTCGCTGCCCACCCTGTTGTCCAGAGGTTCTCGTTGGCCGCCGGAGTGGAACCACCGCATCCAGTGCCGGAAATGGTAATGTTGGGAGGCAGTTTCTTCCCATTAACGCTCGCCAATCTCTCCAGCACCTTCAGAGCTTCGTCCCTCCTCCCCTTCACGGCCAGCCACCTCGGGGACTCGAACAGGAAGGGCACGACCAAGAGCGAGTAGAGCAGAGGAGGCAGCGAGAGGAGTCTGTAGAGCGTCCTCCATGAGTGTCTTGTGGGGTATGCTATGACCGGTAGGGAAAGGAAGCCGACCGTGAAGAAGAAGAAGCTCAGCTGTCCCACCATCCCTCGCCAACGCTTGCCCACGGCCTCGGTGGCCAGTACCATGCTGCAGATGCCGATGCCGGCACGGGCGAAGCCGCTGAGGAAGCGGAGGAGGGCGTAGACGTACACGTTGGGGGAGAAGGAGGTGACGAAGGAGGCGGCGGCCGTGAGGAAGCAAGTGAGGAGCACTGTCTTCTTCCGGCCGAGGTAGACGTCGGCTAGGCGGCCGTGGACGGCTGACCCTGTGTGCGAGGATGTTGATCCGGTGAAGAGAAAAATATATGTTCTTTTCCTTTCATGTGAAGGCTTGATAGTTTGAAAATGCCAAAAACAAAAGTTTTAAATGTGAACGATTAAGTGCTTTAGAGAGGATCTACGGTTGAAGGAAGAAATGCAACAGATTCTGCAATAGTTGTATACATTGCTCGATCACGGTCGAACGGTTTGCACGATTTTATATTTTTTGTGGACTTTTATCGTGCAAAATCGTGTGAACTGCTTGATCAAGATCGAGCGGGTCACGCCATAACAACAGTGACAACACCACAATAGACGATCCGCCTCCTAAGTGTTTCTCGTTGTACAAAGAGGGCTGTAACACAGGATCCATCCAAAGGGGATTGGACGATCCTTACATGAGATTGACCATCCTCGCCTCTTATGAGGGTCGTTCAATCTCCATCGGAGGGATCCTTGCGTTATAACAAGTGTTGTAATACAGCAGAGGATCCGTCATCGTCATTGTAACCAGTGAAATCTGCTTTCAGACAAGATTTTATATTTATATTTCTAAAATGATATATATATATAATGACAAGTCAGGAATATCGAACTAAGCATGTAGTTCTTAGATTTGATTTTAGGTCAATTTAGAGCATTTAATTAATTTGAAATTTAATCTCTTAAGTGTGGTGCAAGATGCAATGTTTTTATTTTTTTTAATTAAATTTACATAATCCTTAGTTATATTTTTTTTCAATCATGCTTTTGAAATCAAAACAAACTCATGGAGATCATCAAGTTTTTCTAAAAAATAATAAGATGAGCAACTGAGCTCCTCAATCTACTATGTTGGATGTATGGGTACCCAACAGGTGTACTTGTATCCGTTCGGTAAATAGGTACTCGATAGGAATTACTCGTTTAATAATTAGCTGCATTTGGGTAGTGTAATCGAGTTCAAGTTTGAGAATATTGATACATGCCTCAAACTCTTCAAATATAAAGTAATACTAGTCTAAGAGCCCGCGCTTCGCAAGAAGGCCCGCCCTGTAATATATAATGAAATTGGCGGATACTAGCAAATACATATGTTTGCAGTATTTACAAAATTATGTAGATTAAGCAAAGCAAATTAAAATTATTTTAATATCATTTAGAAATATAGAATGATATATCTTGAAATATAGAATGATATATCTTATTTTATTAACCGTTAATACATCAACATTACATGATTAAACAAAATAATTACAAAACAATATTTTTGGCTGAAAGATAAATGAGTGATGCACTCCTTCTTGCATTACATTGGACATAGAATAGATTGATGATACCGGAAAATATACTACAAAAGACAATAACATTATTATATACACCACCTTTAATATAATATTGGAATCATGTGGGTCATATCTTAAAAATGAAAAAAATCCAATAAAAATGTTTTAATATCTCAAGGTCATGATTAAGAATCAATGTAGTCATTAACAATTTGTGTTGATATTTTCAATTTATAAAGATATATACATGTTCTATGATAATTTTTACTGTATAATATATAGTTATATTTATGTTTGATATTAATATTTGAGTGTTTTTATTAATTGATAGGATCCATTTGATTACTACACAAATAAACATCTAGAAACATACTTACATCATAAAATTTCCAATGTAAACAAACTCGGACATGTGCCTATGTTCCACAAGACTCGAATTAGATGCCCACAACCATCAAACCATCACATGATCTAATCATCAAAGCAATTCAATTTAGGAAAATAGAATTCTTATAATAAGAATAATAACAATAATAATGGAAGATAACTCACGTATGTCTTAATTGTAATATGTATATTTTAAACAAAATTAATCAAATATACCTAAATAATTAACTCGTCTCTCTAATTGTTGCTCTAATATGTGGTGATAATTCTTTTTTATCATGGTCGTCTTTTTATTTTTATTAATAGTTCTCCTATTTATAGATATATGAGAAATTACAACTTATTTAAAGAGTTTGAGATGATGTTTCGCATATCTATATTTTCACTTTTATCTTTGGCTTTAATGCATGCAACCTCTCGGATCCTTTTGTCTCCCTGTATTGGAAAATGATGAATCTCACTCTTCTCCTTAATATAGGGCTGTAAAGACATACTTGTTAAGTAAATTTATTATAAATGTTTAAGATTTTTTATTAGTGTTCAAAAAATTTGTCAAAATATATTTATATTATGTACAATGTTTGCCTTAAAACATATGTTTTTAAAAATTTTTAAATATTTTTATCTTCTTTTTTTTAAAAATGAATTGAATTTTTAAATACATACCTAATCATTATAATTATGTAGAGTGGTATTTTTTAAATATTAAAAAGCAGTACATTTCCAACCTCTTTACTAAGACAATAAAATTATATTCTTTCTCTCCCTAGCATTTTTGTTCTCTTTAGTTCTTCAACCCTGTTATTGTATGCAAATGGAACTAACCTATGAAACTAATTCATAAGGTGGATTTTAAAAATTAGATCTAAATTACGATTCTAATATGTTTACAATAATGGATTTTTAATAATATCATTTTTATGATCCACAAGGGAGAAAGATTTTTATTTTAACGAGAGATTTTATATTTATACCCTCTTTCGAGTTTCTCTTATTACAGTTATGTCCAATATACGATAACGAATAATTTGAATACTCATTGCCCATGTCTTTCTATGCTAAATATAAAACAACGAGTACTCTTTGGTGCAAATTTATCCTATGTTCTTATGATTCGTAACAAATGTCATATTTATTGTTATGGTTTCATATAACGACCATTAATCATCAACTTTTCATTAAAATATGCAGTACTACTCGTTTTAATTTAGAGCATTGAATTAGAAGAAAAGTTAAAGGATAATTGTTATATAATTCATTGCTAAAAATATAACAACCAACATGAGATTCATTGTGGAAATTTGAAAATCAATCAACTAATAATATTTATTATTATAATTTAACTATGAAAGATATGACAACAAATATTTAGTTATTCGTTATCTTATGTCAATTTTGTTGCGGTGTTCCCCAACGTTTTTACAGTTACATGTGCCCCTGTATTCTTATAAAATTCATAGTATAGTCCTTCAGTTGATGTGATATAATAGGACAAGGATAGTAATGGAAGGGTGCTACTTTGGCTTTTGTAAGAATAATTGAAAACAGATAGGGACATAAGTATTATTAGAAAAAACTTAAAAAGGAAAACAAGGGTAAAAAACCCTTTAATATAGTAGTTTATTTATAAATACTTCTGTATAGTTTGCAATATTATTCCTTTTTTTCAAAAAGATGAAAAGCGTTTTTGTGCAAGCTAACATGTCTGACACAAACTAATTAATTTTAGAATTTAATAATCTCGATTAATTTTAATTACCGATTTGTTATATATATGTTAAACAAATAAAATTTTATATATTCACATAAACAACTATTTATGGTTACATGGATTTTTAAGCATTTACCCTACCAGGCTACTAAGGAAAGCCTTACCAAGTTCAAATAAAAATAACGAAAAAGTGTTTTTTCACTTAAAAGATCAGGGTTCAAATCTCACCAATTATTCTTTACTCTAAGGCCCTGTTTGGTTGGAGAATAAGCCATGTAATAAGGGGTCAATTCTCCTTCCGACACGGTTCTCAGTGGTACGACTATTCTCCATTATTCCATCTTATTTCACTCTTATTCCTATCTTTATCCCAGTTTACCTACCTTTATTTCGCCTTATTCTCCTTATTCCTATCTTCAGCCGTACAAAGAATAGATCCTTATTCCCCTTATTCCCCGTCCTTATTCTTGCTTATTCCCGAACGGAACGGACCTAAGAAAGTTACCTGGGATGCAACCAAGGAAGAACATAGAGGCGGGGGCACCGGCTTCGAATCGACGACCGCACACGAGATTCCATTCGGCAATGGTGGAGCTCTTCGCCCCTCCAATCCATTCCCAACTTCCTGGAGCCATACCACACATTCCGGCAGATGTGTTCGCCGCACACGCGGCGCCACCGCCGCCTCTACACCTCCAGCGGGGCTGGGCATCGCTGAAAACCGTGACCAAAGTGATCTGTGAGTCAAAGATCCTCGCAATCGCGAGCAAGACCACATGAACCATCTGCGCGAGGCCGAAGGAACCGACATGCGTCTCGATGATCTCGTCCACGGTGAGCTCTGTCGGAGGGTTGGCCTGAGGAGGAGCCGCGACGGCTATGGATACATCTTGTTGTTGTTGTTCTTGCAGTTGCTGGTCCATAGGCATGGACTGATTTGTGACTTGCCAAGGTTTTGTTGGGATGCTAATATTGGTGGGAGGTGTGGCTTTATATGCGATCGAGTGTTGGTCATGTCATGGTGCAATGCGAAGAGCAAAGCCTTGAGCGATCGGAGGGTTGGGTACGGCAGCATGAAAAAACTAATGCATGCGAGTGGTGTTGGTCGTGTCATGCCACAACACATTGCTTCTTTTCCATGCATTGAAGTAGTAATATATACTAGGGCTTTTTGTGCGAGTGTCGGTCGTGTCATACTGCAACACATGGGTACCGAGGGCGTAGGGATCAGGAATATGCTAGCAGATGTTCAACAAAATTGTGTGAATTGCTCGATCAAGATCGAGCAGTTTACACCATCGCAGTAGGAATAGCACCACAACAGACGATCGATCTCCTGATTTAAATCAAGACCATACTTAAGCCATTCAATCAAAATCGAGCAGTTCATACAAAATTCGATTTTTCCAAGTTTTTATCGAGTGAACGGCTCAATCTTCATCGATCGGCTCAGGCATTGGCCAACATTATAGTAGAGCTCTGCAGCACTGCAGAGGATTTGCTCTCCATGAATATTCAAGACGAGGGATGAAAAATAAGTAGGGGTGCAATCTCATGCGGATATATAAATAATGTATTTTTGATTTTGATGAATATCAATATGCATACATATTTGTATTTTTTGCGGACACGAATATTGATATGTATATCGGTTCCAAATTTTTCAAGGATTTATATATATATATATATATATATATGTGTGTGTGTGTGTGTGTGTGGTTACAGATTTTTCATTGTGTGTATCCTACACATGGATATGGATATGGAAATATGTATTATTAAATGTGTGTATATGGATATGGATATGGAAATATGTATTATTAAATGTGTGTGTATCCTAGACGTATGCCAATATGTGTGTATATCTTATGTTGTTTAACTACTTGTTGTAAAAGTTATCCAGTTTACATATTACTTTATTTTATTTCTATTTTATTGTATTTGTAGTTTATGTAATTTTTTTGTTTCAATCAACTATTAATTTCAGCTTTGCAAAAAAATATTTATATCGAGGTTGAGTGTTATTTGAAGTTTATTATATGTAAAATAATTTGTATTCATTTGTAAAAATATTTGTATCTTATCTATTTCCATATTGATATCCATATTTAAGGTGATGGTTAGCGATTGCCAATATCCACAAGGATATGATTTTACATGTATCCATATGTGTATACATGCTTTTGCATCCTTAGGGCATGTTTGGTTGCAGGGTTGGGCTGGGTTGGTCCAACTCTGGTTACTATTCATAAGGGTACTTCCTCCTCACAGATTACTATTCACCCAGTCCAACTCAACCCTGCAATAAAGGATAAGTAAAGTTTATCTTCCTTTTCAGTTAATAGATAGAAGATAAAGTAGAGATAAGTATTAAATACACAGATGTTGATATGGTATGAATCTTAAATTTGTGATCCATCCAGATTTTAATTAGTGTGAAGATTTTTCTACATTCTAATTAATAAGTATATGTCCATATTCCGATGAGAGAATCTATCCTGACCATAGTTGAAGGGATCAAGCAGATTCTGATCATTTCCGATCTCGTTGCTCTTCCTATCGAGTGAGATTCAAAGATCTTCATGTTTAAGGAGATTTGAAAAATCTGCCTATTCATAGAGATTTGTTCGTATAAAGTATTATATAAGCCTCATAAGGTCAGTGACCGTGTGCCTAGGGGTGGGTATTTGACTGGTTTGGTTGGGACTGAGTTACTCGGTTTGGGTTGAATTCGATTTGAGATGCAAAAATGAAACCCATCACCCAACCAAATCAGATTGGGTTGAGATATTTGGGTGATCGTTTTGGACCGATTGGGTTGGGTGAAAACCAAATTACCCATATGAAAAATTTTGTTAATTGAAGGTTAAGTAATGACAGAGACATTGATGTAAGGAAAAAATGTCAAAATAAGCATATAGTAAAATCGATGGATAAGAAGAAGGTTGAAAGAATATGATTAACATGGATGAAGAAGGTTGAGATATGTTCAAGTTGATATGAAGTTGTTCAGTTAAGATTATGTGATTTCCAAGAATAATTTATGTCACCTGAAGTCGATAGGGATTGGAGTATAGTTGTGCGGTATAAGGAAGGCTCTCAATTGTTCATAGTACGTAATGATAATTTTAAGGAGAGAATATATATATAGGAAAAAATGGGGCTGCCCCTTGCGGGCAGCCAATGTTGGCTGCCCCGCCCCTATTTTTTCCGCATTTTTTTAATTTTTTTGAAAAATTCCACCATGTATATTCATCCCTATATACCTGCTACATGTCATTCAAATTTCGTCAGAAACAGAGACTCGTACGGCCTCCATCGAGATGGTGTCGATTTAAAAAATCCTGTTACCGTTAAAAAATGAATGTCTGGATGGAGACCGTACGAGTCTCTGTTTCTGACGAAATTTGAATGACATGTAGGAGGGATATAGGGATGAATATACATGGTGAAATTTTTCAAAAAAATAAAAAAAAATGCGAAAAAACAAGGGCGGGGCAGCCACATCAAACCCATATATATATATATATATATTGAGTACAACACATAATAATAATTGAAATATTGTTTAGTGAGACAATGTTGTTAATAAGTTGATAACTTAGATTGGAGAATCCGAGTTGTACACTAGAAATATATATGAGTTTAGGATTATTGATATTATATATCAAGTACATATCGGTTGGGTTGGGTGGGATTAAACCTTCTGTCATTCAAAGAAATAGTTTGAGTTATTTGAGTGGGCTTGGTAGAAGACGTACATTAGATCCACCAACCGACTCAATTCCAATTGAAGGAATATGGTTTGGGTCCAACCCGATCCAAAATCCAAATGTCCCAAATCTTTTTGATTCATTTTCAACGATTTGGTTGAATTATATGGGTGGACTCATATAATGGCTACCTCTACGTGTACCTATGGCGGATAAGGCAATACTCGACGTTTACAAAAGTTAGCATAGATTTGAATAGACGTCGAAAATAGATTATGTAGACGTATGCAAGTGTAGAAAATATGTGCTAATTCATGTCTGTGTATTGTCTCAATGAAATTAAACATCGATATACTATTTGAGTTTGAGTTGCAGATGTCAATTTCTATTATTAAAATTGATAATTAAACGTTGTTTACAATGCTAGAGAAGGACAAATAATGTAATGTCTCGAGTTTAGGTCTCTTGACCGTTATCAAAGAAAATTGATATAGCAATACATCTCACTATGCAAATATGTACTCTTACATGAGATCATCCACTTCACAATCTATAAATTAACAAGGTTTTTTTCAATAATAATACCCATGTTTCCAAATAATGTATAAAGACTAGAAATTAACCAATGCTTAATTGGAGCAAAGCCCTAACTTCACTTGTATATTTTTTTAAGGAAAAAGGGTGTCAGAACTGTAAAGGTGGACACCCAAAAACTTATATTCACAAGTTAAGTAAAGAGATTACAATGACCAAGACTCATAGAGGAGTCTGGAATGAACTAGTACATTTTCTACATAAAATCTCCCCCACAGAAAATAGTTCCATTCCTTGCCAACCAAATAGCCCATAAAATAGATGCTGCTTGATGTTTCTCCACTATGGTGCAAGTTCCAGATAAACCAATGGACTCCAAGAACTCTCTAACTCCCGAGGATGCAACTATAGGTAGATTGACCCCTGCCCAAATCTATCTCGAAGAAGAACAAAGGAAAAACAAATGATTAGCACCCTTCATCTCGTCTCCACACCGCAAGCAGGTGCCGTTCGTCCCAAAGAGCCTGACCCTCCGAGCACCAGTCATCACCCGCTCTCTTCCGAACAAACATAAAAAATATTCACTCTTTTAAAGTAACATTGCAATTCCCGGATAAAAACGCTGGATGCGTAGGATAACTTCACTTGTATATTATAGGATGCAATCATGCAAGGGCTTAATACGCAAGCACGTGATGAGAAAACTCCCTTCCTCCCGCTTTAATAACCCACAAAATAATGCCACGTCATCGATCCTCCATTCACCCATCTCAATCCACCATCCATCCACTCCCAATCGACGGCTACCACCACCTCTAACCATCCCAATCCGGATCACCCCTTCCCTCTCCCTCCCTCCTTCGCGCCCAAATCCAAACTACAAATACGCCCCCCGTCCGCTCGGTTCCCCACACCAAATCCCCCCAAAGCTCATCTGTACTTCTCGACTCTAAACCCTAGCGACAATGTCCGGGCGCGGCAAGGGCGGCAAGGGCCTCGGCAAGGGCGGCGCCAAGCGCCACCGCAAGGTCCTGCGCGACAACATCCAGGGCATCACCAAGCCCGCTATCCGGCGGCTGGCGAGGAGGGGCGGCGTGAAGCGCATAAGCGGTCTCATCTACGAGGAGACGAGGGGCGTCCTCAAGATCTTCCTCGAGAATGTCATCCGTGACGCCGTGACCTACACGGAGCACGCCCGCAGGAAGACCGTCACGGCAATGGACGTCGTATACGCCCTCAAGAGGCAGGGCCGCACCCTTTATGGCTTCGGTGGTTAGAGGAGTTTACCTATTGTTTAATCAGGAATGTACTCTTCTCACCAATCTATCCTGTTGGAGTCTAGTAGGAAAGCTATATCTGTGGATGTTTTATTATGAATGTAGTTTGAATTTTCTTCTTTTCTCCATCTTCTGATTTCTTATCTTGTGATTGGTTAATCTTAGTATTCCCTAATTCGTTATTCTACCGAAGTAAAGAATTTTCTTATCTGAAGATCCTAATTTGTCTTCAGTTTGAAAGAAAACCTTGAGGAGGTGGTTGTTCTCAATTAAAGTCCATGTTCGTTAAACGAATAATGTTTTCTTATGTGGTGTGTGTTTAAAGGTGCTGTAGGGAATGCCTTAATAATCTTAGATTACAGCTTGTTCATACGCATGCCAACACAAGTCGGTAAGAGCAACTAATTGTTTGGAAGATTTTTTCTAAAAGTTCAGGATTTTTGGGTATGCATAAAGCTGGCCAAGACCCCCGGTCATTTTTGGACTTCGAAACATTCCTACTAGTCTCACTCCTTTTTGGCAAGATTGATGATGCAAGTTTTCAAAGCATAATTCCTTAAGGTTTGTTTTGTTGTGAATTCAAGGTGACGCAACTTTTTTGGGATGAGAATTTTGTCCATAGATTTAAGTGAGTTTTTAGATGAGATTGTGTGACAGTGCTTCCTCAAGTGGGAGTATACGGGCTAGATGACGGTTACACATTTTTCTTTGTCCTCGTCAACGCCTTTCAACCAATGTGAATGTTTTTCCTGATGCTTGTGATAAGCACAAATTTTCTTCCTCCGTCAATGCCTTTGTTGCCTCCAGGAAGTGTCACTCATCTACAAATATGATGCGGGCAGGGGATGATGAGTCAAAGACGGGGGCATCGCTACGATTGAGGCTGTCTCTGATCCACGACCAAACTCTGCGATTGTAGCCGTCTGTGATCCACGACGCCATATCCACAAAACAATGTAGCTTGTGTGCAGAAGTTCACACTTTGGGTCGTGGTCTACTCGAAAGATTGCTCCTTTCTTCCTCTACCACTCTTTAAAAACGGAACTTTAATTCGATTTTCAGCGGGCGGTTTCAATTGATCTTTTGGGTGGCAAGGTGGAAATCTGAGATGGGTAATTAGGAATATGTGGGAAAAATTGAAGTTAGAAGGTTGGTTTTGGTGATCTAAACAGGTGGTGTCGTGTTGTAGTGGAGTGTGAGGAACAAGTCATGATTATAACTACGGGAGGAAAGTCAAGACTTCTTCGGAGAGGGGAGGAGGTGTTAGCGAAAGTCGGTGAAGCTGAGCAGGAGATGTTACAGAGGTAACGGCAAATGACGGGGGCAACAGTCGTCGTTCTTTCCCTCGAAGATCGAGATTCTGCTTCCACACCTCGCTATTAGTATACAAAAACTTGCAAATGTGAACCGATGCCTTGAGGTGGTTGATGACGAAGCGGTATGCCTCGAAGCATCTGCTCGGTGGGCGATGAAGACAACGATGAGGACGACAGCCTCACCGATGGGGATGCTGACAAGGCGGAGGGAGGAGAATGTGAGGGGTGGGTCATGGCGACGCAGGCCTCGTATCGGAGCTCCACCACTGTTGCGTATGGTGCCCTCGAAGGTGGCGATGGCCTCGCATGATGAGTCCTTGGATAAGCTTACCTACTTGCATTTATGATGGATCTATCGCTATCATCCGGCAATATCTCCACCCCTAATCGGATCGATGCTTTTATCTATGGGATTGATGGGGCCCCTTCACGTTATTTTTTTTATTTTTTTGAAAAATATCATCATATATATTTATTTATATATCCCTCCAATATGCATTCGAATTTCGTCAGAAATGAAGACGCATATACCCTCCATATAGAACATGTTGATTATAATAATGTTTAGACATTTAAAATTACCTATTTTAGATGGAGAGTATATGAGCCTTTGTTTCCGATAAAATTCAAATGGTATATTAGAGGGCTATATAGAGGGATATATTAATGAATATACATGTGTTATTTTGTAAAAAAATAAAAAAATACAGAAAAAGGGTGTGGGGGCAGTCCCATTTTTCCCTCTATCTATGGTGTCTCTGACTCGATCGTTGCTTTGGTCCACAACGTCTCCATCTTGAACGTTGCTCTAGTTCATGACTACGATTGGTGAGAGGCCGGGAAGGAGAGTCAGGGAAAAATCAGTTGAGGAGAGGTTGAGGAAGGAATATGGAGGTGTTAGGGGAAGTCGGTGATTCAAAGTGTGATTGAGCACGACAACGGTGGCAGCCTTACCACGACGGCAATGGCAGTACTGTCGATGGATCTATGTGTGGAAGGAGAATGACAATGTGTATGGAAGGAGAACGACAATAGGATGAGAACAATTGTAGTCGTGTAAAGGAGGGGAAGGGGAGGAAGTTGATGGAGAAGGGGAGGGCATGCTTAGTAAATTTGATATATATTAAGGGTAAAGATTTCCTTTTCTTGATCATTTTTATCCACATTTAACGGTCAAATAAATGGGAGTTAACTACAGACTTCACATTATAAGAGTTTGCAGAGGTTAGGTGATAAACGAAGAATACATGGTCGAGAAGGTAATTACTGGCAGAGTTGAAAATGACCTACATTTGAAGTGTGGGGCCCAATGCTGATGTGGAAACTGACATGGTAAGTTGTCGTGTTAGCGTATTTACATGACATATGGCATGGCGTTGGTTGCAGAAGGCTAGAGTTGTATGGTGAGCCAAAGAGACAAGGCATGTAATGGGTCATCGGGGAACATGAAGGGTCTTCGTAGAAGACAACGAGTCTTATAATGATTGTACAAGTAATAGTGAAGTATCCCCTTGTATTTTTGGAATTTTGCATATTTTCGGAAGTTATGCATGGAATACTATCGGACTGAAATTATTGAATTTGGATCCAAACCCGGATCCATTAAGGTTATACCAGATGAGTCACATGGGATAGCTTAGTCCACTTAGCTACTCATCGGAGCTCCCCCCCCCCCTCGAAGGAGTAAATCTCTAGCCGTCAGTTGGAAGTTCGAGTATGTCATTTTGAAGAGCTCAGAACAAGGATCGTCGTGGACACGTTCGTATTCCATGAAACATCAAGGAATTCTCATTTTGAGTGAAAGAAAGTCATGTGAGAACATTCCCGTAAGTATGATTTTAGCCTCCTTTTATTGTCCGATTCACATGTTTTTCGTACCATATGTTGTAGATGATGAGTGCATGTGAATGGAAAAAATATGATTATGATGTGGGCAACAGTAGATCATGGATGTGTCATTAGTTTTGCATTGGAGCAATTCCTCGGAGGTTGAAGGAGAGGATTTTGGCCATTATCCCAGGCACAATCGATCATGCCAAATGACCTGATCATCCCACGATGGATGATTAATCATTCCAGCCCAGAATGATAGATCATGGTTGTATTGTTGATCGATTAGTACTGATTAATTAGCAAAATAAGATGATTGACCGTTTTTGGACTAGCCCATAAGGACTTAAATATTGACAAAAACTGACTCTAAAAAGATGTAACTCATATAGAACATTGTGATATATGTTAAATGCATGAAATCATTGAAATGAGTTGACAAATGACAGAAATGGATTCGTTGTGAGTTAAAGTGAGTTACAACTAGATGCACAGAATCTCGGTGAGTGAGAAAGTTAGAGCATCATACAAATAGTTATCAGGGATTTCCATATCTGATATTCACAAATTTTGTTTTCAATGAATCCTTTTCCCTTTATGTTCGTGTTCCATGCCGCGGTGATTTATCTTAAGTGGCATATAGGTATTGAAGTAGATGACTCCAAGGGAGGGGCATGTACCCTTGGGATCCCATGTAGAAAATTAAATATAACGAACTCAATAGTTGCATTGAGTGGGTGTCATGTTACTTGGCATACCGAGGAGTCGTTACATGGTGTTCAGTCTCTACACTTACGTGCCGTCAGTCCAGCGAGCTAAGTAATCGTGGTCGGTGGTCTTTGTTTTACCTTTTCACTTAGGATTAGTACTTGTGTACTGGTTCGTGTAGATCACATTGGTTAGTATTCCGGGTGGGAGCACGGGGGGGGGGGGGGGAGTCCGGGAATTATGATTATTGACGTGGGAAAAGAAACAAGCTCTCCTAGTTACAGGGAGTGAGGGATAGTCGTGAGGATTCGGACTATGGCTTAGATGATTTTGGCAATCGAAGCATTGACTCATACTCTACGCCATCATAGATTCTTAGACATGGGTAGTGGACTTAGGCGGTTCGCGATGGTTCACGGGTTGGAAATAAACCAAGGGATTGGAATAAGACTAGTAAGCCGAGTTAGACACTCGGGATGAATAATAGAAATGCTATACTAGGGATGGGAATCTAGTGGATGTGTTGGAAACTTATTTAGGATGCATTGTACCTCAGCGCATGCCTACGGAGGTACCTCAACCCTGAGTACTTAATGCCTTAGAGTCATAGTATGAGGCACCCGGTGGGCTAAGACCACTAACTATCCACGATGCATGAGTAAAGAAATGAATCAAAAGAATGAAGAGTTTTTTTATGAGGATGGTTTACCATGTTGGTTTGCTTTTGCACATTTTCTTTAATACCTTACTTTATTGTAGTTTTAACATCGTGCTGGGTAATTTTGCTCATAGCATACCCATTATGTTGGATCCGTACGTGGATAGAGCAACCACAACAATGAACAACTCGTGGTTGGAGTTTCTTTTTGTGCAACTACACTTTTTGTGGTATAATACTTGCAGCAGCTTTTACTTGTAGCTTCTACCGAGAGAATGACATGTAATATGTATGTGTATGTATGAAATGGAAATTGAAAATATAAATTTACGTCCTTTTTCCTTTTATGACACATTTTCTCCCGCTTTCCACGACATCATGAATGTATTCGAACGAGGAATGTATGTATGTGAAATTGATTTGTCGAGTACCAAGAATCCAGGAGAATGTCGATACAGCTAATAAACTATTATTTAATTGATGATACTGCCGGATTTTGCATTTGCAGTTGGAAAGGCTATAAATTAGAAGTCAAAGATGTTTTTAAATTCATGTTGCTCATGTATTTGAAAGGGAAACAAATTTATATCGTATTCATTTATTGAGTAGAAGTTGGAGAGATTTACGGATATAATATATTTTTTGAAAAAGAGAACGAATTTCTACGATACAATAATGTATGCAGGTATAATTGCATGTACACAATATTTATGTTTTGGTTATACAAAATCTTATCAGATGTTTTTTCTTTGCAATGTAACATCACATCTTACATTATGTGTTTTTGTTTCACAAAATAAGTATGTTATTTTATGATCTAACTACATTTTTATACATTAATTTATGTATCTCTATGTGATACACATGCATTTTCAGAAGATAATTCGAATTCTACATATTATATGGATTGAGTAGCTGATCAGTATAAAAAGGTTATTATCTATGAAATAGAGGCGAAATATATATTTTGCTCACTTTTATTTACAAAATAAGATACATATTTTAATTTTATTTAATAATTTAAGAATCATTACAAGGATAACTATCATATATAGTTATGAAATATGGAAAAAATGACTTGTATTTTGTAAGATACAACATAAAGTTTTTTCTAAATTGAGAATAAGGACATAAAATAACACCAATCCGAGTCTTGATGATATCAAAAATATATATGTAGAAAATATTCATTTGATTTTAAGAGTACTCAACCTAACATATTCTATTAAAAACAAAAACTAAAATTCCTTAAAAAATGGATGTAGTTGACTTATAACAATTAATATTTAAACCTAAAAAATAAGAGACATACTTAGTACCATTTAAACATGTCTTGCTGTCAGATTTCAAAATTACTCACAAAAAGTGATTTTGATCTTAACTGTTTAATCTTAATCTAAAGCACAAAAATGTTGATTTTGTTAATCCAAAAAAAGAGATCACCTCATTTGAAGTTTCTCCTCATTCAAATTATTATGCATTCGTTTTATTTGATTTCAAATTTATAAGTCAAATCAATATTCCATTCACTATTGTGAATAATTTTTCTTCAAAAATATCCTAAATAAACTCAATTATTCAATTTGATTAGCATCCTTAAAAAGTTTTAAGATAAAGATGAAATTTCTCTAAAGAGAGCTTTATTTCGTTGTATTTAGAGGGAAGATTTGCGATCATCAAAGAAAATCAATCCTTATGGAGGCTAAAGATCTCTTGAAGATATTTTCCAAAAATCATGTTCAATCTTCCTTTTGAACTTTGTGTAGTGCAATGGGATGTAATTTTATTGTTTTCAATTTTCTTGCCTTCTAGAGCTAAGTTTAATTGATGGGTTGTGTTGGATTGGAGTAATCTCCCGTGAATAATAGCTGTTTGGATAATTATGAAGATTGGTAGATGGTTGTAGTAAGAAATATGATGTGATGTCACATTGATTTGTGATAAAATTCCAACTCAAATTTTGAGGTGATTTACGAGATTACCCTGGAGTAAACAGCACACCACCAACCAAGCAAACCTTATCAATTGGGGGTGGGTCTTTTCACACAGCAAACTTCCCATTTCCAAAAGAAGGAATTTTCCCCACCTGCATAGGGCCCCACCTGCAAACGGCCTCCCGCAAACCTAACCCTAGAACGTCGGGTCACGCGTCCAGCACGTGATGCAGGCGGTTTCCAACGCACGTCCCCACGAAAACCCACCACGTGGCCACGTCTCAACTCGTTGGATCTCGAAACAACCCAATGCGCTCGACTTAAAGTCGAATTAATTGCCCACAGATAATTATAAAAACTACGGATTGTCGAATAAACCTAAATATTAAAAAAGAGAAAAACAAAGGCGTTGGTTCCCTCAACGTCGACGGAGATCAAAGGAGAGGAGGGGAGAGCCACCGAATGCTGCGTGGGCCCCATGCTATCGACCTCCCCCCATCTCCGGTATATATACGAGGCGTCTCGTAGAGGCGCATTTGCCTCGAAATTTCTCTCATCCTCCCTCCCCTCCAATCTCATCTCATCCATCACCTCTCGTCTCTCCACTCCACTCCCTCACCCCCTTCTCCCTCGTTAGGGTTTCGGATCCGATCAGGTAATCCCGCTCCCGATATGTTGATGGCATGTTTCTGATGGCGTCTGTTTGTGTTTGATGAGGATTTTCTCTCTTTTTTGTTGTTTTTTAAAAATCCTTTTCGTGTTTCAAGGAGCTCATGAATGTTATGGAAGTATTTCTACGTTTTCCCCTTTATTTGAAAGATTTGAGGAGAAAGTTGAGGTGGTGGGGGTGAAGATCGAGGTGTGGGAAGGGAAAGGTGGAATTTTGGGTGGTAAATCTGCTTGAGCCCTTTTTGGCGGATGTCGGCACGACTCCTGTTCGATTCCGAGAGGTAGTAATCGGAATCGTGGATTGGATCCTGGCAAAAGGAGACGATTGCCAGTATATGAGTTCAGATATTTGCTCGGTACGTGCTTGCGATATGTCATCATACGATTGTGCTTGGGGATGTTTGGAAGATGATAGATACTGGAAAGGTGGGGATATGATAGATCGAGTAGGTGTAAGTTGCCCTACTTAGTTCAATGAGCGATTGAGCATGGAGGTTGTAGTTGAGCATCTGAAACGGGGCTTGTGTATACTATAGCTTCATTCAGAGGCTGACTGCCATACGTTGCTGCCTTCTTATTTAAATTTATCGCCTCTCAATATTGAATGTATATATTTTGGTTTTTTTTTCACTAAAGAGGATGCTGCCTTAAGTTGTATAAAGGTTGCTAAATTAGATGTTAAGATATCTGTTTGAGAATTTTACCTCAGTCTGTCTGTTGAATCTCTCGAGCTTTTTGTGATCCCACTGGAACTTGGTAAGTACGTGAAAAAGCTTATTGGCTCAAAGGCATCCGGTTGCCATGCATGGATAGGCAAGTTCTCAATGTAGAAGAAAACAGTTTCTGGATATGGAAGGTATATGAGAAGCTTCCTTAAATGCATTCTTAGCATTCAGTGGCTAGAGCTGGAGGATCCTGTGATGTTTTTGGTGTTGGGGGGGGGGGGGGGGTTCAACAACGACAGCTAGAATGAAATTGATGCAGATCACAGCATCCTGCTGATTGGCATCTTGTATAATGTTTCTCTTGCATGCAATCTGGATGCCCCTTGTTTCTCTGTAGTTATCAAAAGAGTGCAGATTAGAGTTTCTCCATTTGGAATGAATTTCTGAAAACTTTCTTGTTTACGTGTTGCAGGGAAGCTTGGAAAATACAATTGTTATATCAACATTTACTGTCTCATTTCCACAACTCTGGTGGTGTTGGTTGTTGCTGTGTTGTCAGGATAAGTCACCTATAGGTATTATATGGTTGAACAGAGAGGAATTCTGTGCAGCCTTTGATATGAGTTGTCTCGGTGAGCTGGGGATCAAAACAACCAATTAATTTAAGTGATTTTTACGGAAAACAAAGGCTACGAGATGCCGGTATCTGATAACGAGGAGGTTTGCAAAGTTTATAGTAATATTCGAGTAATTTACTTGAGATGTTCGTTTGTTTATTTTTAACATATCATCTGACCATTCTTATATGCAGCATGGGGTTAAAGTTGAAAAGCAATCCTGTGATTTTTTCTGTATGCCACCAAAGAAGAGGCATCTGCTTAGGTTCCAGTCAATGGGAACAAGTTCTCAGCCTATTAATTCTCCTACAAGTGGATTTCAGCAGGAACATATTCAGCCAGCCCAGGAATCTGAACATGTCTCAAATTCACAAGTTACTCCTCCTGGAGAGACTTTAGAGAGGAAATCTTCTGCTGAAGTGAAGGAATGCTTATTTAATATTCAGGAGTTGGTAGTCGATGCTTTGCCTGATACTGGTCAAGGGCAGACATCTGGAGTTGATGCCACTGCCAGTACGGCCTTTCGTGGATTATGGGAATGCTGATGTAAATGCCAGAGAATTCGATGGTGATAACAACTTCCATCTGTCTTCTGAAGAGTTGGATCTCCAGTCAGCGGCCAATAAGCCAGATCAGCCATCCATTCTAAGTTGTACAGCTTTAATTGACCATGGAAAGGCGACTGTGAATGGTAAAGAACTTGATGTTGCTAACAACATCCAACCATCTTCTGAAGAGACGGATCTCCACTCAGCAGTTGAGAAGCCAGATCAGCCATCTATTCTTAGTACAACTGCTTTTATTGACCACGGGAAGGATGATGAGAAGGGTAAAGACCTTGATGGTGAGAACAACTTCCACACATCTTCTGAAGAAATGGAAATCCAGTCAGAAGTCAAGAATCCAGATCAGCCATCTATTGGAAGTAGTGCTGCTTTAATTGACCATGGGAAGGTTGATGTGAATGGGAAAGAAAAGGTGACAACAACTTCCAGCCATGTCGTGAAGAGATGTCTCTCCAATCAGCAGTCGAGGAGCCAAGTCAGCCAACAATTTTGAGAAGTACTACTCTCATTGATCATGGGAAGGTCAATGCGAATGGTAAAAAACTTGATAATAACATCCAGATATCTTCTCAAGAAATGGGTCTCCAATCGGCAGCTGAGAAGCCAAATCCACCGTTCATGTTAAGAACTGTCTCTGAAAGGATACCTAGTGAGAAGTCTGCATTTCGAAAAGTGGAAGAGAAAATTCCAAGTGGCGGATCACTGGTTTCCCTGTACAAAGTCATAATTGTAATGGAGCATTGTGAAACAAGAAAAATCGGGCATGCAGTCCACGGATTTTAGCTCTGCATAAGATGCCTATGGATGCGCGATGCAAAGTTGCTGAAGTTATGTCTGCCCAGCAACATTCCAACCGATCAAACTGGGATTTAAATACTATGATGGATGCCTGGGAGGGTCCCCAAAAACAGGACCATGGTGAATATGTGGTCAGTTTTTGAGAGATGTTGATAAGAACAAAATTGCAATTCCTGTTGGTATTCCATTTTGTGAACGTCTTCATCCAAATCCTCACTTAAAATTGGAATTTTATCCCTCAAATTCCATCAAGTCAGATTTACAATCGGGAATGCCACTCCGTTTACCTTTATCAAGCTCGTGTAACAGCGTTTCGGATCTGAGCTTGTCAATTACTACATCTGCCAGTGGGACTTCAATTTTTCGCCGAGCACATCAGTAAAGTCTGAACCATTTAATGATTCAAGCAGGGTTGCTGGTCATTTGTTGAATCGGCTTGTCAACCATCTCTCTACAAAGCTGTGAAACCTGAACCACACGAGGAAGCTATTATAGAGAGCTCTAACCTTTTGCCTAAAACAAATCCAGAAGTTGGTCAGCACGTAGCTAGCATGTCTGCTGTGAAGCTAGAGTCAAAATCAGAAGGCCAGAATTGTGTGCTGAGACAAATAAGGACCATGGATGAGGACACGTCAACAATACCTACTAATGAGGATGGAGCTGATAGATCAAAAGTAAGTGCTGATTATGACTTAACTTCTGCCAACGAAATTGCTGATCGCAATGACAATTGCAGCCATTTAGTTCAGATGCCTTCTGTGTGTTGTACTCAAATCTCTGCCATTTCCACCACAAATAATTTGGAATCTCTCCCTAAACCTCAGGGCTTTGAGAAGTCTGCTTTGGTGGGTGAAGATTCCAATATTGCTAACAATTCTGTTGCGGCTGAAGCTGTTTCCCAGATGGACGCTGTGATGATGGATTGTGCTTCACTTGATGTCTCTCCTTCTCATATTACACCGATTGCTGTACCGTCTGCATTGCAGCTATGTAATGCTGGGGAGAAAATAGATGCAATTTCAAAATGACAGTTCTCAGTCAATAGATGGGGCCTCAATGTTTGATTACAAGCATGCTTCAGGTAGTATGTTGCCGGGTGGCAAATGTAGGTCTGTTGGACAGTTCTTTTCAAGCCATAATTTTGATACGTCTACATCACTATCATCAGGAGATGCTTCAGTAGAGTCTAATGTTGTTATACACAAGAATGAGAATGTAAGTGGCCATCAGGATGCAGCCGTTAATTTTCAGTTAAAGTCTAAACTTCATATGGATGAGGACGATGACATTGAAGATGGTGAAGTCCGTGACCAGCATATCCATAGGAGTGCTTCCGGTAGCTCACGTGATGGCAAGGGAACGGATAAATCATGCCTCGAACAACCTGGTAGCCTTGTTACTGCTATGACTCCAACCATCCCCATCATTGCTCGAAGGTGACAAGTGTGGGGTAGCTACTAGAGAACAATGTCAAGAAGAGTCTACTGTGCCTTCCTTGGACTCTAATGGCAATAGCTGTGGTAGGAAAATGGTGCGAGTGGCTGGTAGTATAACACATATCCAGACTCACACACTTGACCTAGGTGAAGATGGCAACCTAAATAAGAGCAAACTAGTAAAGATTTCTCGAAAGTTATCTACCGATGCTCAGTATAAGGAAAAATGCAACGAAGCCAAGCAGCATAGCAAGGGTTCTAATGGGAGTTGTAAAACTATATCAGGAGGCGGTGCAGGTGAGGCAGGCAGTAATATGCGAGAGGGCACGGTTTGAAGGTGCTTCCCTCTGATCAATCATGTCCATCAAAATCTGGGTTACCGGAAAAGGTCAATGATAATAATATGCAAAGCAGTAGGAGCCACAGCCGCATTGTGAACTTGGCTCCCTCTTCCAAGGATTCTGCAGTTCCAGAAAAATCATCTGAGAAGTGTTTGCCATCAAAAATCGAGAAAGAAAGGTCTTCTGAGAAATCGATGCTGGGGATGGGCTGTATCGGCGAGGAATCAGGTGCAATTCTCTTCTCTTATCTTAAATATGCATGTAATTAACACGTTCTTAATTTCATTGAATACTTCTCTTTTATCGGTTGACTTCTGATATCAGGGATATCGGTGGCGATGCTGGAGTGCGCAAATTTGACAAAGAGAGTAAAAAGGAAGATGGCCCCCAATATTAAGGTTGAAAGTGATTTTGCTAGGAGTCGAGCGAGAAATGATAAGCGGTTTGAAACCTTCCATAGCGAGTGGAATGCAGATGATGATTATGCTTCAGAGCATCTTGGTAGGCCAAATAACTACAGGTTCCTGAAATCAAGAAATGCATCAGATGTTGCATTCGCTGGCATGGATGGCCCCATTGAAAGTGTGGGTAGGATTATCCGTAGCCCTCCAATGGTTGATGATCTAGGCAATTTCTCTCACGTGTCTCGTCGAAGGAGGTCACCTGCAGCAAGAGAGCGGCCTATGAATGTTGGTATGCATATAATCCCGTAGGCCTAGGAGGGATGTGAGCCCTGGAAGGTGTGCTGATGGCGTATCTGATATGGTTTTGGTAGGTCGTGAAGCGCGATTTATGCAGCATATGGCAGGTGATGCAGTAGATCCTTCTGCAATAGCTGGTGCTCGTTCCACTTTCGAGAGAGAGGAGACATTTATACACAGAGGGAGAAGTGTATCCCCTCCCTACTAAGAAGGGGAGGTCCGCGGTTGTCTCGGGATGCGTTCTCCCGTCTTCCACAGACAAGGCCCGATCTCCCCGTCAATGGTCACCTCAAAGATCTCCTGATAGCTTTAACATGCGTCGGGAAGTAGTGCGTGGCAGATCACCAAACCTTCAGGTTGTGAGGATGAGATCTCCTCCCAACCCTCGTGATTCTTACATCGAAGATGTAGTGCCGGGTAGGAGGTGTGGTTCTCCTCGCATACCACGGTTGCACGATGATGTTAGAGATGTCGGACCTTCGAGGGAGTTTGAATATGCTAGGGGCGGAGCGGCAATACAGAGAAATGTGAGGAGGCTCCGTGTAATCGACCCTCGTGGGAATGGGGGAGGAGTTCTTCGGGCTTGTGCACCCTCGGCCCCGGATTCATGATTTGCTGGAAGATGAAAGGTTTAGTGACAGGAGGGGTGCGCCTGAGAGGCATGGAATTATCCGTCCTCCAAGACATCGGTTTGCTGAACCCGGCGAGGAAGATATCGACTTCCAGATTGAGCATGAGGCACCTAGACCCATTAGACTCCGGATGGGCGAGGAGGAAGAGTTCCTGGATAGGGGATGTCGGCAAGGGGGAGGCATCAGAAACCCGGCTGGGGGGAGCTTCCAAGGAGGTTGAGAGGCGTGGAGGAGCGGGAGGATGGCAGGGCTTGGCACGATGCTGATTTTGACGATCCTCGTATGAAAAGAAGAAGATTCTGAATGCTTGGTTCCTGTAAACCTCGAGTACGGTAATCGAAAACAGTCAACGGGTTGTTGCCGTCGGGCTTCTTACCTGGCTGAGAAGCCAAGCTGATTCATCATCAGCACGAGCAGCGGCACCGCAGTATATTTATAGCACTCCGGCTTATCAATGTGAGAAACACTTCCGATTCCGACACATTTTGCTGTTAAAATCATGAGACAAACACAACATGGTGTTGGATCATGGGAACTTTTGACTTGTGTTAATAGAAATAAAGATATCGAAATCGTTATGTGAGCGAAATGCGATGTTCTCATGACAGCTCTAAAAGGTTGACTTGACAAAAAAAACTCCTAATAACACGATGGGCATATGAAGAAAGACGACAAACTCCCACCGGATTCTCTGCTGTTTGGGATTCGGCTTCCAAGTTGGTCATGTGATGAAGGTGTTGTTTAATAGAGATGGATATGATTCGAGACGTAATCGAGGGGGCCAACATGCAATGCAAGGAATGTCTAGCAGTTGATCGTGGAATCCCGGACCGTCGGTACAGGAAGACTTGGTGCTATCTTGCTGACTCGAATGTGGGACGAAGATTTTCTCCCGACGCTTAATCCGATATTTAGCAAACGTCGACATACGGAATCCTTTTTTACCGGATGCTTCAATGAATCTAGTAACTTTTTATGTTCCCTTGAATAACTCTAAATCGCAAGAAAATTTTAACATCTAAGACTATTGATCAGAAAGATGTAAATATTTTTCTTTCATGAAATTGCCGCTCGTCCTTTTTTCACGTTATTTCCGTGTATTGATAATGCCAGACGGGTTTCTATCTAGGGTTAGGGATGCGATCGGATACGGATATATTTATTCTCGGTTTTATTCACATAACACACGCACTTAATATATACATGATTATATCCATCCTCCACACGGACAATCATTTCTAACGGTTGTAGAAAGATATAAATATTATATTCCATTTTCACGGATATGATCAAGGATATGGATTTTTATTTTTACAGGACAGACACATCAGATGCATGCTCCATCTTCTCTTTTTTTTTCAAAAAATAATTACGTAGGATAATAATCTAGATCGAATAAAGAGCGAACACGATTATAGATTGAATTAAGATTGAATGAAGATAAACTACAAATTTGGATAAATGATTAAGTACGAAGTGATTTCAAAAAATCATAATAATAATATATATATATATATAATGATAAAAAAATTAGTCAAATCAAAATCATAATCACAAGTGTTGCTTTACAAATATAATCATCAATGGGTTGCAGCATATGCGAGTTTTGTGTTGTTTTGATTCTTATGAAGTTGTGAAGGCAAAGAGGTATGGTGGTAATCAAAGGTCTAAAGGCACGCATGGATTTGGATAGGGAGAAAATAAGTTTAGATGGCTACTTGTTTACTAAACATAATAAATACGCATATTTAATCCATATTTTATTGCTATTTCCATATATAACCGTATTCAAAATTTTATAATATCCATATTCAATAATCTTTCGAATACATATTCGGATAGATTCGTATTTGTTTTCATTTAAGTTCACTCACCTTAACCTGGTCACTTGCTTTATTATTGGGTTTGCACGATCCATTTATGGTATGTCGAACTCATGCACATAATACGTCAGCATGCCCACCATCTAGGGATGCAAATGGTCGGATACGGATATAGATGTCAACATATCCTTATTCAATTTTAAATACGAATACGGATGCATATACAAATGTTGACGGAAATATTACAGTATACTTAAAAAATACATAGAAATATAAAGGAGATACTGATCGCATACAAGTAATATAAGAAATACCCAACAAATTAGCTTAAATTTTAAATACGCATTAAATGAAATATGCATGATATAAATATAAGAAATGTGCTCATATCATAATAATTATACCAAATTTGGTGAAAGAAAGCTAAGATATGTTAAATATAAAAAAAGGTTAAAAATAAATACACTATATTTGTATATATGAAAATGGATATCCATATATGGATGTTTGAAGATATAAAGTGATATCCATATCCATATCTATTTTAAAATGGATACAGATGTTAAAATATGTATAGACATATACAATGGTAGATGGATACGGATGTTAAAGTACGTATAAACTGATATAATGACACCAAATTAGATACGGATATATTCATATCCGTCTTTCATCCCCACTGCCACCTCCATGTCAATAGAGCGGGTTAGGATAAGTAGATCCATGTAGCTTGTAAGTATTTTCAGAGCCTCCTTTATCATTCGATTTAGTGCAATTTTTACTAATTCTCAAGAAGAAGATGATGACGACGACGACGAAGCACGAAGCAGAAACATTACAATTTTAGGCAATGCTTGAAAATCCTTTTAGTATTCTGGCAGAACCTGCCATCCTAATCTGTCATCATTTCTTGATCTAGAAGGAGAATGCCCAAGAACAATGTGAAATGCAACAGAGAATATATTACCATGACCAACTAAATCTGGCATAACATCTATATCCAACATGAGAAAAGCAGCAGTAAAAAGGAACTGCTATGAAGAGAGGAGTTCAAGTGCCGGAAACAGATACAAGGTCCTCTTTACTCAGAACAGGAGGGACGACGACGGCTTCCTGCATGCTGAAACCAGCCTCCTTGCAAGCCTCTTCCAAAAGCCTAACCTGATCGGGACCGTCAGGGCAATAGGCAACGACTGCTCCACCACTACCTGTAAATTTTGATGCTGCTCCCACGCTTCTAGCCACCTCAACCATCTTTATGTTTATGGATCCAAGCACCTCGTCACCAAACATCTTCCTGAAATTAAGGAAAAAACCAAGGATGATATTTCTGGACCACTTGATGCAACAATGCACTCGCAACGGAAAAGAAAGCAGAGACGTGACCTCCCGTTGCTGGTACCACATGGATTGGTCAGTATTTTGCCTTCAGGAACTTTAAACTTGCCTACCCTACCGTTTGATAGCAAGACTGGGCATGGTTGGTAAGATGGGTAACTCTTCTGAGAATAGTAGGTGTTTGGATGTATAGGAGGATTCGAATGGTAATGTGATGTGATATGATATTTTTTTTATATATTATATTTGATTACATTAATGATTAAAGGAATTTTTATACCACGAACCCTAAAAACTTTGTCAATTATCTTCTCGACCATGTAAACGTCGTAATTATCACCTGAATCTCATAAACTTGCCAATTCTTTCACAACAAATTGCGGTTAACTCCCATCCATTTGGCCATAAAAATAAACCGAATTCTGTTAAAAATGTGTATATTTCCCTCTTGTTTATCAAATTTACGTGAGATCGTTCTTCCCTCTTCCCCACTCACCCTTCCCCCCACATCCCATTCACTTCCACCTCCGTTGGCCATCCTCAGCACCCAGCACCACCACCCCTCCTCGCGTCGCCCGATCTCCGCACCCTCTCCCTCGTGCTACCCAACCTTTGCCCCTCCTCTCTGGCTCCACCCCAACTCTGCTCCCCCTCCCCCATCTACAACTTCACAAAAAAAATCGGAATTTCATAGAAATGCTAGACCGGGTGAGGAGACGAACCATCATCTTTAATCTTCCCAACTGAGGTAGCATAGTAGAACTGTAGAAGCACGAGGGTATATGATGATCACATCTTTGACTTCGGCAGGAGAAGATTGTACTAAACCATATCGAGGAGCTCCCCCTTGACAATCATGAATCTGCTAAGGAGGGCCTCTCTGTGGAGCCCCGCCTTCTCCAGTGCCTTCTGTGACACCTCCTTCCACACCTCAACCTTCGCTTCAAGCATCTCCACCTCTGGCCACATCGCGAACATCTCTGCTGCCGTCATCCTCATCATCACGACTGTGTGTCCCTTTACTCAGTGCTCCCAAGCTAGGCTGCAGCCGAGCTCCACACTGCACGAGATTATGTTGCTCTGATACCATGTGGAGAAGGATGAGAGAATGAATGACTTGCTCTATTCAATGGCTCTAGGGTTTCTTATATAGTATGAAACCCTAGAGAGGCGAAAATAGAAAATTATATGGATGCCCCAAGAGGGTTACATGACTCAATAGAGATAAAGAGATTACCCATCAACTCTAACAAGCTCCATCATCGATGGAGGACGGGCACCATTTCTACTTTCCAAACGCACTATATGTGTGTTCCTTTTGAACTCAATGAGATGCTTGCGAAGCACCCCTAACTTTAAGCATAGCTTTTTTGGTTACCAAGCCTTGCACCTCACGGCATCTCCATAAAGTAGCTACCATATAAAAGAAACCATTTTCAAGCATCAAGAATTTCTCGAATCTAAACATGGAGGGGCAAGATGGCCTCTCGTCACCAGAGCTCCACATAAGAGACATGAGGTCAGATCGAGCACGTGGAAAAGCCTTCCTTCACTCACTACAGTTGGAATCTTTGAAGACACTTGGGAGAAACCAAGTACCGACCGATGTGAAATCTGGAGGCTCTATTCCTCTAAGTGAAGTGGCAGTTACTAGCATCAATCACCTCCAAATTAAGCACATTCACCATATTTGCGAATTTATCTCAACCTTGACCTTGGCCTCCCCTCCCATATGAAATATCCTCCAAGTAAAGCATCACATGGAAGTCGCCACCCATGATCCATGCAACTCGAGGGAATTGGATGTGCCACCGATGTACTTATCTCCATAAAAATGCTCTTCTAGAGCTGTTGATTGGTTTGTAGATCTCAGAGATAAGGATCTCACCAAGATCAACCACATTCTTGAGAAGAACCGAGATGATGTAGATTCCTTCAACCTTGTGAACCATGGTCTAGAAATCCTCATTTTAACATATGAACAATCCACCAAAGCTTCTAGCAGATCCAAGGTACTGCTCAGGGTCCGTTACCACTACATTCAGTTCCCTAGAAGAAAGAGGCATCAGATCCAGGACAACGATGAGCCCTTGACAGAGTTAAAAAGTCGTTCATTTCACAATCGTAATTAAGTATCCTGAATTGATAAAATATTTGATATGCAGTCTGCGAGAAGGGAAGCAATAGCGTGTCTTATCTAGCCAACGTGCCCCCGAATATTCCATGATAATATCTCCAAATGACAACTGTTGCATTCATTGATCTCCTAACCATATCTAAACTCGCATCCAACTCAGTAAATTTATTAACCTCTCCCCCACCACAACTATGCCTTTCCAACCCATCATCAGTACCACCACTTTGATCATGTTCAATAGACTCTTCAATATTCCCATCAGATCTCATCTCCTCCAGCCTTTCTTTAATAGTTTCCATACTCCTCTATTCAGCTGACCTCACCTTAATATTCTCGGTGCAATTCGGTTCCTCAGGTCCACCTTGGATAACTCTGCTTGCGTGACCCACAACAGGGTCTTGAATACCAACACGCAGATATGCCCCCATGGCAATCGCTAATCAAGCAGTTGAGTGGTGACGAACTCATCTGTCGACGATGCCAAGCCCTCTTCCAATGTAGAACTTCCCCCATCATCTTGATGGGGAAAGCTGATATCCAACATGATGCCTCACATCTTTGAGCACAGAAGACAATCATTTCGACTTCGTGGGGAAGGTCTCAGAGAGAACCCTCTCTCACGTGAGGTCAACCTTCAGCCCATGCAATACATCTAAATTACCAACATAGGGCAAGAACAACTTGATTTTCGTTTATCATTGATCACTATATTATATTATCGAAATTCTTATTTCATTGCAATTAAATTACATGAAAGGGAATCCATATAATTGAGTTACATTATGGCAATCCAAACATGGTCTTACTTTAAGCAGTACATGGAAGTCATTCCTACAATGAATTCGTACAAGACTTTTGTAATAAAGATGCAAATCAACTAAATTAATCAATTCGGAAGGGGGATTTTTGGAGTGGAAGTGCAACATTAAGTCCATATGAGTACTCTAATTTTAGAGCTTTTTAGCGGAGAACCAACCATCAGGAGATCGGAGGGCCACCACTGAGGGATGGAGCGACGAGGTCGTATCTATAACTGACGGAGACAAGATGGAGGATGTCGAGATGGAGTTGGCGGGGGAGGGGCCATGGAGCTCGGCGAGATGGCAATCTCAGCCCCAGAAGGCAAGAAGCTGAGGGGCCATGTGGTTAGGGATGAGCATGGGCCGGGCTGGGCCGGGCCCTTAAGGGCCCAAGCCCAAGCCCATTTAAGAATTCGGGCCTTGGGCCGGGCCTAAGGCCCACGTTTTTTCCTTTTTTTCGGCCCAAGCCCAAGCCCGGCCCAATTCTTATGGGCCGGGCTTGGGCCGGGCTGGCCCAAGTCTACTTGCCGCAATTAGTTGATGGGATTAGTTGCTGAAATCAGTTGGCATGTATAGCTCCAGACTTTAATTTGTTGAATAAGACACTGTTGCATTGCTGCCTGCAAGCATGGATTTGATGATTCCATTTTATCTTCTACACCCACTATAATACTTTATATCAATACATAGCTAACGACGGGAAAATTAGAGCACTGCACCCCAACAACAAGAGAATATGAAGGTGACAAGTTGTGTGTATGTCAAAGTTTTCAGACTGCAAGAGTGAACTAAAGATAATTTAATCAATCAAATTCGTTTCCCAATCTGCCCAGGATTGCTACCATATTTTTTAACCTTTCAACTATTCATCTGTCTTTTGTATGATCAGATCACTATTCGAATCAAAAAAGAGAGAGAGAAGATGATGACAATTTGATGTTCCTGAACAGACCGCACCCAGAAATAAAGAACCCTCCATCCAATCCAAATCCAATGCCATCGAGATTATCAATAATTTTTTCCCATGCATATAATAAATAAAAGACAAACTTCTAGACTGTCAACTGTTGTACATATAAACACCATCTCCAAAAAAAACTCTACGCATCCGTCCTCACAATAAATGTCAAGAAAAACAAATAATTATTATGAGTACTCAAGACTACTTTATATGCCTATACTCGGGCCAATTCGGGCCGGGCTTGCGGGCTTTTTGGGCTGGGCCGAGCCAAGCTCGAGCCCGGCCCGAAAAATAGTTGGGCCTAATATCACGGCCCAAGCCCGGCCCATCTTTAATTTGGGCTTGGGCCGGGCCGGGTTACATGGGCTGGGCTTCAGGCTGGGTCGGGCCGGCCCAGCCCAATGCTCATCCCTACATGTGGTGCTTTAGATGAGGATAAGCTGATCACATCTCGAAGCAATGCCCAGCCCCAGAGAAGTTGTGCTTCAGGTGTGGCCGCCCAGGCCATCACCAAAAGGAGCGCACGGTGTGTGGATCTTGGTCAAAGAGGAAGCAGCCTCGAGGACAAAACTCTGTAACAGCTCCAGTGGCCAAACCGAAGTTCGCCGGACTTCAAGGCGACGGATGCGCTGAGGCGTCTTTCCGAGGGGGTGGTTATGGAACACCCTTTAGAAGGCATGCTCGAGGGGGAGGAGAATGTTGGGGACCTGAAGGGGTTTATCGAGTGGGCGAGCATGGCAAGAGAGAAGCTAGCTACCGTCGGGGGGAACTGTCAGCTTGAGGGGTCTTTCCTCGGTAGGGGCGAGGAAGGTTATTGAAGGAGCTTTGGAGGGTGGGATGCCACCAGAGTTAAAGGGCAATGTCCGGTGGAGGAGACCGAGATTTTTTAATGGAGGTCTAGAGAACGAGGTTTGGGTGTGGAAAATGTCGATGTCGGTGGGTCCTTTGCAGTGGCAGAGGGTTGAGGTGTTGCAGAAGGCATTGACAGGAGGTCGGCGAGGTCGTTGAGTTGAGCAGCTCCAGTTTGAAGCATGGGGAGGAGCTGGAGACTGGTGACCATGCGAGGGACCGAACTCCCGCCATTCCTTTGTGCAGTGCTGCACATCGGGAGGAGAGAGGTACAATTGCAGCTAGCTATACTGGAGGTACTTTCTTTGAGAGTTCTCCATCAGGTATGACACGACGGAGAGGCGGTCGAGGCATTCGCCGGAGGTCCTCGAGGGCCGGTGATTGCGTGAGTAACTCGGGATTCACGAGAAATTCACGATATGGAGGAAAGACAGTGGTTTCGACGAATAAAAATCCTAGCGTGATGGCAAAATCTTTCTTGGATGATGTCCTCTTCGGCTCCTCAAACAACGCCTTGTCTTTAGGGTCACATTTAAACCCACCATTCAAGATGACAACAGCTAGACATTCGGGTGTAGCAGGCTTATCGGGTTATCAGCAACCCCCGATAGCACCACCACTCTTTGCAGCCATTTTGGAGCCTCGTTTGATGTACTCGAATGTGGCTCCCCGACTGCGTATGGGTTACCTGCAGAACCCGATTGCACCACCACTAAATGCAGCCCTTTCAAACTTTCTGCAGAACTCGATGGTGTCGCTGACTTCTATGTTGTACCCAGGTGCAACCATTCATCAGAATATGGGTCTGGGTTCTCTTGGGTCAAATGAGCTTGATCAGGTGGCAGCTAAGAACATGACTGATGGTCAGAACCATCAGTTGTAGTGTATCAGCAGACGAGTGTTTCCCCCTACTCTAACGACAGGGGCTCTATGCGGATGGAGGTGGGATCGGAGGTAGAGGTGATGGGATATTAGCTAGAGAAGAAGGCGGTAACGTTTCATCGTCGCACCAAGGGGAAGGGAACAGTTGTGTGAAGGGGGGCAGGAATTTGGACTATAAAGGTGAATCATTCTTAAGGAGCATCTGATGAAGAACAGGAGCAGAACTATTTCTCTCGAAAACGCCTTTGCACATATGCAAATGAGCGCGACACAAAGTCGTTTGACCACAAACAAGCGGTGACTGACGTTGGAGGGTTTGGAGCTGGGGAAGCAACGGTGTTGGAGATACACCTAGTGGATCAGGACGAAGGATTCGTAGAAGGTGAGGTGTTGCAACTTCCCAACACAATGGTGAGGGGGAGAAGTCCACCCAGGACACCTCCGAAGTCATGGATAAGAGCACTCCCGAAAATCTTTTCGAGACTACCGTGGCACAGATAACGGGGGTTAAGGTGGTGGGGATTTCCCCAATGGTTCTCAAATGAAGCTCTTATCCTGGAGAGAGTGTGTGTGTGGGGGGGGGGGCAATCGGAGAAGAGATTGATGAATGGCTTGTTGTTGGTTGCGTTGAGGGTGAATGTGCTCGACGAGATGGAGCTCCGCATCCCAACGAGTTCAGAGTTGTGTTAGCAAATGGCAGCTTGGGAGGAATTGTCGTCACTTGGAATGGTGATCTCTTTACCTTGGAGGACGAAGTTAGTCCCGTACACTCGATCACGGTGGATTTGGTCTACAAGAGGAGTTGATCTCATCTTGTGGTGACAACGGCGTAGGGCATTGAGGGTTCCTCGTAGAATATGAATTTATGGGATGAGTTGCGGGAGATTAGGGCAAGATTTCCAAAGATGGCATAGTTCGTATTGGGCTAGAAGTGGAGGGTTCTGCTAACATGTGTTTTTGCTTTGAAGCTGGCTGCATTGTGTCAAAGGTTGATGTCACTCAGGAAGGACTCTCGTGCTACATATGAGTTGAGGAGGGATCAGGAAGCGCAGGGAGAAATGGTAAGGTTGGACTTACTGGAGGATGACAGGGAGCTGGACGAAGAGTTGGTATATCGCGGGATAGTGCAGAGGAACCTTGAGGAGGATGATAGGAAGCGGAAATTAGAGTGGAGACAAAGATCACAATAGAAGTGGCTGAAGGAGGGGGATGCTAACACCAGGTTTTTTTCATGCATGGCAAATGGGAGGTGGAGGAGGAATTTGATGCACTCGATAGAGGTTGTGGAGGAGGAAGGCAGCAAAGGAGATCTACATACTATTACATGCCATGAGCATGCACAGACTGCATTGTGATTATAGATGGATGGGCCTTGGGGTGAACTGGATTTCCCCACCAGAGTCGGAGTTGTTGAGGCCTTTCGATTTGCAATAGGTACGAGAAGCTATGTTGGACCTCAATACGGATGGTTGTCCTAGGCCGAGTGGTGTTCCGTTTTTCTTCTTCACATACTTTTCAGAGGTGATTATGGAAGATGTGTTGGTAGTAGTGATAGAATTTGTAGATGGGAACTATGGTCTCAATCAGCTCAATAGATCATGTGGAAGATGAAAGAACACATGAGATGTTTTATTCAGGAGGTCTAAGGGTCCTTATATAGGATGGAACCCTAGAGAGCTCATAACCTGGAAAATACATAAGTACCCCCAAAGGGGTTACAACGAAATAGGATAAATATAAGCACATTACTAACACTATCCCTCAAGTTGGAGCAAATGTATAGACCATGACCAACTAGAAAGTTATCCACGAGAGGTGCTTCTTAGGTAAGGCTTTCGTGAATATATCTGCAAGCTAAAGATCTGTCGTAATATTAATCTTCCCTCCGCGTACAACATCAAGAGTAAAATGGCAATCAATCGCTATGTGCTTAGTCTGCTCATGAAACACAAGATTCATGGCAATGTATGTAGTGGATTTGTTGTTACAGTATAAAGGAATAGAAGTAGTGACAATAATACCAAGTTCCTGCAAAAAGGTCAGTAGCCAAGCAATCTCACAGGTAGCCTGAGCCATCGCACTGTATTCTGCATCTGCATTGGATCTGGAGGCTATGGTATGCTTCCTTGCTCCTCCAAGTAACAAGATTTCCTCCAACGTCATACCATATCCCGTAGTGGAGCAACGATCCTTAGGTGAACTTACATAGTATGCATTATCATATGCAGTAACATTAGTATAGCCAATGCCCCATAGAAGAGGCAACATCCTGGTGATTCCTTCAAGTAGCGCATGATCTAAAGAACAACCTGCCGGTGACTGTAACATGGTCACTCCATGTGTTGACTGGCTCTGCTTATAGCATAAGATATATCCGACCTCATAACAATAAGATAAAGAAGTTTTCCTAACAGGCTTCTGTATCGTATAATATCTTTGAAGATAGGATCAGTGGAAGTGGAGTGTTTCCTTGGGTCCGTAGGAATACCAGAAGGCTTGCATCCAAGCAATCCAACCTCGATCAGGATGTCCAGGCCTTGGTCTCTAGCACAACTTCATCATCACATGTGACAACCATATCATCAAAGTAAACATCAAGTATGACTATACCAGTTGGATGTCTTCTGACAAAAACAGAGAAGTTAGAGGTTGTTCTCTGGAAACCAAGAGTGTTGATCTCAGTAGTAAGTCTGTCAAACCATGCCTCGGGATCTGCTTTAGATTTTAGATTGCCTTGCGAAGTCAACACACACACTCCCCCTCGACTTCGTAACCAGGAGGTTGCATTATGTAAACCTCCTCCTTGAGATTGTCATATAGGAAAGCATTCTTCACATCGAGTTGAAAGATAGGCCAGCCCTTGTTTGCTGCCAATAAAAGAATAATCCATATAGAGCTCATCGTATAACAGGAGAAAACGTTTTGAAGTAGTCAACCACATGTCTTCGTAAAGCCGTTAGCCACAAGCCTTGCTTTCAATCTGTTAATGGACCCACTTGGTGACTGCTTAGTATGAAGAATCATCTGCAAGCCACATGTCTATTCCCCTTGGGACACTGTACAAGATCCAATGTTCTACTAGAAGTGAGAGGATCCATCTTCTCATTCATTGTCTGTCGCCATCCATAATCCTGCAAGACACTATGATGGTCTCTAGGGACAGAAATAGTCATGAGAGCATCTGCATATCTTCTGTCAGATCATGATAAGCTAGTTGTAGAAGTGAAATAAAACATGAGATGAAAAGTACATTGCTTTTTAATTCTGCAAAGAGCGATGGAAAGCTAATGAGGATCATATGAGACAGTAGTGGTGGGAATACGTAAAGATGGCATATCGGCCTGCAACAAAGGGAAAGGTAATGGAACATGTGCGGTGCAGAGGTATGCTTGCGCTTATACACAATAGGTGGAGGAGGAAGGTTCAAAGGTACATTTGTGACAGATTAAGTAAAGAAGTTAGTATATTCAAAAAAGGTTACATCTACAAAGTTATAATATCGATGACTAGTAGGATCATAGCACATGAAACCCTTCTGTGTACAAGAATAACTAAGAAAATATTTGAGTGTGTTAGAGATTACTGTAGATTGATGTTTCTTTATTTATCATTGTTTCCTTATTATCATGGTTTCCTTATTTATCATTGTAACCCCACAGGGGTATTTATGTAAGCTCTCCTCTGAGCACCCTAGGGTTTAGTCCTATATAAGGACCCCTAGACCTCACAGAATAAACACCCAATATTCTTCTCTTCTTCTCTCTACATGGTATTAGAGCAGCGGTCCTAGATCGGTGTTCTGATCTAATATTCCTCCACCACCGCCCGCCCCTTCTCCCTCCCCTCCACGACGCCCAGCAGGAGCTGCCCTGCGTTAGGCGTGCGCCCCCCGCGCCTTGGGCCCTACGCCCTAGGCCCCCTGCACCCCCCTCCCCCACGTCCTTGCGTGCCCCTACGCCCCCCATCATTTGTCGTAACCTCCCTGTGGCCCTAGGCTTCTGCCGCTGCTACCCTAGGCCCCTTGTTCGACTTCGGTTTAGGGCGTTGAGCCTCCACACCTCTCCAAAAGTGTACAACTAAGGAGGTTCTACAGATCAACTACACCTTCATCTAGGTCACTTTTTCTTGACCTAGAAATGCTATCATGACGTCCACAGAGACCAAGCCTATGTATCCTCTTCTGATGGTACAAAGCACATCTATCAAGTTGAAAGGCTCCGAAAACTATGTTCTATGGTCTCGATCCTTCAAGATATTTATTGGTGGCCAACGAAAGAGTGTCATCCTCACGAAGACTCCTCATGCTACCACTGATGCAGATTACTAGCGAAGATTGGAGCTAGCAACGTTGGAGAGAGCGAGCAGGAGCGCGAGGTTGGAGTTGGCGGCGTTGGAGAGAAGAAGCAAATGTTATAGGGTTTTTTTCTCATGAGTGACGAGGGAAGAGATAGAATTTGGGGGAGTAAAGAGGGGGTATGGTTATGTAGTAGGCATCCCAAAATTGGGATGTTTAGAATAAGATGATGAAAACTTTTATTTATTATATTAAGTTGTGTATCATTTATGGGGATTTTACAAAATATATACTACATATATTTACACATATATAATGCTTCATATATATTATATATGTGTGTGCATCGAATCGAATCGAATTGTTATCGAACGAATCCAAGTGAATTCAGATTCGATGCATTTGGGAATCGAATCCACAAGTTAAATTCAAATTCAGTTCATTTGATTTCGAATCGAACTTTTTTCGAATTTTTATCGAACGAATCCTAATCGAATTCGAATGATTCAATTCAATTAGCAGCCCTATCGATAAGACTCGAATCTTCTTGAGTAGCAGACTAGATCCGCATGTACATGTCTAAGAGCCGAGACTGAGTTGTCTTCTGGGAGTATGTATGCTCAAGATTCTCTCACATTGCCTTTGCAGTATCCTTGTAGATAAAATTTACCGTAATATTTGGATCGATGTTGTTGGTCATCCAATTAATAACCTGGCAGTTGCCAATATACCAAGTATCGTAGTTCTTATCCATCTCCTTAGGCAGATCCTTGGTAAGAATATAATTCTTGCGCTGACCACCGATGAACACCTTAAAGGGTCGAGACCACAACATATAGTTCTCAGAGCCTTTCAATTTGATAGAATTGCCTTGTACAATCACATAAGAAGTCATGTACATGGGCTGGGTATCAGTGGACGCGATGGTGATCGCGCAGGTCAAGAAAAAGTACCTTAGAAAGGATTTGTTGTCTTAATCAAGCATATAGGTGATCTAAATCACCATTTCAGACCTTTGTTGGACTTCCGTAGCAATAAAATGTGGCTCAGATATCATAAATCAGACTTGTTGACTACCTTGGGTCTCGGTGCCCAAACATGACCCAAAAAAGGTCTGGTAGATGTTAGAGCCCCAGGTGGAAGTCCAGGCCATTGTTGCGGGTTGTCGATAACCTAAAAGGGACCAAAAAGGTCCTAGCAATGTTGTTAGGGCACGGTAATGCCCTAGCGGGACCCAAAAAGGTCCTGGCGGTGGTGAAGGTCCGGCGGAGACATGTAAAGAGATGCAGAGGCCCTAACGATGCTGGAGAATGCTTGACGGAGGCAAGGGGCCTCCAATCAAGGCTTCCTGGAGGCATTGACTGCCTTGTCATATCCACAACAGCCCAGGCGGAGGCTTCGATATCCTATGTGGTGCTGCCCAAGGCTGTGAGGGCTCGGGCTGCACGGGGAGAGGGCCTCCTCGACCATGCATGGGGACCTATGTGCTACAAAAGGGCCCGCACAAGGATCGATGGCGGCTAGGGAGAGGGCCGAGATGCGTTGGCTTGTGGTGGCGGCGGGATCTAGGTCAGAACACCGGTCTAGAATTGTTGCTTTGATACCATGTGGAGAAGATGAAAGAACATACTGAGATATTTTATTCGGGAAGTTTGGGGTCCTTATATGGACAGAACCCTAGAGAGCTCATAACCAGGAAAATACATATGTACACCCAAAGGGGTTACAACAAAATAGGATAAATATAAACACATTACTAATAAATCCCTTATCTTCTCACTCCCTAAGAGGGATGTCGCCGTTAGGGTGGGGGACTATCATCCTTTCGCTCTTTTAATGTAATTTACCTTATTGTGGCCAAGATCCTGCCAAACATATTAAGGGGATTCTCTGTAGGATCATCTCTCCAGCATAGAGTGCTTTCCAATCTGGTAGACAGCTCATGGACATTATGGTCTTGGCATTTGAGATTGTTGCATATTGGTGTAGAAGAAAGACCAAAGGAGATCTATGGAAGGTGGACTTCTCAAAGGCTTATGACTATGTGGATTGGCGCTTCATTTAGGTGTCACTGTTTAGACATGAATTTCCTAATAAATGGATTCCGTGGATGAAGAGGAATATCACTGTCGTGTCTTGCGCGGTTCTGATGAATGAACATCCAAAGGATGTGTACTTTCAACCACAACGAGGGGTTCGTCAGGGGTGCCCACTGGCACCTCTTCTCGTTGTTCTTGCAACTGATGCATTATCATACATGGTTGACTATGTGGTGATGGATGGATTTGTTGCGATTACTCAAAGGATATCTCTATCATTGTTCTTCAATACCCTGATGACACGATACTCTTCGCAGAGGGTGGCTCCGAGAGTTGCATGGGTTTGTCCGTAGTTCTTGACTTATTCGACGACGTATCCGGGATAAGTTTAAATAGGGAAAAATCAAAATTCGAATATTCTGCTTAGATGATGCAGGGATTGAGTTGTGTGGGATGGCTTCGTTCCCCGTGCAAAGAGAAGCCCTTGTGATACCTTGGTGTGCCGCTAATGGAGGAAAGGATGCACTTGGCTTACTGGTTAATGGTGATTGAAAAGATGGAGTAAAACTAATGGGATTGAAGTCTGTGTGCCTATCTAGAGGTGGCGGACCGATGTTGCTGTGGTCGATGCTATCCGCGATCCATTTTTTCCTTTCATCTAAACTCCTCTTGGTGGGGGAGCGGAAGAGGCTGAAAAGCATCATGAGATGGTGCTTATGATCGTCCTCCAAGCGGATAAATGGGTAGCCATTGGTTGATTGGAAGTCCGTTTCGTGTTCGAAGGAGGATGGCAGCCTTGGCACTGTTGTAAAAGTCCCTCGACTGGCCCGACTACTCTAGTCGGTGGGGTGGTCGATCAAGTACTGACTAAATCCGAGTAGGGTGACTAGTCGATCGACTTTTACTTGAAGATACCATATTTTAAATTTTTTTTGTTTTTTTAAAGCAAACTATTCTACCATGCTTAATGTTTTATTTAGATTCAATTGCTTCTTTTCTTTTATTATGATAATATAAAAATGTATAAATATATGTAAATATATAAGAATATACATATAAAAATAATTTATATATTTAAATAATTAAAAAATCAAAGATGATTAAAGCTCGACTAAATCCGATTAGTCACTTGACTGCCGATTAATCCTTAGTCAGTGTAACAATCGACCAGGTACCGACTATCGATTTTTACAACCTTGGGCATTGGAGTACATACTTTGAAGGAGATGAATAAGACACTGCTCAGCGAGTAGATCACTCGTAGCTGGGGTGATTGTGACAGTTTGGTTTGCACGCTACTCAGTAGGATTTAAGGCTCGGGATCATTACTCCCCAGCCTCGAGGATCTTGGAGATGCACCTTCCTATTTCTGGCGAGATGTTTGCGGTGTGGTACAAGAGATTCACACCTTCATGAGGTCGGTTGTTGGGAATGGTACGGGTTTTCATTTCTAAAAGGATGACTAGAGTAAGAATGGGGCATTGGGATAAGGTTCTCGAGTCTTATGGCATTGACTGTTGACCCGGAGTGCTCAGTGGCGGATGTGTGGGATGGGCATTCTTTCTTCCGTGTGGGAACTATTTGGAAATCAGGCAGTATGTATTGACAGCATGTCCAATTTCCGAGGGTCCGCTAAGCAAACTGGACCGGTATGGAGAGAGAGAGAGTGTGTGTGAGAGATCTGAATGCATGTCTATGATTTGGGCGATTTGACTCGCCAGAAATGGCGTGGTATTTCAATAGGATAGGTGTTATGATGAAAATATTGTGGCGCATGCTAGGACTTTAGCTGTGAGTTGGTACTTGTAATTTTGGGTCGGTTTTGTTACTAATTTACAAACTGTAATGATTTTCGGTGATTAATGATGTAATTTTTGTGCACGCGCCTATACGGTAGAGGCCCTTTTTTCTTTCAAAAAAATAATGACAAGTATGGGATCCATGAAGGGTTGAACTAAGGACAATAATCAACTCTTGATTACCTCAATGGGTATAACTTAATTGTCTCATGCGATAACTCCAACCCGGTGGACGAAATATAGATCTTGACTTGGTTACAAATAAAGGAATATAGTCCGGTCTATTCTCCTCCCAACTTCCTCTCTTCCTCTTGGACACAAGTAGATTATGTGGTTCTCGGTCTCATGCTTTCTGAAACAGTTCTCAAAGATGACCTGTGCTCTGATCCGAAAAGTTGATTTTTATATTTTGTGAAGCTCACCAGACCCACAAACACAGTGTACTGACTTTATCTCATTTATTTTGTTTGTTATACTTCATGGGAAAAAACCCACTTAATGGTCTAGTGGTAGTACAGTGTGTTTACCACACAAAAGATCAGGGTTCAAATCCCACTCTTGCAGTGGTTGTGTTAGGTAGTCGACGGCCAGCGTAAAAAATAGTCGAATCTTTCAACATGGATTTTGCAAGAATCTATGTAGCCGACCCTACTTGTAGTAGGAGAAGGCTTAGTACATTTTTTTATACTTTATGGAATCTTATACTCATTACTGCAGATTTTGGATCATAGCTAAAACCAATTTGTTTCTGACATGAGTGACTAGCTAGTTGTAATTCTGTTATGATATTATTGCTCCATGTTGTATGTTTTCGATTACTGTGGAAGATGACCAAAATATATGCACGTCATTTTCAAGGGAACTTGTAGACTTCCGAGTTTTACCTGCGAAGTTCAAAATTGCGGTTCATAAGTTTCCCCAGTTGGGTGTAATCCTTTTCAAGCAAAGCCTTTTGACCCGAAAGAGCTAAATCTGCAACCTCTTTCATCGACGATATTATAAATTCATCACCATCAAGCCACCTCTGCCGCACTGTACTATGCACCTGCATTTGATATAGAGGAAGAACGCATAAATTTGAAAGTGCATACTTGACAGGATTTGTTCTTGCATGGAAGGTAGAATTGATTATTTACAAATGGTAATTGGTACCTTATAAAACAACAAAAATAGTACACTGAAACATGCAATTATAAGAATACGTGCTTTAGAACACACCGCATATTCTTATCAATAAAATGGCATAGGATCGACCATTAGGGCACACCTCCAAGAAAAATTCATATCCATCGCATATTAGGCGTGCTTGGTTGCACTGAATTAGAATTCCTCCAAACCAAAACCATTTTTTTGGATAGGATTGAACAATCAATTCCTACCTGGTCAAAGAAACATAAAATGTATTGGAATTTTATATATGATGCATCGTATCTACGTCCTATATAGGAGTTTTCTACAACCATCACGTAATTTTTCAAAATTATATGATATATTTTTCAAAATTACATGATAGCCCATGTTATCTTTGTAATTACACCATAGCTCATATAATATTGCTCCGTTTTACACCGCAATTATTGTTGTACTACGTTAGTCTCACCGCAATTATTGTTGTACTACGTTAGTCTCACACACTAGACGTCCCCGGCTCATACCCGAGTTCGGACATGCATTAACTCAGCCATGGCCGGTCCCAAGCCCGGGTAAATGAGGAGGGTTGCGTTAGGTAGCCGACAACCAGCGTAAAATAGTATGAGAAAACTTCCTAAATAGTACTTTTTTTCTAAAAAGAATACTATTTAAGATGTTGCCTCATGACAGTCGGATCTTTTCAACATAGATTTAAGCAAACATACAGATTTCGTTGGGGCGTTCCCTACTTGCGACGTGTTGCATCGCCCGAATCTGGATGTAGTTCAAAATTTGCAAGGGTTCTTGCATTTGGAATGCATGCAGGTAATTAAGCTAGTTCCGCTGCATCACCGCCCGGATGTAGTCCAAAATTTACAAGGATTCTCGCATAATGGACGCATGCGAGTAAAGAAGTTAGTCCAAAAGAGATTACAACAGAAGTTGCGGATTGGTAGTTGGAATATTGGCACTTTAACTGGAAAGTTGATGGAGATAGTGGATACGATGGAGCATCGCCCGAATCTAGATGTAGTTCAAAATTTGCAAGGGTTCTCGCATTAGGAATGCATGCAGGTAATTAAGCTAGTTCCGCTGCATCACCGCCCGGATGTAGTCCAAAATTTACAAGGATTCTCGCATAATGGACGCATGCGAGTAAAGAAGTTAGTCCAAAAGAGATTACAACAGAAGTTGCAGATTGGTAGTTGGAATATTGGCACTTTAACTGGAAAGTTGATGGAGATAGTGGATACGATGTTGCATCGCCCGAATCTGGATGTAGTTCAAAATTTGCAAGGGTTCTCGCATTAGGAATGCATGCAGGTAATTAAGCTAGTTCCGTTGCATCACCGCACGGATGTAGTCCAAAATTTACAAGGATTCTCGCATAATGGACGCATGCGAGTAAAGAAGTTAGTCCAAAAGAGATTACAACAGAAGTTGTGGATTGGTAGTTGGAATATTGGCACTTTAACTGGAAAGATTGAGATGATGCGAGACAGATCCGTTTTAAGTGACATATCTATTGATGTGCCTCTTCCCATGCATCTACAATGTGACAACGAGGACCAATCATCGAGGAATATCGAGATGATGTGCCTCTTCCCATGGCACCGGGGAATATCGAGATGATGCGAGACAGATCCGAATTAAGTGACATATCTATTGATGTGCCTCTTCCCATGCATCTACAATGTGACAACGAGGATGCTCTTTTCATTGTCAACAATCCTGCCTTCCATGGGAGGACCAATCATATTAAAGTTAATTATCACTATACTCGTGACATGATTCAGAAGAGCTTTATCTCTACTTCCCACGTCAGTTCAGGAGGAACATACATAAGATTTATTCACCAAGACCTTAGCCAGATGACCATTCCAGAGGTGTTGTTCCAAGCTGAGCATGATTGATATCTATGCTCCATCTTGAGGTGGAGTGTTGATAGATATTTTATTTTTCCCTTTTCCTTGTTTTATGTATTCCTTCTTCTTTCCGCCTCTATTATGTAATTTGCCTAACATGTTTCTCTTCTTATATGAGAGAATCCTAGGTCCTCGGTAACAATCCATTCATTATTTTCTTTTCTGACAACAATTCAGAGTTTATTTTTAAAATGTTGCTAAAATCTCTTTGCTTACCTTACTATTGAAACTCGAAAAATGCTGAATTTTATTATTGAAACTTGGAAATGCTGATGTTAATATTTAAATATCGTTTATTTTCATTTAAAATAGCACGCAACACCTTATATTCTTCGTATACTACATAGTCTCTTTCCATTGATCTATCCAAATGAATCTGATTCTCTAATTCAGAACCTTCCTTACAACCAGTTTGACCAACGTACAACAACAACAAAGTCTTTTCCCACAATTAAGTAGGGTCGGCTACATGGATTCTTCGCCTCCATTCAGATCTATCTCTGGTCAATCCCGGGTTTATATCCACAAAACTAAGATCCTTTCGTATGGTCTCTTTCCAACACTTCTTAGGCCGTCCTCGCCCTCTCTTAGCCGGCTCAACATCCCAACACTCGCATCTCCTAACAGGTGCATCAGTTGATCTTCTTTGCAAATGTCCAAACCATCTTAAGCGGTTTTTTCGCATCTTATCCTTGATCGGAGCTACACCAACTTTCTTTCTGATTGCATCATTCCGAATCTGGATCTTTACGTGTGTGTCTACACATCCACCTTAGCATTTTCATTTCTGCTACATTCATTGTCTGCACATGTCTATGGTTCACAGGCCAACATTCGGATCCATAAAGTATAGCAGGTCTCACGGTTGCTTTGTAAAACTTTCCTTTAATCTTTAAAGGAATTTTCTTATCACAGAGAACAACAGAGGCTCCTCTCCACTTTAGCTAGCCTGCATTTATTCTATTAGTAACATCTCCATCAATTTCCCCCATCATGTTGCAGAATAGATCCCAGATATCTGAAGGAATCTCTCTTCTAAATGTTGTCGTCACCAATCTTCACCTCGATTCCTTCACCATTGCTTCCATCAAAGGTGCACTCCATATATTCCGTCTTAGCTCTACTTATACGAAATCCTTTAGTCTCCAACTCAAGTCTGCAGACCTCAAGCTTCTCATTTACTCCATCTCTAGTCTCGTCAATTAACACAATATCATCAGCAAATAACATACATTACGGTAACTCATCTTGAATGTGACTGGTCAACTCATCCATAATCAAAGTAAAAAGAAATGGACTCAAAGCAGAACCTTGATGTAAACCAATGTTGATGTCAAAATATCCAGTCTTCCCAGACGGGGTCCTTACACAAGATAAAGCCCTATCATACATGTACTTTATGAGGTTAATGTATAGGACAGGTATTCGTCTCTTCTCCAACATTCTTCACAATATCTCTCGTGGGACAGAATCATAAGCCTTCTCCAAATCAATAAAGATCATGTGGAGGTTCTTCCTTTTAGCTCTATAAATCTCCATTTTTCTCCTCAACAAATGAATGGCTTCAATCGTTGAGCGACCTGGCATGAATTCGAATTGATTTTCTTTTACACTGAAAATTTGCCTCAACCTTCTTTCGATCACACGCTCCCAATTTTTTATAGTGTGGCACATCGGCTTGATACCTCTATAATTTGAACAATTTTGAATGTCTCCTTTATTCTTATAAAGAGGCACCACGATACTCCTCCAATCTTCAGGCATTTTCTTGCTTCGCCAAATAACATTGAATAGATTCGTAAGCCAAGTCAAACCACGCTCACCTAAAACTCTCCATACTTTTACAGGGATGTCATCCGGTCTTACAGCTTTTCCAGGTCTCATAACCTTCAAAGCCTCCTCTACTTCCTTTCTTTGTAACCGTCTGTAGCATGCACGATTCAAGTAACTTTCACCACAAGCTAGATCACCCAAAGTGATATCTCTATTTCCTTCCCCAATGAAAAGTTTATGGAAGTACTGCTCCCATCTAGTCTTTATATCCTTCTGAGTAACAAGCACATGACCTTCCTCGTCCTTAATGCATCTCACTTGAGAAAGGTCTTTGGCTTTTCTTTCTCTTGCTTTGGCCAACCTGAATATATCCTTCTGTCCCTCCTTAGAGTCGAGATTTTTATACAAAACTTCATAAGCTTTTGACTTAGCTTCGCTTACGACCTTCTTTGCTTCCTTCTTCGCTAATTTGTAGTTTGTGACAGTTTCCTCTGTTCTATCCTTAGACATAGCTTTAAAGCAAGCTCTTTTTATTTTTAACTTCTCTTACACCCCTTCACTCCACCACCAAGCCTCCTTTTGACATGGAGCTCCTCCCTTTGACTCGCCTAGCGTCTCTTTGGCTACCTTTCGAATACAAGATGCTACTGCCTCCCACATCTCGTTTGCACTACCGCTACAATCCCAAGATAAGTCTTCTAAAACCTTCTCCTTGAAGCTCGCTTGCTTCGGTGGAAGATTTCATCATCTGGTTCTAGTTATCTTAGAAATCCTCCTTTTCTTTACAAACCCTTTCATTTGTACATCCAAGACTAACAAACGATGTTGGGTTGTCAAACTCTCTCCTGAGATTACTTTGCAGTCTTTACAACACAACCTATCTCTTCTCCTCAACGCAGAGTAATCTATATGTGTTCTAGTTGGCCCATTCTTATAACTTATAAGTAATTAAATGTTCCTCCCTTTTCTTGAGGAGAGTGTTTGCTATGAAAAGATCATATGCCGTTGCAAAATCCAGGATGACTTTTCCCTCTTCATTTCTATCCCCAAAACCATGTCCTCCATGAACACTAGCATACATTGAAGCATCTTTTCCCACATGTCCATTAAGATCTCCGCCGATGCAAATCATCTCTCTTGGTGGGATTCCTTGTAGACTCTTATCCAAATCCTCCCAAAAAGCTTGTTCAGTCCTTTCATCTAAACCAATTTGTGGTGCATAAAATGAGATGATATTCAGAATTTCTTCTTCAAGCACCAATTTTAGCAAAGCAATTCGATCACCGAATGTTTTCACCTCAACCACACAATCCTTCAAATCCTTATGAACAACCACTCCAACACCGTTTCTTTAACTTTGGTATTCAAGTAAAGAAAAGGGTAGAAACGGTGTTGGAGTGGTTGTTCATAAGGATTTGAAGGATTGTGTGGTTGAGGTGAAAAGATTCGGGGATCGAATTGCTTTGCTAAAATTGGTGCTTGAAGAAGAAATTCTGAATATCATCTCATTTTATGCACCGCAAATTGGTTTAGATGAAAGAACTGAACAAGCTTTTTGGGAGGATTTGGATAAGAGTCTACAAGGAATCCCACAAAGAGAGATGATTTGCATCGGCGGAGATCTTAATGGACATGTTGGAAAAGATGCTTCAATGTATGCTAGTGTTCATGGAGGACATGGTTTTGGGGATAGAAATGAAGAGGGAAAAGCCATCCTGGATTTGGCAACGGCATATGATCTTTTCATAGCAAACACTCTCCTCAAGAAAAGGAAGGAACATTTAATTACTTATAAGTTATAAGAGTGGGCCAACTAGAACACATATAGATTACTCTGCGTTGAGGAGAAGAGATAGGTTGTGTTGTAAAGACTGCAAAGTAATCTCAGGAGAGAGTTTGACAACCCAACATCGTTTGTTAGTCTTGGATGTACAAATGAAAGGGTTTGTAAAGAAAAGGAGGATTTCTAAGATAACTAGAACCAGATGATGAAATCTTCCACTGAAGCAAGCGAGCTTCAAGGAGAAGGTTTTAGAAGACTTATCTTGGGATTGTAGCGGTAGTGCAAACGAGATGTGGGAGGCAGTAGCATCTTGTATTCGAAAGGTAGCCAAAGAGATGCTAGGCGAGTCAAAGGGAGGAGCTCCATGTCAAAAGGAGGCTTGGTGGTGGAGTGAAGGGGTGTAAGAGAAGTTAAAAATAAAAAGAGCTTGCTTTAAAGCTATGTCTAAGGATAGAACAGAGGAAACTGTCACAAACTACAAATTAGCGAAGAAGGAAGCAAAGAAGGTCGTAAGCGAAGCTAAGTCAAAACCTTATGAAGTTTTGTATAAAAATCTCGACTCTAAGGAGGGACAGAAGGATATATTCAGGTTGGCCAAAGCAAGAGAAAGAAAAGCCAAAGACCTTTCTCAAGTGAGATGCATTAAGGACGAGGAAGGTCATGTACTTGTTACTCAGAAGGATATAAAGACTAGATGGGAGCAGTACTTCCATAAACTTTTCATTGGGGAAGGAAATAGAGATATCACTTTGGGTGATCTAGCTTGTGGTGAAAGTTACTTGAATCGTACATGCTATAGACGGTTACAAAGAAAGGAAGTAGAGGAGGCTTTGAAGGTTATGAGACCTGGAAAGGCTGTAAGACCGGATGACATCCCTGTAGAAGTATGGAGAGTTTTAGGTGAGCGTGGTTTGACTTGGCTTACGAATCTATTCAATGTTATTTGGCGAAGCAAGAAAATGCCTGAAGATTGGAGGAGTATCGTGGTGCCTCTTTATAAGAATAAAGGAGACATTCAAAATTGTTCAAATTATAGAGGTATCAAGCTGATGTGCCACACTATAAAAATTTGGGAGTGTGTGTGATCGAAAGAAGGTTGAGGCAAATTTTCAATGTAAAAGAAAATCAATTCGAATTCATGCCAGGTCGCTCAACGATTGAAGCCATTCATTTGTTGAGGAGAAAAATGGAGATTTATAGAGCTAAAAGGAAGAACCTCCGCATGATCTTTATTGCTTTGGAGAAGGCTTATGATTCTGTCCCACGAGAGATATTGTGAAGAATGTTGGAGAAGAGACAAATACTTGTCCTATACATTAACCTCATAAAGTACATGTATGATAGGGCTTTATCTTGTGTAAGGACCCCGTCTGGGAAGACTGGATATTTTAACATCAACATTGGTTTACATCAAGGTTCTGCTTTGAGTCCATTTCTTTTTACTTTGATTATGGATGAGTTGACCAGTCACATTCAAGATGAGTTACCGTAATGTATGTTATTTGCTGATGATATTGTGTTAATTGACGAGACTAGAGATGGAGTAAATGACAAGCTTGAGGTCTGGAGACTTGAGTTGGAGACTAAAGGATTTCGTATAAGTAGAGCTAAGACGGAATATATGGAGTGCACCTTTGATGGAAGCAATGGTGAAGGAATCGAGGTGAAGATTGGTGACGACAACATTTAGAAGAGAGATTCCTTCAGATATCTGGGATCTATTCTGCAACATGATGGGGAAATTGATGGAGATGTTACTAATAGAATAAATGCAGGCTAGCTAAAGTGGAGAGGAGCCTCTGTTGTTCTCTGTGATAAGAAAATTCCTTTAAAGATTAAAGGAAAGTTTTACAAAGCAACCGTGAGACCTGTTATACTTTATGGATCCGAATGTTGGCCTGTGAACCATAGACATGTGCAGACAATGAATGTAGCAGAAATGAAAATGCTTAGGTGGATGTGTGGACACACACGTAAAGATCCGGATTCGGAATGATGCAATCAGAAAGAAAGTTGGTGTAGCTCCGATCAAGGATAAGATGCGAAAAAACCGCTTAAGATGGTTTGGACATTTGCAAAGAAGATCAACTGATGCACCTGTTAGGAGATGCGAGTGTTGGGATGTTGAGCCGGCTAAGAGAGGGTGAGGACGGCCTAAGAAGTGTTGGAAAGAGACCATACGAAGGGTCTTAGTTTTGTCGATATAAGCTCGGGATTGGCCAGAGATAGATCTGAATGGAGGCGAAGAATCCATGTAGCCGACCCTACTTAATTGTGGGAAAAGACTTTGTTGTTGTTGTACGTTAGTCAAACTGGTTGTAAGGAAGCATCTGAATTAGAGAATCAGATTCATTTGGATAGATCAATGGAAAGAGACTATGTAGTATACGAAGAATATAAGGTGTTGCGTGCTATTTTAAATGAAAATAAATGATATTTAAGTATTAACATCAGCATTTCCAAGTTTCAATAATAAAATTCAGCATTTTTCGAGTTTCAATAGTAAGGTAAGCAAAGAGATTTTAGCAACATTTTAAAAAACTCTGAATTGTTGTCAGAAAAGAAAATAATGAACGGATTGTTACCGAGGACCTAGGATTCTCTCATATAAGAAGAGAAACATGTTAGGCAAATTACATAATAGAGGCGGAAAGAAGAAGGAATACATAAAACAAGGAAAAGGGAAAAATAAAATATCTATCAACACTCCACCTCAAGATGGAGCATAGATATCAATCATGCTCAGCTTGGAACAACACCTCTGGAATGGTCATCTGGCTAAGGTCTTGGTGAATAAATCTTATGTATGTTCCTCCTGAACTGACGTGGGAAGTAGAGATAAAGCCCTTCTGAATCATGTCACGAGTATAGTGACAATTAACTTTAATATGATTGGTCCTCCCATGGAAGGCAGGATTGTTGACAATGAAAAGAGCATCCTCGTTGTCACATTGTAGATGCATGGGAAGAGGCACATCAATAGATATGTCACTTAAAACGGATCTGTCCCGCATCATCTCGATATTCCCCGGTGCCATGGCGTTGTACTTTAACTCTGCACAAAATCTGGCGACCACAGCCTGCTTCTTACTCTTCTATGAAATCAAAGAGCTCCTTATGAACACTGCAAAACTTGAGGCAGACTTCATGTACTTGGGACATCCTAAATAATATACATATGTGCTAATGGCAAGGGATGTCCCTTTGATAAAGAACAATCCAGTATCATGCGAGGACTTCAGGTACCTCAGAATCATATGAATTGCATCCATATGTGCATGTCTTGGTTGCTCCATAAACTGACCTCTTGGTACGTTCGTGGACCTATAGCTGACAGACCCACGACAAACCTCCTAAAATCCTCTGAAAGGCGTCCCAAAGAGACATGGGCAACGAGAGGATACATGACACGTGTATGCCTCCGCTTCTGTATAGCAATAGGCATATCCAGGTCATCTGCTTTCTCCTCGTCCTGTAAACTAGCCTCTTGAGAAGGCGCGTGCTCAACATGTATAGTAACATGTTGCACAAACAAATCACCAGTGACACTAGTAGAAACAATGTGCTCGGAAAACAAATGGAGTGTGTTGGATGATGGAGAAGGCCCATGAGCAGGGGGAACAGTGGGAGGCCTACGAATGCAAAAAAAATGTAACAAAAATCGAGCTAATGTGCTAGGTGATGGAGATGTAGGAGCAACCACGGTAAGAGGTGACGGTGGAGGTGGTGGAATAGGAGGAACTACAAGAGGAAGTGGTTGTGGAGTGGGAGGGAGGTGGTGGTGGAGAAGGAGGTTGGAAGTGTACACCCTCTCCTAACTCAGAAACAATCATCATATCACTTCTAGGATTAAAGTACATAACCGACTCAAAAAATGTGACATAAGCACTAACATAGTACTTTCGTCTAACTGTATCGAAGCCGCGATATCTTTTCTGGGTTCGAGAGTATCCCACCAAAACACACTTAACAACTGTGAGAGAGAGCTTGTCACACACAGGGATCAGATGATGAACAACGGCCACTGAACCAAAGACACGAGGTCAACGAGAAAAAATCATTATCAGGAAACACAATTGAAAGAGGAATCTTTTCCCCTAACGCACAGAACAATATCATGTTGACCAGGTAACATGCAGTAAGAACAGCATCCTCCCAGAAAGAGTAGGGAGCATGACTCCGAATGAGAAGAGTCATAGTCACATCAAGAAGATGACAATTTTTACGATTTAACTGAGAAGTGTAGGGGCACGAAGTCTAATGTATAGTGTCATTAGCCTTGAAGAAATGAGATAACTTAGTATAAAGGCATTATAAAAGAGAACATAATTGAGCATAGAAGAAAAAATAATTTTATTTCATAAATATATGACCGAATGACATATCCAGCATCATATTTATTATTCAAATGAAAAATCCATGACAATCTAGAGTAATCATCTACAACTACAAGATAAAATGTGTGTCCTTGATGTTCAAGAACACGACTGAGATCCCAGATATCAAAATGTACTAACTTAAACAAAGAACTCTGCTACGACTCTGACAACCAAGATGACTAGTTTAATGATGCTTCCTAAGCTGGCATGTCGCGCACTGAAAGGTAGATCTGGAGGGAATCTGAGAGAATACTACACATCTTCTACAGATGAAGATGAGAGAACTGAAGATGCCATATGTAGGGGAGGACTGGCCCAGTGGGAATGGACGAGGCACCAGAATATGGAGACTGAACCATTCTGCAATCCACCCTGCCTGTGAGTATATTAAAAACATAAGAGAAGAGGGGTCAAAGATGGCGTGACAATGTAAATCCTTTGTGATTTGACTAACATACAATAAATTCATTAAGAAATCAAGAGCATGAAGAACATTCTGCAAGTGCATGGATTGAATCGGTCGGATCCCCAAATGTCCAATAACTAGGGAATGTACGCCATCTGCAATAGCTATTGTTCTGCCTGGCTAGATAATTATTTAGGAAGTGAACTGGGTCTTGGCTCCATAAAACTAATGAGTAGTACATGAATCCATGATCCACTCTGAGAGGTCTGTCATGTGACAAGCAGTAAGGGCATAGATTTTAAATAAAGTACTAGCATAAGCAGAGGCAGCCAAGTCAGACGAGACAAATGGAGCACTAGAAGATCCAAAAGTGGAAGGCATGATTTCCCTCAGATAGGAGACTAACTCATCGAATCTCTGATCAGAAGCAGTGGTAGGAGGCGTAGGTGTCTCAACTTGCTTGGTAGAATGGGCAGATGCTGGAAATTCATGTTTGGAATAGCATGTGTCCTCTGAGTGACCTGAGCGGTGACGGTAGGTACATGAAGATGTGGATCGTCAATGACCCGTTCCTCTACCCTATGGACCTCATCCTCTGAACTGTAAAGATCCTTCACTACCTCAAGATGTTGTTAATGTCAATAACGTATGAAAGGAGGATGGCGAACGAACCGTGATCCTGCTAAGTCTACGGCATGCTTCCTCCATGGGAGGTATGGTAACATCCGGAAGTAACTGGGCTCGTGCGGCATCACACTAAAGATCAAGGTCTACAAATTATATACCTACCATGGTGGTGTTCCAATACGCTTTCTCCTGCTCTAGTATCGCTGCAAGAGGCATGAAGCTGTGTAGCTTCTCGAACATACCCTTGAGAGAAGTGTATAGGGTATGAAGAGCGTGATCATTATGCCCAACCGTGAAGATGTCATGTTGGAATTGTACGGGGGCTCAATCTGCCCGACTATACGAGTAGATGCATGGTATCCATGCTTCTGATAACATGTATCCTCAGAGTGGCCTAGATGACGGCAATAGGTGCAAGGGCCACATTGATGTCCACCTCCTCTGTCACGGAGATCACGCCCTTTGAACTATTTAGAGCCTCCTCTACCGCGAGATGCAGCCATCGCTGAGAAGGTTTGTGTGGTGGTGGGTGATAGGATAAGTAGTTTGCTGAGGTAATTATAGGCCTCCTCCATGGGAGGTATGGTCGCGCATGTAAGAAGTTGTACGTGTGCGGCCTCACACTCTAGATCAAGGGCTATCAAGAAAACTCCAACCATCGTGGAGAGAATGGCATCTATTGTTCCATATAAGTGGTAGTGGGCATGAAGCAGTGAAGCTTCTCAAACAATACGTGAAGCAAATAGTAGAATGTACATAGAAGATGCCATTCTACTTGGTCATGTATATATCAAACTATAGCTGAAGAATCTTGACCTCGTTCTTCACTTGGGCATTCGTGGCTACCAGAATATCCAACCATTGCCTTTGTGGTGGGCTGGTTCACAATAGTGTAGACGATATCTACAGTAAGAGTATCAAAGAGCCAAACACGTGTATAAAGACGCCGCCCGTGTTCTCTAACATGATGAAAAAAATCGAAACAATATTCGACCGGAGAAGTAGACCGATCCGAGCGAGTCTACACAATCATATAAAGGATTGGTTGTACATGTAGACTCATACAACCATCCTCGTCAATCCTCGATCTACGCTAGGATCGGAAAAAGTGATTTATATATCTGAAATAACTTTTTCCGAACAAAATCAGACCAAAAAAAGGCCTCAAGATGACGCACTAGGATGTGGCGACGGCGAGGGATGACCTAGGCGGCCTCGCTAGTGACTGATGGAGGCTTGGGGGGCTGCAGCAGCCTGCAACAGTCTGGGCGGTGGGTTGGTAATGCCCGCAGCAGCCAGCAGCCTGCAGTGCCCTGAGCGAAGACCTAGAAGGATACCGCAGCGAGCTAGGGGCCCATAGTGGCCTAGATGATGGCCTAGAAGGCCCCCTAAGGGCCCTGCAGCATTCTGGAGATCCCTGTGAGGGGTGGGCAGGGGCCTGGAGGGCCGCGCAGACCTCCAGCGGTTGCTCTTGGTGGCGTTGGTGTTGCGCAGGGAGATCTTGACGGCATTGGTAGCGTGCGAAGAGAGCGGCAAGTGGGGGATAGGGTTCAATGTACAAGAACTTTGGTCGAGGACCGTCACTCTTATACCATGTGCAGAGAAAATAATGCATGTTCATGAGGCCATAGGGCTCTCTTATATAGAGGGAAAACATGGTGGACAAATTACATAAAGTAGACAGAAAGAAAAAAAGAATACATAAAATAAATAAAAGATAACTAATATCTTAGAAGTTGCATCAGCCAGTTATTCTTTTTCACTTTAAATTCTTCTAGATTTTGTAGTAGTCACATTGTTCCAAGTTTAGCCATTTTATGCTTACATGTATACATCGAGAAGGACACAGTTTGTAAGGTTTCAACTTCTTGATGAAATAAAGGGGTTACCCGAACCCCAAAGATCAGGCTTATGAGTGGGGAAAAAATCACGTGACTAAACAAGGATTGGTGAATTCAATTAGGTATGCAGATAAAATCAATGTAGTGGATAAAAAAGTGATGAAAATTGTGAAAGTAATCCAAAATAGAGGATGTGGCCAGATTAAAAAAAGGCAATATTCAGAGTACAGAGGCCCCCTAAGATCACATGAAAATACAGGTCTATACAGTATACACTTGGGGAGGTCACTACTCACTAGTCAAACAAAAAATGCTCATGAACAACTAAACTGATAGTTTTTTCTAAGCGATAAAACAGATAACCCAGAGGATAGAGTATCTGCTAACCTTTCCAGAATCACTAGGATTTTCTGCATATATCAGGTAAAGAGGGGGGAGGAGGCTAATATCCATTGGAATGTACTTCCCGTGACCTACTTCATCCATGTATTTCTTGTCAAAGTCCTAAACAATCAACAGAGTTACTGCAGAAGGTATTTAAGTAGACACGTCAAAATTTAGTGCATACCATATAGACAAGGCCACCATACACTTGTGCAACCCTGTCTTGAAGACCAGCAACTATCCCAAGCTCCTCCTCTGCACTGAGAACGATCTTGGGCCTGATTTCCACTTTCACTAAGTGCCTAATTTTGTAAAAATCAAGGAGGCAATTTAAAGCAGCGGTAATAATCGCACTTGAACCTGAAAGTCCTGTCTGAAATTATCAAAATATCACATGTATGATTGGGCATATTGAAGTCATATTATAAAGTAGAGTGCATCTAAATCTCTACCTGGCGAGGAATATTTGTTTCATAAGAGAAAGTGAAATTTCCATCGCTGAGCTCTATACCATTTTCGGCGCAGTAGTTGTAAAAAACTTTACAAATTGCCATAAGCAAGCGGACACCTCCACAGTATCCCTCTTTCTGCAGCCGGTTCACCTACAAGAACCCAGTATCAGAAACTTTAATTTATCAGGAAGCAGTGTACTATAATTTCAAACATATCTGCTGTAATAGCTTAATCTACTTCAATTTAATGCTTTGACATTTCGTGAGGTTCCAAGTCACAACCAGCACAATTGAGAAGGATGAAGAAAGAAAGAAATTGATGACAAAATTGAAACAGAAAATATCAGCTCATGCTTTTGCATATGCTTGTTGTCTTATTGTGCAATTGATATATCATCGATCATGGAAAAAATCATATTTTAAACAATCACGATTTTTTCCATCTGCTGCAGGGAATTTGAGCTTAATAGACTAATCTGAAGATTACATAATACGATCGTCCGTAACATTGTACATTATCGTACTCAGAAGATCACAAAAACGCCTACTCGCCCATGAAATCTGAGGTTAAAATGCCAGATTCCAGGTAATACTATAGGCATCTTTTAAAAAAAATGCCACGATTTTTAAAATCATCCATTCGTGAAGGAAGATCTTGATGGGAGTAGAGATGGGGGAGAAACGGACGAGGTGGTGGATGGAATTGAAGGAGACGAGATCGTGGAAGGGATGGGGCTTGATGAGGAGGTGCTCGGAGGGCTGAAGGCGGACGGAGGCCCAGAAGTTGGCGAGGGAGAAGGAGATGGTGCGGCCGTAGTAAACGTCGCTGGGGTTCCCAAGTAGTCCCACCCGCGCATACGACCTGTGCTCTATTGCCCCCTCGCTTTCCATCGAGGGCGAAAAGATCGAGAACAGAACCGGAGGACTATTGACATATCAGGGAAGAAGCGGAGATTTGCTGTCATTTATATATGGGATTTTTCTACCATCAATCCTATAAACGTTGCCACTGATCCCTCGCCCCTGTATTCTATGAAATTCTCACATTGTATCTTACACCCTAGGTACCTTGGTGTATCTCACTCCATTCCTAGGTTGGAAATCCGTCACAAATTAAGGTGACATCACATCACACTCCTTATTCCAACCCTCTCCCAACCCTCATAATCATCTAAACAATTGCTATTCATAAATAGATACCCCTAACCCATCCCAGTAACCAGACATGCTCTTACAGCATGGTTTTAAATTTTGTCGAAATTTTAATTTTAACATGGGATCGAAATTTTGAGTGAAATGATGACATGGGAGCCTTTTCGAGTCATTCTTTCACAAATGCAAGTCGATATGGGTGAAATTTCGTATTGTATCGACATAGTGTCAATACGATTTCCGATTCCGATATTTAAACTATTGGTTACGATATGTAAACTATTGGTCACGGCAGAGGCATTCTAATCCTTAGATTTCTGATACCGATATTATTTTTTTTACGATCTCGATTCTAAAATCCAATTCTATACATGCACCAAAAATCGTAATTTTGCTCGAAACTGTGATTATTTGTTGTTTTATTTTAATGATTAAAGGTTCGTATCGTTTTTAGATAAAATTTAATTTGCCTAGATGCTGACTGAAAATCTCATCATTAAGATAAAATATCAAATAACCTCGAATTTGAGCAAAATTTGAAGGATATGTAGAGCATTAATCTAAAATTCAATCTATAAGGTTATATTTTGGAATCGAATCTAAAGAAAAATAAGGATTACAACATCTCTATTGTAAATATGATCCGAGCCCAATACCCACTCAGTCACCACCTTCTCCTCCTCCTTCCCGACCTCCCCGTCCCCTCTCTTGAGCCCCCCTCACATGTGTTGCCATCTCCTCCTCCCTTCTCTCGCGTCCCCCTAACTAGTGTCACCACCTACTTCCCAATCTCCTTCCCCATCCCCTTACCCTTCCACTCCTCCCCGCATGGCCCCGACCACCTCACTGTCCTCTCCCTCCCCATTGTCTACTTCCACTCTTCGACTTCCTTTCGCAATGGCATCGTCTTGTTGGGTTGTGCAGCCTCACATATTTTCCAACCCAATCTAGGGCATTCATGTAAAAATGTCCAGAAGGGCATGGGAGCAAATTGCCCAGGCAATTGCTAGGTTTGGAGGACAGAACCCCAGCGGTAATGGTATGATTTTGTTATACAACAAGCTAGGGTTGTGGTTGCTGCATTTTTTAGGAAAATAGGGTAGCACCATCTTGCATCCTTTCTTCACCTCCGCATCGTTGGATCGGGTTAACGTTCATTGTCAGAGATCACGTGGAGGAGGAGTTAAGATTGGGATGATGTGGAGCAAGCTTGGAAGTCATCATTGGTGGCATATCTCATCTTCTTCCCTTTTTTTGTATTGGTGTGGTTCATTGTCAATACAACTTGGGAGAAAGTTTTGGCTTTGTATAGCTTATAGGGAGAACATTTCATGACCGTTTCTAGTATAGAAGTTTGCTTGTGATGAGTAGGCCTCGTGGTCCCCTCTCCATTTTGGAGGATTCCACATTAAAATCCTTGATGCACTTGTGGTTGATTTCGTAGTGGTTTGGTTATTGTTTGATATGCTCGTGGTTCTTGTTGTCATTTCATTTGACAGTTAATCCGTCAAGTTTTTGATACACTTCCGCATTATTTGTGTGATTGATTGTTGTTAACATAGTGGTATCAATGCATGTTCAACGGCAGATTACAAGATGAAGTTGGTTCGAGCCGAATGATTATTCTAAATGGAATTCATTACAATTTGTGGAAGAACAAAATGAAGGATCTTCTTGAAGGATACGAGGAATCCTCAAGTGCATCACGGAAGTGTGACAATCGCATCTTATGCGATCGGGGCGGCTAGTCGCACTAGTCGCTAGATGCAGCGGAATTTAAAATTTTTAAATCAAGAGATGAAACCACATGATCACAAGAACATTTCTTGGATTGTTTCATCAAACCACAAAGTATTAGAAATACCTCTTGAAGTATGATTGTGATCACTAGATCTCTAAAGTAAGAGATCCTCCTGACTCAAGTCTGATCTACGAAGATGGCACTTGCGGGCGCGATAATGAGACGCGTTCCTCCCGCAATCCTCGATGAAGATCCAAGCCTTGAATCTCCTGATTTCGTACAACGAAATCAAACGATGGAGATCCACGATCAATCGAAGAGACAGCACAACGGCATAGAGACGATTGTTATTTCCCTCAAAACACAAGGTGGACGGTCACCTTAGAGAGAGAGATGGTGAGAATGAGAAATGAGAGAGAGAGAGAGAGAGAGAGTAGGCGTGTAGAATGAATGTATTTCCAAAGGGCTAGGGTTGCCTTCCTTTTATACTAGTTTGGGAGTCCATGGATCACAATTCATGGCATACACAAAATCAATGGTTAGATTGATATGTATATTAAATCAATGATCATGATCATTGTTGTTCAAAAACAACAACATATTAATTTATATTAAATTAAATATATTTGCATTATTATCAACATAATTTAATTCAAAAAATAAATCAATAATCATAAGATAATGAGATGGTAATTAAAAAGATAATTATCCACCCAAAACACATGGGGTGTCACCCATGACCAAGTCATGGGGGACGCCACCTAATGTTATTTGGTGGATTATCCTCTTTTTAATTTATATCATTATCTCTTATTTATCTTGCAACATTATCCACTAAATTAAATTCTGAATTAATTAGTGTATATTTATTGTAAAATTATCCACTAAATTAATTCTCAATTAATTAGTGAATATTTCAATCATGCCATTGAAAGTATGTGAATCATATTCACAGCCCAAACTAAATTGTAAATTACATTTTCAATTAATTGCTTAATGTGAATCCAATTCAAATTAACAATTAACAAATGCTATTTACAAATGTGTTCTCTCTCTAATATATTATAAGTCGTATTTATAATATATACATAGATATTATGGATAGCATTATCCACAATCTACATTTCCTTGATAATTAAATCTCATTTAATTATCTTGGATAATCATTCTCACAATATGAATCCCATTCATATTATTCTTAGTAATTAAATCTCATTTAATTATCAACATCTTGTTGCTTGGATACATAATTCATCAAATGAATTATTCTTTAACTCCTTCAAGAATAATGTGCTTTCTCCGCAGATACTTGGAGATAAGGACAGGGCAATTGTATTGTTCCACGTATAGTGACTTAGATGTTGAGATCTTATCTCAAATCCAGATCTTACGTACCTCCCACAGATGCTTGATTATATCAAAACCGCAAATCTAATCTTCTCATTGCATCTGAATCTCGTTCACACCAATGTCCAACACTTGAACCAAGATCAGATTGCTTCTCTACTGAGAGGAGCCACTAAAATCCAAACTTGTTTCATCACTCCCTCGGAATGGAAGCGTCATGGTTATACAATCGTTTATAATCGCATCACCCTCAGGTATTCCCAATACCTGTACATCATGCATACCGGAAGACCAATGATCAACCTGAAGATGTAGATCAATTTTACATTGTCTTCTTCAGGATTGATCACCAAGTTTCTCAATCTTGGTCATTGGGAATCGGTATCGATCATATACTTTCCCAAAGCATATATCATACCTTCAAATTCTTGTCATTCTTCCAAAGCACGACGACCATGCATGGAATTTGATCGGTTCCAATACCTCATGAGTGAACTCATGTCTTCCGGTTCATAAGTGGACCTGTATGATCCCTTTGAGAGATCGCATTACTCATATGCCCTTACATGCACACCAGCGCGTCGGTATATAGACCTTAGTTAGGTCGTCAACCTATTGGACTGCCAAATTTACACACTCGGACATATAGTAACACATCTATCTCCGGTCAGAGGATGTGTGCCTATGTTGTGACAGTATTCAACATGGGACTTAGGTTATCTCGATCTCGTTAAGTCAACCCTTTGACCTAACTAATCTGACACCTATGAATCACTATTCCCATGCAGAGGACATGCATCAAGGGGTTGATCAGATATCATCCTATGTGAGAACGGATTGTCATCTCCTACTCAGGCTGGAGATCATCTCTTAATAATCATTTGACGGTGCTTGAGAGTCATCTATCTAACTCTTTAGATATTCATCCAAACACCAGCCTCTATGACTCATTTAATGAATCAACAGCTATATGATTATTAAGATGGTCATGGTACATAACCCTAATTGTACAGAGGACCTTATAGTGCATTCATTCATTTAATTTTAGAAAGGGGATGAAACATCAATAACTTTTATTGATAAATATATATATTACAATAACATTTATTGTAAGAATGGTTCGTCCGGGGCTCACATGTCCAACAATCTTCCACTAGCCTCAGAACCATTCAGGTACAATCTGTAAACCCATACTCATTACATGCTGGTCGAAAACCTTCTGTGTCAGAGGTTTGGTAAGAGGATCAGCAACGTTGTCGGCAGAGGCCACCTTGGTGATGATGATATCACCATACTTTTGAATCTCCCGAATGATGTGGTATTTTCTTTCCACGTGTTTGCTCTTTTGATGCCATCTGGGTTACTTTGCCTGAGCAATGGCTCCCGTGTTATCGCAGAGTAACGGGATGAGAGTATCATAGGAAACTACGCCAAGCTCCAAGATGAACTTGTGCAACCACACCGCCACCTTTGCAGCATCCGATGCGGCAATGTATTCGGCTTCTGTTGTTGAATCCGCCGTAATGTCCTGCTTCTTGCTTCTGTAACTCACAGTACCACCGTTCAACAAGAATACAAACCCTGATGTCGACTTTCGATCATCAATATCCGACTGGAAGTCTGGATCTGTATATCCCAAGACTTGGAGATCACCATCTCCATAGATCAAGATGTAATCTTGTATCCATCTTAGATATTTGAATATGTTCTTTATTGCATTCCAGTGTTGCTCTTCATAGCAGGATTGGTAACTACTTACCACTCACACTGCATGGCAGATGTCTGGCTTGTACACATTATGGCATACATTAATCTTCCTACAGTTGATGCATAGGGGCATCCAGCCATGGCCTTATTTTTCTCAATATTTTGAGGATCCATTTCTTTAAACAGATGGATACCATGTCTTAAGGAGAGGAATCCTTTCTTAGAACTATCCATACGGAATCGTTCAAAAATCTTTTTAATGTATTCATGTTGTGATAATTACAATATCCTCTTTTCTCGATTTCTGAACAACTTCACGTCTAAGATGTAAGAGACTTCTCCAAGATCTTTCATCTCAAAGGTATGGGATAGATAAATATTCACACTGATCATTATTCATGTATCATTCCCAATGATAAAGATATCATCTACGTAAAGCACGATGAACACAATGGCGCTTCCACTAAGCTTCTTGTACACACAAAGTTCATCAGGACTCTGCACAAATTCATAACTCTATGGTTTCGTCAAATCTAATGTTCCAGCTACGAGAATCTTGTTTGAGCTCATAAATGGATTTCTTCAGCTTGTATACTTTCCATCCCCAATTATGAAGCTCTGGAGCGGCTCCATATAGATATCCTCCTCAAGATATCCATTGTGGAAAGCTGTCTTGACATCCATCTACCAGATGTCACAGTCAAGAGATGCAGTTATATGTAGCAATGTCCTGATGTATTTAAGTATAGCCACAAGAGAATGTCTCATCGTAGTCGATACATTCTCTTTGTGTATAGTCCTTGACCACGAGCCGTGATTTGAAAGTCTCTACTTTCCCATCAGATCCCCTTTTTCTCTTGAAGATCCATTTACACCCAATTAGCTTTACCCCTTTAGGTGGATCTTTTAGGATCCATACATCATTCTTATGCATGTAGTCAATTTCTGACTTCATTGCTATCATCCATCTATCCGTGCCATTATCCATGAGTGCTTCATCGAATGAAGAAAAATCATTGTCAGCCTCACCTAACACATGTAATTCATACCTTTCAAATGACATGGTTCTAATTCAACAACTTTTGAATCCTAATTCAATTATAAACTCAACCAAGTTGCAACAATGTACATCACTGTACAAGTCAAGCTTGAGTTCTCCTTTTTATCTATTAATTAACTTGATAATCCATTTTCCCAGACAATTAATGAGAACGTGGAATTCGATTACGCAGCCAATTAATATAATATTATCTTATGGTAATCTAAATAGGACCCAATATGTCGATGTCGAATTGTAAGCCGTTTGCGGTATCCATTGCAATTGAAATCGTGCTGTACTTGTCTCTCATTTAAAATGTATCTTTCTGCTCTCTAATGAATCGGGAGGGATGGGATTAGTGAATCTTTCTGCTCGGTCAATGAATCAGGATGCAGAACCGAGTGGAGGAGTCGCCGCTGGAGATCAAAGCTGTCAGCTGGCAATGGCACCGGCATAGGGTTTGGACCGCCAGCATTAGTCTCCATTGTATTCGCTTTAAGAAAATTATAAAATTTTGAAGTTAACCCTTCGTAATGCCAGTGCGCTGTGTCATGATTAAGAAATAAAAACTATAATGATTCCTTCAACATTAATGTTCCCAGATGGATATAGTTTAGCCCGTTAAAAGCAGAAGATGGATTTTATTCAACTCGATTGACGGCGACAAGTTCAGTGCACGAAAACCAAGTATATAGTGATTGAATTTAGCGAAGCGATCTTAGCGCATTCTCTGGTGGTGTCCGTTCAAAATTTGACGGAATGAAAATGGGTAAAAAATTCGAACCCAGCAGATTTTGTACATCAGAAACACAAGGACATTGTAGAACCATGTCGATATGAGCTGCCATCCATGATTTCAAAGCACAGTCTCAAACAAAATCATCAATGCAAGTCAGAACGAATCGAACGCCGCCATTAAACCCAGAAATCCCATCTTCCATCAACATCTTAATTAGATATACAAAACTTGCGATGACAAACACCGGGAAACCAACACCACCAGAGACCCCCCAAAAAACTGCAAAAGAAAAGCTAATTTCATCTCCGTCAGACCAATCACCAGCAACTTTCTTGACAGCAAGACCTTTCACCGCCAAGACCCCACCGCCCTAACCGCCGAAGCCATAGAGGGTGCGGCCCTGCCTCTTGAGGGCGTATACGACGTCCATGGCCGTGACGGTCTTCCGCCGGGCGTGCTCCGTGTAGGTCACGGCGTCACGGATGACGTTCTCGAGGAAGATCTTGAGGACGCCCCTCGTCTCCTCGTAGATGAGACCGCTTATGCGCTTCACGCCGCCCCTCCTCGCCAGCCGCCGGATCGCGGGCTTGGTGATGCCCTGGATGTTGTCACGCAGGACCTTGCGGTGGCGCTTGGCGCCGCCCTTGCCGAGACCCTTGCCGCCCTTGCCGCGCCCAGACATAGTCGAGTTGAGAGGGAGGGGAATGCTCTAGGATCTTTGGAGGAGGAGAAAGGAGCACAGGATGGGAGAAATAGGATCTCGTGCGCGCGATATTTATATGCGTGTGGAGGAACGAGGGAAGAGCGCGATCCGAGTGGAGTGCTGAGAGAGAGACTTCACCGTTGATTTGCTTGAGATGGACGGTTTTGGTCGAAGGGAAACGTGCTCGCGGATCGGTGACGTGGCAATTGTGCGTAGCGAGATCTGCGCGCGGGGTTCAAATTGTGGGATTTTTGCTGTCTCGGCTCGCGGGCTCGAGAGGAAAACGGTGGCATTTTTGTGGCCTATGGATTTTTTTGGAGGTGGGGGGCTCGTTTTAAAATCTAATAGGGTGCATACCTGCGCTTCGGGGCGGTGAGCAGTGAACAAATTAATAAAGCAGAAAAGTAATGTGAATTCAAAATTCATTTGTAGAAGGCTAAATTAATAAAATAGAAAATATTGAAGATAAGTTTAAAAATTTATGGTGAGTAATGAATCATTAGACATTTGAACACAATATCATCTATGTAATCAATCAAAAAAATATAATATATCTAATTGAAATTGACCTTTACATACATAAAACTTAATTAATTCCTAAGAATAATAGATAGGATTTTTTTATAGGTAGGATATGGTGGAAAACATGGAAAGAAGTCGGAATCTTCATTTTTATCAATATTAATGAGTTATCATATGATAGAGTTTTGAGCAGAATTTCATGAAGGTAGTAGGAAGTATAATTGAAAAAATAGTGAGTAAAAAGGGCTCAATTTTTGGTTATATTAAGAGATATTTATAAAAAAATTATAAGTTGCAGAAATAAACGTTAATAAGAGAATCTAAACTACGTCGTCATGTCATTTTTATTTTAGTTTGGAAGTCAGTAATAGTTAAGTGAAGCAACATTGTCCATTAATGGTAAAAGATAAAGCAAAACATAATAATTTATGTCGTAGTAATATTAAAAAATCGAATGTTGATAATAATGTTCCTAGAGAAGATATTGAATGAATATGTTTCCCTTAAAAATATAAATAAAAAATATATCATATTAGAAATAATGAATAGTTTAACTATGTACGATATTAAAAGTCATAGGGAAAAGATAATTTGTTATCTGACATGGGAAATGTAAAATAAAGAAGAAATATAGTATGTATAAATTAGAAGATATCACTGAAGATCATAATAACAATTTTGATCTCTTTGAAAGTCAATTTAGACATAAAAATTATATTGTCTGATTCTTAGAAATATACTCCTTAACATCCTCAATATGGTGGGTATTTATTCTCCATAGTGATTGTATCTGTAACCAAACTTAAAATCATTACATACTATAAAACTTAAATAGTTGCAGGGTTGTTCGTGCAATTATAATCAGAATAAGAGATGACATTTTCGATTCATGGGAGACAATAAAAGTTCAATTGCAAATCCAAGTAAATGGTTAAACATAAAGTTAATCAGATATAAGTATAATTAGATGAGATTGCTGAGAAATGAAAAGAAATAAATACCATACATTCACAGGAAAAATAAAATGGATAAGTTCAAGAGAGATGTACATATAACATGTAGAGATAAATAGGAAAAATGGAAAAGCTGACAAAATAATATATATGTGTAGAAGAAGCACTTACGCATTAACACCCACGGAATGGAGCAAGAAGCAGAGGCAATAAAGTAAGGGATTGGGGCATAATAAGTTAGAGTTTTAAGATGAAAATTATGAAGCTAATAGGAATCAGAAGTATAAAATTGGTAAGGGAATGAGTTCTTAGATTTTTTTTGATAGCACGATTCTTATTAAGAAATAGAAGTTACCTCGACATTTCAATTGTCAATTATTTTTTGAGTGAGAGTAAGGGCTCAGATTTTGGTGACGGTAAGAGATGTCCAACAAAATTGAGAAACTGCAAAATGATTGTCAGTGAGAAATCGAAGTTACCTCACCATCTCAATTTTCAGTATGCATTGCAAACCAGAACTAATTCAATGAAGCATCATAGCCCATTAGTAGTAGGAATAGACACTAATTAATTATCATATAGTATAAGACAAACAATATCGAATAAGTAAGAGTTCAGAGTTATTTTATGGTAAGAAATGTCTAACAAAATTGAGAAGCCAAAAAATGATTATCAGTGAGAAATTGAAGTTATCTCACCATCTCAATTTTCAATATGCATTGCAAGTTAGAGATAATCCAGTGAAGTATCATTGCTCATTAATAATAGGAAAGTAATAAAATTATAATAACTTTTACTTATTTATACTGTGTAGATTACCAAATGAATGAATGTAAAACTGATTCTGCAAAATCACATATTGACTGTTAATTTAAAGTTAAAATCTAGTATTTATAAAATAGAAGTTGTACCTTTTAAAATTAATATATTTTATGTTTACTTCAAATATAATCTAGATATTAAATGTATGCTACCATATTCCTAAAAAGCTCTCAAAGTCAGCATAAACATTTTAATTTTATGTTCACTTCAAATATAATCTAGACATTACCGCACCATCTCAATTTTTAGCATGAATTGCAAGCTATACATAAGTCATTGAAGCATCATTGCCCATTAAAATTAGGAATGGTCATTAACGAATTATCATATAACGCAATATAAAAATTAAGGAATAAGTAAGGGCTCAGAGTTATTCGATGGTAAGAAATGTCTACTAAAATTGAGAGCAAAATGATTTCAAGTAAAAAATCGAAGTTACCTCGTCGTCTAAATTTTTAGCATGCATTGTAAGTCGGGAATAATTCAATGAAGCATCATTGTCCATTAATAGTAGAAAAGTAATGAAATTATAATAAGTTGTGCATATTTATAATATGTACATTATAAAATGAAGGTATGGAGAACGGATTTCGGAAAAATATACAAGTAATTTTAATTTAAAACTGAAACTTAACATTTAGAAAATAGAAGCTATGCTTTTAGGGACTCAAGTTAACATTTTTGCGTGATTAATTTAATGCAATTATTATATCATAATAATCGAGTAGTTAGGGAAATATATGTAAAAGTTGACGAAAAAATCCATGTATGTGTAGAAGAAGCATTTTCCGCATTAACACCAGTGGAATAGGTGAGATCCAATGCCAAGAGCATAATATAAAAGATCATTGCCTCTTTGCAACGAAGAAGTTAGCAGCAAGAGGCAGAAGCAATAGTGCAACGGGTTAGGTCATGATAAGCTAGAGATTTAAGATGATATTTAGGAACACAATAGGAATCAAAAGTAAAAAAATGATAAGGGAAAGAGGGTTCAGATTTTTTATGGTGAAAGACGTCTGACTAAAAAGAGAACTTGCAACATGATTCTTATTAAAAAAATGAAAGTTACCTTGTCATCTGAACTGTCACTTTGTTCTACAGTAAGGTAGGGGAAAATATTTAAGCGAAGCATTTTCTACCCATTAATGAAATGTGATATCGAGTGAGATAAAAAATAATGAGTAAGGGCTCAACTTCCTCTTATGGTAAGAGATGTCTAACAAAAATGAGAAGATGAAAATTGTTCTCAGTAAGAAATAAAAGTTACCTCGTCATCTCAATTTACAATATGAAGTGCAAGGGAGAAATAATTCATTGAAGCATCATTGCCCATTAAAAGTAGGAATAACCTTTAATGCTATAATGTAAGACAAAAAAATAATGAATAAGTAAGGGCTCAGATTTATTTGATCGTAAGAAATGTGTACTAAAATTGAGAGGCTGCAAAAAGATTTCTAGTAAGAAATCAAAGTTAACTCGCCATTTCAATTTTCAACATCTATTGTAAGTCGGAAATAAATCAGTGAAGTATCATTGCTCGCTAACAGTAGGAAAGTAATGGAATTATAATAAGTTATACATGTTTATAATATGTACATTACGAAACGGAGTTATAGAGAACAGATTTTGGAAAATGATATATATATATATATACATATAGGTTAAATGGGGTTGCCCTGTGGGAGTAGTCAACTTGGCTACTCCCACCCCTATTTTTCCCTCATTTTTTATTTTTTTGAAAAATAAAATTTTATAAATTCATCATTATATCCCTCTAAATTCTGTTAAAATTTTGTCAGAAATAGAGACTCCTACGGCCTCCATCCAAACAGGGTCGATTTAAAAATCTTGCGACCGTTAAAAAAAATGGTGTCTGGAGGGAGGGCCTAGGCGTCTCTATTTCTGACGAAGTTTTAATAGAATGTTAAAGGGATATAGTGATGAATATACAAATTTTTATTTTCCAAAGAAATAAAAAAATGAGGGAAAAATAGGGGTGGGAGTAGCCAAGTTGGCTACTCCCAGGGGTTGGCTACTCCCAGAGGGCAGCCCCATTTTAGCCTATATATATATATATATATATATATATATATATATATATATGGGTCATATGTGGCTGCCCCATAGGGGCAGCCATTGGCTGCCCCCGCCTTATTTGGGCAAATTTTTTTTATTTTTTTTGAAAAATAACACCATGTACATTCATCCTTATATCCCTCCTATAACATTCGAATTTCGTCAGAAACAGAGACTCCTGCGGCCTCCATCCGGACATTAATTTTTTAACGGTAACAGGATTTTTTTAAATCGATACCATCGAGATGGAGGCCGTAGGAGTCTCTATTTCTGACGAAATTCGAATGGCATATAGGAGGGATATATGGATGAATATACATGGTTTTATTTTTCAAAAAAAATAAAAAACACCGAAAAATGGGGCGGGGGCAGCCCCATTTTTTCCTATATATATATACATATATGTGGGGAAAATGGGGTTGCCCCCACCCTATTTTTCGCAAATTTTTTTTATTTTTTGGAAAAATATCACCATATATATTCATCCTTATATCCCTCTTATATGTCATTCGAAGTTCGTTAGAAACAGAGACTCCTATGGCCTCCATCCAAACGTCATTTTTTTAACGGTCGCAGGATTTTTTAAATTGACCCTGTCTGGATGGATGCCGTAGGAGTCTTTGTTTCTGACGAAATTCGAATAACATATAGGAGGGATATAGGGATGAATATACATGATGATGTTTATCAAAAAAATAAAAAAATTTGCCCAAAAATAATGCGGGGCAGCCACTGGCTGTCCCCAGGGGGCAGCCCCATCAACCCCTATATATATATATATATATATATATATGGGGAAAATGGGGTTTCCCCCTAGGGGTAGCCAACATGGCTGCCCCCACCCCATTTATCGTATTTTTTTTATTTTTTTGGAAAAATATTACCATGTATATTCATCCATATATCCCTCCTACATGTCATTGGAATTTCGCAAAAACAGAAACTCCTACGGCCTCCATCCAAGCGCTATTTTTTTAACGGTCGCAGGATTTTTTAAATCGACTCTGTTTGGATGGAGGCCGTAGGAGTCTCTGTTTCTGACGAAATTCAAATGGCATATAGGAGGGATATAGGGATGAATATACATGATGATATTTTTCATAAAAAAAAATTTGACCTAAAATGGGGCGGGACAGCCATGTTGGCTGCCCCCAAGGGGCAGCCCCATCAACCCCTATATATATTTATTTATTTTAAAGCTGAAACTTGGTATTTATAAAATAGAAGTTGTGCATTTAGAGACTTAAATTAACGTATTTTTGTGTTTAGTTTACCGCCAAGCTATACATTCAAGTTATGATATCATGTTTCTAAAAAAATCTCTTAGTCAGCATAAACATTTTAACGATTGTATACCTCCATTGTGATTGTATTTGATTATCCTTTCCTTTAATAATTCTCCGAATAAATAACAATTGTGGAATCATAACCTTATGAAAATAAAAACATCAACGATAGAAGAGTAAACATGATTTAGTAATCTAAAAGGTATATTCCAACCATTATACAAATGCAAAAGAATATTTTTTTATTAACAAATAAAATAAGATCACTGTAATTAGAAATTTAAATTGAGATAAGTTGGTAATTACCATAAACTAAAAATCCGTAAATAACAAATAGGATAAAATGGCATCTTGATCATAACCTATAATCAATAATGACCAAATAAAAAATTAAAAAACGGAACAGAGTCCTAATACATAATACCTAAAGCATGTTATAAAAAATAGTAAATTCAATTAAAATAGGGATATTTACCCAGCAGATCCTGAAATCTTTCGAAATTACCTCTACGACCTTTGAAACATCATAATTCCTCCCACGACCCCGTAATCTTGCTCCGTCTTACCCTACGGACCCTCCCGTCAATTTTTAACTACGTTTGAGTCAGTTACTTGGGTTAGTCGTGAGTTAATCTAACCAATTTACAATCGAACGGTTAGGATTAACTAAAATAAAAAAATAGAAAAAAAATCCTGTGGGAGAGCAGGGAAGCAGCATCCGTGGTTGGGAGGGACGGCGCAGGGGCTCCATCGCCAGGGGAGTGAGCAGATCTTGGGAGGGGCGGCACGGGGGGGGGGGGGGGGGGGGGGGGGGGGCTCCATCCCTGGGAGGTTGGGAGGGGGCGGCACGCTGGGGGCTCCATCGCTGGGAGCTTGGGAGGGGCGGCCCGAGAGGAGGGAGGGGTGGGGGTCCATCGCAGGGAGATTGGGTGGGGCGGCGCGCGTGGGCGAGGGGGGAGGGGGGCGCCTGGGGGCTCCATCGCCTGGAGCTTGGGAGGGGTGGCGCCTGGGGGCTCCATCGCTGGGAGCTAGGGAGGGGCGGAGCAGGGAGCTTGGGAGGGGCGGCGTCGTGGGAGCTCGCGACACCCTCGGAGCTTGGACCCGCTGACACCCTCGGAGCTCGCGATGGCCCCGCGTCCGCACGCGTCATAGGCAGCTTACCCGCCTCTCGCGGGGACCCCGCTCGTGTTCCACCAGGTCTCCCTGGACGATCCCGACAAGGCCTCCGTCCTCGCCTGGCTCTCCTCCCCCTCCTGCCCTCCCCCTCCCCGCCGCGCCGCTGCCATCGTCCGCTCGGGCGCAGACACCTTCTTCGACGTGACGGTGAACGTGCGGGAGGAGACGGTGGAGGTGCACCGGCTCCACGACGGGTATGGGTTCCCAATGATGACGGTGGAGGAGCAGACCGCGGCGGTGGGCTTACCGCTGCTGTACGAGCCGTTCCTGGAGTCGGCAAGGAGGAGGGGGATGAATGCAAGCGAGGCGAGGTGCGAGGACTACGGCGTAGGATGGTTTAGGGAGTGAGGGAGGGGGCGGAGGAGGGTGAAGATCCAGTGCTTCGCCGGTGGCACAGCGGGAGGAGGGGGTGCCGAGGGTGAGGGCAGAGTCGGGAACGAGGACGAGGAGGAGGCGGAGGTCGGGGAGGAGGGCCATGGAGGGAGGAGGTGTTGGGTGTTGGGGAAAAGGAGGAGGGTAGAGGGAGTGGCAGTGAAGGTAAATTCGACAAATAAAACAGGCATAAGATAAAAGAATTTAACGGAATCTGGTTAGTTTTAACGGGTAAATGGATGGGGGTTAACCACATGTTTATTGGGTAAGGGTTAGCAAGATTACGGGGTCGTGGGAGGAATTACGATGTTTCAAAGGTCGTAGAGGTAATTTCGAAAGATTTAAGGGTCTGCTGGGTAAATATCCCATTAAAATAACCTTATAAAGGAAAGAGGTCTAAAAATAGAACTCAGGGGTTCGGACGCCTAAAAATAGACCTCATGGATTCGCATGGAACGCAGATGGCATGTAGGAAGCATACACAGGATAACTACCAATTGACCGGTGTCAAAAAATAGATAGATGGATGAAACGTTAAAAATAAAAAGAAAACGAAATGGAGCATCGGATGCAGAGAGGAATTGACGGGTGCCAAAAGTAGACAACCAGATGAAATGTTAAAATAAAAAGAGAAGAAATCAGAGCAATGAACATACAGAGGAATGAACGTGGCGTAAAACGGCACAACCCATTTACACGGCACAACCCATTTACGTTTGAAGGGAGGAAACACGTGGCGCTAAATGCTGAAGTAGTCGAACCCCGTTTACGTTTGAAAGGAGGAAACACGTGGCGCTAAATGCTGGAGTAGTTGAAAAATCCCAGCTTAGTATATCAAGAAGATAACAAGAATCATGGGCAACCATTCAGGAGACCCACTTTCTTATTATTTTTATATTTAATCAATATATATAAAAACAGTGCGGTTTTATTGTTTCACTATGTGAATCATGGGATAAATAAGAACCACATTTTTGTTTGTTTGTCAACATGCATTGTAAGCAGGGATGAAAATGGTCGGATACATATACAAATATATGTATAATTATATTCTTATCTATTTTAAAATATGAATACGAATGCGGATATGAATATTGATGGATATGAAAAATGTGTTATCATTATCCTTAACAACGAATACGAATCGGATACGAATGATAACAAAGATATTTTAATAGATTAACACAAATATACATATTTAGTATTGTTTAGACATAAAATAGATATACCGGATATATTCTTTTCATAACAATTATATTAATAATGGTGAATGCATACATAAAATATTGTTACGTACAATTATAAATAAATAGATTATTATACTTATATACAAAAACGTATACACAAATATAAATACGAATATTAGCGAACGTCAAAGTGAAATCCATATCACATCCATTTTAAAACGAATACGAATATGGATGTCAAAATATGTATAAAATGAATATGATAACGGATCGAATACGAATATATTCTATTCGTTTGCATCCCTAATTGTAAGCTTCGATGGGAAAGCGGGTAATTCTCGTAGTGTAGAAGGATGTTAAATGGTATATTTGTGTAAGAAACAATTCCTAAACGATTTACTGATAGCAGTTTGTATAATATATTTTGATTAATATCGTGATGAGTCGAGTATAATGTAATATTTATTCGTTCGATAATTTTTGAGTTTTACACCGTATCTAAACAAAACATTGAAACATGATTATTAGTTGTTAAATGTGATCTAAAAAGCTTGTCATATACTATAAAATATTTACATATCATTTAAAATTGTTCAAAATTATTAACGTCGTCAGTGTTTAAGTTGACAAGGTCATATTCACGATGTTTTTAATACTATATTGAAATCATGAAAATAGGTGCATTAAAAGGTGAATTTTAGATGCCGCTTGCAAAAGCGTGTGATTTCTCGACATTTTTCATATAAATAAAGCAATGAATTAGCAAAAGAACTTTTAAGGAGTGTAGCGGTAAGTTTAGATGTTGAACACAAGGACCGAATGTTCACATTAAAATCTTCAAAAAGAAATAAGATCAGAATTTGACAATTGTGCAAGACAAACTCCCTGATCTTCTCTTAATTGTATGCATTTCAAAGCACATTGGAATATGTATAATGAATTATATACATTTTCAATATCTCGTATGATTTTCAGTATTTTTTAATTTGTGTTATTTTTAACGAAATTACAGAGATTTGGGATCATGAGTGTAAAAGAACTTAAAAGTTGGGACCAAATTGTAAATATAATTAAGGTTGGGATTGTTTTGATATTTCTAACAACCCATACGGTGAGAACACAAAATGTCCAAATGAATAAAAAATGTGTAAATTGCATGGAATAAAACTAATTAGAAAAATATGATAATGCCCTCGAGGGATTGAATTGTAATTGAAGTAATAGTGAATAAAATGCAGTTTATGTAGCGTAAAAAATTCAAAAATAAACACATTGCAAGAAATAATCTACAATTTCGTGGAAATACAATTAGGTCCAAAGACTTTAAAAGGGCAAAAAAAACAATTTAATTGCTAAAGACTCCTCTTGTCGTCACGACTTGGAGCTGCTGGAGGTGATTGGTCATGTCTGTCCTCGTGTGACGGTGCACGTCGTAGAGGGACGACGACGTGGTTTTAGAGGTCAACGAAGAAGCGGAGCGATGATCAACAGCATCGGAGTGGCGAAGTTGGATAAGAATATGAAGGAGGGGAGGTCGACGATGGGTTCTCAAGGGGGTGGGTGTCCTCTTGACGAGCTCCTCCTCCCTTCCTTTTTATAGTACTAGGTCGAGAAGGGGAGGAGCGGGTAGTGGGGCAGTTTGCATTATGAAGCGGGGAGGGGGAAGCATGAGGCGACGCGGCCCTCTTCATGGGGAAGACGGTTGACGCCACTTTATGGCGTCGACTTTCTTTTTTTACTGAGAGATGAGATGATAGGAAATCCCCCTTGGTCTTCATTTAAGATTAGTTCAAAAAAGAAGCAAAAACAATTAGCAACATAACGTGAGCATGAAGCCGATATTTGTAGACAAAAGTTATTAGGGTAAAACACACTATGGCGTTAACAATTTTTTGATATTTATTTTACAGGAAGCGTTATGCACTTTTTAGAGATTTTGGCATGAAATGTGTTAGAGAAACTATAGTAGTTGGAAAAAGTGATATGTTATGGAAAGAAAGTCCTAATCCCTCTTTTCATCCCTTTAGAATCATGTTTAGGTGGGGACATGTGGATAAAGAGTTATGGAAGTGAGAAGCGAAAAAAGCGAGTGAATTCAGGGAGACAGCAATTAGTTACCCCTTAAGACCCCCAACTAGAATTTTGAGAAGGTGAGAAAGTTAAGCAATAGAAAGGACATTCCCAGGTTATTTACCAGTATCTTACATGGAAGATATAATTTGGAAATAATTGTTTCCCTCGCCTATGCTAAGGTGAGAGAAGCTAAGCTAGGAGTTTGGTATGCTGAGTCGCTACAGCCTACAGAACAGGGATGGCAAGCTCATGGAGCCCATCCTTCCACTCAACATAATCCCCGATCACACCAAACCTGCATCACCAAAAATAGAATCGTATTCGGCAAAAAACAAATGCATTCCCACGTAAAAAATTCAAATATCAAAATAAAAAACATCAGACTAGATCCTAATTCGACCTCGCCCTATCTTCACCGTCAAAAAGATCGCAGCTTTCACATGTGAACAACCGCGAGAACACGCGATCGAGCACGGGAATAAGTTGAATCAGATCAAAATGACGAGTCAAAAAGGTCTTGTGGGAGAATCAAATTGGGAGTGTGGACCGAAAAAATATGCGGGAATCTGTCTACCTGTGTGTGGTTGTATCGATCGAGTCAAAGAGGATTCGAGGGAGGGATTGGAGTGCTCAGATAACGAGAGTGGATTCAGAACCCGAGTACGAATCACCAAGGTCTGTGAGGAACTAGGGAGGGGAATCGAGCGGGGCGACACCGCGATAGATTGTGTGCGGCACTGATGTTGCGGCTAGGGCTTTCTATCAAAGAAAGAAGACGAGAGGTGTGAGGGAGTATATACTGTATATTTACACTTTAAGCCCTTAAAATTTTATATATTGCATTACGTTGTCTTTTTAGTATTTTGATATCTGGATCCGAATCCGAATATTTATGCCATGACCATATCCCTGTCCGTATCCGAAAAAAATAGAACCCATATCCGTATTCGATTCGTATTCGAATCAATATATGAATTCGAATATCCGTATTTGATAATTTTTCGAATACGGTAAGCAGATATTCAGATATATCCGTATCCGTTTTCATCCCTATATGCTGGTGTCAGCCAACTCCCAGGGAGTTATCCCCACCCCAGTGTGAAGTGGAAGAACAAGAGGAGATGCTTTATAGATATATAAGAGTCTAAGTTATCATTTTCATAGCAAGGAGGGATTAATGGATGTTCTAGACCACGATTGAAAGTTTTGGAAGAGTTGGTCAGTTGACTCTCCACTTCATTAATTAGCCCTAGGTTGAAGAGAAAGAAATCGGCTCGTAGCATGGATGATAACATAGTTAGTGGTTAAATCATGGTTTACTAACCATGGTTAGTGGTTAAATATATTATTACTAAAGAAGAAGTAGTATGATCTAAAGATGATCGTCATGATAAAGGAAGAGGTGAACTTTGATTGTTTCAAATGAGATTCTCACGCCTGAGGAGGAGATTAAGAAAGGATACTCTCTTTTCAAGGTAGAGGATAAAGCGTTCATTGTGTTGAGCTCTCTTACATATTTATGATCATATTGTGATGGTACCTCTATAAATCGAGAGCATATGACTAGACGAGATGGTAGCTTCGTTACTCAACAATGAGCCTCGATGAAGGTCGACACATGAGGCAACAATGAAGATTGCATGCTACCGATAGATAACATGTAATCCAGATTAAAGGGGATGGAGTTTAGAGGTCGATCCAAGCCATGTAGTCCTACCATATGCTTTTTAGGGGTTACATGGATCACTAGATTGGATTTTAGCTTAATCGTTGTCCAGTTCAATCTTAAAGGATTTTAAAAATTCTTTTATAATTCAATCCATCAAATATTTGAATCCAATCCAATCCATCCATCCAATCACGTATTGGATTGACTTGGATAAGTTTTCTTATACTTAAACATTTCCTATCAATAGTCTATTTTATGATGTTTGCACTTCATATCACAACGTTCCTTGATATTTGACTTGTAACTAGAAGTTGATAAGTATTGATAAATGTGAAAAAAAACTATATTTAAAAACGTCTATAGTCAAATTAAAGTTGAAGAATCTATTAATCAATCATAAAATGTTGAAAACCAAATAATCAAGCTAAAGGATTATCTTGAATTCGGACTTAAAAAATCTTTTTTATAGACATTGTATTATTATATATTTTCAGATAAATTTCGATAAATAATTCAAACAAGAACAATGTAAGTTACCAAGCAGGAATATTAAGACGAGTTATAAATTTAAAAGGGTAATATTTTTGACAAATAATGATGAAGTCTGCGATTAATGTATATTATTAGGTTGCGTGAAAAGCAAATCACTCCCGAGAACACCCTTCAAGGCACTGTAATATGACATTAGCACATGAAGATCATAGAATATTCATACTTGGTTGAGTATCCAAAACAAAACCAGTTTAAATATAGCTCACCAGTTAGACAGCACACCTCTCATTTAAATTGCGCTTGATTCGGAACTCGTTTGTTTGATTATACCTATTATCAAAATATGTAAAGAACGATGTGTTTTCTTTGATGATTTCAACTACCAATGCATGTTCGAGTAAAAAGATGAATACATATAACTGTAATATACCAACACATCTACAATGATATTCTAATAGAATTGGATTTGCCATTCAAAAGGGATTGGCGGCGCAGCTTGTTGCCCGTCTCCTATCAATTTCTATGTAACTTTTTTTTAGCAATGCATTGGTTTACACGTTATTCTAATACAGACAGAATGACGTGTAATCCCTAGTAGCAAAAGAATGAGAAACTGATTTAGTTGGCATGTTCGTAAGCAGATAAAACCCACATCGCAAAGGTCGCGATACTTCTGTAAAGGTTAGCCATTTGCAGTGATAACAAGAAATCAATGTAAACAAAATCAATTATATAAATATATCTTGGTATAATTAGTTGATTTCTTTAATCTTAGATGTTCAACAGTAACTCTATACTCAGCATATGTAACGTCCAAAACAAAATGCCATTTTAGAAACATATGCAACATTGTATCATCGAATTAATCAACCAAACCAAAGAATGTATGTATCGTTTGCATGCTTAGTTAATTTGATAACGGATGTCATACATGAGTCCCTTCGTATCTATTACACATCCGTGAGATTTTTGTAGAACTTGTATGACAATGATTAAACTAAATCGAGTTCTATGCAGTCATACAATTCTTGAATGGTCAATGATTAATACCAAAGATTCTTGCGCACAATATTCAACAATTAGGAAAGTATCCATCATTTTTTATGTACACACATTTCAATTGTAAGCATATCGATTATAACGATGTAATGGCATTGATGATGACGATGCTATCATCTTCGAACGATAACAAATGAATATACAAATATTCGAAAGGGTAAATTGCAATTTGGGTCCTCATCTATGGGTCCGATCCCATAACGGGTCCCAATCTTTAAATTGTAACGATTCGGGTCCCAGGGCCATTAATGTAAGGAACTTTTTGAGGCTAATGACGAGTATGCCCCTATTTAAAAGTTGGAACCCAACCCCCATTCCCTTCCTAACAAGGGCATATTCGTCATGAACCCTAGAATTTCCATTTCTTAAATGGTCATGGGATCCGAATCGTTACAATTTAAAGATCGGGACTCATTCTGGGATTGCGCCCATAGACGGGGACCCAAATTGTAATTTACCCTATTCGAAAATAGGATACAAAATCATGTGAAAGTCTGCAAAAGTGAGGATAAATTTTCATTACATATGAGGATGTTCCCTCGTGGTCTCCTCTCATGCAGGAATGGTGTTTACGTCACTACGCACAACGATGACCCAAGCTCCCCTACGCGACGGTGGTCTCAGATATTTTATTGGCGCACCTCCGACGATGACAATGACGGCCCTCCGATGACTAATCTTGTCAATACGATGGTACTTTGGTGAACGTAAGAGATGGTGGTGGATATGTTTCAAGATAGCAACTACCATAAAGGTGAAATTCGGATGCAGTTCAAAAACATACATGGATCTCGACTATCCATCTTAAATACATCGTTGTCTTGAGATATCAGAATTTGATGTTATTGGATTCGTTGGAAATGTCTCGACAAACTCTACGAAAGGGAGCATTCATTGTATTTTTCAAGTGGCTAAAATAATCTAGAAATTAGAATGGAAATAAAGGGTCTTGCATACACCTTTTCTGCATAAAAATGATTATTCAGGGATGTTGTAGTATTAATGAGTACTAATGATGTAACAATCAAAACAAACCTTTTATGCACATTATTATTTTAATGTAAATATATGGTTTTAAGTAATACATTGGATTATATATCTTGAAGCAATGTTCTCTACCGAAGGAAGGGTGTCTTTTGAATTAAGGATTAGAAATAAATCACCTAAACAACAACCGTAGCATATACTGTGAATAGAGGGTTGGTCTTGTTGCGCATCAGGAAAATGCAAAATAGAGAGATCATATCTGAAAACACAAAGCTTGTCATATGAATGACATGGCAATCACATAAACTTTTCATTCCAACACGAAATCGCAAGGATAAGGAAGTGATTTTCCCATTGTTCATGGGACATACGAGTACTGAGAACATCACTTTAATGTTTTTTAGTCTTTGGTAGGGACGAAGCCAGAAAATTTACGTAGGAGGGGCCAAACATAAATACAAATAAAACAATAGTCAATAATTTTTAACTAATCTTCTAAAAAAAAACGTAATTTTGGCATTCTGTATTAATCATGATTTTTAGAATTATAGTGTAAAAACAAAGGAAGAAATAACTTTTAAAAACTAAAATAGATAGAAATCATCGATTTATAAAATAGGTAATTATAAAATAATAATTCTATATATAAAGAAGTTAGCACTCAACATATGTCACTCATCTTCATATTCAAATCCACTATTATCATAGAAATGACAATCATAATAACATATAAAAATATCCTAAACAATCGATTTTACAATAGTCAATGTAACGTTAAATTCTTATTTTCTCATGAGAGGAGGAGAAGTTCTTTCTAAAGAAAACTGAAAAATTAAATACGATACATCAGTATATGATGGTCCTTTACAGTGCATGCATTTGAAATAACTCAGAATAAAAATATACATCATATCTTCTAAAAAAAATACGATTTGAGAAGTTGCCTCATGACAGCCGGATCTTTTCAACATGGATTTAAGCAAACATACAGTAGCCGTCCCTACTTAATTGTGAGAAAATGATTTGTAGTTGTTGTTGTATTTTCGACTTTTTAATCATTTTTAGTAATCACTACAAACAAACTTGACTTACGGTAATTGATAACTTAATATATATTGGCTTATCTTCCCTTGCCAAATTTATAACAAATATTTTTTGTCGTTGCGTTCATAAATTCACAACGAATTGCCGATATATTACAAGCAATGAATCATAGAACAACGATCATCCACATGCTTTTGAACAGTAGTTAGTACAAGTTTTAACAGAAAAATCAATGGATAATGATATAATTAGCTAAATTGTGTGAAATAGCAATGGATAAGTATTATTATACGCATCGTCGCTAATGATATAACAATGAATATGACATTCATTGCTAATTTTAAGTAGGGTTTTTATCAGTTGTGCCCCTCTAAGAGATTGCAATATCAGCTACGCCCCTCTTTTTTTATTAGTGACCCTACCTTCTTGCAAAATTTGCAGTCCAACTCATTTGTAATATTAGTTATGCCCCTACTTTACCTCAACAAAAGGGTAAAACTGTGAATTTTGCAAGAAAGTAGGGGCACAACTGATATTCAGAAAGAGAGGGGCATAACTGATATTACAATATCTCAGAGGGGCAAAACTGATAAAAACCCTTTCAAGTATAAGTAATAATTTCTCAATCAATAATATCATCATTATATATCTAACAACGACCGAAAAGATGTTGGATTTTTAAAAGAACATGACTGTAGACCCATTTTGTAACGGTGTTTGCTACTAATCACAAGAGCGAAAAATGATTTACAATAAATACTATTTGTTGTTAAAAAATTAACTTTAGAAGGTATAATGATGAGTATTAAAGTTATCTATTGTTGTAAGTAGATTTCATTGAAGTGTGTCCATGCGTATGCGCACGTGTGTGGATGTACGTGTAAGTATTTTTAAGTATCTATACTTGCATGTTGTCATACGTTTCAATTGTCAAAAAAAATGATAATTTACAATAAACATAAAAATCAGTAGGCTCTATTGTACTTAATTCAAGTAGATAGGAAATATTTATATTTAGCAAATAAAATCATTACATTAACATCTAATTTTTTATGATGAATTTGGAAGATTAGAGAGATTATACAAGTCGGATACAAGATAACAATGGGGGGACCAACATTCCTCATTTCCTTAGTTTTCACCTACAATTTATATAATCATAGAAGGGTATATAAGCGATATCATAATCTTGGGAGGGGTCATGCCCCTCCCGCCCCCCTCTCCCTCCGTCTCTGTCTTTGGTGGAGAGACAATCTGAATTGAGTCTGATCTGACAATTAGTGCACTCATGTGTACGATAATGAATCGTGATCCTCTCTAAAATCTTGGAGAATCGTGATACAGAGATGATCATCATGTTCTCCTTGGTAAGGATTTCATCTCAAATAATTCCTCTTCTTTGACCCATGCATAAAGCATGCTGAGGAGGGAGGCTCCTCTTTCTATTGGACAAGCCATCAAGGAGTTGCACTAGGAGAGAGGCAGGGTAACTATGAGGATAGGGAGAGGAGTTGGAGATTGCTTTGAATTTGAAGTGAATGAAGATTCTTCCTTTACTTCCTTCTCCTAATCGTGGATGTAACTTTATTTCTATTGAATTGCATATACATAATGGAAGGCACACTACTTCTTTTATATGGGTAGAGATTTATCTCCACCACATGTAAAAAAAATTCATTGGCAGGACTTGATCTTCGATAACTACGAATTATTGTTTGATAATCACCTCAAATTATCTTTTTTTTTACAATCAGCAAATCATCTCTCCAGTAAAATATATATATAATTCATTGGTACCAGATTGCATACAAACGATATATATGTTCAATCAATGATGAGTGCAAGTCCAATTCACATTAAAATCAATTTAAAACGTGAACAATATTCACATAACATTCAGTAATGAATGTGAATCATATTCAATTTATTTCTAATTACTATGAATCCACATTCACATTACTTAAGTGTTAATAATGTGACCGAACTTTCCACAATATCATGGACCAATTGAACGATAGTGTGAGTTTGCATACCTTATTATTCTGATTATCAGTCTCTTGGATGCACAAGTCCTAACAAACATATGACGAGTGGGTTGCATTCATTATTTGGAAAAAATATATATAAGAGAGTTTGTACGGACCAATATAGTGATTAGATATTAAATCGATCTTATTATTAGATCGATCTTATTATTAGGACATCTGGCACTTGAGTTATCTACTCGAGTCATGTATCAAATCAATTATCTAATTAACTCATATCAAATCCAGATCAATTTCGTACTCATGGATCTAGATTTGGTTACATGGGTTGAAATTCAATCCCGTTCAATCTCATTCATTTGATGTGCAAGCAGAGTAAACAAAATCCACATGGTCTCATCGTTCCCTCGTAGAGGAAATGTCATGGCATGTCGTTTATTATAATCACATTGATCTTGAGTATTCATACACTCATTCATTGGACTTAGGATATCTTGAAGTTTATATCCTATATTTGGTCATCTCCTTCTATGTTTTATCGATAAGTTTCTCGATTGATTGTCGGACCACAATGTCATTCACATGCTTTCCAATAGCATCCATTAAAATATTCACAAATATGTATTCTGTTTCCCAAATAGGATGTCCACTAGTGGAATTCGGTTCGAATGTATAAATTGTTACATATGTTAATAGAATTGTATAGCGGATCCTTACTGTCAACTTTTCGCGTACGAACCTATCTCATTTCCAATGTATTTTAAGAATATTAGATATGTTAAATATAACTTTGAAGGTTATTTTGGGTTCTTTGGAGTTTACATGGTTATAAAATATGGAATGTATGCATGATGGAAAGTAGGGTTTTCGTTCCATTGACAGATGTGCAAGTGAGTACTTTTCAAAATTTAAAATTTTGGTTGAATAAATACAAAATGAATTAGGATGATTGAAATGTATAGATGCATACAAGTCAGTATGAATTTTGTATATATTTCTACATGTGTGCATTATGCACAATAGCTGAATAAAGTACCTTGTTACTAGTTTCATTATTTTTCACAATTATCGTTGAGTCGACCAGTGCCCACGTCTTCAGTCCATGAGGGAGGGTCATGACTAGATCTTAGATGCTTATTTATTGTGTTTACTTCGGCCAGTACAACACATATACATGAATGCAACATGCCCTCTTATTGTTTTTTTTTTTAATTTTCGTTTTAAGTATTTTAGGTGTTTTTTAGTGTCAATTCGTGCTTCTTATTTACATACACGAAACAGTAACAATGTTGTGTTGTTTCATACATGAATATGTTTGTTAATGTATTTAGCTCTAGGTGGATGAAACTTGGGTTCACCAAGCGTTTACTCGGTTAAGACTTAAGAGTAGGCTTTGAGATAATTGACCTTACAAGTCAATTGACTAATCTACCGACAAGGTGTATTCTTATAACTTATAACAAGGATTTTTAGGTCTTATATGAAACATGCTTCAATCACGAAGTGTCTTAATCTTGCTCTAGGCATACGTGTATTTTAGGAGTCAATTATACTTGATATATTGCATTTTTTAATGTTCATTCTCCATTTTTTTTGTCATTTCTTACCTCCCTCTCCATCTATTAAATTTCAAAACATGAATGCCCCTTGGGTTTTCAAACATATGCTAGTACTGCTCGCCTTAAAGCATGATAACTTTATACGAAGGATTTAAAAGATATCCGCTATGTATTGTTCCTTACACATGCATACATGAATGGCATATGATATTAAGTATTTTAAGTCAATGAAAAATGGTAAGACCAAATCCATAACTGTCACGGTGGGGTGTCACAGAAATGGAATTATAATAGAGTTATTTCGTTAGTACAATGTTGGGTAGGAATGAAGATTTTGACAGGGAGAAAGAATGGACCTCATGGTAAAATCCTTGATATGTACCGATGAAGCTCCATTTCATCACCTTTATTCTATCATTTTGGCATTAAAAATACTATCTAATTCATGTATATAACACTATTTTTAAACAAATTAACATTAATTATCTGTTCCATTTATTGTATATAAAATTCTATTCTTAATGCCAAAATTATAGAATAAGGAAAAGAAAAGAACATGAACAAAACATCAAAGATATTCTACGACCTTAAACCTTGAGACCTAGGCATCTTGATAACTAGGTCGACAAGGAATAAAGTAGGGAGATACATGGGTTAAAAAGATAATAAAATCCTCTTTCTTTTATTAATCAATATTGCTTTTTTGGGACCTATTTTATATTCTATTTTCTATACTTAAAATTAAGAAACTTTGCACATTAAAGCTGTAGATAAAAATACAAAGAAATATAAAATTAATTTCATAGAAAAATGATATAATTTATTCAATTTAGACTCTAAATAAAAATCCAAGATTATAACTTCCCATACCCACATCTACTAACTAAAAATTCAAAATATATCAAAATCACTTCAATTGTATATAACTTCTCATAAGTTATTTAATAAAGGTGGTGTCATTTAATTCGGAATCAAGATGTGAAAGTTGGGTTTTAGACTACTAGTGTATAGTTTACTTATATAAAATATTCATTTTATTTATTCTTTATCACTTTTTTAAATTTTTATATATTTGTAATTTTGTAAATATTATGTACAATATATGTACATGTTTAAAGTCTAATAAAACCACAAATAAAACATTAAAATAAAACAAGTATATAAAATACATAAATGAAATACCTATTCTTATGCATGTACATTATATACATTATTTATTTAAGTACATGTTATATCTGAAAAATATAATAAAAATATAATCATGTGTATAAAAATAATATATAAACATGTAAATTAAGAAATTAAATTAATAAAATCAAAATTATAACATAAAAATAAAATACCTAAAACATATATGAATATACCTATAAATAAAATCATAAAAATGAACTTCTAACAAATAAGCCCATAAAAATAAATAAAAACCGTATTAAAATACTACATAAGATAATAATCATTTTTATGTTTTGAGCTTTATTTCATTAATTCATTTATTATTTTTTTAGCTCTTATTCTTTTATTTTTCTATTTTATCCTCTAGTGGTCTGCATGGACCAATGGAGAGTCTTGGCAATTGACCTCGGTCAATTGTCTGACTTCCCTGGTCCTGTAGCCGTTAGAGGTCAAAGCGCCCCATTTCTCGATTTTATCCCACTCGATTCTTTCACCATTTTTGCTTCGATGTATTATTGTCCTTTCCATCTTAATCCTCGGTGATTCACACGAGTTCGATTTCTTGGTCTTCGGACCACTGAATCGAGTTGCCTTCCCGATCGAGTAACACATGTACATATACCCGTCCGCCACCTTCCTCTTCCTCTGGATCACCCTTCAGCCGGTTTTATCTCTTGCGTGTACCTTAGATCAAGAGTGGGTGACAATAGCTTCCTTTTCGTCCGATCAACGATAAAGCTCGGTATGGAATTGAGTCGATCCACCTTTAGCGAGCTCCGCTCCGTCGAGGTTCTTCTTCTCGACCAAATCAACCGATCAGGGCCATGTTATTCCGTTCCTAGGTAGTGTCTATAGCGTAGGTTTGATTCCAACACTTATTTTTTGTCTTGATTCAGTTGATTTAATTTAAACCATAAAATTCTTTCTCTTGGAGCTTCCTCCAGGGCCATTTCTGCTCAACTTCGACTCGCACCGCTCCGCACAACGCCTCCATCTCACTCCTCTTCACCGTACGATCATACAACAGCCCTCACTTAACCTCAATCTCGCTCAGATCGATAGACCTACTCCCCGTTCTCCACCACTCGTAGGAGAGTGCCATTTCGACACACCTCGCTTCCGTTTCAACCCCTCCCCCCCGGAGCTGCCCCCAGGTCCAGTTTTTTGTGTCTAACAAGTTCCTGTAGGAAAAAATTAAGGAAGGGAGCCCTTTCAAGGTTCATTGAGCTCCAGAAATGGCCTCCAGGTCACGGGTCTTCGCCAGACCGCATCTTCACTGCTCGGGCCATTTTGACACCCTTAAAAGATGCGGGTGCCCACCCGGATCGTGGAGAGCCGACCAGCTTGAAGAATCGACACCATAGTCATCGGGAATCACGGATTGAAGTCACGAAGCATCGATGTTCATCGTGTTCTTGAAGCCCCTCCAGGAGTCGTTCGATCTGGGAGGTGCCCCAGGTCTTTTTCCAGCCGTTGGATCATCCATAAGCGAAGCATTTCCCAACTGTTTGATCTCTTAAGCGGTATGGACGTGGCGCCACGTTGACCGCTCCGCAACGTGCAATGATGGGTAATTGCATATTAAACCCCACATACTCTTTGTTTTATTTACAGTACAAGAATTTGCGCCTACAATGGAAATACTTTTGTAACATTTGTAAGTAGCGGCTTAAGTTGTTTAGTATTTGCATTTTCATCCTGTCCTGCTCCCTTCACGTGTTGACCCACGTGAGATGGGCATTTTGTATGTATGCCCTTGTGGTTTCTTGAATTTAATATTAGTCCATAAACTTTCATATGCATTTATAAAGTTTGAGTATTTTACAGAAACAACTTCGTGCTTACTTTCAATTACATATATGCCCCTGCTAGTTCATGCATTCTTACTGATGTTTTCTATTTATTATTAATACCATCCTTGATCCAAAAAATCTCAAAGGATTAAGTTCCTGATTCCATATAGATTCATGCATATTTTTAGTTTTGCACTTTTTCGTATTTTATAAAAAGAGCACCAAAAGTCACTGTTTGACTTAGGGCCTGTTTGGTTGGAGGGTTGGACAGGGTTGGCTTGGCCCAACCTGGGTTACCCCTCCAACCAAACAGGGTTCTCCTCCTCACAGTTTACTATTCACAGGGGTACCCCTGCCCAACCCAACCCTGTCCAACCCTGCAACCAAACAGGCCCTTAGAATATACCAATAAAATATAACAGTATTTTGAAAAATCCCAAAAAGTATATTTTATGCCTTTTTGTATTTCCTGACTTCAAACCAAATTTCATTAAAAATAAAAAGAAAAACCATAAAAATTAAAAAGCTTTAAAATCCGTTACAAAAATCTAAAAAATTCCCAAAAACTCCAAAAATATTCATCTCTTTTTTTATAATTTTCTTTATATTATCATTTATCTATTGAACTTAATTTAGAAATTATGGACATTATTTGCTATTTAAATGTCCAAATTAATCTAGTCTATTTAATTAATCCCTGATTTGGGATATTTTTGACTTTAAAAATATATAAAAATAGAAATATTAGACAAAAAATCACAAAACAATAAAAATTAATTAAAATCCCAAAACATTTTATTTTATGTATTTTGATTATTTTTATTAGTATCTATAATTGTATTGCTCTATATTGTATAATTAACCTTATATATTTTTATATTATGTATTTAAAAAGAAAAGGAAGTAAAAAATTCGAAAATATAAAGAAATAAAAATATTAACTAAAAACAATTAAAAATATGGAAACAAAAATTACAAACACATAAAAAATAAAAAATCCACGAAAACAACAAATAGACAAGAAGGACATACGAATTTTGTGTATTCATTTGCCTGATCTATCTAGTTTGCTCCTTGTGTTTGACACTCTACACATCCATTATAGAGTTATTATAATTTTTAACTCCACACTTTTATTTTCATTGCTTGATTCTTAATTACGGATTAATTGTTGATTGAATTAGGGTTTCGTATTCAGTCGCCTCGATAGTGTCTCCGCCATGTGTGAGCATTGGACCGGTGCAAACCCCTAGTCGTCACGTATCAGGTGTCATTCACCACACAAATATGTACCCTCGCGTAGAAGGAGAAACCACTCATAAGTTATATATATCATGACACCTTAATTCAAAGACCTCCTTCTAAAATTTGAAGATATATTTTCCCTCTTTCTCTTCATTAAGACCACCTACAAATTCCATCGGTGCATGCACGAAAATCAAAACCATTCATGCTCAAATTATATAGATCTAAATCTTACTCTACAATACTTCGTTGTCTCCTCCACTCAATGATTTTAGGTACTGAACACATGTGATCGATTCACATGGGAGAGCTACTTGTTCATCCTTGTCAACTCAGACTCAATTATGTGTTGGAAATAAATTGGATTGAACAAATAACACACACACACACCAATGTCTGCATTAATTTCGATTCCACACATTGCTAGATTGGATCTAGAATCACATTTTATCATTGTCACCACTCGATCAAAAGAACAAAAATAACTCATATTCTTTTGGGTTTAACATGTGAGCATGATACATTTGAAGCAATAGAAGCTCATACAAGAGGATGATTCGTATTTCTCGCTACATGGAAAGTGCATGTCGGTGAAGAACTACACAAAACTTGTGCAACTATGGTGTAAAGGGAGAGATGCTGCAATTGTAACATATCTTTATTAAAAAGCAAATTAAGGTGAGAATGTTGAGTATCCGACTCATGTGGCTCCTCCATTCACATCCCAACTAACATAAACTTGTTTCGATTCATTTAGTAGAGATGATCAACTCTCAAGACCGTTCTGTAAGAAGATTGATCAATGCGATCGGTTCTCAAGACCATTCAGTAAAAGAATAAAATGGATCTCCCACAGTTTAATTCTCAAGACCTTTCGATTAGTTAATTCAACTAACCGGAAAGTAGAATTTACCTGAAGCATGTTTGGTTATCATGTTATCCCGGAGTAACCTTGCATACTCCTGCTCTATCTTTACGTTATCGGGTTGAAAATAGTTGTATGAATCATATACTATTTTCTTATAGGGATTTTATCACTTGTGCCCCTCCGAGATCTTGCAATATCAGTTGTACCCCTATCTTTTTGGTAATATCAGTTGTGCCCCTCGAAAGTTTGGCCGTTAGCAAATGTGCCCCTCCGTAACATCTCCGTTAATGGGAATCGTCTAACCGTGGTTAGACATGACTCAAGTGTGCTAACTCAGTTGATTCCCGAGGAAAACATGTAGGCGGGAAAATAGAAGTTGCCACGTGTCCTAACCCCGCGCAAGTGGCGGGAGTAGAGGACTAGACGAAGCGTTTTCCCCCCAAATTCCGCATGCCTTCGGCTGCTTTCATCTCCCTCGCAGAGAACGTCAACTTTTGTCTCCAGTTTTCTTCCGCATCACGCTGAGGAGCTCCGCAAGCCGATCGAGTCCTGGTGGGTGGGGTTCTTCATATTGACGGTTGTAATCGAGTGGGGAGCTTCTCCATTGAGTCTCCAGGTTAGTTAGGGTTTGGAGTTTTTCGTATTGACGACGTTAATCGAGTAGGGAGCTTCTTATTGCAACCGTGTTGACGACGTTATTAGGGTTTGGGGTTTACCGTATTGATGTATTTTAGGGTTTTTCGATTGAATGTTTTTTGTTTTTTGATCATACCTGTTTGGGATTGATTGGGTGCACATATTCTCGAAATGAAGTGATAGGCATATAGATGGTGCACCATTTCGTTTTTTGATGATCTTGAATGTAGGATGGTTTGGTACAATGGAGAAGAAGGTGTGCTGACGGTCCGTGTGAGACACAGCGGGCGCTTTAAGGACACCAAGGGATGTCGGGGTGAAAAATATGTGGACTTCGTGGAGGACGTCATTGGAATCGACCCTGATTACACTTGCTGGTTTGACCTGATCGAGACGATATCGAAGATCGTTCCTTGGAGCAGTTCGTCTGCCCTTTCAATGAGATACAAGGACCCAAAGTCGAGAGCAAGCCGTTTCCTTGAGCTCTCAAATGAAGCAGAAATGATGACTATGTTCAATGGCCACATGGATGGAAGAGATGTGGAAATCATTGTCGGGTTCATCGACATCGAAGCTCTCTCGCATTTTGAAGCTGAGAAGGCAGGGAAAGCAAATAACAACAAATTAGACTTCCAAGGACAAGCATCCAATGCAGCAACAGAAAAGGTTGGTTTGTCTGATCTCTCCGACGATTTCTTCGATGCTCTCTGGGAGGAGGTTATATGGATGGGGCAGGGGGTGATAGGGGGGGAGAAGGCGGTGATTTTGAGGGGGGAAATACTGGGGTGCATACTATGGAAGATCTGGGACAGGAAGAAGTTGCTGGTGGAAGACAAGTCGATGCAGAAACACCAAAGACACCTAGAATGCTTCGCAAAGCAGTGGTGTCAAGGACGCCGAGGTCTGGAAGACGTAAGGCACAAAGAGTAGAAACACCAAAAAAGAAGGTTGCACATTCCGGCCAAGGGGAGTCAGCACAAGATAGAGATGACACGCCAAGGTCGGGAAGACGTAAGGCACAAAGAGAAGAAACACCAAAAAGAAATGTTGCGCAATCGGGAATAGGGGAGTCACAGCAGACCCCTCAAGCTGCTGCAGATCAGAGAAAATCCACTAGAGCAGGTACAAAGAAGAGAAGGCGGTGCTTGGAAGAGGATTTTTACGAAGACCCTGTATTTGAACACGTCTTCAGTGTTGACGATGATTCAGATGATGAATGGATCGCCAGTTCAACCGAGGATACTTCTGAGAGTACAGATGCGAGTTTTGATAGTGACGATGCCTTCGACTTAGAGATCGAAGACGTACAGGATTACGAGGATCCAAATGTCGAAGTTGATAACCAAGACTTCGAAGTGGGCAGTGATTTCAATGATCATGCTGCCTTTCGCTTTCAACTTGCTGCATACTGCCTTAGGAAGGATTTCAAAGTGAAGTTTCTGAAGTCTGATCCAACCAGAATTACCGCAAGATGCGCCAATGATGGATGCGTTTGGCGTATCCATGCTTCTAGGCTTGCTGGAGGAGCCACATTCCGCATCAAGACCCTGTCGGGTATTCATACTTGCAATAGTATAAACAGGGTAGATACGGGCATGGCCAAGCAAAGATGGATTGCTAAATTTTGTGAGAAGTGGTTGAGGGAGAATCCCACGTTGTCCGTGAAGGATGTTTCAGATAGATTGTGGGAGGAATTCACTGTGAGAATTCCCTATCTTAGAGTGTACAGGGGAAGAAACATTGATCTCGACTCGATCTTTGGGAAGGTTGAGCTTACCTACCCTAAGGTGCCTAGTTTGGTATACGAATTAAAGTCGAGGAACCCAGGATCTGTGATTGATTATGTCACGGAGAAGGATGACACATTTTTACGAATCTTCATTTGCTTCAAGGCATCCATTGATGGGTTTAAAAATGGTTGTAGGCCTTTCCTTGGCTTTGATGGTTGTCATTTGAAAGGGAAATACCTTGGGACCTTGTTGGCAGCAACTGCTCTTGATGGAACGAATGGACTCTTTCCCGTGGCATTCTGCATATGCGAGGATGAGTCCATTGATTCATGGACTTATTTCATGGACAAGTTGCACACAGCGCTCGGGTTTGAATGTGGCAGAGGTTTGGCAATAATATCTGATGCACAAAAAGGGCTCGAAGGGGCAATGACGAAAATTTTCCCCGAAGCTGAGCATAGGGCATGCATGAGGCATGTCTACAAGAACTTTAAAAAGGTATTTCCAGGAGAAGATTTGGAGAAACTAGTTTGGTCGGCTGCTCGGGCCTATGAAAGGAGGCATTATCTGCATAACATGAATGAGATTCAAAAGTTATCAACAAAAGCATTCGAATATTTAGAGAGTCTATCACAGACATGGAGCCGACACCAATTCCGTGAAGCTGCACAGTGTGCTTATATAACCAACAACTTGAGTGAAAGCTTCAATGCTTGGATCTCAAAGGCTAGACATCTTCCACTTTGTGAGCTTGTGGACTGGATTCGTCAGAAAATTATGACAATGATGGACGCACGAAGATGTAGAGCAGCACATCTTAATGGTGATTTGGTCCCGCAAGCATCAGAATATGTAATGGGGATTTCAAGAGATTTGCAGGGCTTCATTGTGAGACGATCGAGTGACCAAAATGCAGAAGTGGAGACGCCTTATGGGCGTTATGTGATTGACATAGTGGCAAAAAAATGTACATGCAATCGATGGCAAATATCTGGCCTCCCGTGTAGGCACGCAGCTGCTGTTCTCAGCAGCATTCGGGGTGTTAGGTGGGAGGATTACATCTCCTATTATTATACCTTGCAAACATACAGGAAGTGCTATGAGTTTGGCATAGCACCATTACCCGACAAGGACTTTTGGGCAGTAGTTAAGCTTCCATATGTTGTGGGTGCACCTCGTACGAAAAGGCCTCCAGGGAGACCTAAAAAGAATCGAATTCGATCCAAGGATGAGGTGGTTCACAAACCTAGAGTTCATCATAATTGTGCACGTTGTGGAGGCTACGGGCATCACAAGAACACCTGCAAGGAGCCAATTAATCGTCCACCAACAGCGCAACCATCCGAGAGGCAACAAGATACACAAACCTCCAACTCTGCAATTGCCATGGCAAGCAGAAGGTTAGAATGCGAACATGTCTATTTCCTATTCAAACTGTCATTACAAACAAATTCCAACACTTCTTACATCCTTTACTTGGTACTTTGTAGTGGAACTGCATCAACAAAGCGGCCGGTGGCTAGACCATCAAAACGTCGCCAACAAGATCGCATGCCAAGGCGTCGTGCTCGTCCAAGCCAATCGCTTGATCCTGATGGTCCTCATTGCACACTTGATTTAGGTATTCCTGATATTCAATTCCTTCTTTCCTTCAATTTCATCTTATATTTTTGCTGTGAATGACTTCCCCTGCCTTTTTGTTTTAATATATAGGAAACTTGGAAGTCTTGGAGTTTTTTGACGTGAAGCACGAGCTTATTGCTGCGTAATCGATGGTTGCGTTCACAGATCTTTGGATAGTGATACAGCGATACACTCATACATTTTGGATAGTGATACAGTAACTTTTTGGAGAGCTCTATACTTATGATCCAGTGATGATACAGTGACTTTTTGATGTAGTGATACTCATTTCTGTAGTATTTACCAAACTCTTTGATGTCTGTAGTATAGTGACTTCACTGTCTGGCTTGTAATTAAGAACAACTTTACCACTACGTTTTGTAATATTATGTCTTTGGAGCTATGTTTTGCTATGTTGTACTATTTCGTGTGTAACAAACACAACACAAGGCTATGTTTTCCAGTAGAACACATACACAACCAAGAGAGGTATGCAACCAAACTCAACTATCTTTATTCATATAAAGAAATGTAGCTGCAACAAGACACAAAGACATCAGTATCAGCTTCAATATAAAAATTATCTCCTTTAATTGCTTATCTACTGCCACAATTCTACTAGATATTAATGCTAACATCTGATCTATGCTTGGTGACTGATCCATGTGTGCAGCTTCCATCCACTGAAAAAGTTGCATATCTTGTGCTGGCATGTGTAGAACTTCAACCCTCTACTCCAAGGTTTTCCTGATGTCTTTACCACTGCTGGATTGTCGCAATGACACCTTACTTGGGCTCCAGAATCACCACGATATGATGTCGAACTTCGCGAAGCGGACGCCATCGAGTTGCAATACATATGTTACCTGTTGGAGGGAGCTTCAACTGTGAATAGAATCATGAATTGTAACTACTATGTAAACAAATACCTGACAGAATTTATGTAAACTTCCTTCTCGAAAAATTTCATGAAAGCAAGCTTTCGGATTTCTCCTTTCCTTCAATGTGAGGAACTGCCAAGGGTTTTGGGTCTCTTAAATAGACCTTCTCTTCCAACGGTCAACTGACTTCATTTGCAATTAATTAATACCCACCAACTGCCCAACCAACCCTATTAAAATATACATACAACGGTCTTCTGCTCTCTTGTTGTCAGTGGGGCAATGTCACATCAAATTGCAATAAACGTCCGTTTGGGAGAGATAGAAACGGCAACTAACCTCAGGGGCACAATTGATATTACAACCAAGTTTACAGGGGCACAACTGATATTACCAAAAAGATAGGGGTATAACTGATATTGCAAGATCTCGGAGGGGCACAAGTGATAAAATCCCTTTCTTATAATATTTTTTAATTACGTTCAAACAGCATAAATTATCATAAAAAATATATTATAATCATTAAAAAGTCAATATAATATAACATCAACGTCACATTGCTATCTCCAACCATCAACAAAACTACTCTGTACCTGAGAAGACCCATCAGACAAGCCCACAATACAGCAAAAATAACGGATCACCCCCACAAAATGCATATTAAATCGGGAAACAAACGGCCACCGCCGTGTAAAATGTTCACACATTTTATGAACGGTAGCTAAAAAGCGCAAACCTCCCCTCCAACCGAAGGCAAAGGCGGATTCCCCACCCGACCAAAACCCTCGTTCTCCTGCAAGCCGCGACTCATCTCTCGGAGGAGAGCGACAATGGCGTCGAAGCTGAGCCTCTTCCTCGCCAACGCTCTCAGATCCGCCGCCGCGCGATCTCCCCGCAGCTCCATCCGATGCCCTCCACTTCGGACCCTCTGCTCCGAAGCCACCGACGACAAAGAGGCCCCACCCAACGGCGACCCCATCCATGAAGAGCGGACCTCTGCCACCGCTTCTCCAGCGGTCGATCAGGACACGTTCTCGGACACCTCTGTCGGCACCGGTGGCGGTATTTGAAACTCGTTCCCGAAGTGCTTGGCATTTCATTGCATCATTTCTCGGCTCAGTAGTTTGATTTTCACGGGGTTTCCTATATAAACACCGAGTAGAGTATTTGCATTGCTTTTGCATTTCATGTAATAGCAAACATTCCATTTCAATCACAATACACGACATGGAATTCCAAGGATTATAGTAAGATTGCAGTGATTAATAATGGTCGAAGGTCGGGATTTTGATCCGAGATGGCTGGTCCTTGCGATGTGCTTCGGATGAGGAGTCATGACAGAGTTTGAGGATGCACACTGCAATCGTCTGATTGCTGGAATGAAGTTGATGCCGTGTAGTGATGATGGGAACATGTTCAAAGCCTGCTAAAAACTGGTGCTGGTGACAAAAATTAATGCCTCAAAACCTACCACTTACATTGCCCTGCGGAAACAAATAACAAAACGTTGATTACAGGGGCAGTCATTTCACATCGTCCACATTTACAGAAGCATAAACACCGAGTAGAGTATTTGGATTGCTTTTGCATTTCATGTGATAGCAAACAATCCATTGCAATCATAATACACGACATGGAATTCCGAGGACTATAGTAAGATTGCAGTGATTAATAATGGCCGAAGGTCAGGATTTTGATCCGAGATGGTTGGTTCCTGCGATGTTCTTCGGACGAGGAGTCATGACAGAGTTTGAGGATGCACACTGCAATCGTCTGATTGCTGGAATGAAGTTGATGCCGTGTAGTAGGGGTGTAAACGGACCGAACCTGAGCGAACCTATATTTTTTAGGTTCGGTTTGTTTATTTAATCGAGCCTAAACTTGTGTTCAGGTTCGGTTCGTTTATTTTCGAATCGAATCTCTTTTTAAATGAATCGAACCCAAGCGAATATCGAACTTAAGAATTCTCTAGCAAGAGGGAGTGAAGAGAAGAGAAATGGAAATATATGTGTGTCTGCAATTACAATAAATATTCATTTAGTTTTTTTCTTTATCTAACTCATCTTCATCTTTTAAAAAAATAGATTAATAAGGATTCATCTCTTTGAAAAAATATAATTAAAATATAGTTTTATATATGTTCAGATGGGGATAATGAATAAGAATAATGTGGAGATATTGACAAGTAATGTTTATACTTGTTCTGTTGATTTGAAGATAAAGAAGGGAAAAGTAATAGACACATAGATGATGGATGTTGTAACCACGATGTGACTATTTATTTTTGGATAGTTTTTACTGAGATAAAACCTATTTATCACGTAAATATTCAGTTATCTCTAGACAAATGTCACTTATCCTTAGACAAAATCCTCTTATCTCAAAATAAGGTCCACTTCTACTAATAATGATTTGTAAATATGTATATGTGTATGTTTATCGAGCTTTTAATGAATCAAACTTGAGCGAACCTGTGATTTTTAGGTTTGGTTCGTTTACTTAATCGAAACTAAACTTGTATTCAGATTCGGTTCGTTTATTTCCGAACAGAATCTGAATCGAACTTTTAGCGAGACGAACCTGAGCGAATATCGAACTTGAGAATTTTCTGACACCCCTACCGTGTAGTGATGCTGGGGACAGGTTCAAAGCCTGCTAAAATGCTGGTGACAAAAATTAATGCCTCAAAACCTACCAATTATATTGCCATGCGGAAACAAATAACAACACGTTTTTATGTGCTTTGGTACTGATTACAGGGGCAGTCATTTCACATGGCATCACGACTACTGCTGCCATCTATCTATTAGAATATACTTCTAGATAATTTTGAAGCAATTCTTTTTGACACACCACGACTATCACGGCCATTTGTCTTTTGGAGAGCATCTGCATATACAAGCATATAGAAATGCCGTTCATATATTTTGATTGCAATGGCCTGAGGCTCTTTGATCACGCAAATATTTTCTAGAAATCGGACTGGTGCTGAAGTGACTCGTTTATTGAAGGAGTGCATAAGCTCTAGATTTGTGTGAGTTTATATGCCTCCACCTTCTACAGCTCTACCACCTTCTGCACCTATTCTGCCACCTCCATCACCTCTCTCACCACCACCTCCACCGTCGCGTCCACCACTATCTCCAACACCTACACCCGCTCCTATGGCTGCCCGTGGATCGCCACCCATATTGACTCAGTTTTTGCCACGTGTATTTACTCACAGGTCTCGCTCTGTTGCCCCTGCTCACATATTTTCTCCATCATTCAACACACCTCTTGTATGCAATGAGCACATTGTTTCTATTGATGGCACTATTAAGTTGTCTATACATCAGGATTCCTCACAGGATGAGCAGGTACCCTCTCAAGAGGGAAACTTACAGGTTCAGGAGATGGCAAATGATCTCGATGTGCCTATTGCTTTGCAAATGCAGATACACACTTGTGTTTCATATCCTCTTGTAGCCAAAGTTTCTTGAGCAGACTTTCAGAGAATTTCAGGAGATTTAATGTGGTACCATCGGCCATGGAGATACCACAGTCGTATCAGGAGACCATCCATGACTGTCAATGACATCTTACCATGGAAGAGGAGATGGTCACCCTACAGTCGCATGGTACTTGGAGCCTTGTTTCAGCTCCAATTGACGCATTCGTTGTTGGGTTCGAGTTGATGTTCACGGTGAAGCACCTAGCAAATGGCAGTGTAGATCGCTACAAGATGAGACTTGTGGCTTGCGGGTTCACCGAAGCATATGGGGTGGACTATTAGGATGCATTCTCTCAAGTGGCAACTATTTTACTCTGCATATACTTCTATCAGTTGCAGTGACACATGATTGGCCCCTCTATTAGCCTGATGTGAAGAATGCATTTCTCTATGGTGACCTACATGAGGATGTTTACATGCTGCAATCACTTGGGTTCACTACTGAGAGGGAGTGTTAGCATATTTATATGTTTCAGAAGGCGATCTATGGACTTAAGCAGAGGCCAAGAGCATGGTTTCAGAAGCTCTCGGACATGATAAAGCAACATGGGTTCGTGATATCGACTGCCGATCATTCACTGTTTGTTCAGAGGACTTAGAGAGGTACTGTTACCGTACTTGTTTATGTTGATGATATTATTGTTACAGGAGATGATGAGCAGGGCATCCAAGGCGCTAAGAATTTTCTAGGTCAACAGTTTATGACCAAGGACGTTGGTATTCTATGTTACTTTCTTGTACTAGATTTTGCCAGAAACCAGGAGGTCTTGTGATGACCCAAAAGAAGTACGTTACATATATTCTCTATGAGTCAATCATTTTTTTTTGAAAGTCTGCAAGGGAGGGGGACACACTCGGTGGTGTCCGCCCCTTCAAAATTTATTGATACCCAAAAGTAGAGTTACAGAAGGATGACGCTACAACACCCCGACAAAAACAAAAGCAACATTGATAAGAAAATTATAGCACCCAGTCGTCCACCAACCTTTTTGCCAACAACCCCACATTTTCCTTATAGAACCTATGACCCGAGAAGAGCAGGTCATCTCTCCCCCTCCAAATCGCCCAGAGAACAACGAAGGGAAGCAACCGATCACGTCTAGGCTTGTCCCTATTATCGTGAATCGAGTTCCAAAAAGCCTGGAAATCATCAACGTGGCACCACGCCACATCCGCCTCAAACCAAACCTGCGCTACCACCGGACAGGAGAAGAAGAGATGGTCCATCGCCTCGATGTCGCAATCACAAAGAAGGCATCTGTTCTCAATCACGCTCAAGAGTCTGACGTAGCGGTCACGCGTCATCAATCTCTTTCTCCGAAGAAGCCATAAGAAGAAGCCAATTCTCTCAGGAGGCTTAAGATCCCAAATAGATTTACAGTCCCGGCTCAATATAGCTCCGAATTTGCCGGCGGCGGTCTGGAAATTGCATCGTAAGCCCCCCTGACCGAGAAAGAGCCGCCCTTCCAGCACCAATGATCTCTACCTGCAGATGGAGCTTCAACCTCCCGCAAAGCGTCAAGCAAAACCGAAAAATCCTCAAGTCTTTGGTCCGAGAAATTTGCGGAGAAAGTAGGCCACCAGGAGCCGTCCACCCAACAGTCCATGACCGAGCAAAGCTTGTTGTCCGCCAAGGCATATAGCCGAGGGAAGCGAGAGCAGAGGGCCCCCGGCCCAGTCCAACTGTCTTCCCAAAATAAGAAGTTGTCCCCTCTCCCACAGACCGGTCTGAAGAGCTCAAGATTTGACACGAAAGATTTCAACACCCCCTCCAAAAAGGCATCAAGGAAGCCTGATTAGAAGGCTGCCGTTGGGGCGCGCCCTTCACACCATAGATGCTGCGAATCACCATGCAAATAAAATCCTCTCCCGGACCCCAGATCCTACTTGCCCATTTGAGGAGAAACGCCTCATTCATCTGCTCCAGAGATTTGACCCCCAGCCCCCCCTGGTCTTTGCGACACGCGACATCCTCCCAGCCTACAAGATGGATCCCCCCACGACCACCGGAGTTGTTTCCCCATAGGAATGTTCGCATCCTCTTCTCCAATCTCTCACGAATTCCCTTTGGGATCTTGCGATTAGCCATAAAATATGTTGGAATGGAAGAGAGCAAGACCTTGAGAAGAACCAATCTGCCCCCCCTCGACAAGATAGCAGCTTTCCACCCTGCCAATCGCGTCTCCACTTTCTCTACCACCCTCAACCAGTCACGCAGCCTTGTCCTTCCCAACGGCAGCGGCATGCCCATGTACTCAAGAGGCAGGAGGTTGACAAGAGCAGGCATATGGAGCATGTTGGGAAGCTTCTTTATGTGACCATCATTAGGAAAGATATATCCTTTGCAATGAGCAAAGTGAGTCAGTTTATGGAGCATCCTAGACATGCACATATGGATGTAGCCCATATGATTATGCGGTATTAAAAGCTCACCCGACACTGGTCTTCTATTTAGTAGAGGTACATCCTTTACAGTCACAATGTGTGCAGATGCAGATTATGCGAGGTGTTCCAAGGATGGGAGGTCTACTTCTGACTTTGCAGGGTTCATAAGAAGTTCATTGGTATCATGGAAGAGCAAGAAGCAGATTGTGGTTGCCAGATCTAGTGTAGAATCAGATTACAAGGCCTTGGCGCAAGCTGGTACGTAGATGACGCGGGCCAGATCTGTTCTTATTGACCTGACTATTGAGGTGCCTCTTCCTATGCACTGCTAATGTGACAACCATGTTATTCTATTCATGGCAAACAACCCAGCCTTTCATGAGAGGAACAAACACATCGAGGTAGACTGTCACTACACTCATGACATGATACAAAAGGATCTCATCTCCACTACTCATGTCAGCTCTAGAGATCAGACAACACATGTACTTACCAAGGCCCTAACCAAAGGGCCTTACCAGAGATGCTGCCCCAAGCTGAGCATGATAGATATTTACGCTCCAGCTTGAGGGGGAATGTCGAGATATTAGTTATCTTTCATGTCTTTTATGTATTATGTGTTTCCTTTGTCTTCTCCGTATAATTTGCCAACAGGTTACTCTCTAATATAAGAGAACCATAAGACTTCATGAACAAGTAATTTTCATTCTTTTCTCTCAACATACATGTAATGAGAAAGGTGAATATTGTTAAAGAATGGAGTTTCATCAGCACTAAAAGAGCTGGGATAGCAACATCGAGCAGCTTTAACATTTAAATTTTGAGATAGGCAAACAAGCCAGGGGCAACAAATACGACAAAATGGGGAGGGGTACGCTGCTGTCATGTTTCATCTATTCCTATCGTCTCTCTAGAGAAATCTGACCTACTAGCGATTAATCGCACATGCTCCCTGTCGGCAGGCATTCAGACCAGAGAAAGCAAGCATTACATTTGTTCTGCCCAGAGTGTCGCCTTTTGGAAAAAAAACGTGAAGGGTCTTGCTACTATATTTTCTTTCTTCTTCAAGACTTGTAAAATCTATTACTATATATAAAGCGGGGGCGCTCCACCGACCGCCCAATAATTTTTGCCAGAAAATGCCACAATTACCCCTCCCTACAATGACTACGGATATCCAGCCTGATGCCGCCCATGCTCTTCTGCCCTCTCAAATTCTCTAGCCTCTGCATCTCTTCCTATCTTCTCTCCCGTTAGTCGATCCTGGAGAGTCGACACAAAACTTGTATCTCTCACCATCGTCGAGCTCTAACTCCAAGTCATGTTCTTCCTCTCTTGGAATTTCTAGGGTTCCAAGACGAGCTACCGAGGAGTGAAGATCTCTCATGACTGATCTGATAACGACCCACCCTCTTCGAGGAATGAAGAATGCCCATGGTCAAATCTCATTCCGGTCTCCAACCGAGAAGCAGATTTACTGAAGAAGGTCGAAGATACCTCCTCACCATTATGGGAGACTGGCTCCGGCATGCATACATTAATCTCGTGATCTTAATAGGTATGCAGATGTGCATGTCTGTGTCGAGAGATCTCAAGCTATTGATTTCGATTTCCCAAGTAGTTGGGGCATGGACATTTTGCAAGGCCTCTTCATATGAAGTTGTTGAAGCTTGGTTTCGTTTTTTTAGATGGTAGAGGAGGAAATTGATGGAGTATCTTCCAAGCTCTGGCTGTGATGGTTGTTTAGATGCATGCGGATTTTTTAGAGCGGTGATTCAATTGGAATCTCAAATGTTAGACATACTGATGGCTAACGAATGACGATGGATTGGTAGCGGAACATATGTCATTTATGGGTTGTGCTTGTGTGCAGTTTATAGACAAGCATCTTCAAGCGGCAGTGATCATGATTCACGTAGTAATCAATAACCCATGCTAGAATCATACCTGCATTGGATTGGGTGTATCATTTAACTCAGCTATGATGAAATCTATTCAATTAGCGATAATGCCTTCATATTTTAGTGACAGTAAACTGAACAGGACAAATGAAATGGTATTTCTAATATAAGGTGGATGTGAGATGCATCATATGAAAAGAAGATGATTTGTAAGTGTGAATAAAACTTTCACAGAGTGTCAAAAAAAAAAAATAAAACTTTCAACAAATAGAGATTATTAGAATATTAAAGACGATAAACATGATGCAAACAGATAAATCAACATAAACTGGAGCAACAATATCAAAAATTTGGACATGGACAAATAATGGGAATATGTGGAATTCAAAACATCAGATATGTAATCCATGGAAACAAACATTACTGGAGTGCTACTGATACAGGGAGAGAAATAATGTACAGAACAATAAGAAACGACAGAATAACTTAAAGAAGCAAAGTGCAGTATAGAGGGAATAATAATAATTTCACTTATCTAGACGGGCGTTTGAGTGTTGTTGAGGTTAGGACTGTGATCCTCATAGAATGATTTTAGATTGAATGTCTACGTGGATAAGATACAATCAAGAGTATAAATGATTTATGCTTTGTGATATAATCCTGAGATAAGTGCAAGGAATGATGTATGTGGGTGCGCCTTTACTGTTTTA